>CM059607.1:24277500-24877500 GCA_030412105.1 Cyclura pinguis
AGTTGAAAACAACCTAAAGGCGTACGACAATATCAACACAAATGCCTATCCCAACTAGGCAGTGAAGAAATACATATATCCTGCCCTCCTCACATTAAAGATAACTGACACATATTTAAAAAAAAAATATAACCATCACTTCACATGACCAAAGGACTTTCATAACATTTATTCTGAAGGGGCTTTAAACCAATGCTTTGCTAGCCACTTACGCTCAGGGCTGGCTTAGCATACTTTGGAAGTGGAGGCAGAAACTCCCCACTGTAAGCCACTCATATGGTAGAAAAAACAGAACTGACAAATTGATTTTATTTAATGGCACTTAAAACGTATCACCTGAGGGCAACTGCTTCATTTTGTCATATATGTCAAATTTGGCCCTATGAGCTTTCCTAAGAGTACCTTTTCTTCATGAGGAGAGTATATGAGGCCCAGGAGTGGATATTCCGTAAGTCTCTATGGCTGCTGTTTCTTTTGGATCAGGAAGCAGCCACTTTCTCATTTTTGGTGACACGTATCCTGGTAAATGCTTGTTGCTACTCTACTCACTTCTGCATACTGTCAAAGAGCAACTGCATACACCTATTAAAGTCTTCTCTCATTAAGGGTTCATTAAACTCAACCAACACAGCCCAAGGTGAAATGGGACCCTGGTCAATTCATACAAAAGAAACACAAATTAGGAGCTCATCTCTACTTTCACCAGGCCAGGAGTGAGGAACCTTTAAACCTTTAAACCTCCAGACACTGTTGCATCCATCAGCCTAACAACTACAATGGCCAATGGTCTGAGATGAGGTTATCTGTTGTCCAGTCGTACCTAGAGGACCACAGGTTCTGCACTTTGGCTCTGAACGCAGTAACAACTGGCGAAGATTTAGAATTAAATCTTGATTTATGCCTTGCCATTCCTCTCAAGTTTTGTTGTTATTGTTGTTGTTGCCACTGCTGCTGTTGTTGTGTGCCTTCAAGTCGTTTTCTGACCCTAAGGTGAACCTATCATGGGGCTTACTACTTACTAATAAATTACATGACTTGAGCAAAGCCTGAAACATTCTTTTCAGTATCTATTTAGAAGCAACTGATATAATATTAGTAACTTATACTCTATGAACTACTGTTGCCTAGTTTTGCCCCAAATAGGCAGGAGCATATGAGTAGAAACCCAAAATTCCTTCCCTCTTCGTTCAAATTCAACAGCAAGGGGAAACCACATTTCAAAACCAAAATATGCCATGTACATTTACATAATTGAGGCTGAAGAAACTTCAGAGTGCAGAACATCTGGGCCAGAGAGTGGAGCAGTAATAGATAACATTACAGAAGAAACCAGGCAAGAAGATGTTGGTAGGCATCCCAGACCTTGAATTAATTTGTTGTTTTCCCCAATCTCCACACATACAAAGAGGACATGAACACCACTATCAGCATCAACACTCAACTCTCAAAGTACATAGAATCAATGATAATTTTTCCCAAAACTAGAAAAGACTGAAATCCACATGTCTACTATCATTTCTATGTTGTAAGAGCCCATGCCTATGTTGGCTGGAAGCTGCAGTCCAAAAATGTAATCCAAACTTGGGCGTAACTATGTAAGGCATCCATTGCTTATTTTCTCCAGTAAGAGTCTTGTTCATTTTCCACAACAGGGAGAGGGAGAGGGCAACAGGGAAAAAGACACAGAGATGTATCTGGTACAATTTTTTCTTAGCTCTCATGTAAAAATATTAATTAAATTCTTAATCTTTTAAGGCCTGGAACTTGTGCCTGTGCAAAGAGGCAGAAAAGACAAAAGAGGGTAGAATCCATAAATCTAACAAGAGCAGAGCTATTTGTTCTTAATGACCCAGATTTCTTGCCAGAAATTCTGTAAAGATCAAAAAAATAAACACTTCTTCTGTCTCATTCATCCACCCAATAACCCTGCAAGGCAAGTCACTATTATTGACACTTTACAGTCTCAAAAGGACGACTCTGAAATCTCATAACCGGAGCATGAACACAATTACCATTCATCTACACACAGAGGTCCCCAAAAGCTAATATGGCTAATAATCACTGCTAGACCAATCTTGCAGAAATTTTAATCCATTTTTCAACCCATCTAACCAGTATCCTTCACCACTGTCAATTGTCTGTTGTAACCAACAATACACTGAGTGTTCCTATTGGTTTCAAGGACATGTTGGGATGGCACAAAAAGACATTTGGCTACATCTGTTCCGGTAAATCTCTGAACACCAACCACACTGAATCCACCTATGTTTTTACAGTTTTGTACTTCATCAGTAGCCCTGTTCCTTACAAGCCACACTTACAAACCCTAGACCTCTACTGTCTTTGCTTTCTGACATCCACGTATTGAGTATGATGCCTGGAAGAGTCCACACACATACAACTGTATAAAGACAGAATCCTTTTTCAGATGTAACACTGACATGCAGACATTGTGGCAAGTTTGGGGTACGTATATAACGTACTCCAGACAAGACTATTGACTAGAATTGAAAACTATACATGATTAGGTGCATCCAGAGAATCACTGGCACATTATAAATTCACCTGGGCAGGTACAACTAAATTGGAGAGGAGATCATTTGCATATCACTAAGGGAGGTGAAACTGCATCCATTTTATACACAATTCACTTCTTACTTTACAATATTGTTACCTTGAAATGTCATAGCATTATAAACAGGCAAGAAGAGAATGTGATTTGTTTAACATTTCTAAGCTGAGCATGCTAAGCTGTGCAGAGCTGAGAAAGAAAACATGTTATCAAGATAGACACTAGGAAAGATGGATTGCAGATAGAAAAAGCTTTATGCCATAGCTCCTGGATATAAAAAAAGACACTAAATCTTTAGATCAGACTTTTGAATTGCAAGAAGAATGAAACTCAAGATTCTAAATTCCTATTTATTCACCCAACAGCCTGATTTTCAAATGCACTCAGAGCCTATAAATCCAACTGAGACACTTGGATGGCACCATGTATCAGAAATTTTGAGCAACGTTAATGTTTTAGTGGCAAGCATGGCTCATTTAATATTACTATCACATTATCTTCAATGAAATAAATATTGGTGCTATTGGAACAGAATAGCCACAAATTAAAAGTTCATGAACAGTACTGATTCAGATAAGGAGGGATCCCACCTGTGTACCAACAACAACTAAGAGAAGGAATAACAGGGAAACAAAACCAGTCCACTTTATGGACTGGAGCAGGTCAAGCAGCATGTTCTGGGTTCTTCACAACAATTCGCTTGATTCAGCAAGCTAAGTGCATTTACTGTTCCTCGTCCTCACAGTCTCCCTATTTTGCCTAATTGTAAACCACTGAGTGGTATTTACAACCACAGCTTCCAGCATCTTGTTTCCTGAAGTATCACCACTCTGGATGTTGAGATAACCAGGCAGACTAGGTCTTAGTATCAATAAAAGGATACTTCCCAATGGCAGTTTCAGCCAAGAAGAAGCAGCTCGTCTCCCAGCTTGAGTACTGTTAACTGACTCTCCAAGACACTTAGGACCCACCAACCCTTATAAGACCCTTGCAGCTAACCCTTGCAGAACTCTGAGCAACTTATTGAGTTTGAGAACCCTATCTACTCTCCTTCTTCTTTGGATCATGACCTTCCACCTGACTTTGATTGCATGTCCTGGTTTCTTCAACCCTTTTGCTACAGCCTGGTGCTGAGTCTTCATTGACCTCTGGCTCTTCATCATCTGTTTGATCTGGTTGGAAGCAGTGGTTGTAAACACCACCCGATGACTTACAACTAGGCAAAATGTGGAGACTGTGATGTCTGGTGATCTGTTGTCTTCTCCCCAGCCTATGTGCTAACACATCTTTTCACTTTTTTTTTACTTGGCTGCCTGTATATGAAATGGATTTCAGCTACACTCTCTTTCAGAAGCCAGGACATGGCATGACAACGATGATGATGACTGAAGTGATTAATGACATCCCATTCTTCTACGTAATAGTTCATACGCCAGGCTTCCTTCAAGTTATCTGTTTCTCCACTAACTTGCAGAAAAACTCAGTAGCAACTCTGGGCAATAGGGTCTTAGTTGAATACCTTTAACATGTCTTTCAACCAAGGCTGCTGAGTTGGAATCGGAAGCAAGGAATTTAGGAAAGTTTTGTTGTGCTTTTTGTTAATCAAATAAAAATAGTTTTGCATGCTATCAGTCTAAGCAGACGACAATTCATGCAGTGGTGATGAAATAACTTGTGCTACCATTTTGCTACAGTAAATGTGGTATTACTAATTAATATGCGTTTGCCATTTATGAAGTCAACAGCAAAAAAAAAATGGAGCAGTTGGACTGAGAGTCAAAGGTCTGGCTTACTGATTCCACAGACCTGCTTTCAACTGAGGAACAACATATTCTAGGATGTATGAGAGATGACTGGTTAATTTTTGACTCTGAGGTGACAACTCTTACAGAAAGTTCAGTCAAAATGCCCTTCCTAGTCCCCACAAGTTCACACTATAAGACTGTTACCAGATCACCTTTCCAGAGGAGTCCGGCAAAGACTTGTATCAAAGCCCTCAAAGGAAGAGAGACCTTCCTAAAAAATTTGGAAGGTCCTTCTCAAAAGCTCTGAGCACAGCATCATGACGCGTCTTCTTTGACACTGTGAGTTGTGAAAAGGAGAAATAAGTAAGAGTTTGAGAAAAGCGAGCCAAGCAGATTCTGCCTGAGGAGCATAGGAGGGAATTGTTTTTCTGGATGACTGCCCACTCTTCAGAGGCCAGGGGTGGTTATAGGTCATCAGTACCGCTTCCATCCAGAAGACAGCAAAACTGAGGAGACACAAACGTGTTTTGAAAAACCAAACTGTTCCGAGAAAACACCCTACACACCAAGACCATTTGATCTACTCTTTCTGGTCAGAGTCAGAAACTCACAAGCAAGTTTCCACTTTCTGTCTGATACCAATGTTACCAGGAAGAGAAAACTTGCTTTGTGTATCAGCTCCCAAATCATTTTATGCACAGCAGTGTACTAGAATTGCCTATCAGCAGTTAGCAGCACCCAGATAGCAGACAGGGCAGGTACACAAGCCACCTAGCCACAGTCTTCCCCACTGTCATGAGATGATCTGCACATCCATTTCAATTACAGTCACTATTGCCAAATTTCCATCCCATGCAATCTAATGTAAGTCTATCTTATGCAAAGATCTGTGACCCTTTTTATCTACTTTTTTTTTTTTTGGTAACGCTTTTTCCCTTTTTGGATGAGGAGGTAGCCACACTACTTCTGCAGACAGATGTCCTATTCAGACCAAAAGGCTATCTCATCCAGCATTCAGTTCCCACAATAGCCAACTTAATGCCCTCATGTCCTGTTTGTGGGTTTTCAAGACATTACAGCACTTTTCTGATGTTATTCCCAGAAAGTGGCATTCAGAGGCAAGCTGCCTCTTCTCCTTCATGTGATCAACAGACATGGGTAAATATGCCCTCTTTGCTCTTCTGACCTAAGAGGAAGATGGGAAGGAGGAACTCATGCAATCACGATGGCAATGTCTATATGTTCGTATCCCCCTTGACCATCTGATCTGTCCCTCTTGGCACTGTCTCTGCTTCCAGTGTATACAGTTGGGGTAGGAAGGGAGTAATTGTGGGAATGTCTCCAAGAATGCCTCTACATTTTTTACTGCTTGACCAGGTTAACTGATAATGAACCTGTGTGCGCTAGTGGGTGGCTACAATGCCCTTTGTGGGAACTGCAGCATCCTGTTAAATGTCTTTCAGAGGAACAATGATAAAGGGGAAAGAGAGAAACTCTTGATTCCCCATTGTCCCAACAGGAAGAACACATACCCTTCCCCATCCAGGTACTGGGAGAGAGATAAAAAAGAAGAGTCAATTTTTGTATGTCTGGGGGGAACCAAGAGTCCTGCTTCCTATTCACTGGGCAGAAGGGTATGTGGCCGGAGAATTTTTCTCCAGGGGCCCAACATCCTGTTATCAAACCTTGCCTGATTAACAAATAAGATCTTTTTCCAGAGACCTAAGCCTGCCCATCCTGGAACCAACAACAGAAAATACATTTTCCTCTGTTCACTGCTCAAGCCCTTGAACTTTTTTAAAAATGGCACCATCATAATTATATAGATCTCAGCGGTTAAGTATTGTGATCCTACAGAAACCCAAATCAGGGACAATACTTCAGATCTCCCTCTATAAGATCACTGAAAGCCCAAAAGTCAGCTCTTGCTTTTAATCCTTATTGTGACACTACTGTGTCCAAATCTGTAACAGATGTTTCAATATAGCCATGACCAAAAATTTATCTCCTCTGATGATTTTACCAGTGAGGTAAGCTCCAGATAATAATATAAGCAAAACTGCAAAATGTGCTTTTGGGAATAAATTCTCCAGCACTGCATCTAGTGTTGGTCTAAGCAAGGGTCCAAGAGTTATGAAACTCTGTAGATATTCTCCAAGAGCCTCCCAAGCTGGAATGACCATGTTGACAGATGTTTTAAGTTTCCGAGAGCCATATGGAGGCGTGTGGGGGGGCAGTACGTGCTACACTACTTCTGAAAGAGGGAAAAAAAATAATGAGATGTATTCAACTTCAACAGAGGTGGGAACTGTGTGACTCTCTGGATGTTGTTGAACTGCAACATCCAGCAGTCCTCACTATTGTCTATGCTATCCAGGGCTGCTGGGAGTTGCAGTTCAACATCTGGAGACCTATACAAGTACTACCACTCATGCAAATGGGGGGGGGGGTTGAATTAAATATTATTTTTGCAGTATTCAAGGTGAGCTGACATGAGATTGGAGTTGGTACTGACCTTTTGGGATAATGTTCCATGTCTGAGATAAAGTCTCATGTATAGGAACTGAGTGTGTAGGAAATACTTAGCCATTGATGTAAGATGCTGCTCTCTTCTTAGTATTATTCTTTTTCAAAACTCAGGCTCCAGGTTGACATCCCTTTATGTTCCAGTCTTATGAGATGGGCAGATAATGCTGCAAAATCACACATTCCTCCTCTCTGTTCCATACAATCCTGAACTATAAACAGTGACACTGCCATAAAATGTGGGCACTGCCATAAAATGAGCTCCACACTCTAATTCAGAATTACTGTTAAGAACAAGCCCTGGTGAATGTTACATGCACAAGGCACTCCGTTCAATCTCCAGATAAAGATCAGACGACAAGTAATGGGAAAGAGATCTACCGGAAACTCTAGAAAGTTGCTGCCATTCAAAGGAGACTGTCTTAGCCCACACGGTAGGGCCATCAATTAGTTACTTGTCAGGATGGCAATACATCACCTCCAAGGAACAGAAGCAAAACCCCTCTGCCTATCAGCTGTGAAGTTGCACTTCCTGCTGGTGATCTTCCCATAGCAAGAACAGTTGGTCATGGAGTGAAATACTGGTATAGACAGACCTTATCTGTGATCCAGCATGGCTATTTCTTCTGTTGTTGTATTCACAGAGCAGGAGTGGACAACTGCAGACAAAGCAGGGGTCATTTTTCCTTCCTGCACCCACACAGTGGGCCACAGCAATATTTTACAGCACACCTACAGGGACATGATGTCACTTCAGGCTGCCATTTTGGCCAATTTTTTACTTTTTTGTCTGTTTTAGGAAGGTCTGGGGCACCAGGTGCATTAGGGAAGCAAACCTTTTTAGGCAGTTTTTGGGAGATTTGGGGTGGTTTGAAGGCAGAGTATTGCCCGCAATCTGCCATCTGCCCTCCCCCCCCCGCAAAAAATGAATTGCTTCGAGGAGCTTCTGTGGGTCTCACAGGTCATTCTTTGCCCACTTCTGTCTTAGAGGGACAAATAACCTCACATGATATAATGTGGATTGTCCAAAAACAGTAAGGCCTATGCAATTTATCTTTTGATTTTTGCTTGAGACACTGTGGTCGTTCGTTTTTATGGAATAACTGGCACAGCAAGTTCACAACTCAAGGAATTAAATCTATGTTGACTTCTTTATTACGGATTGAGTTCCATTGTTTTTATTAATAGAAACAGAGATAATCTAGACCCTCTCAGTTCTCATGTCGGTCTTTGGAACGACATCTTAACTTGGAGGCTAGAGAAAAAGATGTACGTATATGCGTTTATCCCATGCTTTGTTATGGAATGCTGAAAGTGTAAGTTTTATTTTGCTCTGTTGGATTCTGTTATATTTCTTTAATAATGAAAGTTTTTTTAAAAAAAAATAACATGGTATAAGGCATCTTTCTTAGGAGGAAGTACCCACAGTAAACAGGTCATGAAATTTGCATTGGTCTTGACTTGCTTTCGTGGATTAAGTCAGGGCAAAAGGACTCAAAAAGTCTTAACAATTTTTTAACCACATATATGAAACAATGGCACATTTGTCTCATACCTATACATATATATATATCTCAAAGCACTTCAATTCATTTTCCCATCAATGTGTTTTGGAAACTGGGGAAATAACAGTCAGGAAGCCGCATGTAGCATAAATAAAGGTGAACGGGCAAAGAAATTAACTACAAAGCTCCTTGACCTCCTCCTTTTCCTTTTTAACTCATGCGTGCCATTCTCAGGAACAAGGCAACAAACAAAACAATATTTCAAGAGACTTAATCTAGTATACCACATATTTTGGAAGCCAAGTTCTCTAGCAGTCAAGAGCAGCAAATTACATCAAAACGGAATGATGAAACATTCCCGTATTCAACATTCATGCAAATAACTTTTTGGCAGAAAACATAAAACAACTTTAGCAAGCAAAACTCTTGTCAATAACAATCCATGTGCTTTACAACTGTACTGATTTTTTTAAAACATTCTCTAGAATTTCCATAGGGGGTTAAAATAACAGTTGCTGGTAAATCTCACAAATTGTACTGCACCCAGGAACAGTAGAGACAACAAAAAGGCATGAGAAAAAGGTAGAAATTAATCTGCAAGCTAAATCTAAATTAGGGCTCCACAACTATCTTACATCATAGTCACAACTATCTTACATCATAGATGCCTCTGACAGGGCAAAGAGCAATATGAAATGAACAGGCAGTGGGTACAGGGAAAACATCATCATTTATTGTCTGGAGGGACTACTTAGAATAAAGACTGTGTACTTTAAAGTAGATGATGAACGCATTGAAATAGTTCAGGATTTTGGATACTTTGGATCAGTCATTGATCAAAATGGAGAGTGCAGTCAAGAAATCAGAAGAAGACTAGGACTTGGAAGGGCAGCTATGAAGGAACTAGACACAATTTTCAAGTGTAAACATATACCATTGAATACTAAAGTTAGGATTGTCCATGCCATCGTATTTCCAATTTCTATGTATGGTTGTGAATAGTGGATAGTGAAGAAGGGAAATAGGATGAAAATCAACTCATTTGAAATGTGGTGCTGGAGAAGAGTTTTATGAGTAGCCTGGACTGCTAAAAAGACCAATGAATGGGTGCTAGAACAAATCAAACCTGAACTTTCCCTAGAACCCAAGATGACTAAACTGAGGCTGTCATACTTTGGCTATATCATGAGAAGACATGACTCACTAGACAAGATGATAATGCCTGGTAAGGTAAAAGGCAGTAGGAAAAAAGGAAGACGCCACTGCAGATGGATAGACGCAGTCAAGGAAGACAAGTCTCTGAACCTGCAAGACCTGACTGGCTGCTTGAAGATAGGGTGACTTGGACGTCTCTCATCCATAGGGTCAACGTAAGTTGAGGTCAACTTGATGGCACTTAAGAACAACCACCTTTGGCACTGGAAAAGGCTGAATGAGTCAATCATTCAGGTTGGAGAGACAGAGTGGGGTGATTTTCCCACAAACACAACCACGTATTCTGTCACTGCTCAAGGCTTGACTCCTTCTTTTTGAGAGTAATGCCATGGGCATGTCAGGGATTCCAGGCAGGGAACCCTGGGAAAATGATCAGCCCACTGCAGAGATGTTGCATCATGCTCCAGCTGTGGGTGATGGCAAGGTTGCATCAGAAACTGGGGTCGTGTGCAGATGGTAGAGGGAGGTGTGCAAACCTCTACCTGATTGGTTGTAAATGTGTATATAAGAAAGCAATCCCCAGTATGTAGTTGTCTGTTGACCAAACCGGTGTCTGGCGCAAGCCTTTGTCCGTCTGTTCCATGTTGTGTATATAACGGAACGTTGCTACAAGATAAAGTGCCTCCTGTTTGGAAGAAACTCCTCCGCGTGTGAGTATCCTTACTGGGGAACAAGGCTGCTGCTGTTGGCTCGCTGCCTTCTGGTTTTTCCGCTGCATCTCTGTGGGGCTGAAACTCCTATCATCCCCCAACAGGGCAGAGAGAAGTGGAAAAATGCAGAGGTAGACTCAGGACTGGAAAAAAAATATTTGAAGGACTACAGCTTCCAGAATCCTTCAGCCAGCATGGCTACTGGGAGTTGTTGTCCTAAAGTAACTGTTTCAAACTCTGGTCACCACTCCCAGTAGATCATTCTGACTTGTATTCTACAAACAAATACAGACAGTTGCCACCTTATACAGAGGAAGTCAATTGATCCATCTGCTCATTACTGTCTACACTGGCAGCCTTTAAATACACTAAAATACTATAGAGTAAAATGAACAGAAGTGGACAATACAGTCAACAATGCACTGTGCACAATTTCTAAGACATGCACTGTCAATTGACTCAGGGCTGACTTTTTGTTCAGTCTGTAGACAGTCTGTGAACAAAAAGATGGTGCTGAGTCAATTGAGAGAAAAACAAGCGCGTGGCCACTTTTCGACAATCTGCTCTTTCTGCCCTTTTCAATTACAACCAGAGCCCATATATTTGGAGCATATGTCAAACATGGGGATTCTGGCTGTAATTGAAAAGGGTCAAAAGAACGGACCATCAAAAAGCAGACTGTCAAAAAGCAGTGGAGGTCTGTTTTAACCTTTCTTCTCCCTTTCCAAAGAACTTCCAGATCTAAATCTTCCTCTCTAAAGTCATAGTTATTCCCACATGGAAATGCCTCAGGGAGATACAGTGAAATGCCAGAGGGGAAATACCAGAGCTTTATTTTTTATTCTGTGGGGATAAGAACAGAGTCAGGGGGAAAAGCTACAACTGGGAAAACGGAATTGTAGGAAGAGTTGAACACAGACACCAATGATTGCTGCTTTTACATTCAGGTTCTCTCAGATATGGGGGCTCCGTGAGGCAATTCTCAGAGATAGTAGGCAGTCAGGAATGGTTCAGTTCCTCCCCATCCTGCTTTCTCTCCCAGTCCCAGAGTGCTCCTTTTGATGTCTTCCATCATTGCTGCTCTCAAGGAGGATGCAGTGCAACACTGTCACTCCTTCCCTCTCCCAAAGAAAAAGTCAGGAGGAGAAGATGGACATGGCATCTTCTGCACCAGATGTGTGGCTCTACAATGAGCCAGCCATTTCCGTAAACAGCTAGTTCCGTAGTAGAACTGGACTTTGTCATGTCAAGGCTGCCATCATCACATTCTGTTCTTTGCAGTGCGGTGGAGGGCACTGAGTTCTCTAGAGGAGAGACGAAGGTGCTTCATAGCTGTTGGTCCATCCCCAGGCATAATTCATAGTTCTGGTTTTGACCTAGAAAGCCTCGCATAGCTCAGGTCCAGTTTATTTGAAGGACTGTGTTCTCCCTTATGAACCTACCTGTGTTTTGAGATCTTCTGAGCAGGGCCTTTTCTCTGTCCCACCATCCTCAAAGGTCGATTTAGAGGGAAAAGGGTCAGAGGGTCTTCTCAGTGGCTGTCCTTTGGGTCTGGAGCTCCCTTCCCAGAGAGGTTAGATCAGCTTGCTCCCAACTTTAGTTCCTCAGAAAGCTGAAGACCCTTCTGTTTCGACAGGCTTTTGAGGACCGTGTGCACCTGTGCCACCTAATCTATGTGCTGGGCCTTCTGCTATTTTTATTGTGCTGGATTTTTTTTAAATGGTTTTTGTGTTTAACTGGTTTTCTGACAATTTAATGATCTTTGAACATTTGCATTTTGTGAATTTTAACTGTTTTTTTGTCTAATATAAGCTGTCTTGAGCCCCAAACTGGGGAAAAGGCAGGGTATAAATAGATAGAGAAGCAGAAGTAGTACCAGTAATGATGGTGGTTATAGTACCACTACTACAGCAGTGCCATGCCACTAGTATGTCCAATTCCTTTTTCTGGGTCATCACAGAGTTTTACAGGCAACGCTTCCTCTTCTTCCTCTACCACCCACTCTTGGCTATGGGCAGAAGGAATACTACCACTGCCCGGTCATCCCCACCCCTGGACAATGTGCTCTTCATCCCTCAGGCAACAGAAGAGCTTGGGCTGCCCCTACCCAGTGGTATTAAAGTAAAGAGATCCGACCACCAGTCTCTTCATCTATCAGATTTTTAGGGAACGCTTGAACAAAGAAGCCTACAGTAATCAAGTACCAATGTGGACTAGGTGCAGGTTTTTGTTTGGTTTATGTTTCATCATAATCCTGCAACAAAAATTCATTTAAAAAAAAGATAATAGCCCCAATAAAATTATTGCCTCTTTATTGCTATCTCGCCTAGGACATCCAGCCAATTACTAGGTAAATTTGATTCTTGAGGATTATGATTCTTTGATCACACTAAAGACAGCAAAATTTTTAGCAGCTGCTGGTAACTATAGTCAAGTCTTGAGCTTTAAACTGCACAATTTTATATACAACTGCAAAAAAAAGGCCCGTGAGTTACATCTTGTTATTGTAATAGAACCCTATTTTTTTTAAAACATAACCATATTTTTGGTACTAAGATTGTTTTAGTATTAGTAAGCTTTTATACTGGTTATGTCTGCTGATATATATTGTATTTGTTATAATTGTAACGGCCTATGGCTCATGGCAAATAAAATTTGACTTTGCTTGAAAACTCAGGAAGGATAAGGCCGAGTTTGTGTAAAGAGGCCAGGAAAAGATGCATGGAAAATTTGCCAAAAGCCGCTTCTATGGAATAATGAAACCTGGATGGGAAAAAGGTCTAAGGAAGAACTGGAAAAGAAATCTAGACAGCTGTTTTTATCATCTAAGGCTAGGAGCTTAGAAATAAAAATCCAAGGGTAGGGGACAAGGGAGAGGGAAATTGCAAGATTTGTAATAAGAGTGAGAACAAGATTCACGCCAGCAATACTTTTTACAGAAATATTACAGTGTGCTCACATTATGAAGTGGGAAAGCAGACGGCAAGATGTTGAGGTGTGAGGTTAGTAATTAGGAGATGTTAACAGAAGCCTGTAGTTGAGATTGGTGTGTTCTGCTAGGAGAGACTGTGAAGCACTTCTTTTTCAGTTACACAGACTAGAAGTAAAGTTCTCCTCTGCCTGAAAACAGATGTAATGCTTGTAAAGACAGATATCACTGTGACCATACTATGGTTTAGCTCAGGGGAAAGGTTCTCAATGTTTGAAGCAGAACGCTGCGATCAACACCGCTATCTCACCTACAGCAGTATAGCATTCCTCCATCCCTAAACTCCAGAGGAATTCTGCATTTCACTTTAAAAACTCTCTTTCACCAATAAGGCAATGAACGCATATTCAAACACTGATGTACGTTTTAAAGTTTAAAAAATGCAGGGAGTTTGACTGAAGCACAGAAGGAGGGCAAGATGGAGCCAACCAGTGTTCAGTTCCTGGCATGCCATAATGATCCGGTCAATGGCAAAGTCAGCAGAGATGGCGAAGGAATGAAACTGAGGAGAGAAGACAGATCCTGTTTCTGTCACGATGTACTTTCTCCTTATATTCCTTCTATCTTCACTCTTTAAGTCATGGGTGGGCAACCACCAAAGGGGTACATCCATCACCAAACCTTGAAGGGCCATCCTTAGCAGTACCCAAAGTTTGGATGGATTCTTTTAAACTGCTCAAAACATCCACTGTTGCCCTCCAGGGGCTGTGGCAGCAATTTTCCATGCTGGGGCAGGACCATTTTAAGGCCAGAAAAGGCCTTTTATCAAACTAGGTAGAATCCTTTTATAAAGTAATTGATTTTAATAGAAGCCCCCATGGCCTAAAATAGCTTGGGAGAACAAAAATGTCAAAAAATTGCCCCGTGCACCCTAAAAGAGGGAGAATTTGGAATAAAAAAAGACTGTTCCCCCCAAAAAAAAATCCCTCCAAAATTGGGATATGTGTGGGACGCTTAGAGCTATAAAACCAGTTTTAGCAATTTGCCAGTGGCCCACAGCGTGTATTTTTCCCACTAACTAATAAAATTACTCTGTATTGCATTGGACTACTTGTCCACCTACACCTGAATTATTGACCCTGACTGGCAGCAGTTATCCAGAATCCCCAAGCAAAGGTCTTCCTATCAGTGCCATCCAAGATCCTTTGAACTTGCAAGGTTGAGGGTTGAACCTGGGCCTTTTGGCATAGAAAGCATTGGCTCAGCCACTGAGCTATAGGCCCTCTCTCTAAAAAGGGTTGGGAGAAGATCCCTTTCCAGTTCCCTAAGGCCAGACTTGCTTACAGTGTAAATGTTGGATGACACACAAGACAACATGCTGCATGCAGACAGCACTCTTTCTCCATTCCTCCATACCCCAGTTTCTAGAAAAGGATTACCAAATCATTGGTAACAAGTCTTCCTTTCTTTGTCACATCTATTCTGAATCAAATGACTCTACACTGATTACCAGTTGTTGTTGGTCTACCATTTCCATCATCCTAAGCTAGCTTCGGCAACGGTCTAGAACGACAGGTACATGCTTCAACATGGCTAGGAACCACTATCCTGGAGGCTAAAGCTGGAGCAACCAAGAGTGGGTCTTTTCAGATGATGGGATGGGTTTTCACTGGATGGGGAGAGAAAGCAGACTGAGTTCCTCTGATAGCTGCTTACTAGGTAGCTGCTTACTTCTTACTGCTCTTTTTCCTATTTAAAAACAAATGACTGCCATTCTACTGGGCTGTGGTAGAGAGAGTGAGGGGAAGGAGGGTCAGCCACCATTACCTTTGTTGAAAAGCCAATGCCATCAGATCCTCCTTCCATCAAATCTCATGTGGCATCATCTATTCCTTCAGGCTTCAGCAATGGAAAGAGGATCCACTCCTTTGGCTCTGCTGAAAGACTAGCAGTTTTGGCTTTCCTCCTCCTGAACTGTACATATTCCGGTTGGTCATTACAAAAGCTCTCTGACTAAAAATTAGTGCAGAAATGTTGAACAGCAATTAAAAAAAAAAAAGCTTTTCACTAAACAATTTTTTAAAAATGCTGGTGAGTATCCCGTATGGGCATATTTAAGAGAAAACCCTATAAAAAATTACACTGGACATTCAAAATTTAACCAGATGGTAAAATTTTCTGGACTTATACTATTGCAGCCTGCACATGAGAGACGACTTGAAAGGGATGTTAATATCTGACTACTTTGTTTTTAGGAAGATGATCAATTTCCACAGGTTTCTCCTCACAGCAGAGAAAATGAGTATTTTTGCACTGCACAAGATTCTTTCTTTCTTTCTTTCTTTGTTTCTTTCTTTCTTGGAGGTAAGGAGACATAGCTTTCTAGAAAACAGTGATTTGCAGGAAAAATACTTGTGGCTCTCTGGAAACTGTGGGGGATTTTGCACACCCTTCCACAATTCTAATACCTAAAAAAAAAAGTATTTCTGTGCAAAATAACTGCCTGAAACACTCCAGGATATGACAATATTGTGCAAATTCTCACTACCATATTATTCTTCTCAACCAGGTCTCCCGAGTGATGCGAAAACCAGTTTTTGGCCATTAAATGAACAATGGCAACTATGCTTTCCTGCCTCTATGTTGTGCCTGAATGATCCTCAATGCAAAAGAGATAAAGAAATCCCTACATGAAGTCAGTGGAGAGGAAAAAAAAATCCCTGCACAAGAAAGAAAGGATCTGGGTCTGACTTCACTAAGATGCACTATTTTTATATAAAAGGTGTGTGCGCGTGCGTGTGTGTGTGTATTGTTTTGATATAAGGATCTTCAATCATGATATCTTCCATCTTCAGTCTGAAACAGTACCTTCCAAGAACAGTTTTAGCACACAATCTGCTGTTTGCATATAGAGCAGACCGAAGCTAGCTATACGACAGCCTAGCTTGGTCTCTCTCCAGTCTCAGTCAAATGCAGAGACCGGCAAGGACCAGCATGTTCTGAAAATACCCCTCTGCACATCTGGGCCATACAATCCGAGACCACATTCCCTCTTCTGGAAAAATTCTGGCCATCTGGACATGCCCCAGGTTACTCAGACTTGGGGGACATCTGAAGAAACACGATTGGTAGCCGCCCCGGAACTGGCTATGTGAAGAGGACCAAGCTGTGCTGGCACACTTCCCCCAAGCCAGCTGGCACCGGAGGGAGGCTGCATTCTGGCTTCCCCAAGCCTGAAGCCCAGTGAGAGACACATGCCAGCTGTGTTTGCAAACAAGCCAAGTTTAATGAGGCTCCAACAAGAGCATTCAAATGTGTACTACAAAAATGTCCACACTTTCTGCTCTTGCTAGCCAAAAAAATACAGCAGAAGACAGGAAGGCTTTCTGACGCATTTTCAGCATTTTAAGATTCTGTGTCGCATTTTAGAATTAGTATATATGGAGGAAAGGAGGAGTACAGTACCGAAGCGCCATGGTTTTGGATTATTTTTGGAAGTTGCTGCATCCACATAATCAGTAGCCAAGTGGGAGCCACTTCAGTATGCCCATATTAGATCAGAGCAAAATGACTGTTCAGTTCAACATTCCCAAATGGCAGCCAATGGGATGCCTTCGATAAGTTCATGAGAAGGACACATCCACAAATAAATAACATTCAGAGATATAGTGCCTCTGAATGTGGAATTCTGCCTCTATTCATTTAGAAAAAGCTTTACATTTGAAATAATACAACATTGTACATAGAGCTGGCATGGTATAGTGGTTTGAACATCAGACTATGACCCTGGAGACCAGGATTCAATTCCCTGCTCGGTCATGAAAACCCACTGGGGGACCTTGGGCACATCACACATTCTCATACCTAGAAAACCCTATGACAGATTCACCTTAGAATCACCTGAAGGCACAGAACAACATCAATGCACAAAGCTTATTTTTTGACTCCAATTCCCACTCCACATGGCCAAAAAGATAAATTCGTCAAGCTCTGGTAATAATATGGAGGTTGCATTGACACTGTTAGATCTGTAACATCTCAGTCACACATTTAAGTCACATCCTAGACCTGCAGGGGACAAGTGCAACTCTGAGCCATCATATTGTAATTCAGGTGTTCAGACTGGCCACTTGAGGCCAAAAAGTGCAGGAGAATACAACAAGTCCGCACAAGTCCCTCTTTAATGCTCCTACCATCTTGGTTCCCCTATTTTTTCACCCTGAAGAAGGGAGGCCTAAAGGGGTCTTCTACTCTCTTGCACATGAGTAGAGCCATCCACATAACAGAGATCTCCAATTCTACTCAACATTAACCACAGTCTCCTTCAGACCTCTGTGCTCAAAACAAATTCAAGACTGAAAAGAACAATGTTTCTAAGGGCTGAGTTTCTATGCATACCCACATCCTCTCCGCACACTTAGTTCTCATGTGAAACGTTTATATAGAACTCCCATATACCTTTTTTCCTTGTATGAGAAAAGGGAGAAGTCTCCACAAGCTTTGTGATGGTGCTATCTAGCTACCAGGTTGTCAAATCTAACACACCCAGAAAAGACCACGACCGTTCTTTATGGTGATGAAATAATTTTCTTTATTTCATCACCATAAAGAAAGAGGAGTTTTTGTTTCATTTTAAAAGCACAAACCTAACCCAGATTACTAAAAACCAACTTGATTGTGTCAAATAAAATAACACTCCCTCTCTCAGCCAAAGAAAAATAAAGTAAAGGTAGCAAGTCATTACAGCTACAGCTGTATAAACTAAGGGTACAATCCACTGGGAACTTCATCCTGAGAGTTGCACAGGAACACAGATTTGCTTCAGTGCGCCTTGCACCAGGCAAGATCCCAGTGGTACAGGACAAACAAAGGAAGTCTTGCTTCATACAACACATAACCAAGTTGTGGGATTCCATGACACATAGCTTGGTGATGGCCATTGGATTTAAGTAGCTTACAAATGATTAGAAACTTTATGAAAGGTAGATCGTCCTATGGGAAAAGGGGGAATATTCTGAGTTGAAGTCCTCTCTCAGTCATGAAGGTCAGTGGGTCACTATTTCTGTGCCTAATCTACCTTAAGGGACCACTGTGAGGAACAGGGCATGGGATTAATACTGTATACATCTCATCTTGACCTCCTTGGAAGAACATTTTGAAAAACAGTTTGAAAATCTAAGTCCACTGTGTTCTGAAACTGTTTGTTGTGGTTTTCTTGTTTTGGATTGTTACTACTAAATGCCTAAATTAATTCTCTATATTTACAAGCCCCATATATACACTGTCAATTAAATGGCATCTAGTGTACACAAAATTTTTTTAGGTGGCACACACCAGACAACTTAAAAGGCACACACATTCCATATCACACACACATATTAAGCACACATATATGTACTCACACATTGTATCGAAAGTGCGCTGGCCATACAGCATTTTACTAAAACAACAGCCACCTCCAACCTGACACTATCTATAATCAACCTGGCTCCTCCATGAACCAGACAACCTGTGAAGTTCTCCAAAAGAGAACACCTCATGAAATGTTCACGGACCCTAGCTGTAACCATATAATGCCCAGTTCATTGATGTGCTAATGTGCTAGAGATACCCCATTCTCAAGCTGAGAAACCAGAGAGACAGAAATTTACAACTAGGTACCCTGTCTCAATGGATGGAAAAATAGGTGTGGATGGAAGAGGCAGAAGAAATCTGATCTGCAACAGAAGAGCTCACATTGCCCCCCCCCCTCATTTTAAGAAATATGAAGATAAGATACTTGCTCTACCTACTCTAGGGATAAAAGGAAAAAAGGATTGGTTCTAATTTTCATACTGCACATATTTTTCCAAAGTCAAAGATCTAGGGGCAGAAAATAACCCAGAATCAAACAATAGATAAAGAAACACTAACATCACAGTGGCAAAGAACAGCTAAAGAGAAGAAAACTATAGTTGTCAAATAGTCCAACGTACAATTTAGCAAACTTGAGTTTTACACAGTCTATCTAAAAAGAGGGAAAAGTACATTACAGATGGACAGACTCAGTTCAGGGCTTTGCATTCAGTACCTCGCAGCTCAACTAGTATGGCATGTTCCATCCAGGGCAAAAGATTACTGTCTGTTCCACCAATGCACACAGCGCGGTCAAGGCTGTGAGCCTTTCATGTACTCCAGATATGCATTTTACTGTTTGTCAGTTTCTAACAAAAGCTAAGTGGGTAAGAATTAATCCTCCCCTTGTCAGAAAAGGGAGCCATTTTGTCATCTGGTTATCACCTTCCAGCATTTTCCTGTCTATATTACAATTACTTGTTTTTATATATTTTCCTTCTCTTCCCAGAGATGGGTCACTTGTGGGGTAGGTCCTACTGCTGATTAGCACAGAAAGAGCAAAAGCCTAGAAATTTTAACAAGCATGAACAATGTTTGCTGCTTGTATTCTACCACAAGAAGCCTTACAGTTCATCTCTATAGTGGCCCCTAGTGATACAATACATGTATTACACAATATTATTAGCTCAACATTATTAGTTTCCTCCTACTCAGAGGAAGTAGAGAGGAAGAAATATGTTTGAGTTAAACAGTTAATTCTCCTCTCCATCCTGTTTAAGCAATGAGCATGGCAACAAAAATATGCACGCAAATGGATACTAGTAAAGTTTCTATAAAGTTTTATCAACTTATTAACCTGAGTGGAAAGCATAATCTATCACAATCATACCTTGACACTATGCATCCACGATCAAGACTTACAAAGAGGCACTAGAAATTCTGATTAATTATGGGGCTCAGATTTGGAACAGAACACATTTAAGAAGAAGAGAAATGTCAAATTTTTCAACAGCGGTTTTGCCCTGGAAGCAAGAGAGTCACAAAGATCAAGCGAATAGGCTACAATGGCTGTTAACTTCATGCCATGGCAAAGCATCTGCTTTCAACATGGATTTTAACTTTTGTATGCTATAATGAATTTCTAAGGGATTGCACACAAATAAATGGTGCATTCTATTCTTTGGAGTTACTGCCTGTGATCCTGCACTGCTCCCAAATTGCAGGAACTTCTAAACTTCCGCATCCCTAAGGAAGTCATTAGTTATATTATATTAGCTGCAATTGCAACATTATCAACTTAAATAAATACCTTATTGATTTGGACCCAGGTTAAAACACTTAATGACTTCAAACAGAAAAACAGAACTCTAACTCACCAAAACTAACTCTAGTACTACACGTGATAAACAAAATTCTAAAATTAGGGAGAAGTGTCTCTAATCTGGAGATAAGGAATTTATAAAAGATATCATTCAGCCTTTTACATATTGAAACATAATCCACATTTTTCCCCCATTTTTGCTGTGAGCAGTTGGGACTAGTTCACCCATGACCTGGTTGTAACAGACATGCATGTTCCACAGACATGTTCATGCATACCAAAGCCTTATCATCTTGCTTTTCCTCTTTTGGGGGAAGTATAAGTGAGCATTTAAAGACCGATGGGTGTCTTGTATTTATGTCACATATCTTCTCACATCTGTGGGACTGACTAATTCATTTTAGCATGCAGGTATGTCCCAGTTAATGAAGTAAATGTTTTCCAGTGTACTACTTCTTTAGCAGAAAATTTCGTACTAGAGGCAGAAATAACATGGCGAGAAGAGGGATTAGGTTCTTGCACCATGAAAAAGAAGAGCAGGTCAGCATATTTAGGCAAACTTTTTTATTCCAAACTATCAATATGTGTATGTGAAATTAAAAAACCAGACCCCTCCCCCTAAATTTGAAACTTCTGAAAACCACTTGGAGGCGTTTTCCAAAATGGAGTTATGTCTGTCTTGCCAAGAAAACCACATGATATGTTCACCTTAGGATCACCATAAGTCGGAAACGACTTGAAGGCACGCAATAAACTTTTTGTAAGCAACCTAAAGAGTTCAGTCTCCTGGCTAGTCAGTAGTCGTATGTGCCCAAATGTCTTCATTCTCAGAGGCTTCATTAAACTCCCCGCTCTTTGCTCCTCTACTCTGCATCAGCAATTTTTTCTTGATGGTTTTTCTTTGCAACGCCATAAAATCATAGCTTATCAACCACAAAATGACAACTTCTCTGGCATGTCATTAAATGACGCTAGATCAATTGTACCAGGATTAGAGCTTTCTTAGTGGTGGCTCTGTATTTATAGAATTCATCTTCTCTAGAAGTTCATATAAACTCATTCGGTTTTTAAAAAACTTTCATAGTTCTTAATTTTAATTTGCATTTTCTTAAGTGCTGTTTCTAACGGCTTCCATTGCCATAGCTATGTTCATTTGAAGAAATGTGTGTCTTTTCAATGATTTTATGTACTATTATGATTTCACTTCAAAAAATATACATCATTTTGTAAGGGCATGTATTTTTAAAATATTATTTAGAATTTTTTAAAATAAATCAATACATAAATAGATAAAAGTAGAGAGCAGAGCAGATAACTACAAACAGACCACACTGCCAATTAAACCAAAGCAGCTAAGTTTCTAATACTCAAAATTCTTAGAGCAACGGCCAATAAAAATACACTGAGTTAAAACAACTGGGCAAGTAATTCTTCCACCTAATGCCTAAACCCAGTTGTGCTTAGCGCAAGCATTTAAAAAGGACATTTTAGAGAAAAAGAGAGAGAGTGCTACTACCAAAAAATAAAAAATAAAAATTCATATCAGAGGGCTAGATGTCTTATAGCACGAAAGACCGTTCATCTAGTCCAGGGAGGGGTAATGTATGGATTCTCTCAAAGCTGTTTCTGAAGCCTTCCGGCCTTAACTTACACCATGTTTCTTGCTAAAAAAGCATGAACTGGCTTTCCCAAAACCCTTCAGGAATAGCAATTCACCTGTATACATACATGCGCGCGCGCACACACACACACACATACACATATATATATAACAAACTCCAACTAACTTTTTTAACATAAACATAAACTAAAATTAAAACACCATACTAAAACAAAAAATAAAAAACACAACACATCTCAAACTAACATAAACTCCAATTCACATTTTTAACATAAAGTAAAATACCATACCAAAACCATAAACCGAAAAGAAACCCACTAAACAACACAGACATATATATGTATATCCCAAACTAACATAAACTCCAATTAACATTTTTAACATAAAGTAAAATACCATACCAAAACCATAAACCGAAAAGAAACCCACTAAACACACACACAGACATATATATGTATATCTCAAACTAACATAAACTCCAATTAACATTTTTAACATAAAGTAAAATGCCATACCAAAACCATAAACCGAAAAGAAACCCACTAAACACACACACAGACATATATATGTATATCTCAAACTAACATAAACTCCAATTAACATTTTTAACATAAAGTAAAATGCCATACCAAAACCATAAACCGAAAAGAAACCCACTAAACACACACACAGACATATATATGTATATCTCAAACTAACATAAACTCCAATTAACATTTTTAACATAAAGTAAAATGCCATACCAAAACCATAAACCGAAAAGAAACCCACTAAACACACACACAGACATATATATGTATATCTCAAACTAACATAAACTCCAAGTAACATTTTAACATAAATGTAAACTAAAATTAAAACACAATGCTAAAACAATAAAGCAAAAAACCCACTAAACACTAACTCACTAGAATGCTAACTTAATAACTAACTTAACAGTAATATACTAAGACACAAAAGGACTTTGATCCCCTGCGAGGTTCTCCAAATGTTTTGGAACTGAACTCCAAGAAGCCCAAGCCAAGCTAACCAATGACCAAGGTTCTGGGAGTCCAAAGCTTTTTGGAGGACCGACAGTTGAGAACCACCCGCTAAAAAGATCCATGTGGCATTGCTGATGTTCAAGGTTAAAAAAAAAGATGACGGCATTTTGAAAGCATTTTTTAAAAAATCAAAAGATTTGGTTTTGCCAACAATAAAAGTAGATGAACATGGCATATGTGCTGACAACAGAGTCTGCAATTCAAAATTTAGCAGCACTAGTTGAGTTTTGCTATCTTCATAATGAGTTGTACTTTAAAACTGCCACAAATTAAGTCACAGCTTGTCAATCCATTTTCCAGGACAGTTACAGGAAGTAAGATTGGTACTTGCTTTTTAAAAAGATGTATAGCTTGCTATACCAAGAGGTAACGCATTGTCAGTGATGTGAGACAGCATGCTGTAACACTTATGTGTTCCCAACTTGAAAGTGTACAAAATATTCCTGCAGCAGCTGTGAACCTCTGTTACATCTCCAGAAGACAAGATGCTTCCCAGCACTATGAAGCCACCCATCACCTAATCAAGTATTGAGTGAACCGGCAGCTACATGCCTGCCAGCATGGACAGAAGCTACATTACGGCTCCTGAATGAAACAGCCTATTGTCAAACACATTTTAAAAAATGGAGAGAGGTTTAATGCTTGGATATATAGGAACACCCTGACTTCTGCCAGACCCTATTATGTTGGTTCAGAACAAAAATCTTCCAAGGTTTGCAGAGCTCCTTCAACTTCAGAACTTCTCTTTTCAGGCCCTTCTACACTAACATGTACCAAACACATAACTGTCCCTTCGACACATGTCTGAGGTTCTCTGTTTACCACTGTTCACCCACTCCAACACCTGTGGTCAAGTCCAAAGGTGAGAAATTCAAAATAAATTCTAAATAAATCTGAAGCATCTTTAAAAAAGGGAGAGGGAGAGAGGAGGAAAGGAAGCACTGGGGCACTGTCCAGTTACAAAAGGACCTGCATATACTCTGAACCCTTTTCTGGGGTGAAAATAAATGCACCCCAATGTGTGCAAGAGAGAACAGCACTAGAACAATCCAGAAGCGGGGAACAAAAAATAATAAAGTGAAATCCGAGCAGGTTTCTCCAGACAATCCAAAGCAAGTGGGTGAAGGCACAAGACTTCAGGCCAAGAGACAGTAAGCTGAATCCCATACAGAGTAAATCCATTTAAACGAATAGGATCTATGTAAATCTGATTTCAATGCTAGAAATAAAACTAGCCCGCTCCATCTCTGTACAGTAGAGAACAAACTACAACAGAAGAAGGGTGATCCAGATGTTGTTGACTCAAATTCCTATCAGACCCATCCAATTTGGCCAGTGGTCAGAGAATATGACAGTTGTCACCCATCAGCATCTGGAGGCCCACAGGTTTCTCAATCCAGAATAAGATAATTTAATTGACTTCTATATGGCTTTGCAATCCAGAAAAATTCCAAAGAAGCTTAATTAAAACAATAAGATACAATCATATTACAGCTGTTTTCCCCCAACTAATATGTGCCCAGTTCTTATCAGGTTATCAAATCTGAAGAGATTATTTTGATCTACTTAGAGTGGGTGGGGACAATGAGGTGAAATGCTGAAGTTAGATAATGAATCTACTTTGAAGACCTATCAATCTAACACATTTTACCCATGGCAGTGATCTGTTCAGATAAATGTTGAAGAATCTTATTCTATTTCTCATCCAGCATACGGCAAACATAACTCCTTCTCCTGCTTTCATGCAAGAATTAACAACAATCCTTCATTTTCTAGGTTTGTTTGGACACAATGGTAAATCGCGGTTTAGTGTCGTGTGCACTCCGCCCTGACTCCTACCCCAGTCTCCTGCGTAAGGGCTCCAAGGAACGAGAAGAGTGCCAGAGTTGGCCTGAGGATCGGTGAAATGGTGGGAGGCTACAGCAGGATATGCAGTGGCAGAGCTTGCAGTGTGTGGGGCTACGATGTGAGGGACCGTGGCCACTGTGCGTGGGGGTGTGGCTGCCTTGTGTGGGGGCACGGCTAGGGCATGCGGGGGCATGGCTATGGACCAGGACACCCTAAAAATATTGCCGCCCAGGGCAAACCACGCTTCGTGCCTCCCCCCCCCCCCATCCGTACGCAACTGAGCATATGCCTATCCATTCGCATAGTGCCTGGTGCCCAGCAAGATCAAGGTTTGCTTTTGGAATTTTGTTTTCCTGAATATTTTTGAGTGATGGTTAGTTAAATCTGTGGATGCAGAGCTTGCGGCTACGGAGGGCCGACTATATTTAAAATGTGCTACTCCTGGAGGCTTCCAGAAGGGACATGCAATCTTGGAAGGGAAGGTAAAAAAGAGTGGGCTGAAAGAACTGGAGGAGTCAAGGGACTCAAAAATAACTGGAGGTGGGCTGCCTACATGTAGCCCCACAGCGTCTCATTGCCCACCCTGACCTGGTAAAGATGTCTAAAGGCTGACACAACCCACAGGACATCACTTTCAGCTTTCAATAGCACCGGAGCACCTTTGACAGCACTGGAAAACCCAACAACTTTCCTGAAACGTCCAGGAATCTGTATCTGAAATTCATACAGGGCCATCACAAACTTTTTGGGCATCTGGAAACTAAATGCTCAGTGCTGCCTTCTTTTTCCTGCATGCCTGACCTTTTCCCGGCAATTCCTGCCTGGAAAATAATTGCATTCACTTGAGTGGCTTAAAACACTTTGGCTCTATCCCCAGCGTTTTGCACACTTAAAAGTAATTTTGCTGAATTAATACGGAATTGTGGGAAGAGAGAGACAGAGAGGGTGGGGTTACTTGCGCAGGGAAGCTGTCTGCAAGTTTTTACTGCTTATAAAATGATAAAACAACACTTAGGGTTTTTAAATAATCTATTATAATTACTGTCAGAATTGCAACTGGAAAAGCAAAGTTGCTTTTTATTTTAATTTTATTAAAGAGAAGTGAACAAAGACTACCCAAGGCACCACAATAAAATTACATTAACTGTAAAATTACATTATTAATTCTTTAATCTCACTTGAGGCCTCAAGCTGTTGCTATGTCCAATTACCCAGCTAACCACCTGTCAGAATTGTAAAGCTAGTTTAACATTACCTCCAGGACAGTTGTGGGCCCTGTGTTCGGTCAGGTCTGCCAGTGAATCAAAGTCCTGCTGACAGTTATCGCAGGTGTAAATTGACTCGTCCTCCATGTCTTCATCTTCCTCATTTCGCTCTTCCTGACTTGTAATGCTGTTCCTCTCTTCCAAGACTCGGCTCTCCCTTGAATCATTCTCTAGCTCTCTGCCCAGGCCTCCTGCCGAGAAGAATGGACTGCATTGTAAGTTTGGATTGCATGAGGTTTTAAAAAGCAAAGAACCTACATATATTAAAATACCTTCGTTATTATCACTCACCCGCTTCCCAATCGGTTCCAGCCCGCTTCATTAAATGGATACAGAGAAGATGTTTGGCATGTAGGAACAATTTCACAGGAACAATTAACTAATTACATTCAACTATTCTTCTCTTTATCTCCCCACCACCCCATCTGAAGTTATTAACAACTTTGCAATACAAATAATGAAGAGAATATCAAACACCATGATAAAATATTACAACAGAACCAGCAAAGGAGGACAAACGTTCAGCTTCCCTCTTGCTCCCAAAAAGGTCTCTTTCTAAACACAGGTCTTCTTAGGACATAGAAGGTATATGGCAGAGGTGGAAAATCTCTGGCCATCTGGATATTGTTGGAATTATAATTCCCGTCAGTTCCAGCCAATGGTTGTGGATGATGGGAGCTGCACTCCAACATAATATTTTATCTGGATACTTTGCTTTACAACTGTATGATACAGTTTTACATTTTATTATTCCTTCCTTCCCTCTCTGTGTGTGTGCATATACAAATATATTTTAGATAGTATGTCTTTGGCAGAAACTATTGTTTTGGGTTGTTTTACTTGTAAAGCACCAGGTATATTGATAGGGCTATATAAACAAACAATAATAATAATTTTCAAACCCAATGTTTCAAGCTGTGGGCCACTGGGTGTACATTTCAGCCTCACTAAACAAATTCTCAGTTCTCCATAAAATCAACACAGAGAGCCCTCAAAATGGTGCTAATGGCTGAAAGAATTCTCGTAAGTGAGCATTTTAGCAGTTTCACTGGACAATCTCTTTACAAGAAAACAGTTAACAAATGAATCAATTACTCCCATCTCTGAAGCTGAAAAGACAATTACGTTGACCAACACTGGAAAACAGGAACGCAGCCAACAAATACTGTTTATTTCAGAAGAACTACAAACCCAATGCTGCACCTATTGGTGGGTTTCATTTATCACAAACCACTGAAAACCAAATTTTTCATGGATTTGCCACAATGAGAGAGCCAACATAAATCCACTAATAGAAAAACATTGTGTGGTCTTCTAGGGAGTCAGCACAGCATGTAATACCCTTCAGATAGAAATGGAAATATTAAAAATCAATGCATAAGCTTTTAGTGTATCATAAGATCACTCAATGTTTAAATCAACAGCACGTTTTCATATTCAGCAATTGTCACAGTATACCAGCACATTAGCTACAGAAACCTATTAAGAACTCTAGACATTGCATATTGTGCCAGTCAGAAGGTCTAGAAAGAAAACCTTTTTCTCAGGTAACTGTCTACATCTGAACTGGTGCTGATTCACGTAAATTGACATTTTTAGAGTCTTGTGTTCTTTTACAACCAACTCTTTGTCTCAACGAAAAAGTTGTACAGGAAAAAAGCAAGCGATAGATGCAGGCGGCTCTGTACTATCTACATTATAACAACAAGCCTCATTTAAGATTTCTCCCAATAATTGCATTCCAATTACCACTTTTCCATTTTATCATATTTATTTGGTACACCCTTAGAGCATTCTTACATTTCAGACACAAATCGCCAGCATTAACACAACTCAATCTCCTCTAAGTCTGCATGTCCTGTAGAGCTGATAGCTAATAAATCAGGATGCCAACACACTAGTTTTATAAGGCTGAAACCTATAAAAACAGTCCAAGTATATAAATTTAATTTAAAGAACTGCCATCCAAATCTGCACTCAGTGCTAATAGAAAATGTACGGACAACCAGCTCTGAAGCTAAATGTTGTCAAAGTGCCTGCATAAGGGGAAAAAAAGTTTGGGCAAAATTCATCCAAAGGAGCTATTTTTATTATTCATTTCTACAGCAGCTTTAGCACTTAAGAGTATTTTGCAATTCTTATTTAAACACCCCTCTGAGATAGCACATTGATATTTTCCATTTTAAATTTAAATGGAAGCTTTATTCTACCACATGGAGATCTCTGCAAATGTTCCTCTATGACAATGGCAGCATCTCCAAGGGGTGGGCCTGTGACATATCAAGACCGCTCCACCAATTTGCATCTGGACCATGTGCCAAATCTCTCTCCTTCTAGCAGTTTTGGAAGATACAATCAACAGACCTGCCAGAAGTGACAATGGTAACAAACTGCAGCCCAAAACTGTAGAAGGCCAAAGGATCCCCACCTCAGTCTAAATAGGTCCATCTATTCCCACCCACTACTGCACTATACATTTGGGATGTGCACTACTCACTTCAGTCAACCACCAAGAAACAAAATGAATCAGTTTGATTGCAAATGTTTGGTATGAGCTTCAGAGCGTAATGGAATGGCCCTGTTGACCAATCCACAGAGCTTCAGGCTGATGCAGGGATCGAAAATGGGGGGGGGGGTGACACAAAGTGTATCTCCAATAGGATATACAAGGAAAATGGCAAGGAGCTGTGATGCAGAAGAAAAGGAGGAGTGCTGTGCTCTGTTTACCAACAGCTGCCAAGTAAAATCTGGAAGGTGAATCTCATCAATACTCCCAAACTACAATGCTTACAAGGAGGGAGTATGTGAAGTCATTGGAGTTAGATCGCCTTCTCCAGCATAGTTTTAGTCTGTCTTAGTAACAGATTGTGAAAAACCCGAGTGGCAGAATGATCAGGTGTTGATATTGCTGAGCTTTTAATTTCTTTTTTGTCTTGATAAATAGCCTAGCTTAATCTTCTGTTTGTCTTTCATGTTAATTTGTCGGCTTAATGACTGTGTGTATTTTAGGTAGTGAAATATATTCTGTCTTCCACGTCCACCCCTCTTGTTCCTATGGTTGTTGTTAGTAACGTGTTAGATGAAAGGCAGGCAGTATGAGTCATCAAAGAAAAGAAAAAGTATTGTTTGGGATCATTTTGAGGTGTGAGAGGATCCCAGAACTGCTATCTGCCTTCATTGCAAGCAGTAAATGAGTCAATGAAATTACAGCACCAACATCCTACTGCAGTAACTTAAGAGCCATCACTGAGTAGTCTTGCTCAGAGAAGAAGCAGAAGAAAAGTCAAAACATCCAAGCAGCAGGGGCACGGAACACAAAGTAATGGTGGTGGTGGCGACAACAGCTTTCCTTCCCACAAGAGGCTTAGGTAGTCAATGTGATAACTGAAGCCCCTGTCAGAGCTGCTGATGACGAGCAGCAGCTGTTGGTCCCTGTGGCTCTGGCTGGAGATGAGTCCTGCAGCTCAAGAGCTCCCCTGCTGCCATGGACCAAGCAGGCTTGGACGTTCCTCTGCCTGCTCCCTTAGGGCAACAGGGATCTGATTCTGAAGATGCTTTGGAGCCTGTGCCAATCAGCCCACAAACAAGGTGGAGACTCAAGAGAGCTGAGCAAAGGGAGGCTTCCTTGATTAAGTTCAAGAAGCAGTGACTAGCCACACCTGTGTCTTGGGCTATATAACTGCCTGCCTGGAAGCTTTCCTTTGCTTGTGGCAAACTTCTTTCAAGCTCTCCTCTTGCCTGTTCCTTGCTCCCAGCACCTGGTTCCTGTGACCTTGAATTGATCTCTGGACTCTTGACCCTTGGCTTTTGGAACTCTGACTATGGTTTTTGCTTGATGCTCTGGTAAATGAACTCCCTTGTGTAAAGTGCTTGCTTGTCTCCTCCTGGTTGGACTTTGCTGGCTCTCACACTCCCTCCTCTGGGCTGGCTCGCCGCCCAGGTCTCTGACCTTGACAGTCAACTCTGAAAGAGATGAGGTGGGAGAAGTATGGGGCCATGAGCCAGACATTTCCTATGTCAGCCCAAATCACTAAATGCCTTAAGGAGAACCAGGAAATCATTGGGGCATTTCAAAATGTGGACTGATGGTAATAATATATTAAGCATGTTCTTGAAACCTTACTAAATCAATGAATCTCACAAATTGATTTGCTAGTAGAATAAACCAAAAAGTACCCTCTCTTCAGGTACACTGACATTCTCATTCTTATATATGTTAGTTAAACTTTAACAGACCTGTCTGATGCTCTTGAATACATTGCTGAGACTGAGCACTCAACAATAGCTAGTTTTGTTTCTGAAAAACAATAAAATTTATTGGTACCTAGCACCAACCCAGGAATTACCTGCCTGAATTGCCTCTCTTCAGGAGTTACCATGTCTCCAACTTTTACATGCATTTCAGAAGTCATGACCATTTATTTCCAAGTGTAAGTCAACAATCCAGACCCCTGAATACTGATCAGAACAGATTGGGTCTTGAATGACCTGATGCAAACTGCAGCCACGTCCATTAATGAATTGGACTCCAAGCTGAACTGGGGTCCCATGCACAACCATATTGTTCACCTACCATTAGCTTGTTAGCTTCTTCCCTTAACAACACAGGTGGTTTTTAGAAAAAGATGACCAGGGGGAAGAGGAGAGAAAAAAAGGAAGACAACCCACATTAGGATAACCAACTGAGTAAAGGTAAAAGTACCATACCAACATAAATAGTGGGATAAACAATAACTTCAGTCCACTGGCTAAAACAGTAAGCCTGGCCATTTTATCAATAATAAACGGTTACCAGGTTGTTTCCTCAGTCTTGCAAACCTAATATATATGGTTCCCTGCTCCTCTTGATCTTTTTCAAACATCACTGACATTTATTTTGGCCAGTTCTCTTTGAGGTTTAACTCTGCCAGCAATCATCGTTTGTTCACAACATTATATTTTAATTTAATGATGCCTGGGGTTTGCCCTGAAAAGTTCAAAATGAATGCCTGTGTGTGCATGTGTGTGTGTGTGTGTGTGTGTGTGTGTGTGTGTGTAAGTGTGTTCAACAAGAGAGCAAAATTAATGCAAAGAAATATGAGAAATACATGCATGTGACATTATGTTCATGGGATACGCATGCAGTTTTCCTCTTCAGAAATTAATACCCATTTTTGTACAAAACAGCTTTTAGAATTCCATGAATACAGTCCCTTTTCCTTCTCTCTCAGTCTCCACAAGGTGGGGAGGGGAGAGAGAATACAACTGTAATATACAAACAGTTTAAAAAAAAAAGATAATGGTCCAGCACATCGTTAATGGTGTTAGCTTCCTAAGACTTACAACTTAATAAAATTGATCTCACTGCAGTACTGTAATGAAGAACAGTAGGATAAGGCTGCCCTTGAACCAAGGAAAATTGTATATTGTTACCTCCTTGTGACCGCCTAGTGTTATGGCCATTCTAACCTCTGCAAACTGTCATTTGTATGATTCTGACAGCAGATGGAAGAGAATAGCAACAAAGTGGAGGAAAGAAGGGCAGAGAAGTCTTTATCAGTCAGGTCGTTTCAAATATATTAACACAATAACACTGAGAGCTGTCAGCCCTGTACAAATATGGTTTTTGCTCATCGTGTATTTCTGCCATAAGCAATAGAAGCTGTAGTCTCTATGTAAGACACACACTCAAAGAATAGAAAATACAAACGTAACTCTTTTAAGTATTGTTCTGGAGAACTACAAGCACAGTATTGTCTATACCAGGAGGTGAATATCTGGCTGGAGGGAGGGCACACTAGATTTCTCCAACCAAGTGGGGGCCTCAACCTGCAAAAGTCAAGGACCTAGGGGCCAGAAAAAAAGGATTTTTCCTTCAGTACAGGTAGGACAAAAGTCAGCATCATGCACTGGTTTGAATGTTGGACTAGGACATTGGAAGTCTAGGGTTCAAATCACTGCTTGGCCATGGAAACCTGCTGAGTGACCTTTGGCAAGTCACACTCGATCAGCCTCAGAGAAAGGACAGGGCAAACCATCTCTGAACAAATTTTGCCAAGAAAACCCTATGACAGGTTTGTTTTAAGTCAGAAACTACTTGAATTCTCCCTTACAAACCAGCCTGGGCTTTGAGATCTGCTGAAGAAGCCCTTCTCTCTGTCCCACCACCTTCACAGGTACATCTGGTGGGAACACTGCTGCTCCCATGCTCTGGAACTCCCTTCTCTGAGAAGTCAGACTGTCATCCTCCCTACTCTCTTTCCATAGTGAAGCAAAGACACGTTTATACCAACAAGCATTCAATGTGTAATTATGGCCTCTCTCGTATAAGGTGCTGGCTATTGTTAACGATGCAGACTTTTTGAATGTTTGACTAAAAAAAAAAACAGGAATCAGGAATGAACATCTACATGGCTCTTCCTTTTAGGAAGCCTGTGGACTTTTAGGGGAAGTGAAATATGACATTAATTAAGGTGGAGACTGTACTCAAAAACCAAAGGAACACTAAGACTTGGAAGGGCAACTTTGAAGGAACTAGATAAGCTCATCAGGAATAAAGATACCAAAACTAGACTCATCCGTGCCATAGTATTTCAGATTTCTGTGTATGAAAGCAGTGAAGAAACTGACAGGGGGGAAATAATCAACTTATATGAAAGGTGATGCTGGAGGAGAGTTCTAGGAACATCATGCACTGCTAAAAAGACAAATTAATGGGTCCTCGTATAAACCAAGACCAAACTCACTCTAGAAGCCAAGATGACTAAACCAAGGCTGTTATACTTTGGCCATGAGTTGAGATGATGTGATTCCATAGAAAAAATGATAATGCTTGGTAAAGTAGAAGGCAGCAGGAAAAGAAGCAGATCACATCACAGATGGATGGATTCAATCCAAGAAACCACAGAGTTTGCAAGGTCTGAGAAGGGCAGTTCATGACCAGGGCTCCCATTCATAGGGTCAGTATAAGTTGAAGTCGACTTGATGGCAAGTAACAACAAAACTATGACAGTTCATGCCCTTTTCTTGTTCTCCATTCCTCACACTTTATATCCTACCAAGCACTAACCAGAAGCAGCATTGCTTCTCTTCCTCTCTCCAGTACTCCATGACCCCATGTTTTGTTTCAACACTATGATTCCATGTTCAGTTGCAATGCACAGAAGACAACAGTAGAAATTTTCAGGTGCCTGGTGACTAAATGTTTGGAATTTTTCCAGCTCTGAAAAAAAGTTCTAAATTGGAAACATGCCTACATCAAAAGGGATACGCCAGGCAACAGATTCTGTTGTTCCAAGACCTTATATGAATTCCTCGTTATGCCTTCGACACAAAATATCATGACTGTCAAAAGAGATGCTTTCACCATCTAAGGACTGAGCAATAGCAGTGAAAACTTCTTCAGCTGTCACCAGCCATCCACTGGGCTACAACAGAGGAAAAGGTGAGAAGCTGGGATATTCTACCACTCCATCTTTCTCTGACTGGTTCCTATTATAGTTGGTTATTATAATAACCGCTGTGCTCCTTTATGAATTGGTTGCCTGGGTGGTTCTTAATTTTTTTCTCTCTTCTCTAACTCTCACTTGTTCTAACAATGTTTTGTCATCTGTAAATAGGGACAGACTTATTTTTCTTTACCTCTCATAGGTCTCTCAGAGAGACTTTTACAACTGAAGAGGAAGGTACAAATGCCATCAAATGATAAATCAATTCATTCTTAGGTTCCAGGGCACCTCACCTTAAATTAAGTTTTGCCTTCATAATAAAACCAATGATCCTAAGCCAGATGATAAAAAAAAAACTTTATCACAGTACTAAAGTACATAACAAATGTCTTCATATCATCATCTTCATTATGATTGATTGATTGATCGATCGATCTCCTTTGCCCCAGAACTCAAAGCGGCTTCCAAATTAAAATGCAATACAGTCAAAATATACAAAAAGTCAACATTAAAATGGAATAAAACTATCAACAATGCAAATAAAACAAACCGTTCAAGTAATAACAAGCGGAATACAACTTGAAACAGGAGCAATTTAAAACTGTCCTGCACCTGACTAAAAGTCCCTTTGTTTAAAAACATTCAGTTCTCTAAAGCCTGTCAGAACAAGACATTTTTGCGTGTTTCAGTAAGACTAATGTACACAAGCATGTGTGAATGCGTGTACTGTTTAGAGAGTGATACCTTCTCACAGCATCCATATCCACAAATAAAAGTTATTTATGTAGTACTGCACTGTCAAGGACAAAGAGAAACAAGGGAGAGGGTTATGAATCTGCCTGAATTCTTAATTTCGTCAGCCAAAACTGAGCATAGCCCGCACCCATCTCCATCGCTAGGTGGCAAGCGATGTGGGACAAGGTCATCTTGGCCACGACATCCAAACTTGGGAGCTTATTTCTCTGGGAAGTCTACCTGGTTTATTCTCTACTTGTGCCAACATGGTATTTCCATCCTTCTGGGACAGGATCTTGTACTTAACTTACTCTGTGTTTCCCCTCTATTACATTTTCCTGTTTAACCTTTTTCCACTAAGTGGTTTTGCTTGTTATTATGACTCTTATGTTGCCTTCTTACTATTGGCTTTATTGCATTTTATTGTTTTGATGTCTACTTTTATAAAAACACAGATCAGTAACATTTTTAAAACAGAAAAGTAGACTAGAAATAAGTTTAAAGAAATCGAACAATTCTTTAAATCACGTGGCAGGAAAAGACCAATAGCCAGTGCCGATTTCACTACTGTGTTTTTAAAAGCTGGCTGAATGACAAGAGATGAAATGGTGAAAATTGTTTAAGGGAGTAACTCAACCTTTCTTATATATTGACCATGTCCATGTAGCATGAACAGAAAAAGGCACAGTGAGCCCTGGATATGAATGCTCTCCCCTTCTCTTTATCCAGCAAGGACAGCTTTCACTTTTGTTTTGCAGATAATCCGGGTAATTACTTTTTAAAGGGCATTTCATCACAGAGCTCCTAATTCCAAGCCTCAATAACATTAAACTCCTGCCCCATTGAAAAAAATGTACTCTTTCTACCATTTAATTCTTTTTGTAAAAGAAAATTTCTTAAAATTGGGGAAGGGAATCCCTTCAATATTCCCCAAGAAAACATTTTTAGCTCCCAAAAAGTAACAAACACAAAGAAATAACAAGTAAGCATTACTCGTTTCATGGAAAGAACAACATTGCTGGTCATTAAAATTGTTTACAAAAAGAGCACCGTTGTGTCCTTGTTATCCCAGATGTAATATATTATTGTTAATTGTAACACATTTTGTTAATGTGTCCTTGCTACTCCCAAATGTATTATGTTATTGTTAATCGCAACACATTAGTTGCAAACTCTGGTTGTTCATTAAGTGCAGATTAATGTGACATCCAGACTCAGCCTATTGTGGTTAATCTTAGACATGATTAACTTAAACAAACCAGGTTCATAAACCATGATTTGAAGGTTTTTCTCAAAGAGTAAGCACAGCTTTGTTGGGTTCAGATGACACTATTAACTGTGCTTAAATCAGATGTGTAAATCAGAAGGTGGAAGCTTCCAAACTCCTCCTTGGAGTCACAGCAAAAGATGAAACGGGACCACACACTTGTTTTTTTTGTTGTTCTCATAACAATAAATCATGGTGTATTGTTTTTGTATCCACAAACTATGGGCAACATGGTATTCTGTTGGTATTCTCATCTTGCCAAAACAACCATGTGAGGTTCACCTTGGAGTTGCCATTAATCGGAAATTATCTGAAGGCTCACAACAAATATAAAACATCAGAATACCAGATTGCCTAATCCTTAATATGACAATAGAACTGAGCAGATATTTTATTTCCTATAAATGCTTATGTTTTTGCATAATTTTTTAACTTTTTTAACTTTAAAAGGGGCTTTCTACGCCCATTTTGTGCTTACACACATGCCTCCTTCCTCAATTATCCTGTCTTCCATTCAAATTACGATACTACTTTAATAAGTAAGTAGAAAGTCTCATTAAATGCTGCTAATTTTTTTGCATCAATCAAACCGCAAGTCATTTTATTTCCATTACAACCAAAATCTCCTAGAGGAGCACTCATATTAAGTTTCTTTATTTTCACCACCAGTAAAATGTTATTTTTAAACAGCATTTTTCTTCCCTTATTGCTTAAGAATTAGGAAGCATTTTTTTCTTTTATGTCTTTATTGCTACTCTTTCTCCTTTTTCATGTCATTATTGAAAGATTATTAAAAATGTGAAATCATAAAGAGACATAACATTGGAAGTAAATTCATCACCAACTTTTACCAAACATTAGCATTAGCTTTTTTAGCTTTATTTTCCCCAGAAAGAAAGGGGGAGGGAAGGAACCTGCTTACAATTACTGCTTATGCTCTCCCTAAACACTTATGTTACTAAAGTGCGAAATGTCTTCTAAACACAAAGACAGATCTGGGAAGTAATTACAAAAATGCATTCAGGGGCAATAATTCTATATTAACTGTCAGCAGTATACATCTTCTGAAAAGGCACTTGTTATGAAGGAATTATGTGTGTGGCAGATGAAGGCACCAAAGGCAAGAGAAAATTGCAAAGACACATTAAACCTTAGACTCCAGCTCCCTCATCAAGGGTCAATTTATGTTTAAATCATTACCTTGAAGTCAAGCCAATGTCTGCTCAAAAGTCTGTTAAGAGATGTTAACATGCAGACAGATTCACCAGACTTGTATTTTGGAAGAGAATATTCTTCTTTTAAAACAATCTTAACTAGTAGGTCATTTAAATTGTTTTTCCCCCTCTGAGCTCTTGTTATTATTAGCCTCCAAGAATCAGACTGGGATATAAACTAATGACATACAGTGGTTTCTAGGAATCGTGCTGTTTATGAATGTGGCACAGACTTCTGAAGCAGTTAGCCCTGAATGGTTTGGTTCTTGCCCAACGGGCCAATTCACTCAGTACTCTTTCTCAGACATACACCTAAGCACACCACTGAAATCAGAACACAAAAAAAGGACAATCCAGGAGTCACAGCTGGCTGCTATTCCATTGAGCACACACTTATTGCCTCTATGTGTATCCTCTTCAAGAGCCAGTGTAGTGTAGTGATCTGAGAGCTGGACTACAACCCTGGAAACCAGAGTTTGATTCTCCCCTTGGCCAAGGAAACCCATTGGGTGCCCTTGGGCATATCACACACTCTCAGCCCCCAGAAAATTCCATGATAGGTTTGCCTTGGGGCAGCCAGAAGTTGGAAATCACTTGAAGACACATAACAACAACAACACAACAACCTCTTCAGACATATAAAAAAATACATGGGAAGGAAGAAAAGTCACACATGTCCAAACTTCTAGCACTCATTACATACTCTGGGCGGAAGAAAACACGTACTGCCAACAGCATGTACAGAAAGGTGCCTCCATGCACGTGTACACAGTTCTTTCAGAACTTAACCACTGAGACTGAGACTATGCAGTATCACTACATTACCATTACAACCACATTCATGCAATGTCTGGACAATAGCGTAATGGAGCCAGGACTCACAGAATTGAAGAATTTGGACTTCTTTATTGGTAAGGAAAATGAGATCATCTGTTGCCATCACCACCTCAAGCTCTCTCCAACCTTACCTGGAAGCCTCACAGTAGATGAGGGAGGGAGGGATTTGCCCCAGCAACTATACACTGCTGTGAGCTATTCTTGTTCGAATGCAAAGCATTTTGGAGGAGATTGATCTTGAATGGGCATTAAGTGCTATTAGTTTACCACCACCCCCAAAAAAATCTGCTCCTGGAGGTAAGGAAAACTGCTAGAAATACTTTGCCAATATAGATCAGCATACAAATTTAGACTCTACTTAGGCCCTTTCACATTGCACGATTATAGTGCTATGATTCCACTTTAATGGCTGTGGTTGCATCCTGTGGAATCCTGGGATTGACATCTTAGGGAGGTACATTTAGAATTCTCTGCCAGAGATCTCTAGTGCCTCCCTAAAGCCCCTAAAAGCCACAGAATTCCACAGGTTATTATCATGGTTGTTAAAGTAAAATCATAGTGCTATAGTTATGTAGTATGAAAGGGGTGATCTAGGTATGTGGCTAGATCACTATACCACTGCATCTGAATATAGCTACAATGGGTGAAAAGGACAATACAGATGATTCATGATTGCTGCCAACTATCTTTTTTCCACCAAGATCATGATCATTGTCTAAAACAACTTTCTCTCAAACACTCGATCTCTTAAGAGTGGCTGAGGAAAGATCAGTGTCCCCTCTTCTTCATGAGGCTCTCGTCTGTGGACAACATGATTGCACACGCATATGCACACCCAATGCAAAGTTCATTCCAAGCTGCTCAGCTATGCTTGGATACTGGGCAGGTGAGAAAAGGGATGATGGCTAAGGTTGTCCTTTCCCTTTATCTGATTCTTCTTCCTCTTGCTGCATGACTCACCTTGAGCTGATGCTCATGGCGCTCTGATTAGAAATGCAGGAAAGCTATCTTATTATGAGTAGCTCTCCAGGATTTTGACATCATTCTTTCCTAGCCCAACCTAGACCTCTCTGGTGGTCTTCCATCCAAGGTTTGACCTTGCATAGCTTCAAAGATCAGGTGAGACTAGATGTCTTCAGGGTGACCAAGTGGACAAGTTAGTCAACTAGTCCTATGATCAGAAACTAAACAAGAGGAGACCAGAATGATCCCCACATGAATCAAATGACAAGAGACGATGACAAGGCTTGACCACAATCTGTTTTAAATAACTCTGACTAAGACAAACCCTAGTTCTCAAGGTTGCTATATAATCCATAACAGAAGGAGAGCAAACTACAGTTCCCATAAGATATGATCACTGGCTATGCTGACTTGGACAGATGAGATCCAAAATCTATGGAGACTGGGAAGGCCACAATTTCCTCAGCCCTGTTCAAAACAGAAAGCCAGAAGCAGGAGCTGAAAAAAGGCTAAAATACCAAAAAGGGAAGTAGTTGAAGCAATTAACTAAACTCTCATCAGAGTTTTCATTAATAAATGTTTTTATTTGCCAGGGTACTCCCTGATGCTCACATTGTTTCCAAAGAGCCTTAATTGGGCTCCAGGATCTGCTACAAAGTTCCTAGAGTTCTCTTACCCCAGAGGGCACCCAGAAAAGGTAGGGACCACAACTGTTCATAATACCATTTTCCAGACAGAGCTAATTATGACTGTCTTCTACTAATGAAAATGGGGTGGGAGACAGAAAGAGAAAGATACTGCTGCTACTGTAATTAAGCTTGAGGAGAGTTCAATTGGTGGGGGAAGAGAATTAAATTTATTTACATGCTGTTCTACTGCTGATGAAGCACTAGCTATTTGGGAGGCCTTCTAATTAACCCTCATTTAGTTCATTTTTGTATCTTCATTCCCCACGTGCACCAAGCAAGGTAAACTGAAGAGAGTAACAATAATACTAATGTTATTAATAACAATAGATTAGTCAGGTTTTTTAAAAAAGAGAGAGAGAGAAAGAGAAGGGGTAAGTTTCTTTGCAAGACCCGATGCTGGGCCTTAAATTGTTAAATTTGCATTTAGCTTTTTTTGATACTGACAATTAAGAAAATCCACACTGAAGAGCGTGATTTGACAAAGAAACATAATATGCAGTAACGCCTTGGGAGAGAAGAGATTACACAGAGAGAAGTCTTTTCTTTCACCTTCTTGCAGACATTTTCCTGTTGACGCTCTCCCTCGCTCCCCCTTCCTCATTTTTTTTTTCCAGAGACGTGATGCCAGGAAAAACCATTTCCCTACGGACCACATCCTCAGAGAACTGCACAAGGACGGCAACGGAAGTCAGGAAATCCCGTGGTGAACACCACAAAAGTAATTCAAGAAAGGAAACACAGTGCTCTCACATTCTGCAGTGTTCCACTGTTTTTTTTTTCCCATCATCTAGCTCAGTCTCCTACCCAGGACCTCTCTTTCAGAATTAAATCAAGCAATTATTTTTTTCTTGAGAATATACACACATATGAAGTTCTCAAAGATGTTTTTCTTCAAGACGCTGTCACAACAATCTACATGCATCATAAGCAACCTCTTATTCTTCCTCAACTATCTGCAGAAGCTAAGGTTTTTGTTAATCATTCTTTAAAAACAAGCTCTCTTCCTCTACTACTCTTGCGCACTACCTAAAACACTGTTCTCTCTTCAAACTTCTTTATATCATGTATCACATGTTATGTACACATCTGTACCATCAATTCCTCACTAGAAGAAAAATGGGGTGGGGCTTACCATATCCTTCCTAATTTTTTATCTTCCTTTACCCTAACTTACGAACAAAATGACAAACAATTCTCTACAAATACTGCACATAAAATCTGACAGCAGTACAAAGTACGACTAGCTTTGCTGCTTTTTTAAAAAATTATTGTCACTTTCGCAGTCAAATTGCATTAGCAAGATGTATCAATAAACTGAAGTAGCTCATCTTTATCAGTCATAAATTGCAATGCTTAAGAATATTTTAAGTGAAAGCACAATTCATTGTAAAAGCACATTGTTTGGCAATATTAAGCTTTAATGCTGTTTTCCTTTCCTTTGTCAATGAACCTTATTTACAGAATGAACCTTAACTATTCTAGGTTTAAAGCAAAACCACCTCTGAGTATTCCTTGCCTAAGAAAAGCCTGCGAAATTCATGGGGTTGCCAAAAGTTAACAGGTGACTTAAAGCCGCATACGGACATACAAAGCACATCCATCCCATGATTTTTGCCACAGAGTTCAGTCCTACTGAGGCCAGTGGAACTTAATTTAAGAAAAACGAACAGAGGATTACAACCTTAAATACCTTATCCTCACACGTGAGGTCTATTTCCACTAGAATATGCACATATCATCAAAATAAAACTATTCTTCATATGTTTTTATTTTGCTCAAATGCTTTTGGGCACATTTTTATTTTGGAATTTTAGTACCTTACCCAATCCTGTCTGATCCTGGAAGCTAAGCAGGACCAGGCCTGGTTAGTGCTTGGATGGGAGACTGCCAAAGAATACCAGGCACTGTAGGACATATTTCAGAAGAAGGAACTGGCAAAACCATTTCTGAGTATTCCTTACCTAAGAAAACCCTAACCCATAGATTACAGCACTATGTAAAAAACAGGCAACCTGTAAGCACACAGACACATGTAAGCATATATACACACATCTTTTTACCTCCATATAGAGGATTTTCCGAATCCCATTTCTACCCTATAACAGCAAGACTCATTCACAATCTGATTCCCTCCAGGACAGCCTGCCCTGTCGCTGTTCCCAAAAGAGCACCTTTTTAGATAAGCATGGCACACTCTTGCTCATATAGCTTTACATGAAAACATTTGTCCATTTAACTAGGAGATTAATCAAGTAAAACCTTTCTTCTAGCAACAAAGCGTGGGCTTGAGCTATTACACTAAAAAAATATTCAAGTCTTCCATCAGCATCTACCATTACAGTTGTGGTGATATGCAAATTTGGTTAAATTTAACTGATTACTCTGTTAGAATGAAATCATTACTCAACTGAAATGTTTCACAGTATCATTAGGGCTTTTATAGCTAATTGCAAAAAAAAAATCAGTGTCTCATTCAACTACATTCAAGCTGACACTCATGAAAAATCCCCGCTCCACTCTTCTTCCAAAGGACAGCGTTACCACTCCATCAGCCTGGCTGAAAGGCCAGAGGTTGCCTGAAGGGAAGAGAAGGGGTAAAAGAGAACCAGCTTAGTGGTTTGAATGTTGCACTAGGACAGTAAAGACCAGGGTTCAAATCCCTGCTCAGCCATGGAAACCCATTGGGTGACTTAGGCAAGTCACACCCTTTCAGTTTCAGAGGAAAGCAAAGGCAAAACTCCCCCTGAACAAAAGCTTGCCAAGAAAACCCCATGACAGGTTCACCTTAGGGCCACTCTATGCCAGATACAACTTGAAAGTATACAACAACAAACAGCAAAAAAACAGATTGGTATCATTGCCCCATCCCTGCATTCCATCTTGATTTGACATGTTTTGCAACATTCCCTTCTTGCAAGACAAAATGAAATCAATATGAAATATGTATTTCTCAAATGATAATTCGAATGCTAAATGTACTGACAATTGGAACAGCTCACAAGGGTTGACCCCAAATGAGCAGCGTAATGTGAAGAAGGGGTGTCACACAATGCTACAGCAGCAATTCTACTGAGTGTGAAATAGAAATTTCTGTCCATAACAACTTCAAGAGTGCTCAGGTCGACCCTGCACATGTCAACAGATCACTTATGTAAATAAAAGGACAGAAAACCTCTTAACCAATGCTAAGGACTCTTTCACACTAGACAGTTATAGCACTATGATTTCACTTTAATCGCCACAGTTCCCTCCTAGTTGAGGGAGGGCATTCAGAATTGGTGCCTCAACAAATGACAAACCCCAAGATTCCACAGGATGTTGCCATGCCAGTTAAAGAACCATAGTGCTGTAATTATCTATCACGAACCCTGGTGGCACAGTGGTTAATTGCCGGTACTGCAGCCACAAGGTTGTGAGTTTGATCCTGCTGGGCTCCAGGTTGACTCAGCCTTCCATCCTTCTGCAGATCAGTAAAATGAGTTTGTTGGGAGCAATTAGCTAAATACATTGTAAACCACTTAGAGAGCACTCAGCTGATAAGCGGTATACAAATACACATGCTGTTGCTATTGCTGTCACGAAAGGGTCCTAATTAGCATCAGAAATAGTCCAAAAAGTTGTGTCTTTTTTCTGGAAATGTATTCACTGGGGAACTGCTGGTAAGCATTGTGGCAACTTGACCCCAGATATCAAGATGGAAATTGTGAGGCTCTCCAAACGTTGCTGGGTGCCAAATGCCCACAGCTCTATCCTGTACGGTCAGCGGTGAAAAATGGTGGGAGTTACATCTTAACAACATCTGGAGAGTTCTGTCATTCCCACCCCCGTACCACATGAAGGACGAGATACCACAATAGTAGAGGCGAAGGAACAAATGGTTTCAGTACTGGTGCTAGAGGACCTCTAGTGATTTTCCTCTGCATGCCCAAATGAGAGGACCAAAGCAGAATGCCGTAGAGTGACCCAATTCACCCAGCATCAAACACGAAGTCAAAGCAAGCTGAATGTCTTTATGTGAGGAAGTCTAGCTGTGCCACAGCAAAGTTCATGCACATTGAGCTATGTAGACTCTACCACCCATGCTGATCCAATGGAGACCTTGAAAGTGATACTACAACTAGTCCAAAAATAAACTTTTCCAAGCTCTGATCTGACGAACCCTTGCAAGTCTTCCCTGAACACAAAAATACTTCTGCATGGCCTTTAGCTGTCTTCCACATGATTAAATTTCCCTAGAAAGAAGATTACTAACCCATTTATGTGCTGATGGTGATCAATGCTTAATCTATACAGCTACAGCAATATGTATTCAGAATGGATGTTCAAATGCAGCTTGAACTTATGGCCCTGGTGAGTGCAAATCACTTGGGACTTTTTTAAAACTAAACAAAAATAAAATCATTAATTTCCAAACACAGCAAGAAATAAAGAAGCAGCATTTCACTGCAGTCCACTTCAGTCTTACAGTTAACCTACATAATTTGTCCACAAATGGGCATGTAAGGTGTACTTGCTGGACTTGTATTTCCTTTTACAAAGATGTGTGTGAGCAAGCATGTCTGTTTTTTAAAATCCTGTTTCCAGTTCTTGGCTTTCCTAGTATTTCTTTTACCCAAATATAAATCATCTGCTACAGCTTAATCTCTTAATTTATTTCCCCTCACAGAATAACTTTCTCAGCTATCATTGTGGAAAGCTAGGAACAGTCAGGGCCAAATTGAAAGTCGTACAGTTTTAACAATCTGAAAGACTCACTCTGACATGCAACATGAAGACTGGACATTTGCGAGTCTCTTTCATTGCTAAAATCTTTAGGCAAGATTATACTTTGCTTAGCAAATTACAGCTTTTCAGGTGTAACAGAAAAGCCATGGTTTATGAAAGCGTTTGGCAACTTGTGGTCTTTGAAATGCTGGACTGCAACTCCCATCCCCTCCATCCAGCATGGTCAATGGTGAGGGATGATGGGAACAGGCAGATGAGGAGGGGCCATGTTTGGATAATTTGAATCTGCTTGTGTGGTAAGGACAAACAGCCTCAAGCTTCCCTCTCAGACAGCAATTGATAACTGAACCTCTTTCCCCATGGCACCCAAAGTGTGGTTTTAGTTACTCGTTTGTTCTCATTAACTTACGTTATATAAATAATTTTCCAACTTTGGACATCAAGGGGAATTGTGACTTTTTTTTACTGAAATTGCAAATTTTGTATCCATCAATGTAAAAGTATGAAAAGGGAAAAGCAAGCTTGCAAGCTCAAAGCTCATATGGGCCCGCTTATACAGAAAGAAACCACGATTTTCTCATTACATCTGAACTGATCCTATGGCCCATGGCTCAGTTTAGACAACCCTCCAAACCCTTGTTTGGAAGAATCAAAAACAAGCTGTGAACATACTCTCTCACTCATCCTCTGTCTCTCTCTGGTCATTTCTGCACTACCCTGTTATAGTGCTATTATTCCACTTTCCACATCCTATGGAATCCTGGGGTTTGCAGTTCAGGGAGGGGCCTTTAGACTTCTCAGCCAGAGAGCTCTTCGGCCTCAAGAAACTATAAACCCCAGAATTCCACAGGAGGTTGAAAGGGGAATAATAGCACTATAACAGTGTAGTGTGGAAATGGCCCCTCCCTCACACACACGCACTTTCCTTCCTATGCACCTCTTCCCTTTTAGTTTACAATTGCATTAATCTTTTTTTGTTTCCATGTCCAAATCAGCAGACCACAGTGCCTACCTGGCTTCCAAACAAGTATCAGAAACTATGGTCTGAAGTAGGTTTCAAATGTTTGTTTGAAAGCAGGTGTTAAACTCAATTTGTGATGTGAGCAGCTTTCACGTTTTATTGCTTTCACAGAGAAAGGTAGAACCACAGGATGACATTACCAGCAGCTTATACATAAGAGTCATAATGGTTAAGAATAGAAGCAGCTTCCTTATATCCAGAACATTGGGTTCATCTAACTCAATACTGTCTATACCAGAAGGCTGAGGCCCTCCAGATGAACTGCATACATAGGCACAGTCAGCTCTGAAGACACACGCTTTTTGGGTTTAGAAGGCTGTTCTATACCAACTAGTGGTGAGTCTCCAGGGCTTCAAGCAGGACTCTTTCCTCAAATCCACGTAAGAGACAGTCAGTGACTGAAGCTGAAGCCTTTCTTTTTCTCCAGAAGGCTCTCAGTAACTGCAAAAGTCATTGCACAATTAGGGGTAGGGTGGGGAAAGAGAAACAGCTGCCTAACTTCAACCACCAGGAGATAACCAAGCTTTATTTGGACATCCTGCCAATGCAGAGACCCTTTCTTAAGTTACACTTTCAATTGCTTTTTTGTCTGGTTCTGCTGGAAAATGACCTCAGCAATGGGAGATTATCCCAGTCTATTCAATCTTACTATTGGGAATGATTTCCTAATGCTCAGTCTAAGCTTTCTGATGCTTTGGTTCATCCCGTTATTGCTAGTTGTGCTCCCCTGTGTTTTCCTAGAACAACAGATCTAATTTGTATCCAAAAAAACACCTACAGTTTTCATCTGAACTCTTCCCTTTTCTTGGCCACTATACTAGAGGAAAACAATAAAAAATAAAACTACTTTTTTTTTCTTCCCCCTCCAGAACTCCAGCTGCTGTTAGAGAAAGGGTGCAGAGAGTGGGAGATGATTCTTCCTCCTGTTGCATTTGCAAGCCACGGCAATAACTGACCTCATAGAGAGAAGTGCATGTTCTGGAAGAAGTGGCACGCAGGGTGTCTTTGAGCAGTAGCACATTTTAGAAGGAAAGTTGTTGGAGAAAGCCAAAGTCTGAAAGGCTATCTCTGAAGGAAAAAGAAGGAAGACTGGAAGGAGCAAAAGAAAAAGCACAGGATTACAGAACTGGTTTCCAAACTTTTTACCTCTAAGGAACCCCTTCCTCATCAAACTATCCAACAAGAACACCCTGTACGTTGCAGAACAAGAGTGGCAGAAACAAGCAAGTCTGCCTTAAGGAAATACGGATATTCAGCATGAATCCTTATTGTCAACATGCAGCAGATCGCTGTGAAGGTACGTTTCTGGAAAGCACCAAGGTCTAAGGCAAGTAAAGGTCAAGTTCCAACAAACAGCAGTCAAAGAGCCCAAAGGCAGGTAACATCACCCACGATGAGCAAGATATCAAGTCCAAAAGCATTAAATGGCCAAAAGCAGTTAAAATTGCTATTAGGATGTACAAGGAGCTCTGGTGGATCAGACCATCTTGCCCTGTTTGCTACAGTGACCAACCACTGTGGTTTAAGCCAGAGCACAGACTGGATTTCAAAAAGATAATGATAAGGAACAGGAAAAAATACCTCAGCCAAGCAAGGTTTTCTTTCATCAGCTGTTCCTGCCCATAGTGAGCTGAGCAATTACTGGTAAGGCGGGCCTGGTGGACCACAACTGGTCTTTAGGATTGGCCCTTGGGAAGGGATGAGTCCTCTCCCAAGCAACAGAATTAGTACTGCAGACTAGGCTGTTCCTATTAAAGCAGTACTTCTCAGGTAATCTAACCAACATTTCTTTTAATGTGCCATGGTCAATGTTATTATGTGGCTTCAAGCCATTTTTTATTTATGGCAACTCCAAGGTGAACCTATCACAGGGTTTTCTCGGCAGAACTGGTTCAGGACCTATGCAGAATCCTTACATCCTGATAAACCAATGATTTATTACTTATTTACTTACAAATTTATTACTTATAGAATCACGGAATCATAGAAGAGTTGGAAGAGACCACAGGGGCCATCCAGTCCAACCCTCTGCCATGCAGGAACATTCATCAAAGCACTCCCAACAGATGGCCATCCAGCCTCTGCTTAAAAACCTCTAAAGAAGGAGACTCCACCACACTCCCAAGGCAGCACATTCCACTGCCAGACAGCTCTGACCATCAGGAAGTTCTTCCTGAGGTTCACGTGGAATCTCCTTTCCTGCAGCTTGAATCCATTGCTCCTTGCCCTAGTCTCCTGAGCAGCAGAAAACAAGCCTGCTCCCTCCTCAACATGACATCCCTTCAAATATTTAAACATGGCTATCATGTCCCCTCTTAACCTTCTCTTCTGCAGACTAAACATACCCAGCCCCCTAAACCGTTCCTCATAGGGTGTGGCTTCCAGACCCTTCACCATTTTGTTTGCCCTCCTCTGGACAAGTTCCAGCTTGTCGATACCCTTCTTGAATTGAGGTGCCCAGAACTGGACACAGTATTCCAAATGAGGCCTAACCAAACCAGAATAGAGTGGTGTCATTACCTCCCTCAATCTAGACACCATACTACTATTGATGCAACCGAGAATCACATTGGCTTTCTTGGCTGCCGCATCACATTGCTGACTCATGTTCATCTTGTGATCTACCAAGACTACTAGATCCCTTTCACACATACTGCTATCCAACCACGCGTCCCCCATCCTATATTTGTGCATTCTATTTTTTTTGCCTAAGTGCAAGACCTTACATTTTTCTCTGTTGAAATTCATTTTGTTAGCTTTGGCCCAACTCTCCAATCTGTCCAGGTCATTTTGAAATTTGATCCTGTCCTCTGGGGTATTAGCAACCCCTCCCAATTTGGTGTCATCTGCAAATTTGATCAGCATGCTCTCTACTCCTTCATCCAGGTCACTGATGAAGATGTTGAATAGCACTGGGGCCAGGACAGAACCCTGTGGCACCCCACTAGTCACTTCTCTCCAGGATGAAAAGCAGACTTTGGTGAGCAGCCTTTGGGTTCGGTTGGTCAACTAATTACAAATCCACTTAACAGTAGCCCTGTCCAGCCTGCATTTTACCAGCTTTTTTGCAAGAATGACTTACAATAATTTATTACTACGATTTCCCATATCACAGTATAGGAACCACCTCTACCACATAACATGGCATCAAAGAAGTTAACATAACAATATTCAGACATATATTTCATCAGTTTAAATAACAGAAAATACAAAGAACAGTGACTTTTGAGTTGCTGCTCCTTCCGAGTTTTGTAGCTGTGATTGTGTCTGTATTCTGCCCATGCTCCTTTACACCTCAGGATAGCAAATAAGCCTTAAAACAACAAGATATTAAGTGTTCATGCTGTGGGTTTTTTCCCACTGCATCCTCAGCTAGATTTTCTGGCCTGCCTACTGGTCCCATATTCTGATTGATTCATCAGCTTTGCTCTCTGTCTGGTTCCTTTGCTTCACCTTTCTGGATCTACTTCTGGTTTGGGAGTATTTACATATGACTCAGCCCTGAAACCTACTTGAAACGACCAGTCTTATTCATTGCACTTGGCCATAATCAAATCTAGTAGCTAGTACAGGTAACCAAGAATCTGAACAATTAGCATCTTGATTCAACGCTCTCAGGATTATTCTTCTTGGTATGGCGCATTATCTAACGGTTGCTTTTCCAACAAGGATTCATTGCCTACAGCCACTCCAAAACCCAGGTAACAGAATGCATTACTGCATCAAAAGAACATGCCAGATGACTCTTCATTTCGAAGGAAAGTTTTGTTCCCTCAGCAGGCTGTGAACACCTCTAGAACCACACCACAAGGGATGTTGAAAATCGATTTATGGGATGTCTGTTTCCATGACAGATGCGAGTACGCCGAAGCACTACCGTACGGCATGCAGCTGTGGGGTCTGAAAGCGCCACGTCTGAAGAATTTAATTTTTCATAGTTTTCCATGTCCTTAAGGTGACGCGGCCACAGGATGTCTGTCTCTAACAGAACACAGAGCCCAGGGGATCTTCTGTCACTCCAGCTAACAGCTTAGTTGTTCAAAAGAAAAACATTCCACTTTCTGCTGGGCTTGTCCAGATATGAACTAAAATTCAGTCACAGGAAGTAATCTTCTCTTACAGGCAAAAGGCAAGTTCCCTCTGGAGTCCTTGAAGCTTGTGATGAAGGCAAGGTTTAAATCTCTCTCCCAGTACAAAGATTTTTTAAAAAATAAATAAATAAATAGACACTACTTGCAATATTATTTCACAGCTGGCCTCATTCCCTAAAATATGTAATTCTGGACTGAAAAAGTGAGGCAGAAGCAAAACAAACCTTGCAGTCATAGCAGTAAAAAGATTATGGCCAAACACGAAATTGTCTCTTCTCCATCTTCTGGAAGTTGCGTATGCTGGTCCCTGGAATATATCCTCATAAGAACACACTTCAAGAACGACAACAAAAAGGCACTTAAAATTCACCTTACAACAGAACACCAACTCTGACTATGAGAGCCCTGTTCCAACTTCTTATGTCCTGTTTAAAAGCCTCCGATGTGCTCTGGAACCACTTCAACCATCCATCGTCAGCATAACTGGAAGAGGGGCTGAGCACTTAGCTGATCCCCAAACTACTGCCGGCCTCAGTCTCTGCTGGTCTTGTGCATACGTGTCCCCATGCTTTGTGAACAAGATCAACCACACAGCACAATCTGAGCAACCACACTAGCAAGGAATTCACACAAACAATGTCATACCTGCTAGGGTTGCCAACATATAGAATGGAGTGGAATAGAATCATACAGGTGAAAAGGACTCCATGGACCATCAAGTTCTACCTCCTTCTCAGGGCAGGATCTCCAGCTAGAGCATCTCCAGCATCCAGAGAAGGAGACCTCATCATGTCTCTAAAGCCATTTCTGTACTACATTGTTATAATGTTATTGTTCCACTTTAAACATCCTATGGAGTCCTGGGGTTTGCAATTTAGGGAGAGGCATTTAGAATTCTTAGCCAGAGAGTTCTTTGGCCTCAGGAAACTACAAACTCCAGAATTCCACAGGAAGTTGAAAGTGGAATAATAGCACTATAAGCGTAGTGTGGAAATGGCCCAAGTAATTGGTTCCATTCTTGAACGGCACTTACTGTCAAGAATTTCCTTCCAATGTTCAATCAAAATCTACTCTCCTGTAACTTAAATACCATTCTGTCTAGTTCTACCCTTTGGAGCAACAGAGAACAAGCCTGCACCCTCCTCTCTGGGACAGCCCTTGAGGTATTTCAAGAGGGCAATCCTGTCACCCCTCAGTCTTCTCTTCACCAAGCTGTACATGCCCAGCTCCTTCAGTCTTTCCTCATCTGTTTCGTTGTCCATAGTCTCTATCATCCTTGTTGTTCTTTTCTGAACCTGCTCCAACTGTCTAGATCCTTCTTAAAAAGAGAGGCCCAGAAGCAAACACAATACTCCAGAATATAGTGGGAATGTTAATTTGCTTGATTTGGGAAATTATGGTTCTATTAAAGCAAGGTAAAAATAGCATTTGTCTTCTTTGCTGCAGCATCAAACTGCTGCGTTATGTTCAACTTTTGATCAGTAATTCCAATGTTCTTTTCACAGGCAGTACTGCCAAGCCAAATACTCTCTATCCTATAATTGTTCTGAAACAAGTGAAGAAGCACTGAAGAAAACAGCAAAGATCAAGACCATGGAAGATGGTTTGTTGTTGCTGTTGCTGTGTGTCTTCGAGTCATTTGTGCCTTATGGGAACCCTAAGATGAACCTATCACAGGGTTTTCTCACCAAAATTTGAACAAGGGGGGTTGCACTGTCTTCCTCTGAAGCTGAGAGAATGTGACTTAGCTGAGGTCATCCTCTAGATTTCCATTATTGAGTGGGGATTTGAACCCTGATCTCCCAGAGTCCTAGGGCAACATTCAAACCACTACCCCACACTGGTTCCCTGTGTAAGATGATAACATACACTTTATGCATATGGGGTCATCCAATAAGACTGAACACTGAGAGATTCAGAAAGATTCAGGAAGGACTTTTCCATGCAGTACAAGGGAATTTGCTCTCAAAGTTGGCCACCAACTTCAAAAGACAGCTTTAAAGGGAAGGTTATACAAATTGTCGTAGGATAAGACTTTCAGCAGCTTCCTACTCATGACAGATGTGTGCTTCCTCTCAATATCAATTATTCAGAAAGAACAGCAGAAGATGGATATTGTCTCCATGTCCTGCATACAGGTTCTCCAGGGACATGGGTTTGCCCCTCACTTTGGGAAACAGGATGCTTGAACTAGATATACCTTTGGTCTGATCCAGCAAGAAGAACTTTCTCATGTACCTTGCACGATGGGACACAATCCCGTCATAGAAACAGAACATATGCAAGGGATAGGAAAACAGCTGCACTGGTCTTTATTTAAAAATAATAACAAGAATAAAAGGCGAAGACAACAGAAACTAGTGAGAGAGTTTCACTAAAAAGTGATTCACTAAAAGGGGGATTCACTAAAGGGGAGGGAAAGGGAGGCAAAGGGAGGAGAAGGAAAGCCATACAGATGCCATTAGATTGCACTACAGTCAGCTCGCCAAATTTGTGGGTTTCACTTTTGCAGATTTGATTATTCATGGATTATTTACTGTCACCTCTGCTGCCTTCCCAGGCCATTTTTAACATGGACTGCAAGCCTCCTGAGACTGAGAAACTGCGAAGGAGTCTTGCAAGTGCCTCTTAAAAACGGTGTGGGGCAGCCATGGAGGTAGCCGGAAGCCCTACCAGCCCAGCAATTCTGCCTTGGGAAGGAACCCTGACACCTCCCACAGTGGGTTGAACATGGTGATCACACTTTTTTGGTGTGTTACATACGGTTTGGGAAGGCTTAAAGTTATTCACGGATTTTCCACTTTCACGGGGGCCCTGTGTCCCTAACCCTAGAGAATGTGGAGGGAGGAGCGTAATTACGTCTCCCTGTTGTGTTGACTTGGGCGCATGGGAGTTGAAATCAAACAAGATGTGGTGGAGCAGTTGTCCACTCCTGATTTATATGGTCAAAACTAACTCATCCAGGAAAGATGGTTACAGATTAAACAGATTTTTTTTGTTTGTTTGTTTTTGTTGTTGTTGTTTTTTGAGCTTGAATCAATTCCTAATACAGGAGAACAGGACAATCTCAGCAAAATGCTTCCCATGCTGTTTGATCACTGTAACAAAAATTGTTCAAGACTGACTATTTTATACATTTTCTTTCTGAACTCTTCCAAGACCTTGCTCTTCACATTTTCTACAATGAAGTGTAATGGATTTAAAGAAATCATTAATATGATTAATGATGTTAATAATCTAGGGCTGCTTCCACTTACCTGGAAATAGCCCCCACTAAACTCAAGGGGACTGGCTTCTGAGCTGCAGTATAAAACTACAGCGCTCCTCACAAATCTCAGTTTGGGAACAAGGTGGAGTACTGATGATGATGATGATGATGATGATGATGATATGATGATGACAGTTTAACAGCCTTACATTGTGCAACATTTTGTGGATTTTTTCATTTAAAAAATCATGAAGTAGAATGAGAGCACACGTTCCAGGAACATTATAACCATAGACATTGAACCAATAAAATGATATTGCCACTAATAATTAATAAGTGGTCCAGTTGTACCTTTTAGATGGAGTTCATTGAAAGAGCATTAGTTTTATTTCATCAGACACTTCAGCAAAAAAGAAAAAAAATCAATTAATGGAGTGCTTACACTTAGTCGTTAAAAAGGGATGATTAACTATACTATGAGTTCCAAACATCAGGAAACATGCAAAAGTTAAAAAGGCTTCTTAGATCTTATGATACAAGAAGGAACCAGAGTTCCTGTTTAATTTCTAATTGAGTCAAAAATACCAGTTTGGCTTTTGATTTACAAGGTTGTGAAGGCAGCACAGAGACAGAGTTGAACAGGAGAAGAAAAAAAAATGAAGATGAGTTAGAAAAGTATATCTGTACAGAGCCTCGGAGCAGGCAGGACGCAGGTTAGGAGAGCCAAATCTTGATGAAACTTCTTGAGCAACTCTTCATCACAAGTCCACATTAGAAATAGGTCATCCATGTCAGAAGTATATTAGTGCAGCCAGATGGCAATTTTTCAGTGCCGTTTTTCTCAAAATCAATATAAGTTTAGGAGGGTTCACACTGTACTATCTAGGAAAAGTTGGAAGGATGTTTCTCTATTAAGACAAAGGCAATGGTAGATACCATACACCATACCACAATTACAATCAACCAAAACATTACAAAAAAGAAAGCAAATGTTCTAATTTTCCAGGATGTTTCTCTAGGCTAGTCTGAAAGCAAAAGAAATGCACAACCCAAACACACGACCATACAGGCAGCAAGGGAAAGAATCTCTACTAATGCAAATAACTGGTGGCTTTTATGGTTTCAATGGGAGAAAAAACATTGCTTCTGTTGCAGCTTGCCAGCTAATCGGTTCAGCTGTCTAAGAGTTTGTCCTGAAGAGGATCTCTGTAGGGAAAGGTGGGTGGAATGAGAAACAAACACGGAAAAAAGTTGATCATAGCTTCTTTCTTCCAGCAGACTCTGCCGCAAAGACACAGGCAAATCCAGACCTCCCCAATATGGTGTCAATCACCCCTCTGGCTGGGGACACTGGGAGCTTTAGTCCAGCACATGGGAAGGGTACCACATTGAGGAAGGCTGATGCAACTAGAGATTAAAATTTTGCAGAAATGTTTAAACCCATAAGGGAAAAGACACAGCTTTTTGCTGGGTTGTTGTACTTTCTGCCCATGTTTCCACACTTCAAAAAAATTGAAAAGGAAATATTGCCATGTAAGTCACAATGAAATAATGACCAACTTTCTTAAGATCTGTCAGCTGTAGCAAAGACAAGATAAAACAAGAATTTTTTTTAAAAAATGAACAAATTATTTTAAGAACACAGAACGCTAACCGCAGTTTGCTATTTTGTGGTTAATCTTTAAAAATTAACGCTTCTAATTTTACTGTAAAATTTTATCTTAAAAGAGCATAGTCAATTAAAAAGCTGCCTGGTGTTTAACAGTAACAAGTGCTGGCAAAACACCAAATGTTTCTTTTGAGTAACTGCCAGGAAGGACGGAGAGACATTATGTGGTATGTAGAAGTCCTGGAGGAAAAGAATGAAAATAAAAGATCACATTATCCTACATTATCCTGGCTTATTTTTTCTGTCTAGTTTAAACTAGCTAGTTTGTCATTTCAAAACATAACAGTAAACTGTGATTAGTGGGGGGGGAAGCAAAATTTCTACTGGAAAAGAGATAAAGAAAAGCAAAAGTGTTAGTTGGGGCTCTTTTGTGTATGATTTGCTACTATGTTCAGAACAAACCTGTTCATGCTGGTCATCTTTGCTATTGCCATGTAAGACCTTCTCATGTGGTCATAAGTTGGTTTTGCTTGGCTTCAGGGACAAATGCTTAAATTTTAACTTGTATTATCCTATTTGGTCATAACAACCACCTTAAGACGTAATTTAAGCTAAGAGTGAGGGATCTGCATGAGAGTAAGTACATTTCATTGATGATCAGGTTTCAAACCCACACCTCCCAAGTTCAAGTACTCTGTTGAGCAACCATATTGACTTTACATGCACAAGAGGTCAAAACAGCTGGCCCTCCTGAAGCAGTAATGAAACACAGCAGTGGAGCAACTGTACTCTTTTTTGTGAGTTGGAAACAGCAATTAAACTGTACCACATAGGTAGCATCTTCCATTTTGTCCTGATTAACGACCAAACTTGATGATAATAGAAGTACCTGTGGACTTCTGAACCAGGGTATACCACCTTACCAGCTGAGGAACAGCATGAAGATCTCATGTGGGCCCAGCAAATCAACCAGAGCATGGCTGAAGCTTGTTTAAATGATCAGTTATTCTGAAGTTCACTTGTTTCAGCATCATTTTTGTTTTGTGGTCACTTGCCATCAAGTCAACTTCAATTTATGACCTCCAAAAGCTCCAGTCAGCAAGACAGTCACACTATTTTGAGTCGGGGGCATAACGAGATGAATTCATGAAGGGTCTTGGAAGAACAGAATCTGTTCCCTGATGCACCCCTTTTGATATATGTATGTTTCCAATTTAGCACCTTTTCCAGAGCTGGACATGGGGGGTGGCAGTAATTAGGTTTAGAGGTCTCAAAAGCTTTATTCAAGAACATCGAGGAAAACAGCTACACACCTTGGCAACTGCCAGGACTGAAAAAGCATTGGGTTTGCAGCATCTTGTAAGCTGTAACATTTCAAGTTAGTGCATACTAACATTCTAGCACTCTGTTTGATAGATAACCATAACTCCTTCCCACGTGCGTCCATCAACCTCTGAAATTCCTATAGAGCTTGCCAACAGTTCAACTTTGTAGTTGGGTCTCTCTGCCTACACCTGTACCCTTACCACAGTGCATTACAATAACGTATCCTTGTTCCCAGCACACAGTTTCCCCGCCAGTCCCATCACAGTAAAGCCCATGTAAGCTTTTTGAAGCATCAAAGCAAAGCACCCACCTAAAAGCATGGCAAGGAGGACAAAGCCAACCTGACAGGTTACGACTTTGCTTCTCAGTGCAATCAAATTCTGAATCCTGCCTCCTACACGTGCGCAAAACCAACCCACATGTTCCAATCCTAGATTTTTTTACCTGATAAGGGATTGCCCTCTTAAAGGGAACCCTACCTATTGTGGATTGTGTGTATGTAGGTCCCAGTAGAACACTATGCCCCTAACTGAATGGTCAGCAAGTCTACAACCATAATGACAAGAGAAAAAAAAACAAACCCTTGTTTTCCACCCATCACAGAACAGTGATCACAAATAAAGCATTGTCTCATCTGGCTCAGTCTTTGCAAAACAAAACAAAAAAAAGCCAGAAAACTGGCCAAAAATATCAGGTGATTCAGAGAGATAAATCACATGCAGTCCGGGGCTCACAAATGACTACCTACTGCTTTTTCAAAAAGCATATTCTTTTAAATTAATAGTGAGAACTCTGTAATCACTCAGTGAAGGTTGAAACAGGGACTGGGAACTCAAGCCCAGGAGTCTTTCAACAGTAGGGCCATCTTTATAAAAAAAATCCCTCTCCTAGCAATTGATTGGAGTCTGCTTCGTTGGTCTTGCTGAGACTGTAAACTCCAGAAGGCCATATTTTACAAACTCGGTACCTTGGGCAAAAGACCACCACAGCTGCAATGCACAGTGTATAACTGAGAAAACAGCTCCAAGGAAACATACAGAAAACACTGGCATAACAAGATTTTTTTAACATACGACATTCCTAACGCTAGAGCTATCAGGCTCACATGCGCCGCTGTACAAGCAAGGCTACATTGGATTTTGGAGCCCTGCAAGTCTTTGCAATGTTAAGGCTATCCCACTGTGATGGAGGTAGCAAACTGGAGCCACCCAGAATTGCAAAATTTCTGGAAATTCTGAAACAATTAGGAATAACATGCTCCCACTTTGGAAGAGAGCTGAAAAAAAATTAAAACTGAAATTTGGGGAGAAGAATTATATATAGGCAATATTTATCTTATTTGATTTCATTAACAGCAAAAAACACAACATTTCTTTAGACGGCATATCTTATGAAATCCACAGAGCATTTCTCATTAGTTGAACAATTTTAGGCAGTTTTTTAAAAAATAGCAGTCCAAGCGTGGCTTAAATAAAGGAACCCCATGCCTGTTTACTCAAAAGGAAGGCTCATTTAATTTAATGGAGCTTATGCTCAGGTAAGCATACAGAGAATTGCACACACACATACCCAAGCATACCTGCCTTTCAAAATTATGGATGTATTTAACAGTGAAACATAGCTCCAAGCTGCAAACTGAGTCACCTGGAAATAGGTACTCCTTATTTTTTGTTATCTCAAAAGTAAAAGGAGAAAAGTTGAAAACTTTTTTAAAAAGTAAAAAGAGAAAAGCTGAAAAAGGAGAAACGTACACACAGTCGCAAAGACTAGAAGAATATTTGGATAACAAGTTTAAACTTGGCAACATTTGAAAACATTCAACCCTACATCATACGTGGGAATTTTCTAAGATGGAGACTGACTTTGCATACATGTTATATTACCCATAATACTACATGTTTTGAGTGAATAGAACTTTCCCTTAAATGTAATTAATTCCAAGTGAGAAAATACTGCCTGGGGAGTCTTTTCAACATTCTCCCAAATTTCCAATTTTTCCATTAGAAAAAGTAGAAATGGTCGGGGGGGTACAGGAAGCATTTCCTAATCTGTCCTCTCCAGTTTTTCCCCATTTTTATGTGAGCTGTCTCCCTTGCTAAGCCCACTGTTCCTGTGACCACAATCAAAACACGTCTAAGTTTGCACCCAAATCAGATGTTTTTCATATGACCTGCTCTAAAACCATGGCTTACAGTTAGCTTTTCCAATCTTGGTTCAGTGTTGGCAAACTGAAATATAATCCCAGGTTTGGCCACCTCACGAAGCTACCCCTCTTGCTTACTTATTAGCTTAAGCAAACCGAGAGTGAATAGATTGTGTACACAAGCATGCTGGGGTTTTATTTCCACACCATGGTTTATTAAACCAGGATTCCCATAAAATTAACAGTCAGAATAAAGCCACTATATTTAGGATCAGAGCATTAAAAATGATATTACTTCTCTTTCATTAAAGTAATTCACAATGTTTCACTCCCAGTCCACAAAAATTGACAATGTGTTCACTGACAGTCTTTTTTTTTTTCCAGATTGTACCACTGGGCAATAACAAAACAAAAGAAAAAGACACAAAATGCTAGCCTGGACAATCATCATCATCATCATCATCACCATCATTTAGACTGTCTTAAGTGATACCTCTTCCATTTTATTTGTGCCTAACATGGTATGAAACACAAGGTTTTGAACAAAATAAGGGGCAACTATACAGAGGAAAGGTTGGGCAGAAAACTATTAAAAAGCCATAATATAGCATGGAGTAATACCGTAGAGTTGCTCTCCATTTTGTGGTGCGCCTCCAAAGCTATATTCGGTAACTGAAACCAGTCCTGTAGTCCCAGTGTGCAGGACTTTCATTACGTGCTTTTATGATCTTCCTGTTTGTATTAGCACCAGTAAAGTGATGTAGAACTTCAATAAAGAGGGAATAACCATGCTTCACTTTTCATTTTGTGCCCTGGCAGAAATCAACATTCTCTTCTGCCCACCCCCTTCCTATGAAAAAAGTCCACCACCAAACCAAATCATTTTGCCAGATGTTTTAAATTAACGTGGTTTTCTATTCCTCCTTCCCTCCTTCTTTCTGCATTTCTTAAGGCTGAATCCACACACAGTCCATTTCATCTCTGTTCCTTGACCACGTGAACTTTCCTGCAGCTTGGGTGTGATCGACACACCTTTATATGTAACACAGAGTTTATATCAAGAATTATGCACAGCGTTATGGTTACGCCATGGTTATAAAGTCATGAAAAAATTGTGCTGGATGAACTGCAGAATTTTTTCTGTTATTAAAAAAAAGAAGTTTGCAGCTCTTAAGCCTCTAAAAATATAAACTTGGAAATTTATAAGCAATACCTAGTGGAACCTTAGAGGCCAGGGTGGTTAAATTCCAGCTGCTTCAGCCACCTCTGTAGTTCCTTGTCACTCTTCATCTCTTTATAATTTTAATGTGTGCAACTGATACAGGTTACAGAATACAGGAACCACCACCTTAAATCAGACCAAAAGTCCACTGAATCTAGTCCTGTCCAAAGCAGTGCCTTCTAACCCTTTAAAGCAGTACTTCTCATACTCTGATCCTCCATATGTTTGGAGTTCAGCTCCCAGAAGTCCTAGCCAGTATGACCAATGCTCAGGAGGTATGGGAAAAGAAGTTCCAAACATCCGGAGGACCAGAGTTTGAGAAACAGTGGATTGAAGTACAACTCTTCTCAGGCCCAGCCAGCACAGCCAATGATCAGTGAAATGGAGATACACAGTCAGCCCTCCACATCTGTAGATTTGACTTTCATAGATTTGATTATTTGCAAATTTCTCCGGTGCTTTTCCAAGGGAACCTTCCCTCCTGACAGGCCCGATCAGGCCATGCAGCCCTTTAAAAACCTGCTTCTCATCCTCCTCCTTCTCTACCTGCCACTGCCTGGCCAGCTAAGGAGAGATTGTAGCCCAATTTCTCAGCACCGCAAGCCTTCTCCCAATGCCCCACACACCCACCCAAAGAAGGAGATGGACAAGAGGGAGGAAGCATACAGCCACCATGTCAACCCACCCATCTCCCTCTCCTTTCCTTAGCCTGGTTTGGACCCCGAGTGTCCCTAGGTGTTCCCACATACACACACACATACTGATACTTTTGTGAGATTCCTGCACCCCTAACCCTATCGAATGTGGAGGGCTGGTTGTAGTTCAAAATGTCTACTTTGGGCAAGACTAGTTTATCTGACACTGTATGACTCATCCAGGTGTGTCAGTGAAGCTTACAAGTGGCAGATGAAGTCAAGAGTCCTCTCCAAGTGTTGTCCTCTTCTAGCAACAGATGATGTACTACCTCTGAATCTGGATGCTCCACATGGCCATTATGACCACTAACAGGTCCATCCTTCCATAACATTTCTTACCCACCTTTTAAAACTTGGCTAAGATGATGCCTACTAAATGATGAGGGAATAAATACAACGTTACTCCCAAGTAGAGTAGCCTCGTGAACATGAATGGGGCTTGTTAGTCACATGTTAAATGTTGTCATAGGTTAAATTCCATTGATTTCAGAAATCTGCCCTATGGGCACTAATGTTGTGTTTAGCCTGAAATTTTTATTACACAATCATGCTGCCTCGTTCATGGAATTTTATAGTTGATTCAGAAGACTGTTGAAGATGAAGACTGTTGTCTTCATTTTGTAACCCTCCCATGTCTTTCCAATACTTGGTCTTTTTTCTTATTTCCAATTAGAAGGAAAACAAATCCACTAAGGAAGGAAAGACAGAATTGCTCTACTATGCATTTTGACTGGTAGCTCTAAGATATCTCTCTGTCTGCAAGCACTTGACATCTGGTTGGAGAAACTTCCACAAATAAATTTATTGTTGCATTAAGAATTTTTTCATCGGTTTTGAATTTATCACCAAAGCAGTTCTACTGGGTAACCCATATATGCAGGCAAAAATACTCCCTCTGACCTTCCCTTTCCACACCATGCATTATTTTTCAAACTTACGTCACACCCATCACTACTTTCCTCCCATTCATCTTTTTTCCTAACCTGACTGGTCACCAAAATGGAAATCTTAAGAAAAGCAAAAGGCCAGCAAAAGCAAAATCCCTGAATTTATTTTGGAAGAAGCCTTTGAGTGGTTTTCTAGAATGTTAAAAATGTTTTTGTTTCCTGACACAAGGCTTACCTGACCTACTTGTTTCATTTCACATGTGCATATTATTAGTTCTGAGTAAAATATTTGCTGAAACATGTTGAATCTAACCCTATTCTTTCCATATTACTTCAGCCTCGGGTACCAAATTTTCCATTAAAGTAATAATGCCCCGGAACACATCTACTTTGTTAACAGAAGTACACATTAGTTACAAATGCTTCTTTTCCACATAAGGAAGGCACATCCCTGAAAATGTGGATATACTTTTACTGTGCTTTTTCTAACGATAACTATTGTATGACGGTATGCCCAGAACTGCACACTGAATTCCGTTTTCATCCATTTGGACAGTCTTTTTATTTTTATTTATTTATTTATTTATTTTAAGAAGGGCATCTCCAGCCAATCTTTGGCTTTTAACAGAAGTGAGAGAACAAGACAGAATCCCCTTCCACAAGAAAATGTGGTAAGATGTATTTAGCCTCCATCCTACATTGTGAAAGTGTTAACTACATGAACTGTAGCATACCTATAATAAAAAAAGATGCAAGCCCTATGGAAGATACTTATGCCACAACATCTCCCCACACACAATGTGGGGCCAGTTTCCAGGGGCCTGGAGTCCTAGCGATGTGAGGTGTCATGGGGCACGGCCTTCCACACAATAAGGAGAATGCAGACATTCTAGAAACAAGGTCTAAGAGCTAACCAGTGTTGTGTAGTGGTCTGAGCATTGTATTATAACCCTGGAGACTAGGATTTAAATCCATGGTTAACCATGGAAACCCACTGGGTGACCTTGGACAAGTCACATTCTCTCAGCTTCAGAGGAAAGCAAAGGAAACCCCCTCTCTGAACAAATCTTGCCAAGAAAACCCCATGACAGGTTCACCTTTTGGTCACCATACGTTGGAACCTTGTGAAAGCACACAACCACAATAAATACCCTGTATTTCATCTTACAAGGCGAGTCAACACATGTCTACTGGGAAGTAAGTCCCCCCAAGTTCAATAGTACTTCTTCTCTGGTAAGTGTGCACAGGACAGCAAAAAGTATGAAAGAAAAACTTTGTCAAGAACATTGTCTAATGTCTGATCAGAGTGGCTTAACGTGAAAAAGGGCATCTCCAGAGACGTAGAACAGGGAGGGAATGAGGAGACCATTTCGTTCATTAAGAATTCTGCCCCCAATGAAATTTTCCTCCAGTCGTCAAATATCTAGCACTGCAATAACTTAAAACTTCAGTTGAACATTTAGAAATAAGACCTTAGACATCCAAAGTAAAGAATCAGTCAAAACATCAAAGGAATACAAGAAGAAAGCAAACTCAGAAGTTCTGGATGTTAATTTTCAATGTCTCACTCTCAACAATGACAGAAATTTGGGGAATGAAGGAAAATTTCATTTGGAAGTGTAAAATTTTTACTGGGGCCGCACCCACTTTATACTCCATAGCTACTCCTGGGCATTCCTACTTTCCATCTTGTGGTTTATCTTCTACTCTCAGAATCATTCGAGGTAGCCAGCAAAGTGACTTGCTATTGTACGAGATTACATTTACAGGGAAGACACAGAAGTTAGCTTTTCTTTTTTTAATACACAGTTTGCTCCGGGCACAAAGGGGCCTTCTGACTCACAACCAAGTGGTTTTTAGGGAAGAAATGCTTGCTATCAAAAAGAATGGTAAAATATCACAAGTTGTTCGAGCAGCCACACTGGAAAAGCTCATGTCCTGAATAATGTACAATATGCAAAAAGTAGAATTTTACAATAGAGAGTACGCAGACAGCAAAATAAATAGATAAATAAATAAATATTTTAAAAATAGATGAATAAAAAATCAACGCCACTCAGTCAGAGAAAAATCACAAGGGCAACATCCACAAGCACTCTCTTCCTCTAGGGCAACCCAAGTGTAAAAAAAGAGTTTGCGCTATGTATGATAAGGGACCATGCCGAGGAGTGGATTTCCTTTTCAGAAGAAAATGGAAAATAGAATTCAAAGCAGAGTTTTAAAATGTTCCTTTTTTTGGGCTACGACTCTCAGAATTCCATAGACCAGTGGCCAGGCTGATTAGGCAATTTGGTGAGTTGCAATGCCAAAGAAAGTTAACTTTTACAACCTCTGATGCAAGTCCATATACATGCACAAAGGAACTTGCTGAGTTGTGTCTGGGCTGTGTATTAAAGTAACAGGCATATTCTGGGTCTAATCTTAATAGCCATACTAATTAAAAAAAGAGAGAGAGAGGGGAAGTAAAATGGCTTGACCTGAGACTTAAGAGTTTGTAAACAGTTTGTATACCAGTTATGTATACTAGTAATGTAGTAACCCCTACTGGATGTTGGATACCCTATTGGATAACAGATGGTGCTCTAAATGAAGAAGTCCCTGGGTGCCTCTGCTTCAGGGATGGAGAACACGCAACTCTTCAGATGCCGCTGAACTGCAACTTGCAGCATCTTTCAGTACTTTCCTACCCTGAATTTATTGTCACCGGATGACTTCAACTTTTAGGAGTGGCCAGAGGCAAGAGGACTCACGTGTGCTTCTGCCATATTACACACAATTGCATCAGTCTCTACTGGATGACTACCTACCACCCTTAGTAGTCTTCTTTCTTCCCATAAACTTTAAGCTCTAACCTCTAAGATCATCTACTATCAAACGAGTATGGGAAATCTGACACCTTTCATTTTTATCAGTCCTTCTGGCAGCAAATTCAGCTGGTTTAAGCCATTAGAATGGAAACAAAACAGCACAAGGAAAACAAGAAAGATGCATCAACATGCTTGGGAGAACCCCAAAGTTTGTACCTAAAGGAAAAAACCTTTAAAAGCCTAAAGGTGCCACCCAAAAATGACTCAGAACAGCAAGGCTCAGCGGTCAATCACTTCCATGTCTTCCATTACTACTTCTTGGCACCTTCTACAGCCATTTTAGCCGAGAGAGAGAGAGAGAGAAGGAGAGATGATTGGTGTGGAAAGAAAGAAAGAAAGAAAGAAAGAAAGAAAGAAAGAAAGAAAGAAAGAAAGAAAGAAAGAAAGAGATGATAGATAGGCAGACGGATAGACAGACATAATATACACAAACGCACACCAATAATGGAGGACACAATTATACATCCTTGTTCATCTTTCCATATCTGCAAACAAAGAGTTAATAATTCTTAGAAATAAAAAAAAAATTCTCTAAAATATCTCCTTCATTTTACAAAGGAGAGTTGAATGCTGTGGGCATGAACAGAACCTAAATGCTCATTTTGTCTTCATCTGAAATTCTTTTCACATTATAAGAAAAGCCAGCCCTCGGTCTTTACCGATGAACCAATCATCAATTAATCAATGGTGACATTCCACTCAATGTCATTTCTCCCATTACAGAAATCCACAAATGTTACAATACTGAAATCGAAGAGGAAAAATTCTCATCAAAGGTTGCCCTTATATAATGATATTGGAATGAAGATGTAACAATGCCCGTTGCAGGAAACTTCAAAGCAGCCATACCGGAAAAAGTCATAACCTAATTCAATGCGCCCACCAGAAGAAAGAATGACTCTCAGGAGGTTAACAGCATATTAGTCTTTGTATGTAATGGGTTTTATTGGCCATACAGAAATGATCTAGAAATTGTGTTGCAATGGATAGGTTTGGGAGCAAAGACAGAAATGTGACACACACCAGAACAGTTTCTTTACAGTATACTTGCCATCTTTACCTGATTGGGTCACTGACGAGTCCCAGTTCAGAGTAAAATCCGGCGACTCGCCCTCTTCAACTGAAAGAATAAAAAAGGTACATGAACTTTAAGAACAACAGAGAACAGTAAATGCACCGTATTCTTCAAAACAACTTACACCAATGTAAATTCAGTCAGATAATTGAAGGTTTTTTCTTAATCTAGCCGTAATATTTGGTTATGTACTCACATGAAAAAAAACCTAAAATAACCACCCCAATTTGGCTGCCCTCCTCCATCATTAATAAAACCTGTGTACAGTGTTTTCAGTCTGCAATCTATTTTTAAATTCCCCTCACTGCATTGATGCCCACATTCGCCTGCCACAACAGGGCATTCCCATTTTACACCTTGGAAACTGAGACTAGGTGAAGTAGGGAGCTGCACCTCAATCGGCACCAGTGCACTAGATCCATTAGTCTTGGGTTGAATTTGGCAGCGTAGCTTTCAGCTTCCATCTTAGCATGTGTTTAACTAGAATGAATTATTGCCCAGCGGGTAGGTGGGGACTGGTCTAAACATATTCTATACATTTTAGTCTAAAAAGAGTAGCCATAGTTCATTGGCAGAGCACATTAAGACCAATTTCTGACATATCCTGGTAGGGCTTGAAACAACCATATCTAGAAGACCCTGAGATGTACTCATCGTAGACTATGGACATTTCCTCACTACACTGTTATAGTGCTCTTATTCCACTTTCAACCTCCTGTTGAATTCTCGGGTTTGTAGTTTACTGAGGCCAGAGAGCTCTCTGGCTGGGAATTCTAAATGTCCCTCCCTAAACTGCAATCCCCAGGATTCCAGAGGATGTTCAAAATGGAATAATAGCACTATAACAGTGTAATGCGGAAATGGCCTTAGTAGAGCTACACTGTGTGAGGCAACCTCCTATGTTCTTATTAAAGTAGAAGGCTAAAATCCAACTAAACTGGTCCCCATTTAAGAAAGTCAAACGACCAGTAGCCAAAACCAGTCATTAACTTATCTCCTTGGCACAGTGGAAATGCTGTTCTGTTCATTCCTGAATCCAAACCAATTGTTTAGTTCACACAGAGGCAAGTCGAGGATACACCTTTGCTCTGAACAGAATCTTGGCTAAAATGCAATTCTGCAATGTAGGCCATGTCATTTTAAGTTCATTCACATACACAATTTCAACTGGATATAATGGATGTTTCTTGAACAGACCTTAAAGCAGTTTATGGCCTTTAGATTAAAATTTTATGTTCTGGAAGTCTACTGCTCCACTTTCCCCACGGGTCTAAAACAACCTTGTTGCAAACCTAACAAATTGGAATGGGGAGGGGGAGTAGGTTAAGAAGAAATTGCAAAAAAAAAAAAAAAAAAAAGGGTAACCACCTTCTTAATATGAATGATGAATGTCCACTATTGTCCTTATCAATACTCAACCACTGGAATTTACGGACATTTGACAGAAAGGTGTGTTTAATGATAGATCTACCACACAATTTCACCTCTTTAATGAAACCAGTACTTAGCCTCTGATATCTGGGATGATGTTATACAATTTCTCTTTAAAAAAGAAAACCTACACTGAGAAGGTATGCAATTTTGTGTAACAAATTTGATAATTTAGAATTGTGAAGAAAGCCAAGAGAAACTTTCAATCAAATTGCATTACTTCTTTTATTTTTCCTACTCAGCTATTAACAGCCATCATTTTATTTCATTAGTTGAGGGTCAAAATGCAAACTATACACCTCTCTTGCTCTCTCTCTCTCTACACACACATACACATATACATACACACAAAGAGAAAGACAGGCAGGCAAACATTCCTGTTCAAACTATTCTCCAAACCAAACAAAAAACAAAAAAAACCTGATATAGATTATGTTCAACCAACTAACTTCTCCAACACTATTGCCCACACAGTTCTCAATAACACGAAACAAAGTATTAGCAAGTGTACATACGTTTACAAACAAGGACTTGCACTGGCACCTGCCTTCATTTTGTGGACTGCAGCACACAGACTTATGGAGTAACAAATCACCACTATGTCACCATGCTAACCGTGAAGCAAAGACCCAGGCAGGAGTGAACACTTGGCATTGACATGCTCAGCTTGTATCTTCCGCCTTCAGTTCTGCGGCTCAAGCCACCAGTCAATGAAAAAGTCCTCTTTAACTCAGTGTGGATGAGAACAATCAGAAAATATACACTATGACTAAGAGGATGAAAATCACTTCTTTGACTTCCACAACTAAGCAGCAGTGCTTGTATCGATCTTCTTCTTGGAATCAGTCTCAGTCCCCTTTTAATCAAATTTCACGTCAATCCTCACAGGGCTTATCACCATCTAAGCAACAGTTCCAACAAGAGAAATAATCACTCTGGATCCTACGAGAAAAATCAGGGTGATTCATTCACACGATGGCTTTGACTCCCCATCACAATGAACTCTTAGCTCCACACCATTGTCTCAAATGGTACACTATCAAGTTCAGTAAGTTACTTATGGCAGTAACATTTGGCAAAGGCCTTTGACAAATTCAGGGAGACTGTTGAGCTGTTGGGGAAAGACGCAACTGAGTAAATACATTGGTCTGTGGTTTTACTCCTGATATTTAACAGCAATTAAAAAGTTTTTAAAAAGTCAATATTTTTACGACTCTACAGAAGTTCAGAATAGTCACTATCAACACGGTCCTTCTGTTACTGAGAGTGAGAACTCGTTCACCAGCACAGATCAACATAACAGGTATTTCCATGTTTCTGTCAGACACCACATCCTTTGGATCTAATGGGGACTTTACTGTGGAATTTACCATACCAATTTCAAGTTCCACCCTTCAAATTTTCCATGGAATTGAGAGTCTTCACAAAGTCAATGAAGGTGGCCACAGCCCACCTCAGCCTTTGTTACTGTAGTGTATCCTTACATTGACAATTGTTTGCTGGTGGCACCATCAGAACAAAATCATTACTCATGTCTATACTATACTATCACTCTGCTCTTACATCTTGGCTACTGATAAAAGATAAGAAGTCAAGCTTCCAGCCTTTACAGTGGTTTCAGTTCATCGATGCTCTTATTGACTCTGTTTGGGAAAGGGTCTTTATCAGCTCACCATCTCACCTATGGCACGACCAGTTCAGGCCCTGCTGGAGCTGATGTCTCCACAACTTCATTGACTCTGCTCACTTGCAACAGAATGTACCCACTTCAAAGTGATTATCATCCAACTCAATGCAGTGGTCAGCCTGGAGATCAAGGGAAAGTGTTAGCATATGGAGGCTTTCCTGAAGTGGTAGCTATCTACCTCCTCTGGACAGTATAGTCTGTTACATCACAGACATCTTATAGGGTGGGAGCACACCCTAGAGAACTGGCAATCCACAGCTCCTAGACCCAGAAAAAGAAGATGATGCATATCAGCGTACTTGAAATGCTTGCAGAGATCAAAGCATTCCAGGCATTCAAGAACCCACTGAGGACTCTGATCCATTTTGGGGGTATCAGTGTTATCTTCTGTATGCTAGTGGCAACTATTGCCTACCTCCAGAAAGTTAACTTACTATGCACCACTGTGTCACAGAGACTACTGTGAAGAATAGCTTTTATACCTATAACTGTGATCATCTGTGAACTCACAAAGCCTACCCTCCTCCTCTTTAATGTTGTCATTCTTCATTTTCTTCCCCTGGTCTTAGGTGGTATGTCATACACAGAATTGAGGAGAATGAGAAGCCCATATAGCTATGTACTGGGGTGGGGTTAGCTATGTAGCTGGGGTAAAGTTCCCACTTGAAACACATCACTTGGCTCCAGGAGGTTCAGAGAATAACTCATGGTGTGAGCTTACAGATGACAACTCAAACCACCACAGTTATACATAACCAACTTTTTCATTTTGGATAAGAGACCTTTGCTGCTTTATGGTACAAAAAGGAAAGAACTTATTAAGAAGCGAAGAGACCATCCCGGCTTTAGAAAAACATTTTCAGGATACCTAGAGTATAAGCAGGAGCAGTTATCTGGGAGAGCTTGTTCTTGTTATTTTTCCCAGAATTGTTGAAATGCCCCCTTGCAAGCTTGGTACATCCAAATCCTCAAAGAGAAAACAGCAGTGGAATACCTTTCGGTTCCGTGGAGTGCATTCTACAGGACCTGAGTCTCTTTCTCCTTGCAATGTACCTACAATAATAGAGTTGGCCATTGGGTGCTTAAACAAGATGAAGTAATCTCCCTGTAGAATGTCACAGAGATTTTTGATCTTATGAGACGGTAGAGTGACAATCGAATCTGTCAACACTGTCTGGTGACAAAAGGCAGTAATGGGAGTATTGGTAAGGCCACTGGAGGAGCCTGAACCCTCTTAAACACCAACCTTGAAATCTCTGGTATGACAGAGATGAAGAAGCTGTTCAAGGTACACCTGAACATTTGTGGATGGTTATAGGGGAGATTAACCCCCTATCAGTTTATTAGGTATGGAGGAAGAAGAGTGTACTGATTAGGAGGATGGCAATGCTGAAGCATAGCCCCTATCATCTTATGTCCTGATAGCTTGTGTTCAGCTTACAGCCTAGGAAATGTTAGTTTAAACATGATCACTGGTGGAAACAACGTAGTCACAGCCAAGGAAGTGGGAATTTATGTGATCACAGGAGGTGTAGACATCACTGTGGCAACTGACATAAGGACCAAAGTAATTATCAGCAATTGTAATGTAGGTACATCAGGACATCTTTTGGTCTGTTGCAGTATTATGGTTGATGGCAGAACAGCCAGTTTTTTGAGAGGGGCTAAAGTAGTTCACTTAAAGCCAATATCATCATCAGAGGCAAGGATGTTTGAGTCACAGACAGAGAAGTCACTTTAATGAGGTAATCTGGTGTTATTTATGGGTGACATGACATGGTCATGAAGATCTGATCTAATGTGGGAAGATCTATCCCACCTCATCTGGTCATCTGGTAGGAGGCATGGAGGTTATTTCAGGTTCCAGTGTGGGGAATGATAAGCTCCCCACGCAGAGACTGCAGAGGTAGGACAGTATAAGGTTCCTACCGACAAGTTATGTAGTTTCCAGGAAGGAGGGGAAGAAGACAGATATCAAGCATTTCTCCCAATATGGAACCCCTGAGTAAACAGATTCTGGTGATGGGCCTGTTGATACTAGTATATGCCTATTATAAAGGTAACTATGGGGTTAGCTTTATCTTTTTTGCTCTGTTGTGACTCAACGACTGGAAGCAATGCCTCTAAGTAAAGGCGATCATGTCCTGGGGGGAAAAAATCTATAGTAAACAAGACTGGATTGGGAAAGAACACAGTCAGTTTCAATAAAGAGACAATCCCAGAAGTTTGCTCTGAAGAAAGAAGCTATGAACTGTACATCCCCCAAAGGTGGATGTAAGTCCTACAATCTCTCCAATATCAGTATTAGAGATATGAATATTGCAGGTGGTCATGTAGACCTTTTTGAATAGGGATATGTTGTCAGGTCTCTTTCTACAGGTATGTCAAGTGCCATTTTCATTCTTTTTTTCACGTGAGTGTTGTTTGAGGAATCAAGTGAGTTTAGGTAAGTATTGCAGGTGTTAAGTTTACAAGGCAGGCCCAGAGAAAACAATATACACATCCCTCTTTGTATATGATTGCTGCTGGCCATGGCCCTCTAGTCATGCTGACTTGGAGGTTGACAAGTTGGTCAAGGTTAGTGAACTCAGGCTTGGAAAGAACAAAGTCACAGCCTCTATGGGTTGTCTTATTCTCAGTCTGCTCTGCATGAGACAAGATTCTCCCTCTTCATTCTTCTTTTCCTTTTTGTGGGGAGACTCAGGTTCTCCACATTTGGTGCCCACTCTGCGCTAGGTGTTAGTGGCATTTAATGGCCAAGTGTGAGGCCAAAGTCTCTGCCAACTGTGATGTAGTTTGCATCAATATGGCCTGACTGAAGAAGAGGTCAATGTGCACGGACGCATAACCAAAGACCGCGATCCAGTCAGAGTTGCTCTGTCAAAGCCAGGCAGGGAGTATAAATGTGCACAAGCACCAAGAGAGAGTTTTCTGTAGCAGAGACTGCAGTGGTTATAAAGAACCAGCTTTCGAAATGCTGGCAGTGATGGCACTTTTCAACAATGAGACCTTCCCCCAGGCAAAACTGGAAGCAAGAGTGGCTATGGGATGGGGATTTTGTGCCGCACTCTATATACTTTCTGAAGAAAGGTCTCAATGTCATGAGCCCAAGGGCTGATGGACACACATAACTCCGAGACTAAAGAAATCAGAAAAATAGTCCAAAGAGAAAAATGAGCAGTCTAAGGGAAGAAAGAAAATAAAGAAAGAGGAAACTGAAGCAGGAAAGAAAAAAGATTAAGAGGTCAGCTATCTCACAACTGAAGCCAAAAAGATGGAGAAGTTCTGAGTGGATACCACAGCTATGTGTGTAAGTGCCTTCAAGTCACCTGTCAACTCATGACAACCTCGTGAATTTCATAGGGTTTTCTCAGGCAAGGAACTGGTTTTGCCAGTTCCTCCTTCTGAAATATAGCAAACAGGTATTCATTGGGAGGTCCCCCATTCAAGTACTGATCAGAGCTGACTCTATTTATCTATCAAAATCAGATGAGATCTGGGATTTCTAGGGTATTTAAGCCAACATACTACAGCTACATGAGACAGAAAGAAACTGACAGCAAGGACAAGAACATCATCTAGACATGCTCACTAGGATGGGAGCAGAGTTGTTGCCACCTAAAAGACTGTGCTCAGCAATAGATATATCTGAGAGGCTCTGAGCAGCTGCGAAACAACCCATTTGTGTGAGTCAAAAGGCCCACAAAGAACTAAGTATTTACAGATAAAGAGCAAGGGGCACAGCTCTGGGAGGGTAAATAAACAGTGTTTCCCCATGACTAACTCTTCCCTTTCTGTATAGACTCCACTGCCATCAATATTCTCTGAGTTTATGGGTTTCTATCAGGCAAGTGTAATTTTCTTTTAAAATTCTTTTAAAATTCACAAACCTGTATTTCTGTATAGTACAGCGACGTAAATTCTCCACTAATTATCATAGCTTTCTCTTCGCTGAAGAGGAAAACAAGCATTCCTCCGCTGTTTTCTCTCTGTATTCAAACAACCAAAGCTCTGGAGAGGAATTATTCTGCATAGAAAAACATGTGAGTCTTTGCACAAAAGCTTGTTTTCTGTGCAGAAAAAAAGGTTACAAAAAAAAGGAAACAGGTTTTTTCATACACGCACACACACAAAAAAATCTACCTGTTTTTCCATGCAGAATGATTCTTCCACAACATTTTGGGATGGTTGCAAATGGAGAGAAAATTTTGCAGGATTCTCACTAGTCTATTATTTTTCCCAATGATGTTTCCCAACAGTTGAGAACCCTTTTTTTAAACCTGGGTAAAATAATAATTAATATTCTTTACATCCCTACTGCATACCTAGATTATCTTCTAAATATGAGAGAAGGGGCTACCTTATTTCTGGCTGGCTCCAGTTTGCCTATAAACGGAAGAGACACTCAGGCATCTGAATTCATTTATCAGAGAGAATTATATCTACGTACTAGCAATAAACATATGTAACCAATGAATGAGCATTCCTAAAACTTTGCATTAGGAAGACACTGGAGATTACTCTAGCCTTTGAGCAATAGAGCAGCTTTAGTAGAACAAGAGAGCCAAATTGGTTTAGAAGAATCTCTGAAATAAAATTAAAGGTTTACTGACAGACTGCCCCAATTGTGATGTGCTTTGGCTTCCCTCCTGAGCATATGGAGAAGGGAGCTGTTACAACCCTAAAAAGGAAAACAACACTATGTCCACAAGGAAGACAGCAAGTAACATTACTATCATAGTTTGAAGCAGTCCCGATTGATCCTCTTCTTAAGCAGACCATCTGGACATTACTAAAGGCCAATTCATGTTACCAGAGTGGTTTGGGAACCATTCCATCATGGCTGTTCTCATACTGCTCTAGTTAACATCTGTAGGAAGAAACCCATGTAAGTTGGATAACTAAAGGGTTTACTTCCAAATGTCAACACCATTGGCCCTGGAGAGGCAGATAACACTGCCATGGGAAGCAAAGTTGCCAATCACCTAACCTATTCAGTTCTTTCCTACAAATATTACCACGGCATCATGATAAGCGGTCATGGAAGCATAGCTCAGATAATACTATAAATGTCAGACTTGAATCTTCATTCGTACATGATGAAGCTATCCAAATGAGTGAATTTTTCATCATAGACTATGAAGCCATCCAAGTGGGTGACAAAGAAGAGTCTGGCAAGATGTTTCTCATTTCAATTACTTTATAGCTTTGACCTGCTAATAGATATAATACATCAAAAGAGGGAATGAGAAAAGAAGTGCCATTCTCTCTTAAGAGAGTCACTGAGCATGGTTGGGGTGGTTCTCCTATATCATGCTGACCAGTATCCAAACTGATCTCCTCAATAAAACAACATCTGGCAGAGACAAATAAAAGAGGAAAAGAATCCAAACTTATTTTGCAACTCTTGGAGGCAGGTACTTGATGTAGACAAAGAACCATACCTGATAATGACAAAGCTGTAGGAGAAAACAGCCACAGAAGATCAGCTTTTGTAACACATCAGTTTTTATTTTTTAATTGGAGCAATAACCATTCTTTCACAGGCTCAGCTGAGTACACATGAAAGCTAAAAGGCATATTAAGAGGGGGGAAAATGCGGGCCAAGAACTTGGCCAGCAATGCCTCAAATCATCCATATGTTCTGCGGCTTCTAGGATGAAACTTCCAAGAGCCAAGGCAGACAGCGATATGAACAAGGAGTTTTGAAAAACAAAATAGGATTAAAAGTACAGGAAATGCTTGGCTCGTAACATCACAAACAGATACAAAAAAATTAATGAAGGAAAGAGAGACCATGAATCCTACTAGAAGGTATAGAACTGAGCAGCAAATGCCTGCTATTGACAAAGGCCAACCTCAAGTGTTCTCCTTCTCCTGGCAAAGAGAAAACAAAGCGATGAACTGTTAGTGAAGATTGATTTCCAAGACAAGGAGTTGCTTGGAAATGTTACTAATGCCTTCCTGGTTTCCTAGTTCAGAGGTTCTGGGACTTATAGAGCACATCCACATTATAAGAGCCGGTGTGTAGTGATTTAAGTAGTGGATTAGGACTCTGGGAAACAGGATTCAAATCTCCTCTTGGCCATGGAAACCCACTGAGTAACCTTGGGCAAGCCACACCCTCTCAGCCCCAGAGGAAGGCAATGGCAAAACCCTTTTGAACACATTTTGCCAAGAAAATGCTACCACAGGTTCACTTTGTGGTCACCATAAATCAGAAGCGGCTTAAAAGTGCATGCGTGCACCCTTGCACATGTGCATATGCACACACACACATTTGCATTACAAAATTACAGCACTTGGATACCACTCAAACTACCAGTGTTCCACCTTTGTTGCTTAGTAAAATACTTACGGAGTAGGCATTTGAGAGATTCAAGTACCTTATTAGACTTCAAAACTCTGAATTCCTTGTTATGAAGCTACGGAGTTCGAGTGGTAGCAAAGTGCTATAGAACTATGCACAATGGATACACAGTTCAAAAAAAAAAAGCAATGTTTCCAAGCTCTCACTGACAAAGTAAAAAGGCAGTCCAGTCTTCAGGCATGATTCAAGCCAATAACAAAGCAAACCAGCAGTCTTAAAAGATGGTCAAAAAGCAGTCCAAAGGTTAAGCAAGCAGAGCCCAAACAGACAGCAAGAAGCCCAGAAAGGGCAACTCCAAAGACCAAGTCTGAAAGTCTAAGTATACGGAAGTCCAGTGGAAGGAGTTGGGTGGTCATATAAGCAAGATCTGGTGTATGTATGTTGTTCCAGAAACTCTTGGTCTAAGTTCCCACAGACCCAACCAGACTCAGCTGCAGGTCATCCGAGGCTGCCTCAGAGAACTCCTACTTGTGATAAAGGTCTTCTTCATGAGTCAGCTTTTACTTATGAAGAATCCCTTCTTCACCTGGATACTTCTTCACCTGGTTACCATCCTAATTTATACAAAGAGTGTATATCTAGTCACTTCCAGTTTTGTACTAGGGGTTGGTGCAGTGCACAGAAGGTCTTAGGAGCCAAAAATGACTTGTCCACTACTTGTTTTAATAGGAAAGAGATACCAATTAAGTAAAAGGGTCCTTTATACCAGTATTTCTTGCTGTAATGCATGTACTTAGCCTTGTGAACTTCCCTGTGGATTAGTTGTCAGTGATGAAGCCATTTATTTTACACTTAAATTTGGACTACTTATGGTTCAAATTTGTATCCAAATTCCATGGACTACATATGGTCCATATGGTGTCATATGGTCCATGAGTGATATGTAGGTATTTTAAATGGTGGGCCATAACATTCCAATTATATTGTTGGTTGGTTATTGGGTTTTCAAAATGAAGGAAGGGGGAAAGAAAAGAGGAGTAGAGGAATAAGGGGGGGCCAGTATGGCGTGGTGGTTTGAGCGTTTGGACCACAAGCCTGGAGACCAGGGTTTGATTCCTCACTCAGCCATGGAAACCCACTGGGTGACTTTGCACACATCACACACTGTCGGTCCCAGAAAACCCTGTGATAGGTTCGCGTTAGGTTCACCATAAGTTGGAAGCAACTAGACGGCACGCAACAGAGGAACAAGGAAGGCAAAGTAGCAAAGAAAGAGGAAAAAAGGCAGCACCCTGAGGCTCAGAACTGTATGAGCATTAAAAAAGAACTGCTCTCAAAGAAAAAAAAAAAGGATCCCTTTCACATTATGCAGTTATAGCACTTCGATATCAATTTAACTACAATGGTTCTGTCCTACAGTATCTTGGGAACTGTAGTATTCAGAACTGTATGGCAGAGAGCTATCTGAAGAAACATATCTCCTCATATGAGCCTTTCAGAGTTTTAAGATCTGCAGGGAAAGGCTTTTTCTCAATCCCACCACCATCACAGGCTCTCTTGATGAGGACACGAGAGACAGTCTTCTCAATGGCTGCTCCCACCCGCTGGAACTCCCTTCCATGGGAGGCCAGACTGGCCCCCTTCCTGCTTTCTTTCACCGGCAGGCAAAAACGTTTCTGTTCAAGAAGGCTTTTGATGCACAAGCAGGGAAGCTTTTATTGGGATAATTTATGTTTTTTTAAAAAAACTTTTGTATATCTTTTAAATGACTTTATATTGTTTTATGTGAGGATTTTAATTGTTTTTAAAATTTCATTCTTCGGATTTTTTGGGGGGAGGTCTCCTTCTGGAAGCCACTTTGTGTCCTATCCTAGGAGAAAGGCAGCATACAAATGAAATAAATGAATAAATAAATAAATAAAAGCACCTCTCCACACCATAAAACCCAGGATTCTGTACAGCAGCCATAAAAGTTGAAGTATATCAAAGTGCTACAAATGTGCAATGTGGAAAGGGAGCTAAGAGAGGAAAAAATAATAATGCAAAAAGGACCATGCTCTTTGCTTCATCCTCCTCCCTCATTTGTAACAAGGATGTCTAAGAAAAATTCAGCTTCTCCATCAGATAGTACTTTAGGTCGGCTCAAGACAAACAACAATGTGATCATTTTGCAGTCTGTTGATCCAGACCAACAGCAATTTGTAGCCTATAGTCAATAGCTAGGAATGGGAAAGGAAGCAGTACCACCAGTTCCGCAGTACTGTCTGCAGACTGCAAAGCTTCCCTGATAGACCTAAACAACAATCCTGCTCTCCCCCACCTTGATGAGACCATCTATAATGCATCCAGACTTTTTCACCTAAGATAAATTGGTCAATATCAAGACTGGGACTGGGCCGATAATGGAATCTTCCGACCAAAGAATTTATTTAGCAAGAAAAAGGGGGAAAGACTAGAACATATTACTTTAGACTAACAAAATTTGTATCAGTCTAATTTAACAAAACATGCATGTGTTGTTACCTTGTGCCTATTGTTTTTGAAAATATTTTTAAAATATTTAAAAATTAATGACAAAAAAAACAATAATGCTTTAAAGGATAATCATTAACACACTGTCAGTTGTCCAGTAAAGGTCAAGAAACCAGTATTATCACAATTGCTGCAAAATACTGAATATATGAAACTGCCTTACACAAAATTACAATATTGGTCCATCTAACTCAAGACTATCTACTTCACTTTCCCCCCAAACTACCACCCTTTAAACAAACAGCAAAATATCTTTCAACCACCATGGATAAGACTAATGATGCGTGAGGAGAAGAGGAATTATAGTCCTAAGCATCCAAAGCATGTCAGTTAGAGAAGGATGGTCTACTCAAAACCATTAGCAGCTCTCCAGAAACATGTAGAAAGTTTTTTCCAATCATCCATTATTTGTGTCCTGTTAAAACTGAATTTGCAACCTTCTGCATACTAAAAATCTGCTCAACTACTCAGCCAATGCTCCACCCTAAAGGTTATGCAGACAAACTGCTGCAATCCAAGTCCACCTTGAAGCCATCTCAACGTGATCTCAAGAGTCTTTCTGAACTGGAATGGGGGAGGTGGCAACATACAACTATAGAATTGTGGGGACAGGAGTGTCCCAGGATCCTGGGAGTTCAGTGCCAAACTAGAGACCTAAGGGTCCTTGTGTTGTCACAGGAGATGGTCCCTGGTGATATCATTAAGGATGACACATTGAGCACCACCTGCAATGTCACAGAGTAGACTATTCAATTAAAAAAAAAAACCACTGAGTCTAACACATAAGGAAACCACACCCTCAAAATGTCCTGATTTGGCAGGAACATTCCTGATTAATTTTCTTTTGTACCACCTTGCAGCTGCTTTTAAATTGTTCCAGTTTCTCTCTCTTCCTGCTATTTCCCCCCTTTGTCCTCAGCTTATTTCTATTACTGCAATCTGAGTTCAAACTGCAAAAATAATTTCTACTCAGTTTGCTCAGCAATGTGGAGAGAAGAAGAGTGGGATGGAATCTTGTCCCCTGTAGACTTGGACAAAAGCAAAGTGCTGCTGCTTCTCTTAGCTTGTGTATTCTTCTTAATAACTTTTGCCCTCTTGATAACATTCTGATGTTGCTTGGCCACATGTGTCCCTGTTTTCATCTGTGAAATGTTATGAAAAAAGATACATATACACACACTTTTTCAAGTCATAATTCTCATCTTCAGATTCCTTTCCTGGACCTTAAGGAGTGGAGAAGAGGAGCTAAGCCCTGAGATTCACGCTGTACCCTAAGATCTCGTGATCCTATTGAGCCACTAGGTCAACAGAACGGGATGCTGCATTTGCAAGCTAATTTAGCACTTTGCTTGATTGGAGATGTTTTCAGGTTCATGAGTGTGCACTAGAGACATTTCCTTCTCAGCTCAGCAGTCTGGCCTTCCCCTCAAACCTCACTGCAAGGCTCAGTGTGAGACGTGGCCCTTTGCCAGATTTTTCCCTGCCACCCCTTAATGGGGCCATTATATACCACCCCTTTCATGACTGGGCAGGCCCGTGAAGGAGACAAGAGGGCATTTTACACGGCTTATTTAGCTAGTTCAGAGCCTAAACTCACACAGATTCGTGGGCTGCTTTTCTTCAAAGTCCTAATGGAGACTGGCAGCGAGTGTATGTAGAGGGGGGTTGGAGGTTTTGTTCTGTCTGCAAAAAAACAACATTATGCTGGGAGGAAGAGGGGTAGACAAAATCTAGATGGCTAAAACACTCTGGGTCAAGTAGGGAGCAACAAAGAGAAAAGAGAGTATAGTGTTAATTTTGTTTAAATGAAAGCATGAAGTTCAGGAAGAAATTCAGGGAAAAGACAAAGGTTACTTTAAAAAAAAGCAAGCAGACAAAATAAGTAGCACCATTAGGTTTATGCAAAGAAGGTCTAATTATGGGTGATTAAATCTTCCAGGACATTAATATTCCAGTGAAATCTGCTTCATTTCCTACTTTCCAGACATATGTGGAGAGGGAGTGGAATGAGAACAAGTATTTAGAATGAATTCAGACATCATACCAAAAGATGGTTAAGCTTCCATAACTGTGATGTGAAGTCCATACTTAGGAGGGGGGAGGGGGGATCATGCCTTCTAATCCACCTGTCAATCAAGATTTTTTTTTTTTGAAAAAGAAAACAGTTTTACTTGAATTTGGAAACCATGACCTGCACAAATTGAGATACCCCACCTCTCCAAGCTACTGCACAGAGAGTAGATTGTTGAAAGATTTACTACAAAAAGTCTTCAAAGATACTCATTAACTTGCCCGAGTACAAAACTATGAGTTTGCTCAGGGGCCAAGCAGCCTTCAGGGCATATGCAACTTGATCAATAAAGATTTCAAAACCATCACCATGACAGGGAGTTCACAACCATCTAGTTCACATGGGATGACGGGGCAAGCTCTGCTATTATGCATGATTAGCCACATGGCTCTGACAGGAGATTGGATGTGGCAGTGGGTGGTGTGCCACATCTATTACTTACAGGCTGCCTTGTTGGGAGTGGCAACCTTTTGCATGCTTAATTAACTGGCTAGTTAGTTTGCATGTTTATTGTAGGCAAAGAGGGGACTACCTAGAATAAACTTCCTCTTGTTTGGTCAAAACCCACTTCCCTTTGCTCCTACTCTTCCCTTTTTGTTCTTCTGCTTCTCTGCAAGCATGTGCTCTCCAATCCTCTAGCAAGCATGCTTCCCTGTAAGCATGTGACTGCTTAATTTCTTACCTTTCTTCAAGAATTTGAACCTGTGTTAACTATGCACAAGATTATGTGAGTAAATCCTTTTTACATACTTTTAACCAAACTGTTTGTGTTTTATTTTGAGCTAGATTAAGTGTGTCTGGGGTGGAGTGATCGAAGTAGGGCTGGTAATCTGATCAACTTCTGTTTATGCATTTGCTAAATCCTCTGCTGGTTGGGAGACCTACCAATCTCTCAATTTTAATATTTCCCAACAGTTGACAGGTCCAACACCCATGTACCGTGTCCAACTCCCTTTTAACTGCTGTTGCAGGCATGCTCCTCTCCCACAAGCCCACCACAATCAAATATCCAGTTGCTGTTGTTGTTGTTGTTGTTGTGTGTCTTCAAGTTCCTTCTGATTTACAGCAATCATAAGGTGAACTTATCATGGGGTTTTCTGAGCCTGAGTGTGTGTGACATGCCCAAGGTCACCAGTGAGTTTCCATGGCCAAGCAGGGAATTGAACCCCAATCTCGAAGCCACTTATACCACATTGGCTCTCTCAAATACCCAATACTGTTTAAGTTTGAGCTTCACATTGATAGCAACTTGGCAAAATGTACAGTGACATTGGAATGAGCAATTGGCACGAGCACTGGAATGAGCAACCAGTTCAGAAGCAAAACCACCATGGTTTGCTTATTTATAAACCATAGACTTTAAGTGAAACTTTGCATGAGCTAACAGAGGCGAACTCCTGGCTTATTTTCAGCCATCCAGTGTCAGAGAAAAGACTTCACCAAAAATTTCTGGAACAAGAGCAGGCAACCAGTAGCCCTTTGTCTAATTCCAGAAGCCGTCTTCAAGAGATCAGTTCAGACTACAAGAGTGATCTGTCTGTTTTTATCCTGACCGTGCAACCACAACCAACTTGCATACAATCAATTAAAAAAAAAGTCACTGCCCATAGGCTTAGAATCTTTCTTTCTTTTTTAAGTGATAGCATAAAAGGAAAAAGAGTTAGGAAGGAAAGAGGAAAAAAGAAGTCTTTCAGCAGGACGGCCTTGCTTCTAATGTCATTTCCCTCTTCTGCAACTTGCAGCTGTCCATACCTCAGCACTCAGCTATGCAATGAGGAAAACAGGGGCCCAGAGGAGACACAGAGTGAGAGATGGCCTCAGTTTTTTTGGTTCTGCTCACTACTGGCTCCAGCTCCTCGATAATTATCCTCAAAGGAATGCTGCCTCTGAGAAAAGGGGAAAAAAAAATAAAGATGCCCCACCCATTTTTCATATTTAAATTATCTACAAAATTGTGTAGAATTATCTACACAAAGGACTGGACTGATTTACTATGAGTTATAACATTTATCCTTCAGATTCCTAGGTCATAACTCCCATGGTTTTTTTCTCCATATACATCAGTATGTAACTTTGATCCCTTGAATTGTTTTATGGGAGGTTTTGTTTGTTTTTATGGGTTGTTTTTAGTGTAAACTGCATCTTTTAAACAAAAATAAGAAATGCCACAAATCAAATAATATCCTTTATACAGAATATTACTTGGTTTATGGTGGTTTTCTAATTTTTATTTTTAAAAAATAATAAATCAAATAATATTCTTAATATTAACCAAATAAGGTCCAAATCAGGCATTCTCAGCACAGTCCTTTTTGGGCTGTATCACTCTAAATGAGGCAGAATATATTTTAAGTGCTCCCTTCAAATTTAAAAAAATTAATTGCTGCAGAAGACTAGCACATCAGTTACCAAGAACAGGGCTTCCAAGACACCCTCCACAAACCCCAAAGAACCTTTAAGCAAAATGAGAAGACTTCATTTGTAAGCTTAAATGTCTGGTTCTCTACTAACTCCCCAATATTCTTGTTCACCCACAGCAACCTGTAATAACTTTTTTATGAAAGAGCTTTTAAAGAACAACATGGTACATTGAGGAGAGAGGCTTTGGTTTTGAAGTGGGAGATCCTAAGCCATAAATCTCTATGGGTGGTCTTGGTCGCCAGCAGTTTAACACAAGTTCTCACAAGGTTGAGAACACAGAAAGTACTATAAAGGCCATTAATAATATAAGCAAACCCTCTGTACTGGTGGTATCTGCTAAAATAGCCACAACCCCATTGGACATAATCCAGTTCAAAATGTGCCCCAGCAGTAATCCAAATACTGCACATATTTTTCACACTTATTATTGAAAAGCAAACTGACACGAGACATCAACTTTGCTTCCCCAGATTATTAATGCGTTGCTCTCACAGATGAACTTTCTTGCGATTTAGACTCAGGAAAAAACACACGTGCGCACAACCAGCCACTCTCTGTGTTAGCTATGTTCACTTTTATTTTAAATTAAAGTCTGCCTCGACAGTGAAACCCATTAAATCATTCCTGGAATAATAAATCAATCTCCACCCAGATTTCCACACCTCAGCCTTTAAAAGAAAAACACACACCACATTTTACTGCTAATCCTTGGAAGTTACAGAGTTTTTCCCCCCACTACTCTGCTATTCATTTCTGACGGGGTAGCACAGGAAAAGGGGAGAGGGACCGTTTTTCCTGACTAGCTGTTTAAACAGACGTTTTTGAGACAGCTGCTTCCTCTAGCCACTGGCGCGCTTCTTGGAAGCAACAGGCGTGCTGATTCAGCACCTCCAACACACACGCAAGCGGGGCACAGATCACACTGGTTCACCGCCCAGTTGCTACTGGAACACAAAATGCATAGAGTATAAGGAAAGCAGGATAAGCGACACAGCAAACCTGACGCCGCAGCACAAAAGCTTGATGCTCAGAAGTAGCCCTACTTTGTGCTTACTGTTGATGGTGACACCAGGGGAGGACTCTATGGAAAAAACCTAGGAACCCTTTCACACTACAGAAATATAGCCTTATGAGTTCACGTTAGCTGTCGTGGTTCTATCATACGGAATCTGGGCTTTGCAGTTTGTTGCTGCTGTTGTGTGTCTTCAAGTCGTTTCCGACTCACGGCAATCCTGAGGTGAACCTATCATGGGGCTTTCTAGGTTGAGAGTGTATGACACACCCGAGGTCACCCAGTGGGTTTCCACGGCCACACAAGGAATTGAACCCAGATCTTCGGGGTTACAGAGGATTGCTCAAACCACTATACCACACTGGCTCTCATTTGCAGTTTAGGGAGTGGCATGAAGAATTCTCAGCCAGAGAGACCTAAGCCATTTCCGCACTAGGCTGTTATAGCGCTATGATTCCACTTTCAACATCCTATGGAATCCTGGGGTTTGCCGTTTCGGGAGGGGCCGGCCGAAGGCATCAGCCCTAGCGGTCCCAGCATTGCACATGAGTGCTGGAAAACCTTCCCGTATGCCATCTGTTCACACCAAGACACTCAAGCCCTTTAAACCTGGAACTGAGAGCCTGTAGTCCTTCAGATATTGATGAATTGCAAATCCAACCATTCCCTCCATTGAGTGGGGAGCTACAGTGCAACATCACACAGAGTGTCACATGTTCTCCACACCTAAGGTTTTAAAGACAAAAGTGATCCAGCACAAACAATTCCAATACTCAGTGCAAGGAGATATTTTTCCCCAGCACTCTGGATGATAGATTTGGATCAAAAATGTATGTGACAAAGTCATCTATAGACTGTTCTGGTGTGCATACTTGCATCTGCTGCTGCAGTTTCAAACACTATCATGATCTTCACATTGTGGACAAGTGTATGTTTATTATTACATTTGTGTACACGGATGTAAACCACTTTGCCTTTCGCTTTGCAAAATGTTGTATTTAAAGATTAACATTCAACACCATCAATAATTCTGAATTCACCAGTACAGAAGAAATTTCTATCAATTTCAGTGAAGATTTATTTCAAGGAAACATAATTTGTACTAGGCTGCAAGTTTGGTTTGAAACGATGTGGCACTGTTGTTTTTGTGTGTGTACATGCAAAAATGAGAGTGCTAATATTCCCCCTGCTCTCTAATGGTAATGCTACTATCTCCCAAGATAAGAAATATGCATATTCTTGTTAAGGGGGAAAATAGTAGAGAGTATAAATTTGCATTTATGATCGCTTTTGGTTCCTAAGTCTCATTTTTAAATAACAAACAAATCAACATACTATTTAGTACAGGCTTTTTAAGTAAAAGAACACAGAGAAAGGAGTTTGCATTGATTTTGTATATACCAACATACTCTAAGCAATAAAGCTAAAAAGCAAAACTTAACTACATAAAAGTAAAGTCGACCACAGCACTGCAAAAAAAAATACACGGATGGATTAAAAGCAGAAGCAAAGTGGTTTCTGGAAGGCAGCCTATTCCAGAATAGTCTCTGTGAGGTCTACAGGGCTGCTCAAGGTAAATCATTTGGGAGTTGTGGTCTAGGCCCACATTACATTTCTGGAACATGACCACACTCTTATATATCATTCCTATATCTTAAAATGGCACACAGGAACAGTTAATACACAGTGCCAATTCTCTACAACATGGACACTACTGGAGTTATTCCAAGAGTCTTGGAAACGCCACTCACTCACAGATTGCCATGCTATTTTGTGGCACCAGCCACTTTCCCAAAGTGTGGTACAATCCTTTCTGTATGTACCTTTGTCATAAGAGCTGTAGTTCAGTGGAAAGGCATATGCCTTGTAGTTTAAGAAGTCCTGGTGTCCTTCCTCTGTACTTCCATATAAAGTCTGAAAAGATCCCTGTCTAAAACTCTGAAGAGCCATTGCCAATCATGGCACACAAAATTTGTGCAAAAGAGACCAAAGAATCAGTTTCCTGCATTCTCTACAATGACTCACCATAATGCAGGATGTACCCACAACAGGGTTGTAGCTACGTGTGTATATGTGCCTTCAAGCTATCTGTCGACTTATGGTGAAACCAGGAATTTCATGGGGCTTTCTTAGGCAAGGAATTCTCAGAGATAGATTTGCCAGTTCCATCGTCAGAAATATAGTCGACAGCACCTGGTATTCATTGGCAGCCTCCCATCCAAGTACTAACAAGAGCTGTTAAAACTGGATATTGAATTGTTAAAGGTAAGCATCTGATTTTAAAATAACTTCTTCCTACGCCGTACAGCCTACTCACAAGTTGAAACAAAGTACATTGGAGTTTTCCCATCCGTTGTGAAAACCATGAGCATGCTCACCTGGATACCACATTATTTCTTCAATTCAGCAGCTAGTAGCACCTACATACAAGTATACTTCTTACTTCCACGCACCTCACATAGAAAAAAGTGTATGTTCTTATATGCACATATACAACAATACAACACTGTCCCTTTCACATCCATGTAGGAGAAAGACCATACAGACAGGGAAGTTTCATATCCAAACTAGAGCTCTTGAGTACAAAAGGAATCAAGATAGGCATATACAAACCTAAACTTTTGGTTACCTGAAGTCCCACTAGATTACATAAAGCACCACGTGCAGGACCAAATTGGCTAATTAGTCTCACTGTAATACTTCCCATAACATTTTATTGTCAGGTCACACAGAATTCCAGGAGTGTTCAATGTTTGTTTTACTGCATCCTGGGAAAAAAAATGGATTTGGTTTTTCATTAACTTCGCAAATTAAAATGAAAAGAGGAAGGGTACTTGTAACAATGTGTGTGTGCTTCTATAGCATCAAATTTGGCGGAGAGATCACTCCATGAGGTGGAACCCAATATTTTTAATGAGCCCTTAATAGCACACTTTTATATTTCGACATCTTGTTATGCACTTTATTTAAAATGTGTTATGCACTTTATTTAAAATAGGGTAATTCCTATTGGCTGGTACGAATGCAAAACTGGGGGTTTGCGTCCTTTTTCTAACACCCGTTAAAAAAAAGTCACACTAACGTCTAACCTTAGCGCTGAAATAAAAACACATACACAACCCCCAAATGCTTTATAATTCTGAATGGATTTCCCCAGCGTAGCAGTCATAATATTTTTACAGTTAAAAGATCCACTGCCTTAATAAAGTGTGATTTGTGTATTTAGAAAAATTCATTAGAGCAGACATTACTGGATTTATTTTATTTATTTATTTTGCAGTCTAATTTGGGTACACTACTTCAAAAGAACGCTTAGAGCTTCCCAGCTCCTTAGTCACACACTAATAACATCTAATAATTAATAAAGACATGTAAATTCTTAACTCCCAGAACTATTTTGAACTTACTATCTTTACGCTTTGTGCTTCGTGTCTCTGTTACTGATATCTGCATTTACTTTGTTTTGCAAAATGCTGGAGGGACACGTCCTTATCAGCTTGCTTGGCTGGTGAATATTCAGACCATTAATATTAAGCCTCTTATAACTAACCAAAGTACAGCTAAATCAAGGTCTCAGCAAAATAGGCCCATTTCTCCAAGCTTGGACAGCTAACAGTACAAGATGTATTTCTATGTAAAGTACACATAAGTGCCTACATATGTTCCTAATTTGTTAACATGATTTTTTACAAAATGTGTAATTCAAACAATACCTATTCAGACCCATGAAATAAAGAATCAAGGTTTTTGAAAGCGCTTCTCAAATAGCTATAAGAGACAAGTGTGATTCATAGGTCCAACTACTGGGTCTTTAAATAAAATAAATGAGCACAGATGTTATAGACAGATTGCTTCTCCATCAGGTCCCAATTTGTCTATTTTTAAATGGTGTCCTAGGTAGAACTCTTCCTACAAGGTTCCTGCAAGACTAGGACAAGGAGCAATGGATTCAAGCTGCAAGAAAGGAGATTCCACCTGAACCTCAGGGAGAACTTCCTGACGGTCAGAACTGCCCGGCAATGAAATATGTTGCCTTGGAGTGTGGTAGAGTGTCTTTCTTTGGAGGTTTTTAAGCAGAGGCTGGATGGCCATCTGTTGGGAGTGTTTTGATGGGTGTTCCTGCATAGTACGGGGTTGAATTGGGTGGCCCCCATGGTCTCTTCCAACTCTATGATTCTATGATTCAAGCAGAAAAGTAACAATGAAAGGACAGACTAGTGAAGTTGCACTTCATCTGCAAATTGTCTTCATACAAGAAAGTGCATGTATTGTTTGCTTGCATGCATGATGGGGTATTCAGAAAGGACGGTCTCTTATGCCTTCAGAGGTTGCAGAGTCCCATTTAAAACCCCTTCCACTGTGCATAGATTATGTAAAACAGGCCCAAAGCCCCACATAAATGCATTTCACAGTGATGTACAGTGGCCTGTCTCAAAATATGCTGTTTCTGACTTAAGGCGACCCTACAGTGAACTTATCATGGGATTTTCTAAGGCTGAGTGTGATGTGCCCAAGGTCATCCAGTGGGTTTCTATGTCTGGGAAGGGAATTGAGGGGTCTCCAGGATTGCAGTTCAGCATTCAAACCACTACACCACACTGGGCTCTCACTCTGAAAACAAAGATCTCTCTTTCCATATCTATCATATTGCTAAATTGTTGTGGTTATCTGCCATCCAGTAAATTTCAACTTATGATGACCCTACAACAGGAGACTACCAAGAGCCCCAATCATTAGCAGTTCTGCTCAGGCCTTGGAAGCTCAGGATTGTAGCTTCCTTGACTAAATCGATCCATCTGTACTGTGGTCTTTTTTTTGTCCTACTGCCTTCCACTTTACCAAGTGTTATGGACTTTTCCAAAGGGTCATGTCATGATATGGCCAAGGAACAACAGCTTCATTTTAGTTGCCATGTTAATACCCTTGCAAACTTGAGTTGTTTTACACCACAGTTGGTTGGGAGTAGTACAATAGACCTTAGTTATATAAGAAGGTGTTTCAATTACTGAAAAACAATAACACAGATTGCAAATATGAATGATTAATGAGAAACCTTTTACTATTTACTGTTTGCAGCCCAGATCATAAATGTATTTTTCCCATATGCCTAAAACAATCTTTCGCTTAAATTGGTCTTCAATTGATCTCTGACAATTTCTGTCAATGCCTCCTGCCACTCTATATTTTCTTTACACTTGGAGTCCAATTTCAGTATGATGTCAGGTTTTTGTTTTTTTTGTTTTTTTGAGAAGAGATCATTGTCACTGCAACTATTTTTTCTTGGAAAAATAACTTTTCAGATATACCCCAAAACAGTGTGTGATTAACATTTATAATGTTGACAAAGCAACTTTTAAAAAAGAAAGACAACAAATGGTTTGAGCAATCCCTTGGGTTAAGTTCATAAACAGAGACAGTTTGGGATTCTTCTTCCAGTCAGCCAACCCAGTAGATCAACTGGGCTGGGGAAGACTTCTATGGCCAGAATTGTACGGGCTCCCTACTCTCAAAATAAAATACTACTTCAAAAATTAAATTCCATGACTTCAGTGGGTTGTACAAATGTACCTGTTATTAATTCAACCTCTTATTTTAGGATCAACATTCCAGTTTAAGATTTTGACCATTTCCACACTACATTGTTTGAGTGCTATTATTCTACTTTCAACATCCTGTAGAATCCTAGGGTTTGCAATTTAGGGAGGGACATTTAGAATTCCCAGCCAGAGAGCTTTTTGGTCTCAGTAAACTACAAGCCCCAGAATTCCACAGGATGTTGAAAGTGGAATAATAGCGCTATAACAGTATAGTGCGGAAATGGTCAAAATCTTAATCTTAAGGCCCTTGCTTTTCCATCTGCACTAAATTCCCAAGGAAAAGAAAATCACACATAAAAGTTTTTGTCTAGTCAAACAAAGAAACTGCTGTTGACATCAATGATAAGTTCCCTCCTGTCACAAATAGCAGCTTCTGAGGAGTAGTTTTTGTTGAGGCCTAGATATGAGAGTCTCTCACCATGTATCCTATACTCTGGATCTTAACCCTTGAATCTGGTAGTCAACCAAAAAAAAAAACCACTCATTCTTCTCCATTATCATCACAATTCTCCCTCAGTCTATCATTCAGCTGCCTAGTAGGCTGGCAAGAGTGCTACAACGGAGTCAAGGCTTACAAGTTCTAAGTTCTGGGTCTTTCTGATTAGCAAAAAAAAAAACCTGTGGCATCATCCACCACCTCCAGCTGCCTGATATCTCTGATTTTAGCAGCAATCCCCATTGTAGCTGAAAGTAGAATGGATTTTCCAGCAACAATGCCTTGTTGTAACCCAGTGCTTTGGGATGGGTCCATCTTGAGTGAGCAAGATTCAATATGTCTTTGTTACTTATGTTGTTGTTAACTACCCTTAAGTCAACTTCTACTTATAGCAATCCTATCTATGAGAGACCTCCAAGTCATCCTATTATCAACAACCCAGCTCAAGTCTAACAAACTCAAGGCTGCACCTTCCTTGGTTGAGTTTATCCACCTGTAACATGGCCTTCCTCTTTTCCTACTGCCTTCCAACTCACCAAGCACTAATGTCTTTTCTGATGAGACCTGGGATACTCTAATACCCATCCATTTGCCTTTTTGGAAGTCCCTAGCATCTGTTGCGCACATTGCTTGATGAGGGTCTACACTTCAGAATTTACCACTACACCACTTAATGGGAGAGTGTGTTTACACTGGAAAGACTGGACACAGAAGGGACATTTCTTTGCCCTGCCCTCCCCACCACACTTGCACACAGGCCCCCAGCAATCCATCAACTTGGTTAGCAGTGGGCTTGTTGGAGCATGACAGTCATGGTAGTGTCAATAAAAAGTGTACTGAAGCCTTCCAAGAGGATGTATGTCACTGTTAGGTTGGTCTTGTCTGTTCTCGCCTCCACTCTACCTGCAAAATGAAACCTTTTATGTTTTCAACCGCTTGGGAAAGAAAGATCTGTAATTAATCCAAAGACCACTTACTTAAGAGTAAGCCATTTGAACACCACGGGCCCCTACTTCTGAGCTGACGTGTATCTGATTGTGCTGTCAATGTGTGGCGCGGAAAAGGAACATGAAAACTGTCAAAAAAAAATCTTGACGACATTTCCCATACATCTTATTTAATACCTTCAGTTTGAAAAGCTGGCAAATTAACTCAGCAGAGAAGCCAACCTCTCTTATCCATCTTCATTAAGTATGACTAGGAAATAATAAGAGACAGGAGTAAATCACCCCCCACTGTTATGGGCAAGGTTAAATTAATTTCACATAATTCTTTTTCCTTTATTACAAAAGACTTATTCAGAAGTGCTGTACAGGTAGGAAGATAACAGAACATACACTTCCAGTGTTCACGTATAAATATGCCAAGAAACCAGGTGAGAAGAATACAGTGCCTTTAATTTAAAATAAGAAAAATATCCTGACTAGTTATTCGCAGCTGTTACCAGTCTTACCATTTCCAGGTGTTAACTGAACTGCCTTGAAATTCTAAGATTTATTTAGCAAGAGTGGGCAATTTTGACCCTCAACTGTAATTACCATGATCTCTCATCATTAGCATTGTGAGCTAGGACTAAACACTGTAGGTCCAACAATATCTAGAGCAGTGCTTCTCAAAGTGGTGATTCTAGACCAGTGCTTGTCCCTGAGCCAATCCTTGGTTAGATTCCATGAAAGAAAGAAACAACTGTAATTAATGGGCACAAATTCACTGCTGGTCCCTGGCACACTGGAAAACAATAATTGCTTTCCCTGCCCCCTGCAATATCAGATAGCATGAGAAGCACTGATCTAGAGAAGCACAGGTGCTCACTCCTGTTCTGTGGACAGGATCCAAAGAGCCACCAGAAAAGCCAGAGGTCACCTATCATCAGGGCAGTACAAAGGACAGTCCAAGTCAATGGTAGGATTCTGCATAAATCAGTGGTAGGGTTCTGTCCTGGTTCAAATGAAAGGCCAAAATAACATTCGGGAGAAAGGAAATTCCAGTCTCAGCAACCCCTCCTTCTTCTTCATCGTCTTTGTGACTCAAACAAATGGGAGACTACCAAGCTACTCACCACAGGAGGTAGGAGTGTCACACAACACAAGAAAACAGCACTGTTCTCTCAAAGGCAGCATGAGCCCTGGACCTGGCACCTCCCTATAATGAGTAATAAAGGTCAGAGGCTGAGACAAAGTAGCAGATGACCTTCAAATGTCCTCCAGAGACATGCCTTTCAAAACAGCCAATTGTGTAGCCATAGCCCTGGTAGAGTGGCTGTGCATGTAAACAAAAAGGTCTTTCTTTGCTAGCTTGTAGGCCAGATGGATGATCACAGAGACCCACCTAGGGAGACATTGAGATATTGAGATGACAAAGGTAGACCCTTCTTGTTTAGGAGTAGCACACAAATAGTCTCTGGGATTGGTGAAAGTCAGTAGTCCTGTTGCCGTAAAAGGCCAGGGCTCACCTAACATCAAGGCAGTATAAAGTCAGTGGTAGATGTTATAGCAGCCCAGGCATGGTGGTAATCTCATAGTCTGCTGCTCAAGAGAGGAGTGGCGGTGAGAAGAGGGCCAACAGAGGAGTCAAAAACAGAGCTTGCCCTGATCTCCAGACTTTTTGCAGTATTACTGCAGGCAATATTTGATAGCTATCAAAGACTTCCATGATGAAGACAGTGGGAGTGTTGATGTTCTCAAGTTCTGGATGTCAAAGGGCTGAATGAATGCTTTGGTCCTGAGGATTGTCTAGACCATTCATAATGGAATTGGGACAACATGGGGGCTTAAGGCTAGAATCCAAACTTCTTTGCAGTTGTATGTATTTTATATCTCCTTGTTTAAAAGGCCACATTCATCAAATGGAAGGTCCACTATGATCATTCAAGTTTGGTGCAACAATCCAGATGACCACCACTACGTATGTTTTCTAGACACAATTCCCCCCACCAATGTTTTACCACTGCAGTCAATCACGTCCCATGTAGTGTTCAACTGTTGAGTAGCTAGACTGAGTAGCCAGTCCATCTGCAATGTTTCTGCTAACCACTTATCATCTTCAGAAAACTTTGCCAAGAAAGGTGTCATCCTCTCCCACAGGATGTCTTCATATGTGACCATCCAGAACTCACAATTGGTGATTCTAAAGGAGAGGATAGTAGTGGAATAGAACTTCTTGATTAGTTTGTCTGATTTTCTACCCTTCCTATCAGTAGGAGTGGTGAGTTTCTTTTGAGTGGATTTAGATTGTGCTGCTCAACAATAATGGAGTTTGATTTGCGGTGACCTATCCGAACAATCTGAACAAGACTCACCACACAGTACAGACTACTTTCTTTGATGTTGGTTGAACAGTGAAATTAGTGGCCCAAGACCTATGTGCTACCAAAGAGAGATGACACTAGCCATATCCCCAAAAGCATCAGGACTTTTGTTTAGATTCAACACTATATGGGATCCTCAAGCTGAGTTTCTGGTTGCCTGATGATCAATTCTAGTGCTCACACCATTTTCATCATTTGTTCTGCAAAGGAACGAACATCATCAGTAGGTGAAATATCCATGTTCTCTCAGACCGGCTGGCACGGAGTGCACTGGTGGCATGCCCAAAGAGGCAAAAGAAGAACCCAACATTGAATCCTCTGACAACAAGGAATCCTGAAGATGCTTGTTAGCATGAGGTGCACCAAGGGGTGCAAAATCAGAGACAGAGCCTGCTTTGGAGGCACCAGCAGAGGTGTATGAGAGCAGCCAGCTTCCGAGGGCTGAGCTGAACCCAAAGGCTGAGCAGGTTAAGCAGAAGATGCAATATGTGTATGGGAAGAATCTGCATCCCGCTGTCCCTGTTGAGGAGATTACCGTCTACTCGGTACTTAAGGCAAAAGCCTCAAAGTAGAATGAGATTGTTGTGAAGCTAAATGCAATCACCAGTATCAAGAACACTGATGGCGTGGTGGGGAACACTGGTGGCAAAGCAGGTCTCTAGAACTACATTAGTGTAGCTCCCATTGTTGATGAAGTGGCCTCGAACCATGAGAGCGGTGGCAATCATAGTCATACTCTTCATAATCTAACTCTGAAGAACAGCAACAACCATGCCAGTAATACAAAGAGTATTTCATGGTGATAGTGGCAACATTCATACTGCCTATAGCCATAGCTCCCAAAATTACATCTATTTCATCAATGGCCAGAGCAGTGACAATATCGTCAGTATGGAGAATGGGAGTAATGACCCTCAGATCTAGATTTGGATGAAACCATCTTAAGAGACACTTGTAAAGATGAAAAGAACGTCAAGCACCAACTTCAATGATGAGACAGAGGAGGTGGAAAAGAAAGTTCCTTTCTCAACAGAGCTGGTGGTGCAGGAGAATTAATTGCCCAACCTCTGCACAGCAACCCAGGGAACAGTTACAGAGCATCAGGAGATGATTCAACTCGTTCAGAGGCCATGACAACCTGGACCAACTGAGAGGATTCCTCCACAGAGGGACTTGAATGTGCTTCTCGAACAGGAGAAGAATGGTGGGACACTATCAACACTGGTACCAATGCTTCTCATTCTTACACACATTCTGTACAAGGAGCTCGGACTGTACGCTGAGGAGAGGAGGACAACTTAGGCCTTGAAACATCTTTCACCTTCTTTTTCTTCTGATGTCATCTCTTTTCTGAGTGATGTTTAGAAGAGGGAGACGCCTCCACTTTGATAGATAATCCCAGTATTGATGGGATTCAAGACTGAGCCTCCATTTTAGCATCACAAATGGGTACCAACAATTCCTCAGTTCTAACTGCTGAACTGGAAGCAGGCCTCTTGGCACTGCCCTTAGCACCTGCATCTTATACAGACTTTTCAATGGTGACACGGACCAAAGAGCTAGAGGCAGTTAGTACAGAGAAGGATCATGGAGCTCAGCCGTATCTTGAATCTGAGGGTATATCCAAAGCCATCAAGACTTGCTCATAGAAGAGCAATTTAGTCAGTGTGAACAGTTTTGGCATGCCTGAAGGGTCATCATTTTACAATAAGGACACAATCCAACATTGCAGCCTTTATCTAGACACAATAAACAGCTCAAATGCCCATCTATACCAGTGATTTTAGCCCCGCAGAAAGTAAACTTTTTGAACAAGCCAAAAGATTTTTTTTAAACCACTGAGAAAACCATTGCTGAAGATCTGCAAGGCAGAAACATTGTCAAAAAGCAGCCCAAGCCAAACATTAGAAAGAGTCCAAAAGCCAAAGGCAAATCAGGATCTGAAATATGCAGTCCAACAGTCAAAAGTTCAAGAAAAGAAGTGAGAATAAGCAACAGAGCTCACCAACAGTTCCTCAGTGCTGCCGTGGCAGTGGATGAAAAGGAACTGAGGGTTTCAGCGGGAATTAGGCTGGTCACATGGATTGGGAGAGGAAGGCCAATTGCCAAAGCGCTTGCATAGCAGCTCTAGAGGATTCCAAGTGATGCACTCCACAGATGCGCAAACACATTTGTGTGAGTTAAGCATAGACCATGAAGAAGAAGCTTTAAAACCCATTTATTTGTATTTTTATCAGCCCACAGTACCACAGGATTCTTTTCCAGCACCATATTTCAAATGAGTTATTTATACTCAGCCACCACGGGTTTCACTTTTACAGATTTGATTATTCACGGATTATTCGCTGTCACCTCTGCTGCCTCTCTAGGCCATTTTTAACAGGGACTGCAAGCCTTGTGAGACTGCAGAACTGTGAACGAGGCTTGTAAGTCCCTACTGAAAGTGGTGTGGGGCAGCTGTGGAGGTGGCAGTAAGCCCCACCAGCCCCCCCTTCTGCCTTATGAAGGAATCTTGATCCCTGAGAGGAATCCACAGTGGGTTGAATATGGTGATCATCCTTTTTTTGTGTGTGGTTTGGAAGGGCCTAGAGTTATTCATGGTTTTTCCACTTTCATGGGGGTCCTGTGCCCCTAATCCTAGCAAATGTGGAGGGAGGACTGTATATAACATTTTCTAATATGAAGAGTACAGGAACACCTTCACTTTGTTCATCCTCAAGACCACCTTCAAATCAAGTCTGACTAAATGTTTGGGTCCAGGGGACCTTAAAGACGTCTATCCCCTGAGATCCTAAAATACCTTGAAGAAATCTTCATCTACAGCCTGGTTTGATGCTAGGGTGGGAGAGGGCCTTTCTGTGGCTGTGCCCCAGTTCTGGAACATTGTCCCACAGGAGACTTCACTGTATCCCTCTATTTTTAGCTTTACTAGTAGATGATAAGTTTTTCACTCTTTCTTTCTTTTTTTTTTTTAAAGGACACCTTTCTATTAACCTTGGTATATAAAGCCAGTGATGCAGACCTCAGGTTTGCAGATGTTCTTTGGTTTTACTACCAATAAATTTCAAGTCCAGTGTAAACGAAAGACAAGGAATTAATGTATTTTGCATCTACCCCAGAATTTGTTTTGAGTACCAGAACTAAACAGAACACATAATCCTTTTGCACACACACAAAAATCACTCCTTCTTTCATTACTTTAGAATTACAATTTAGGGACAGTCTAAACATCTGGGAGTCAGAAATCCTTGCCAAATCTGCTGCAATTCACACCGAAATCTGCCAGTGGATCCAAAATATCTTTTTGCTCACCCCTTTTAAGTTAACTGGTGTCTTAATCTTCTGTCATTAACAAAGCTGACCATTTTTGTTTGAATGGTGAGTTCTGCTGAAGTGTCTATTTAACAGTGCACTCCAGTTCAGTGTGTTCAAGGAGGTCCACTCTCAGGTTTACTTTCAGAGGACTGTAGTCTAAAAGTGGCTCATTTAGTTGTGTAGTTATACTTCAGAGGGAGGAACTGGCAAAACCACGTCTGAATACTCCTTGCCTAGGAAAACTCTATGAGAACCAGCATGGTATAATAGTTTCAATATTGGACTATGATCTTGGAGACTAGGGTTCGACTTCCAGCTCAGCCATGGAAATCCACTTGGGTGACCCTGAATACATTACATACTCTCAGTCCCAGAAAACCCTGTGACAGATTTGCTGTAAGTCAGAAACAACCTGAAGGCACACAACAACAACAACAGAAGCCCTATGAAATTCATGAGGTCGCCATAAGTTGACAACTGGCTTAAAGGCATGCGCACACACAAGTATACAGAAATGTGGAGACTGTGTGTGTGTGTGTGTGTGTGTGTGTGTGTACACAGAGGGAAAAATTGGTAAACTGAGGCTGAGAGAGATTGTGCCTTATACCAGTCCCCAAATGAGCCTATGGAAGGTATGGGATTTATACCAAAGGTAGGAGATTTCTATATCCAAGTTCACTTCACTATATACCACTTGGTCTCACCATGCAATATGCCCATTTCTTAAAGAAAATAAATTACAAAATATCAGTACATTAAAAAAGAATAAGAAATACTCTTTATTAAAACGTACCGGTCTGTCAGCCTGAAATTATTGAAATGAATTCAAGTCACCGCTATTAGCACTTTCTCTAGATAATTCAAATGCAATTAAACTAACAGTTTGCTTTTAGTCATTGCTTATAGATTTGCCACAAAAAAAAAAAATCACTTGCGTGTAATTTTCACTAGACAAACTACTTTTTCTTTTTTTCAATGTGGGCTGGATTCTGTTCTTTTGGCTGGGAATCAGAAACTAAGCTAGTGTTGCCATGGCATACAGGATGTCCCTCAGGATACAGGTCATTTCCTTCAGTTTTTAGTCACTAAAATCTTTCTGCCAAAGCATATAGAAGTAAGGGAAGACATACAACTGTACAAGACACTATCAGCATGGAATGACGTTAGTGTCTGCTTGGTGAAATCTGAACAGTGGACACGTCAGGAGGCGACCAACAGCCCCTTGCTGATAAAAGAGAGATCACAAGTTTTCCTTCTCTCTGTGTGTATATCTAGAAAGGACCAGGTCATTGTAGATGGTAGGTAAAGAACTTTACTTATTCTCCAACAGTATACTTGATCAAAACTGCATTCTGATGGATTCTCCATGAATATGCTACCAGGCAGAAAACAGAAATTCTAACCTGTTATTGCTGTTGCTGTGTGCCTTCAAGTTGAGTCCAACTTATGGCAACTCTAAGGTGACTCAGTGTATGGGACTAGCCCAAGGTCACCTAGTTGGTTTCCATGGCTTAGTGCGGAATTGAACCTTGGTCTCTGGAGTCCTAGTCCAATTTTCAAACCACTACCATGCTGGCTCTCCAACTCCGACTCTCCAGTCTCTAGCAAATCCTAAGCCCTAGTAACCTTAAACCCTAACTTAGTAATGTAGATCTTAAAGCACACCTTAGGACTTAACAAATGTGCAGTAGTACTTTTTTCTTACAATAAAGACTCACACACCCTTTACATCACAAAGCAGCTTTTGAACCTCGCAGCATTCAGAAATTGTTTGCCCATACAGCATGGAAGCTCCTGTTTAAGAATATACCAGACCAGAGCCCCCTGGGAAAGTGAAACTAGTTGTCCAGTTCTTTGTATTGTGGCCAAATGTTCAACAGAACTTAAGAATGTAAGTGAATCATATAGTCTGTGTTGTTCTAGGAAGCCACACCTAACGAGGTCAAGAAAGATAACCCCAAAATCCATACGCCGTTTCCCAAGGCATCTTTTTTTCCAAATTCAGTGGAAGTATTTGAGGGCAGAAATCCCAAAAGCATTTGGGCAGAAATCCCAAAAGACTGCACAGCATTAACTGAACCTATAACAGCCTTCTTCGCCAAGTGCCCTCCAGATGTTTGCACTACATCTCCCATCATAGTCAGGGATAATGAGAGTTGTAATCCAAAATGTTTGGAGGAACCGATGTTGGAGAAAGCTCACCTGAAAAATTAGGACTAGCTCATGGTCAACAAAGTTCTAACTCTCACCGGTGGTTTCTACATCAGAAACTTAAGCGGGCTCTTGAGAAAGGCAATGTGTAAAACAAGGTTTGGATAACGCATCTGCTTCATTTCCTCCTGACTTCCTGTGGGCTTCTGTGGACATTTCCCTCTCATGCCAGGCAAATTAAAACAATAGCTGAGCAATGTTAGTGTTGTGGCGAGCCAGAGAATTGAGGCCAGCAGATCAGAAAAAAAGAGTTTATTATACTGCGCAGGGATCTCAGTGGAATCAACTTCCAAAAGACTGAGAGCCCCGTTTTAGGTTTCAGTGCACATTTATACCTTCTAAAAAACAGGTACAGGAAATGATTACCATATATGAAAAGAGTAGAGGTTACAAAAGTTTAAGTTTCGAAATGATGTATTACAGTTTCAAAAATGAAGTATCTCTGTACCAGGGAGTATTCTCCCTGGGTCGCCTGGACTCCCAAACTCCCTATATCCCATGCATTGCCAAGCCGCATACCTAAGCGCTTGATAAGATAAGAGATGCATCTGCCTGACTTATTTTTCTCTATTTTTCTACTCAAGCAAGCAGTTTCTACAATTTAACCCCTTCATCACTAGCTCCATATGTTTGCTAACAAGAAGGAAAAAAACCACAGAAGTTTATTCTTCCATTAAGAGTCTGCTTTCCTTTTGCCAGCAAGCACGCACCTTTTAATTTAAACAGGCATTTGATGGTTAAGTGGCTGTGGGGGCTCTTCTAAGGCACTGTATTCCCATCTACAATACTATATTTTTAAAATGATTTTTAAACCTTTTCAAACTAATGACATATTAATGCTTCTTGTTTACTTGGGTTTTAACTTCTTGACCATCAGGTTTTTAGCTTAATCTTGTTTTAGCTTTCTTGTAAGTCACCTTGAATCCCATGTCAGGAGTAAGGCAGGGTATAAATTAAATAAATAAATAAATAATCCTGGAAAGGGCATTATTTGAAATAACATTTGAAATTAAAAAAAAAAGTATACTCAAGTCATCAAGTTTTTAGGCTCCATACAAAATGCAGATGTTAGGGTTTAAAGCCCTAGAGAGATGAAAAATGCTTATACATGCCTATACACACACACACACACTTACACATACATGCATACACACACACACACACACACATGCATTCACTTATATATATGGACCAAATTGTATGTTGCCATAAATATATGCCTGTCACTAGCTCACACTGTTTCCTGTATCTGCCTCACAAACTTTTTTTAAAAATTAGTACAATCTTCCCATATTTGTTCCATTTGAATGGGTGCAGACACAACAACCACTATGACATGAGTTCTCCTCTAAGTAAACTTACCAAGACCACACTGCTCAATGGCAAAAGAATCATATAATGTGTCACTGGAACCTTAAAGGCTTTTACTTGAATAAGTGGTAAGATCTTAAGGAAGGGCTTCACATTAGCCACAGGCTTGCATAGAGTTATAGAACAGTTACTAGGAAGAGCAGAGACTTTTCAGGTCTGGTCTCTCAAGCCACCAAGAACAGTTTCTTGGGAAAGACTCATTTTTGGTCTTCCCAGTTGATCTTCTGGAATAGACTGCAAGGCTCATCTATTTATAACAAAGAAGACTTTAGCAGGCTAGAGCTGAAAGGTAGGCAGGACTGTATCTTATCTGACTTATTTTGGAAAAATAATATGATTACCAGTAAATATTTATTCATTTTATATCCTGCTTTTCTCCCATATGGGCCCAAAGCTGCTTGCTAGAGAGAGAGAGAGATGATAGATTGATATGCATAGTTTGTTATTAAAACAGTACATTTGGATTTTTTGTCACCTTAAGGAGCAGAAGAAGACTATAAATATTTGAAAGGTAGGTACTCTAAAATAACATGGGATGAAGTAAAAAAAAAAAAAAGGTTGCTACTACACTGGAGTCCACTAACTTCCAGTGTTTCCACATCTCATCATAGGAACATTTTCTATTATTTAACCACTCTTCCCTCTCTCTGTCTTCCATCTTTGTTACCTTGGTGAGAAAAAACAGTATCGCTTAATCTGAGAACAAAAGTGTTTTGGATGGAGGGAGAAGAAGATGTCAAGGAAGTAGAAACGAATGGGAAGAAAAAGGCAAAGGCATTCTGGAAGAGGAAAACAAAACAATCCACAGGCTTCATTTGTGTAAGTTTGTGTCCCATTTTCCATGCATGTTCTGCTGCCCATTTTCAAGGTGGATTTTAAATCAAACTTGGCCATCCAGAAAGCTGTAGGGTTTTGATAACATGACTTAAGAGGCTCACATCCCTTATTGCTCGAAAACTCACTTATCCTTGACTTTCTCCTGTTTGCCTTGGTAGAACTTTGCTTGAATAACCCATTTGTTGGGCTAACATAATATTTTCCTTGGCTTGCCGAGAAGTATCTTGGTCGTTGTGCATTTCCCGCTTCACTTTCTTCTTTGTAGACTTACACAGACACACACACAGCAAAAAAAAAAAAAAAAAAGGTGGGGGGGAGAGGGAAAAAATGTTGCTTTAAGCTAAATTGAACTTGGTTAAAAAAAAAGTGGAGGGGGGAATGCAACTCTATAGTCCATCCAAAGATATAATTCCAGCTAAAATATTTTAAAGCTGAGAAGGAAACTGTCCACTAAGCAGAAAATGTGGGTGGTTTTGCTTCAAAAATCAATGCAAGCACACTTGGGTAAAGAGGGCTGCGGCATGTCTAGCTATCATTTCAGCTTCCCCAACTAGAATCACGACAAAAATAAGAAAGAGAGGCAGCCAGTAGGCAATGCTCCTGCTTCCGGCTATAGTGATAGAAGGGGAAAAGGAAAGAGGACTGGCAACCTGGAGGCCAGAAGTAGGAAAATAGGGAGTTGTTTTGTCAGAATGTTTGTCCATCAAGTTTTACATTGCTTACACAAGAAGATGCAGCCTGCAGACCCAGCCTTATTCAAAAGTCCTCGCTGCAAGCTATCCTTTCAGACCTCTGGTAAGAAAGAAAAGGTGTCCAAAAGAGAAAGGGAAAGTTAAAGGGGAAGAGGGGGACAGCCAAAAGAGAGAAGAGGGGAAATACAGCTGAGAGGACTAGGATGGAGAAACAGAGAGAGGTGAGCAGCTTACTTACCTATAACTGTGAAGGTGGAGGGGGTATTTTTTAAAAAAAAAATATAAAATGAAGAAACAAGGACAATTAGAATGAGAAACATGAAGTATTAGGAGGAGGAGGAGGAGGACAAAAAGCTCTCAGCTAGTGGAGGAACATTTCAGAGATGTTGCTCTCGAAACAGAGAGAGAGAAATTGAGGAGAGTAGTTGTGTTGGTGAGGCAGAGCATGGCGGCGGGAATAGGGTTGTGTTCTTGTCAAAACTACCGAACTCTGGAACATTCTGTGGGTGTCTCTGTGTCAGTGGGGAATCCAGTGTGTGAGGCACAGAGATGGTGAAGACGACACACAGAGAGAGAAGTTATTTCCACACTACACTGTGATAGCGGTATTATTCCACTTTCGACCTCCTATGGAATCCTGGGCTTTGTCGTTTAGGGAGGAGCGTTTAAAATTCTCAGCCAGAGAGCCCCCTGGCCTCAGTAAACTACAAACCCCAGAATTCCACAGGCTGTTGAAAGTGGAATAATAGCACTATAACAGTGTGGTGCAGAGAGGGGCCAAAATGGAGTGACCTCATGCACTTTTGGCTCTGGCCTCAACTGCTATTGAATTGCAGAGACCAAAAGATTAATTTATTGTACTTACCAACTGCCCAACAACTAGGGTTCACTAGATGGTGAGTGTGAAAGAAATGCAGTTCTTGCCCATTTTACAGGAGCAGGAAAAATCTTTCCAGAATCTTAAAGACAAAGGTCTTTCCCATTCACCTTCTTTTTCACCTGGAGACACCAAAGATTAGACCCGGCACATCCTATATTCAAAACACGTGCTTTGCCACAGAACTATGGTTCCTTCTGCCAAGCAGGGGCCAAGCAGTGCACTGCATGTCCCAATGGCCTGCACCACAACATTTAAAGGTGAATGGCCCATTCAGCTTTGCACTGTTGGGGAAGAGGTACAGGGTTAGTGCTTCTGAGTTTTATATAAGACTGCTCGGAGGAGCCAAAAGAAAGGCCTCACTTCTAGAGACAAACCACATCCCTTGCACCTTAGAGAGCATGGTTAGTAAAAGATAACTTCCCCCTCCCAAAAGCCCCACAAAGAACACACTACTGTGTTATTCATCTGCATCAACCTGATGCACCAACTCCAGCAGCACCTTTGAATTAGACCCCTAACTAAAGTCTTTTATCCTTAAAGACAAAGGCAAACTTATCCTCTAGGAAATCTTGACACCACTGCAAAAATATGCTTCCTCCTTCGCAGACAATTGAACAGGATGCAACCGCCACCAGCAAAATCTCTTGCTGAGATCCAGCTACGTCAAGTATAGAACCCTCTGAAGAGTTTCAATCCACAGGGAAATCCCATAAATAGATACAGAACAGATCCTTAACACTACTTGTTAAGAATTCAGTTGCAAACACAAAAAGACAAAACAAAATATTATTTGGCTTGCGCTCTATGTTTGTTTCGTTATACTTGTTTACCTTTTTTTGAAGAATAAGTCGATACAGTCAGCAAACAGATTGTTTTGATGCAAATTTAAATACAACATAGAATAAAGAGGCACATACTTTAAGTGGGCAGAACTTGCATAACAGTAGTCTGAAGGAAGGTTAACAATATATAAAAAGCATGCATGATGCAGCAGTCAAGACTGTGCAGAATATAGACACAGTTTGTGGTGCCAGCAAGGAATATACCACTGAAGCATTCATTACAGGGATATATGCTCACAGGAGGAAAAGTCTGGACTCAGCAGTGCTATACAGTCATCTTTCCACATTCATTGGGGTTAGGGACACAAGACCCCCCCCCCGAAAGTAGAACAATTATGAATAACTCTAGGTCCACCCCAACCACATTTAACACACACACACAATTCATATTCAACCCACCATGGGTGCCTTTGAGGCATTCCTTCGCGAGGCAGAAATGGGCGGCTGGTGGGACTTGCCAACACCTCCACTTCTGCCCTGTGTCATTTTTAATACAGACTTACTAACTTGTTCAAAGTCTTTCAGTCTCACCAGGCTTGCCTACTAAAAATGGCATAGGACAACAGCAGAGATGGCAGTAAAAATTCATTTTTTCCAACTTTTCCTGGGGGAAAAAAAGGGTTTGGAAAAAGCGGAGAAAATCTGGGGCTGGGGAGGTTCCCCATTTTTTCCGGTTTTCTTCCGAGCTAGCAACAGAGCCATTCTACATACATTATTTCCTACACAAAGCTGCTTCCACATGGCTACTTCTGCCATATGGGATTCAAGCTTCCACCCATGGAAAACTGTACAGCCATAGATAAATACAGAAAGTAAAGATCAGGAGGGCAGAAGTCCTAGCGGGTGAGAAAAGAGAGCAAGTAGAGAAAAGTGGGCATTTATAAAAGCAGTAGGTTTTGAAGAAAGATTTCAAACCCGTAGGGAAGAAGTGGCAACCTCGTGGACAGAGCGGAGAGGCAATTTATTTACAGAATTGGTGCTGCTTTCCAAATACTTCCCAAAAATAAAATAAGTAACGTAATACCACAAAAACAGGAACAGTAGGCCTTACTTCTGAGTAAACACTATTTGATTGAGCTGAATTTTTTAAAAAAAATTAAACAAGCTGCTACAAGGAGGAGCACAGTTGGAACACAAGGTGGAAAATGGTTTAAATGCTTCATTCAGGGCAAAGACAGATATCCCCTGATAAGTAAACATATTTATTTGGCTGTTAACAGTAACATTCCAATGAACTTGGTGACCTGCAAATGGATGATCTCTATAGATCATCTCTGTCTGGAAACCTGAGTGTGTCTCATTTGTTCATGATAAAGCTAGTCCTGATACTAGCAGAAAGAGACCACTCCATCCAAAAACAGGCACACAAATTTTGCTAAAAATCCTATTTATAAAACAGAAAGCCTGCAGGTATGTGGAACAGACAACAATATAATTTCTGATCCAGGAAACTTCAAGCTCTCTTTGCAGGTTTGTTGCTCAGTTAATTTCCTCCTCTGTCCCCAACTCTTCTTCTCTCCCCATTCCAGTCTGACACACACACAGCAAATTTTGCATAGTTTCAAGAAGCATGAACCTAGCAACAAAAATATATGCAATCTCTTCCCTCATTTAATATATTCTAGCTGCAGATCATGGGCATTTTTTTTTCTCTGAGTTGCAGAAATGTTGCTTGTGCACAAAATTCTAAGCCACCTGATTAAATGAATGGGAGAAAGAAAAGGAAGAAGGGAGTGGGTGGGAAATCAATCGAGCAAACTCTCCCTCCTGTCAGGAGAAAAAGCTTTCTTGAAAACTGGAGGAGCCAATCACAAATATAGGCAGGGGGGCAAGCTAGATGTCAGCTGGGGCACAAAATATAACCAAGGGAGGGAGGAAAACGAAAGCAAGGCTCGGTTGGACAAAACCTAATCCTCCGGCTCAGGATTAAGGGAGCCCAATGGTCAGCGACAAGGCGGCCGCCACAGTAATGCTTCAGGCGACACCCTGAAGAACAAAGACAGAACAAAGTCAGCAGGTCCCCCAGCATGATTTTCCGTCTCTCTCCTGCTGATCCCGGAACACAGATGCTCAGGAGCACCAAAGCACTCATCGGGGACCGAAAAAGAAAGGCTCAGGTGCCTTGGGAGGGCAGGAGAGAGGGGAGGAGGAGACCTTTGGCTGGGGACCAGTAGTCTTAGCTAACCCACTGAGAATACACTCTCCTGCAGCCACTATAAATGGAGGAAAAATATAAATCGCTGGAGACACAGATAAATTTCTACTGCACAAAAACTCTGAAACCCACAGACCCATACAAGTTGAGTGGAGCATGTGCCGACAGCAAGCTGTGGAGACATGTCTGAATATTGTCTCTCTGTTGAGAACTAAAGAAAAGCCTCGCTGGATCAGACCAAAGGTCCATCTAGTCCAGCATTTTGCAATCAGATGTTTTTGGGAAGTCCATAAACACTGGGCTTGAAAAGAGACAACCTCTCCTGCTATCACTTTCTAGTAACTGGTATTCAAAGGTGTGACTACATCTGAATACAGACGTTTCGAGATATTGGCAACTTTATCACAGCGGGGCAGGGACAGAAAAACAAAGAGAGGCAAAAAGTAAACTTCATAGGAATACTTCGATCATGACCACTATCTAACAGTAATATTTCAGTATGGCACATGATGCTACGCTCAAGGACAATCAGTTATACAGTATGCACAAAGAGGAAATCCAATGCCTTCTGGCATCCTGCTGGTTTCTTACATCTGCCTAAATTCCCCTTAGCACGTGGTTGTACTTTTTTGAATGATAAATAACACCTCATTCAGCTGAACACTATAAAAGTGGAGTTAGGCATACAATCCCACTGCACACCACTGCACACTGAATCTTGAACACTGTGTCCTGTGCATTACTGTGCACTGACTGCATGGTTGTGCATGGTTGCACACTGCATATCAATGCACAATGCACATTTGGTGGTTGTTGTTTTGTGCCTTCGTTTCCAACCTATGGCGACCCTAAGGTGAAACTATCATGGGGTTTTCTGAGGGCTGAGAGTGTGTGACGTGCCGAAGGTCACCCAGTGGGTTTCCATGGTCAAACAGGAAGCTGAACCCTGGCTTCCAGAGTCCTAATCCAATGCTTAAACTACTAGAAAATGCTGGATCTACATTTGATTGTGCAACCCCATAATTCTGTAATGAGATGGTATAGCACAACTGAGGCACAACTCCATGAGCATAAAGTTGTACTATGCCTCTTTGACATATGACCTCAGCTGCCATTTCCACTTGCAGGACTGTCTACAGAACAGCTACAGATCCAGCTGCAAAATATCTCAGGAGTTCAAGAACAAAGGCACTAGCACATAGGACACTGGAAAGACAGGAACCAAACTCTGTTAGCACCCTGCTTATCTCCACTCGTGTTACACTGGATTGCGGTTAAGGTACCTATTCTGGGCCAACAGACTTTGCAGCACTTTTGCCCAAGGATTCCTTTTCTCAATTCCAGGCTTACGCTTGGAATACAGTATCTAAAGTTCAGAAGGCCAGCCCAGGGTAGAGATGAGGTGGGGAAATAGGAAGTGCTCTGCCTTTCAGGAAAGGTTCACAACTCAGACATAGAGCACAGATGCTCTCCATGCAGAAGACCTTGGGTTCCAGAACATGGGATTTCTTAGTTAAAAAGGATCAGGCAGCAGGTGCTGGAAAAGTCTTTGGCCTGAGATCCTGGAAAGAGTACCACTGCCAAAGTTGACTATGTACTAGGAAAACTGCATCCATGCTGGTTGATGCTGATGAAAGTTCAGGTCTTAGCCGTAAAGCCACATGTTGCCCCATAGTCCGTTAGACAATCCTGGATTCAAAGGACATATAACTTACCCATCCTGCTATAAGGCAGCTTCTAAGATAGCTGTAACATGGGTAAGAAATGTATGGACTTCAAACTGTTAATAGTCTGTAAGTGCCTAACAGGCCTAAACCACACCATTGTCATTGGTCAAGGAGGATGGGAGATACAGTCCAGCATATCTGGAAGCCCAGATGTTCCTCATCTCTAACTGTTCCTCACTTCTGAGAAACATTTATATCCCACAGTTCTGCCCATTTAAGATACCCCCCCCCCAATGAATTTCCCAGATTTGACTGAATTTTCTGCTCAGAGAGCCCACTGCTCGAGGACATTCAAGGCTGAGGAAACAACTCTCCAAGGAAGCTCTGCAACATCCCTGTTTCAGTCTCCTGACAAAACCATATAGTTGTGTTGGTAAGATCCCAACTATATTTTAGTATTTAATGCAAAGGAATGTCACATAGCCATTATTAATCAATACAGGAGCAAAGCAAAAAAAGGAAAGAAAGGTAAAACACAGTAATAGTTTAATCTCCACTGACATGACTAGCCATGTATCAACCACACAGAAGAGGAATGCTTTAATCACACCTTTGAAAACTTCAACAGCAAAACAAACATCATTTGAAAAGAGGCAGGCACACATGTACCAGTCATGCTACCAATAGAAATCCTGCTGTTTGATGGGGCTGCAGGTTTTAAACAGTATGAAAGCACTGGTTTCGTGCATCAAGTTTGCTAGATATTACCAAAGCAGATGGTAGGACATTTGGGGGGGGGAAAAAGTGAGGGAAAAGTATGAAGTAGAAAAACAGGTCAGAAGGAAGAGGGAAAGATAACAACAAGCAAGATCATTTTTTGGTGGGGGCCTACAAAACGGAAGGGTTCGCTAGCTGCAGAAGTAACCAGCCGAGACAATTATTCTAGCAGAGGCCAGAAGACCATCTGCCTGATTCCCTGGGCTGCTGTTGTTGCCGGCTCAGCAGGGAACAAGCCCAGAAGAGACAGGCCCCCACTGTTTGGAAGAAGGCCATCTGCCCCATTCCCCAGGCTGTTTGTTATTACAGGCATGGTAGGGGTAATTCCCTGGGAGATGGTGAGGTAAGAACTGGTGGGGAGAGGGAGAAAAGGGGCCACTGTGTAAAAAGCACAATTTGCAACCGGTCTGCAGACAGCAGTGGCTGAAGAGGACAGGCCTGCTTTATTTCCGTCCCTTTCCTCATCTTAGATGTACTCTCTTCTACCTTGGCATTGAAGTTGTGGGTTGCAATTTGTATGAAAAGCAGTAGTTTTCCAAAACTTTGGGGTTGTATGAGTAGATGCAAAATGTGAGGTGACAGCTGAGAATTGTATCACTTTATTGATGTGGTTCTTCTTCTGGGAGATCTCATCTCATTTATACTATCTGAATTCTCCTGGCCAAAGTAAGAGTAGGTATCAAGAGTGCCTCCCGTAAGGAGCCAAAACAAACACCAGTCGGTTCTCGAACACCAACTGTTAGACCTCTGAATGCTGGGATCAATAAATCTCAATAGCCGTCCATAGCTAGCAAAAATTTGCTTTCATCTTGACACTGCCCTCTCCCTGCTCAGAGGAAGACAACAAGGGGGATGAGCCTTCCCTCTTCTCCACAGCTGAGGAGAAGGGTGAAAATTCATCTTCATTATGGTCAGAAAACTGGAAGAAGTCTCAGAGCTTTCCAAGCATCTGACTCTTGAGGTCCAACACAACATCCAGGAGAGCCCATACCATTCTCCCATACTTCTGAAATCAATCTAGCATCACAGTTAGTCCTCGTGCTTCTTCAGCCGGAGAAAAAACACAAAGGGTCTTCGCAGAGTGTAGTATCAACTTACCAGAGTCAAGTACATGTACAGATCTTCAATGGGAGCAGATTGGAAAAGGCCTCCAAAGATGGTCATGAAAAAGGTAGGGCCTTTCTGCACCATACCTGGATCCCATGACCTCCCGGCATCATCTTGGCAGTGCCATTGCCCTGAGGGGAGCGGGTCCCAAATGTTCCCCTCTGCACCTGGCCAGCTGCCAGCGGATGGGTGGCATTTGGGACACACTCCTTCCGTCCACAGTGCAGCCAGCCTCTTCTGGCACTGCACTGCGGAAGGAAGCACTTGATAGCGCTTCCACCCTTCTTGCATGGCCCCAGCTGAGACGATTGTCATGTGAAAGGGACCTATTACCAGATTTTTTCCAGTAATAGCATACCATGCAATCACAACGACTGGGGGCTCAACAGGAGCGGTACCGCAACGCTGTTGTGCAACAGCACATGTCACAGATCGGCTTCGATGTGTCCTCATGCCAGGGTGGGGCTGTAGTGCGGAAACGGCCATAATGTTTCAACTGATTTTGTTAGCCATCCTGAAGGCATTTGCATCAAAGCAGACATGTGGCAGTAAACAGCTCTAACTAAACAGAAGACAGGAGATTCAGGAAGCTCAAGAAGGAAATCCCTCAACAGAAATAGGTCAGAGGAAGATAAGCAAACTTCCCCGACTCAGGTTTCTCACTGGCCCGAATTATTTTTGATTTGATTATCTGTTCTTGGCAATGACCACTCCTTTCAGCTTCCCGCTTCCTTTTATCTCTCTGCTGTTCTTACTTCCAACAACTTACCTGACTGTAGAGTGGTCTCCATGCATTGCTTTTCCCCTAGCGCTTCGACAACCTGTTCACAGCACCTTCTTCTGGTGCCAGCTTTGATTAACCTTATTGTTGTTCCATGCTATGAAGTTGGCTTCAACTTATGGTGACCTTATGAATGAGAGACTTCTGAGAGACCCAATTATTAACAGCCCTGCTCAGGTCTTACAAACTCAGAGCTGGGGCTTCTTTGATTGAGTCCACCTGTAATGCAGTCTTCTTCTTTTCCTGTTGCCTTCAACTTTATCGAGCATTATCATCTTGATTAGCTCAGCCAGGCAATTAAGAAAGAGAAGTGAAGATACAAGAAGTTGCTTTATGTCAATCTAGCCGTTTCCTCCACCTAGCCCAATAATGTTTACTCTAGCTGGCAGCAGTTCTGCAAAGTCTCATGAAGAAATCTTTCCCATCCTAATCCTTTTAACTAAAAATGTCAAAGACTCAACGGGACGTCTGCATGCAAGACTGTGTTCTACCACTAAATTATATCTTAGGGCAAGGGACCGGTAGCCACTCCCAGTGAATACTACTTACTGGGTTTAAAGCAAAAAAAAAGCCCCAGCTTTGTGCACTTAAAAGGAAAGAGATGGAAAGGTTCAATTTAGGACAGATTTTCCGAAGGCCTTGGCCAACATCCATTGCTTCCAAAAACAAAACAAAACAAGATTGTGATGCACTACAAACATTATCATCATCTTGACTACGTTTTCCCATTTCAAGGGCGGTAAAATCAATATTAAAAGGCATCCAGATTTAGAAATGTGAGCACTGCCCTGCTAGTATGGAGTAAAGAATTCACCAAGCGCAATCTTCTACTTCCAAAAGTAGCTACTAGATAGATGCATCAAGCGGGGTCTTGTTATTCAATGTATTCTACAGTTTCTGGCTACATCTGAGACAAGTTTATGTGTTTTTCAGATACAGAAAAATGAGCAAATACGAGCACAAAATGAGCTAAAAATAAAAGCTCAGAATGTTTAAATTCACAGTTGCAGAAGCACGGAGGAAGAAACATATGTAAAGAAACAAACTTGTGCTACATTTTGGATCCAAATACCAAAATGCAAATCACAGCTCTCCCTTGAGAGCTCTTTTCTGTGAGAAAACAACACCGTAATAATAAGCACTTATATATACTTTACATTTTGAAAGCATGGCACAAACAGCGACTAATGGGAAACACAAGGATACATAATGTGAAAACTAATTCATATACTCATTTTCTCTACAAAGTCAGTATAACAGCATTCACAATTAGATTCCACCACCTCACATATCAACACAGATGTAAGTGGGAAAATTAATACACACACCCACACACACGCACAAAACACACATATATAAACATTTTACCTCACAGCGAGCAGAATTCCAAAAGGTCTCTTTGAACATGAGCAATTCAATATAACCTCATAAAAAGCAAAGTAGTATTTTTGTTTCTTCAGAAATAAAAATATGCAGATGCTAGCCTTCAGAATGTTAATATGTGGGCAGTTTAAAAACTATACGTCGGTGAATGCATGTTTTCTGTTCTTCAAAAGAGAAACAGCAGCTTATTTAAATGGAGACTTGTGAAATGTAGTTAATCAAACAAAACATTTAAATAAGTAAATTAAGCAAATAAAAGCTATATTATGAGTGAAAATTCTACAGCTGCAAAGTAGAACAGGCCCTTGCTGAATAAAGTAAAAAGGATTCTAATGGCTACACAATGAAACTCCAGAGTCTCAATACGCAGGCAAAGCTGGGATATAACTAGTTACAAATAACTTGCTGCTGTTGTGTACCTTCCAGTCGTTTCCAGCTTATGGCAACATAAAGATGAACCTATCATAGGGTTTTCTGGAGCTCAGAGTGTGCAGAGTGTCACCCAGTGGGTTTCCACAGCTGAGTGGGGAATCGAACTCTGGTCTCCAGGGTTGTCGTCCAACGCTCGGACCGCTACATCACTCTGCCTCATATATCAGCTCCTTTTTTCCAGTAACGAAAGCAGTCACGTAGGAACGTGGGGGCAGGCAAGGGAGGCAATTTGCCCAGGGCGGCAATGCTTTTGGGGTGTCCCGGCTCGTAGCCACGCCCCCGTGTGCCCTGGCCATGCCCACACAAACCACAGCCACGCCCCCATGCAGTGGCCACGCCCCGTGCAGTGGCCACGCCCCCGTGCAGTGGCCACGCCCCTTGTGCTGTAGCACCCTCCCCTCCCGCCCCCCTTCCACATACTCCAAGCTCCTCCACGGAATGAAAGTATGACTACATGACATTACGGTTTAAGAACGAGGAAAGGACAGGGAGAAAAAAAGAAATGTGGCAGCACCTTTAAGACTAACTGATTTTCATTTTAGCAAGAGCTTTCATGGATACGCTTGTGCTGAATCAAAAGGAGTTCATCTTAAAGACGCTTCCATATTTCTCTCCACCACCACCCCTTTTTATGCTGCAAGAAGCTGCTTCTTTTAAAATTACACTGTGGTTGTAATTTGATACGTTATTTGTACCCCCGGGGTCCAACTGTAAATTTTAAACTTTTTTCTGTTTACAGGAATGGGGGCATAGCCTCACTAAGTTGTACATTAGGAATATCACATGCCTCAACAGCTGGTTTATGTTGGGCCCTTTCCACACTACACTCTTATAGCGGTATTATTGCACTTTCAACACCCTATGGAATCCTGAGGTTTGCAGTTTAGGGAGGGGCCTGGAATAATACCACTATAAGAGCGTAGTGTGGAAATGGCCATGTTTTTAGTGTTCCGAGTCAACAACATGATGTCCAAGAATAAGAGTTATGTTTTCTCCTACAAGGCAGCAGCTGGCAGCATTCAGAATTTTCCCCAGTAACTCAAGGTACCCATTTTGTTTTCTTTGAGACAGGGCAAGGTTTTTGTTTTTAAAACCGAAGCAATGGTGGGGTAGTACTAGAACTTGTAAGTAATTATTATTTAAAAGTAACTTCCCATACTCTAATTAGAGGGCTATTGAGGGCTATTACAGCCCTGTAATTAGAGCTTGTTTGTGGGGTACCTCACTACACAAGTAAAACTGGATTTAAAAAAGAAATTACAAAGAAGTTGATTAAGTAGCCCCCTGAGATAATGGTCCAGCCAGCTCATCCACCAACTCCAAGACTGTTCCAATACACTGAGGACTATTTACTTGCTGTGATTGCCAACAACCTAGTTTTCTCCACAACGTTTTCTAACAATATTGCATATTTATATGAACATTAACACGTAAGTAACATTAAGAAATAAAATTGCTGGGAGCAGGCAAGACCTTCCTATTTAAACAGGTCTTTCAGCCATAACTGACTGGATAGGGGGACATGAAACAGATGTGCTGTTCTTAATGTCTTAATTTTTTTTATGCTTTTTAATCATTGTTTAAAATAACGTCTTAAAAGTTGTGTTTTAACGAGCTTGAATGTTTAATGCTTTTTTAAAAAATTGTATTATGTATTGTTTTTGCTATTTTAACATATCGTACGCTGCTCTGAGTCCTGTTCTGTGAGAAAGGCAGAATATAAAGCAAATAAAAATATATATAAATCAATAAAATAAATAGGTTGCTTGTTAGCAGTAAGGGCAAGTGCAGTGGGATGGATCAGAGCAGTCTTTCCCAAACTTTGCTCCTCCAGATGTTTTGGGCTTCAGCTCCCAGAATTCCATACTGTTGGCCAAGCTGGGCTGGGGCTTCCGGCAGCTGAAGTCCCAAACTCCTGAAGAACCAAAGTTTGGGGATCTCTGGATTAGAGGAATTTAGAGCAACAATTGAGCTAACTTGTAGACTTGTTGAGTGTTTAATCTGTTTGTATCCTATCCAAATGATTCCCTGATTTCAGTCAGGAATTGTCCAGTTTGTTGTATATTTGATGTTTTTACTGCCCTGAGATCTCATAATAAAAAAAGTGAGAAAACAATATTTTAATTTATAAATATATAAACAAACAGTTGGAAAGACACAACAGGAACCTGAAGACTGACCAAATGGGGAGACCTTGTAAAGAAAACACCCAAAAATTAGCAGCCTACAAAACCATTTACAAGCCAGCAGGTGTGTGCTGAAATGAGAAAGAATTCCACCCCTTCTGCAGAAGGCACACCTGTCATTACTTTGCTGGGCATGGAAGAAGGGGCTTCCATCTTCTCGCAGTGCACTTGGAGTCTGTCCACAGATATACTACTATGATTCTACTTTAATTACCCTGCATGCATCTGAATGTCCTTCTGGAGTGCGTAGTTTAGTGACGCACTAGAGCTCTCTGGCTGAGAATTCTAAATCCACCTCTCTAAATTGCAAATCCCAGTATTCCATACCATGGCAGTTAAGGGGGAACTACAGTTCTACAATTGTGTAATATGACTGGGCCCCTTGGTTTCTAGGCTAGGCTCTGCAGCACTCTGTCCCATCTCCAGTAGCTTGCTGAGTCACCTGCATGGAATTATATGCATATGTATTTTCGGCGGTAGGGGGAATCTTACAGTAGTTTTTAAAATTCCCGTACTTCAGCAGACCTCAAAACTTCCCCTAAACTTTCTAATACTTTCCTGTTTTTTCACAGTGGTCTTGTTTGGGCTATAGCCTTGCGACTTAAATATGCTGATAGCAGATGTGATGATACAGGGTTTTGGAAGAAAGCCCATAGATTTCACACCCAAAGATAGAGCCCACAAGGGCAGCCAGCCACCCATGAAGGTGCCCAAACCAATGGTGCCTGAAACAAGCTGCTGTTGTTCATACAGTCCTCCTTCCACGTTCATGGGTTTCATCTTTGCAAATCTGATTATTCACAAGGCACATCCTTGCCTTCCCCTCTCATAACCTTGCCTTCCTCACACCAGGCTTGTGTTTAAAACGAATGTGGGGTTTTTTTCCCTTTAGGTGAGCAAAGCCCCTCCCACTACTGGAGGCGTGTCCTCTCTGCCACCCAGCAGCACATTCTGCTGTGTAATGGCCACTAATTGGTCAGGTGCTCTCCTTTCTCAAGATGGTAACTGGAAGTAGCTAGAAGGCCAGAGCTCAGCACTCTGCTCTTCTCCATCTGAGGGGAAAGTACTGGTAAGCCCTTTACCTCGCCCTTTTTCTTCCCCCTGGGAGCGCCAGAGCCAGAGGCAAGGCAATGGGAGGGGGGAGCGCCAGAGGGGAATGAAAGGGGGATTGCAGGGGGGACTTATTCATGGTTTTTCCACTTTCATGAGGGCTCCGTGCCCTGAACTCTCATGAATGTGGAGGGGCCACTGTATTGCAAGAATTATTTTCTTCTTTATTTATATTTCATCTCTTCCTCCAAAACAAGAGTTCAAGGGGGGGTTACAAAAATTAAAAGAAATAGCAAATTAGAAACACCTTTAGGTAAAAACATACCAAAAAAATTATCCTTACCTTTAACAAGTTCAAGTCTGAAGCAAAACACAGTCAAGACAGTGATGCTTGGTTGACAAAACTGTAACACACCACCACCACCGCCCCACAAAAAAATAAAAGCTAAATTGTACAACTGGAATTGATGCCAGCAATTACAAATTGTCATGTGGAGTCAATACAAAGACAACTTAAGAGCAAAAGTTTTTAACAAAAAAAAACCAATGCAGCTTTTTCTTGTATTTATCAGTCAAAGTTATTGCTAATGACACTTTGGATGAGATGAGACAGACAAGAAAATTGGTATCCATTAAAACCTCTTTACTGCAGCACAAAGCAAGAACATCAAACTGGCTCACATACAAAAAGTAAAATAAAATCAGGAGCTTACAAAGAAGAAACTTCTCAAACACACAAACTTCCATCCCCTGTTAACTATTTCCCTGGCTATCTTTATTTACCATATTGTATTTACTGCATTTGCTTCCTGTTGGTGCATTCACATCAATTCATATAGGTGGGCAAAGTGAAGCTTGAAGGCCCTATTTCTATGGATCCTTAAGACACCTCCCAGTTTTCAAAATATTCTGGTGAAATGTTTTGGCCACCTTAAAACCACACAGTACCCCCACAAATCTATGACAACATACAGGAACATCCTCACCTCCTGAACACCCCAGACCAGTGGTTCTGAACCTTTTCTTTACCATGGACCCCCTCTAAATATCTTTTGTTGCCATGGGCCATTCAAGACTTAACTCACGATTTAAAATCCTGACATGCATCATAATACTTATTTAACATTGCTTATCAAGGGTCTTCAGATTTAGAGAGAAGGGAGAAATAAGTAAACGCACACTCTCCTATTTCAATATTTTATTGCAAATTTGTCTTTCGTTCTTCCTTTTCTTCAACATTTCTTCAAGCCTTCACAGACCCCCTGTGAGGACATCATGGCCCCTGGGGACCCACACACCACAAGTTAAGAATCACTCACCCGCACTATCCCAAATACCTCCATTTTCTTCTGTAGCCACTCTCAAAATGGGAACAGGAAGAGCTACACCTTCACTTCCCATTGACATTTTGACAAGATCTGCAGAGGAAACAACTCCATTTTTTTCTCTGCAACATCTCTTTGGCCATTTCCACACTACACTGTTATAGTGCTATTATTCTACTTTCAACATCCTGTGGAATTCTGGGGTTTGTAGTTTACTGAGGCCAAAGGGTTCTCTGGCTGAGAATTCTAAATGCCCCTCCCTAAACTGCAAATCCCAAAATTCCATAGGATGTTGAAAGTAGAATAATAGCACTATAACAGTGTAGTGCGGAAATGGCCTTTGTAAGCATGCATAGGATTACACATCAACTCTCTACTTTCATTAATTCTCCAAGCGTTTCAAATGGATGCTTCCAAATGCACTGCAAAAAGATTTGGAAGGATGCTCACAAAGGCCTTCCTAACTGAGAAACCACCCTTCTTCATCTATGGAATTGTACAGGGAGCCAAACAATACCACCTTCTACTTATAACCCTCCTGTATTTTCTTGTCACTTCTTCAGCCTTTTTATTTTCAACCCAAAAGAGGTGAAACAGCTATACAATGCCTTTTGATTGGTAGCACTTGATGCCAGTCATCTGGAAACAGCCAGAAGTTTTCTTAATATATAAATGGCAACAAAGAAAAATACAGAAATAATCCAGGTCTGGTTTGTTTGACAGAGACCTGGGAGAAAGAAAAAACCTAGAAAATGTCACTACAAACATCTACCAAGCTCTTCCTACCCAAGTTTCATTAAAAGCCCCATCTTTTGACTGCCTATCACATTCTTATGGAATGTAGGTGCTGATAAACTGAAAACGAAGTGCAGCACAATTATTTTATTTTTCAAGGATGATTTCCATACATTAGGATAAGGCAGAAAATAATTGCACAATCGTCCCTCCACATTTGCTATTATTAGGGACACAGGCCCCCATGAAAGTGGAAAAAACGTGAATAACTCCAGGCCTTCCCAAACCATATTTAACACACACAAAAAAAAGTATGATCACCATATTCAACTACCCATGGATTCCTGTGAGGCGTCAGGGTTCCTTCACAAGGCAGAAGCGGGGGGCTGGTGGGGCTGACTGCCACCTCCACTGCTGCCCCACACCATTTTTAATAGGGACTTGCAACCCTCGTTCGCAGTTTCTCAGTCTCAGGAGGCTTGCAATCCCTATTAAAAATGGCACAGGGAGGCAGCAGAGGTGACAGCAAAGAATCCATGAAGAACCAAAAGAAAAACCCACAAATGTGTAATTTTATATCACCACCACTAATGATATTTCTCAGTTACATGCTACAATTTTCTAACAATCAGTAGTCATAATTCTGACAGTAAGCAAAGTAGTTGCATGTAAATAGAAAAATCATTAAGTCCCACTGATTAAAAAAAAAAAGCATAATGTACATGGACAAATATATTGAGTTAGATTTTAAGGAGATGTAGGAAGTTTGTTTAAATAAAGAACTATATGCTCAGTGAGGTAGAGCAGTTGTGAGCCAATACAAGCCTGGAGAACAGGGTTCAATTCCCTGCTTAGCCATGGAAATCCACTGGCTGATCTCGGGCACGTCACACACTCTCAGCCCCCAGAAAACCCCATGACAGGTTTACCTTAGTGTCATCATAAATTCGAAATATCTTGAAGGCAGACAACAACAACAACAACATGTTCAATGGGCAGTGGTCAATTTTTGGACTCTTTCATAGAAACGTAACGGACATTTCAAATTTCTGGTGGAACCTTAGATTGTTAAGTTATAGATAATTTTAATGATACTAATTTAATTTTAATTACTTAATTTTAATTTAACTTAATTTAATTTTAACTAGATTCATTCAAAGATATTTAACCATCTTTGAAAATCAGGACTCCTCCAACTTTTTGCTATAGAGTTTCTCCGTAAGAAGAAATGTTCTTAATAATGTCAGGCTGAAGATCATAAAGCCTTTAAAAGAAGTCAGCCACAAATAAATCAAACCCAAGTTACATTTGAAGTATGTCATTGTAATTTGACTTCCGTATTTAACGATCGGTCTAATTTCCTTCTAATGCACAGCCATCAGTCCTTGAATGATGACTTATAGCATGAAAAGTCTTTCGCTAGTATTTCCAACAGTTCCTAATGGGCAAATTACAAATTATGGAACTGCAATATCTCAGCTACACAATAGCTCACAGCATACAATTTGAATTAAAGAGAGTCACTCTGGTATAATGTTATTGGGCTAGGACTAAGACAGGAGGAAGGGAGTTGTTGACAGGGCACCATATACATTTACTGCCCTTGGCTCATTTAAGCATGAAATAAAAATATGAAATAATAACTGGTATGGAGGAAGGGCTTGTGCCTGTTCTGGCATTATCACTGTACGGACAGGTTGTGATTAAGAGCAAAGAGCATGGACATCTTGCATGCAAATAGTACATGGTAAGGGAGATACGTATAACAAAGTGTGAGAAGTGTCAGATTTCCCACTTGAATCATTAACGTCACACAACACTCAGGAGCCTGGAAGAAATGTGGATTCCCCTACCTGCTTTTTAATTCTAGATATTTCAGACTACACCTAGCATCATGCCAGACTATTAGCAATGCAACGCTGGCTGGAGCTGAAGGGACTTTTAGTGTTAACCAAGTTGGAGAAGGAATTCCATATTAAATTTGACCGCATTTAGAAAAAAGAGAAAAAGCATTTTGGAACAGGTCTTCTAGCAAGACAGGTTTTAAAGTTCAGCATCAATGGAATTTAAACAAAATTATACTTTGTTTTCTGACAGAGGGCACCACGATCACTTACAGTTAGTTTAAGCTGAGAAAGATATTGAAAGAGGGGTTAACTCAAATGGAGGGCATGGATAAACACAATGAAATAAGTACAAGTGGACAAAATGTGGTCCACGTGGTGCTCATCCCAGATGTCGTCCTCATCTCTCCCTCATCTGATCTGGAGACAGGCCACGTCTCAAAAGCAAAGGTCATGCTTTGCACATAGAAGGTCGCAGGTTTAATTCCTGGCATCCCCAGTCAGAAAAGGATCAAGCAGCAGCTGATGGGAAACACGTCTCTGCTGAAAAGCTAGAAGAGCCATTGCCACCACAGATAATGCTGGGCTACATAGAACAGAAGAGAGAATGCAACGTCTTATGCTCCTTGGAAGACAGACAAGCTATAATGTAATACATAAATAAACAGAAACAATAAATGGTCTGGTTTTATAAGGCAGCATTAGATGTTTACCAGAACTTCAAGACTACTGGTTTAACGTCTGTCCGTTCAGCTAAAGGGCTCACTAACTTCTAAAACACCTCTTAGAAAAATGCCTTACTTGGCCATGTTCACATGAAAGAGTAAGCCAGAATTGCTGGATGGTCTTGCTATAAATGCGAGAGGACGCACTCTTCCTTGGCTCCTCGTATGAGCAGGAACAGCAAAAGTAATCAGTAACTTACCATCAACATTCACATCTTGGTTTGTCACTCTTCTGAGAAGCCAGGGTGAGACAGCCAGTTGCAGACACCGGCTTCAAACTCAGGAGTGTTAAAGGAGAAACAAGCCAAGATTGCTATGCTTTCTACTGCTGGTAATATTTCTGGTTACATTAGCTATTCCTGCTTACAGAAAGAATCAAGCAGGAGCAATCAGACAGCACGCACCAGCCTGCGTCCTCGTTGTCAATTAGGTGAATCTCAGTGATTCTGGCTTACAGTTTTGTAAGCTCAGAGAATATTCATAGTGAAAGGCAATACAAAAATTCTTTTAGAATAAAACAGAAGGGTGCACCTGGAGGTATATCAAAAACCTCACATGCATATGAGGTGATAGGGGTGGCTGAACAGCAGGCGCATTAGAAGCGCATTTCTCAAAGAAAAAAAATGTTAAAAAACAGCCAACTGCTATTTGAGCTACTTATTCTTTGGGAAAAAAGGAAACAAAATTCAGGAAAAAAGGAAGGACCAAACACAGAAATGAAAAGGGAGATCTCAAAGATACACTGAAAATCACTTATGCAAAAAATCATTTGAAGTATTCTTAGCTTCTTATTTGCCCCTAAGGAAGAGTAATAATACTCAAAAATACGTTGGGCAATACATGTTTTATGCACCTTTGAAGACTCCTACCTTCCTGTCCATATTTCTCAAAAAAGACAAGTTGGACCCAGGTGGTCATATTTAGTTTGCACTGAAAGCAAATCCATGCCCTGCTCAATCTTTCTAGATTGGGCTACCTTTTTTTCAGTAACATAAAAATGTGATATTCTCTCACTAATCCCCTAAGAGTCCCAGACCCTACCTGATCTTGGAAGCTAAGCAGAGTCTACCCCAGTTAGTACTTAGATGGGAGACTACCAACAAATACCAGGGGCTGCAGGCTACATTTCAGAGGTAGTAAAGGGCAAAACCACCGCAGAGAATTCCTTGCCTAAGAAAACCATTCATGGGGTCACCATAAGTCGAGAGATGACTTGAGGACACACAATCCACCACCACCACGGCTCCTAAATCCTAAAACAGCTCCTCCATGCACTTCTCTCATCTACTTTTAAGATTTTTTTGGAAATGGAGAAGGTAATTGACTGGGCATTTTACTATCCTAAGCAAAGCCTAACAAATCAAAGCAGCGGCAAGAGGCACTGCCTCTTCTTCAGTCATTTTACATAAAAAAAACATGTGCCAGTAGCATTCACCAGAACATACAGTACAGTCAGAGAGGATGACAACACCGGGAGAGACAGGGAATGTGTTCTCTCTAAATGTGATACTACAGTGGGAGAGGATTTGGATATTTAATCAGTCAATCAATCTTTATTACAGTCTACAAACAGCTGATCTGGATACTGAGAACTGGAATTAAACAGGAAACAATCCAAATTTAAACTCCACCCTAAATGAATGCATTTCTCTCCTTCAGCTGTGAATTTAAGTCTGAATGCTTTAACACCTAAATTCGGGTATGTTTGCAAAGTTGGGGACCTTAACATAATTTTCCTGCAGAAGTTAGAGTGAACTGTGAAAGATACATTATTATATCTTTTATCCTGTCCTTTCTCGAAGAACTGTGCGCATCGATAGATGATACACACAAACACAGCATTATTTTACTTTCCTAAGAACTCAGTGAGGCCAGTCCACCTAAAAGATAGTGAGTCCATCAACAAATTTTCAGATATGCCCAGAACTAATGTAAGGATCAACATGGCATTTACATGAGGCAGGAAATGAGCTGCTGGTGTTACAGGGAAATTTTAAATGACAATTGAAATCTCGTACTTTATGAAATGCCATACATAGTAATGGTTCTATATACTCCCAAATGGTATTTGAGGAATGACTGGAGATAATGCAGGGGAGAGAATTCTTTGTTATGGTGCCCAGAGTGATGCTCTGGAAGATCCATTTGGTACTCTCTGTAATGACTTGTCATCACTTAATGAAGATGTATTCATTTCAGCAGGCATTTTTAAATCTGGCTAGTGGGTTGTAGCTTCTGTATTCCTGCTTGCCTTGTTTACTTTGTTGTAATTCTGATGCATGATAGAGAAAGAGTAGGGGAGCAGAAGACAGATAAGAGAGGGTGTTCTACCACTGTTGTCTTGTCAGCCACCTTGTGAAATCTCTAAACGGAACAGCAGAGTATAAGTGAAATAGACAGTAACTACTTGTTTTTAATAACAACACCATCCATAGTCATCATTCATCAGTTTGTAGAGATGGGCAGACTAGGTCTGGTTCAAAACTTACATACCTTGGATTATTAGAATACATCTCATCTTATTAGATAAATTGAGTGACTCCCCATGCTACTTCTTATCTCTTCTCTCAGTTCACAGAGTCTGATGAAGTATTTCAGGAAGGATATATCATTTTCAGTGACATTCTAACTGGAAAACAATGCTGACTAGGGCCATTTCCACACTACACTCTTATAGCGCAACGATTCCACTTTTAACATCCTATGGTATCCTGGGGTTTGCAGTTTAGGGAGGGGCCGGGCAGCCCGTCCCTAAACTGCAAACCCCAGGATACCATAGGATGTTGAAAGTGGAATCATCGCGCTATGAGAGTGTAGTGCGGAAATGGCCTAGATTTGGAGCAGTCCAGGATCTGAAATCAGTTTCAGACTGTGGTTTCAAATCCTGGCTGGGATAACAATCATTTACTAATTCGGAGGTGGAAAAAAAAAAACTGACAAATTAACCCAGGAGGTCTTCAACGGTAATATATAAGAAAGAGAAGAGCAAAGAAGCAAAATGAAGACAGAGCATACTGGTTGCGCAGCTTAACAAGTTGAGATATCCAAACCGGCCCACAGTAAACCAGTTCAATCATTTTTGTATTTTAAACAATGAATCTTTTGACTCATCACAGTGGGTATCGTAGTATGTAACGCATCCACTGGTACTGGTGGTAATCTAACACCTTTACAAAACAGTAAGAGGCGTACCTAAAGTGCAGTTAGACTTTGATTTGCTATTTTTTATAAGACTAAATTGACTAACAGTACGAAACTCTGTCGAGACTGATTCCAGTTTACAGCAGCACAGTCCATCCTAACTTAACCCAAGAGGATCAACCTGGTTACCTTTTCAGCATGATTCTGACGCCCTTCAAAGACTGCCAGAAAAGCAACTCTGTCTACATGTGTATTTGATTCCTCCATGTTGCTGTTATACCCACCATTTTACTCTAGTAGCATTAGGCCTTTCTTATTGTTTGTATAGCTCTTGAAAGCAACTGTAAAGCATCTGCTATTTTGCCTGTCACTAACGCCAACTGATCCCCTTTGAAATGGAAAATCTAAGAGCGAGAGCGGGTTAGTCAATGCCTGCCGCAGAAGCCAGAGAGCCCAACAACCATTCATAAGCCTAGAGGCAGGTAATTCAGTTCAACATGAAACTGGCGAACAACAGTATGTTTTATTTAATTAGGATCAACAGAAGAGATAAACCTCACAGCAGGGTGAGTAATGACAACATTTCAAAAATAATTCATGCCCAGGTAACAAAAGGGCAGATTTCAATTACATTTTTTAAAAGGCTTTAAAAGTTGACTTAACACATCCACATCCAAGGGGGAAAAAAGAATATATCAACATGCTGCGTATGATTAATCAGAGGCATTTCAAGAAGCATCATATGCTGCTCTATTGTTTTTTCATATACACCCAAATGTATTTTCTGAGTAAATACAGTCAATAATGAGGCAAATAAATCCCCAATCCCCAGCACTCCCTAGCATCAGACCAAAAGGTGGATAGGTAGAGAAAATTCAGTTCACAGTGGTGCCCATTCTATTCTATGGGACTGTGTCTCCGAGCTGCAGTCCCAGACACAGTATAAAGGCGTAACATGCAGCATGATGCAGGATTGGACAGGTGACAGGAAAAGTACAAGGTCTGAGAGGGCCCCAAACAAATCGGATTCTGGTCTACCTTCTTCTTCTATTTTCCTACCCCCCATCATGAGTTTACCCCACAGCAGCTGTAGGAAACTGGGAAGGTCCCATTTTACATTTCGATATCCAATGCACTTTTGTTCCTGAGTATTTTCAACTATTAAAATGGCAGTTTCTCAACCTAGACCTTTGGCACAAAAAGCCCAGTAAATGCAGCAACGGCGGCAAGCCTCACTGGGGCCCTAGATGTTGTTCAGTGGAGCTAGCTCCATTGTCAAACTTGAATGCAAGTGTAGTATGCGCTGCAATAAAAGGTAGCTATGTGCAGGGAGGTGTAGCTTTACCTCTTAATGCAAATCCATCAAAAAAGCTCTTGCATTATCATGTCTGTCCACAACTTTCCTCAGCCTGCTCTCTTCCAATAGCCTAGTACCTTAACTTAATTCCCTCAATAACTCTATTCATAGACCTCTTTTTCTCCTACTGGCCTTCTCTGCCTTTCCAAACCATGTCTGGGACACCTGCCTTCTACAATGTACTCCTAGGTCCAAGGCCTCTACATCTCTCCTTCCATTTCCAGGTCAGCCAATGTGACAATGACAGGCATCACTTCTAGGCACTACCAAGACCAAACAGGCAGGCTCCTCTTTTGCACTAGATTTGGACACAAGAAGAGAAGCCACCAGCCATAGAAGGTAAAAACAAGACACTGCATCCCTATTTATCTTCTAGCTCACTGGTGTCCATTGAGTTTATGCTTATTTAGCAAATGCAAGAATGAAGCTCTTTCTAAAACTCTTGATTATCATATTTACTCACTTACCCACTCTCACCCTTTAAAAAATAATCAAGAAAGGGCTCATATACCAGGAGATAAACTAAACCCATGTTCCAGGAGATAAACTAAGTCACCTTGAACCTGAGCACCCAGTCGTGGGAAGCCAAGCACCTTAAGAATTAGGGCTGGTTCAAGATCTTTTGCTGCATGTGGCAAAGTAGCAAGTGATTATCTTTCACCTACCCCAGTCAAGGAGCGTAATGCCCAAGGCTGGCCAAATCCCAGAAATACCTGTTCCCCTATTTGGAAGCAAAAAAAAAAGTAATAACAAAGTAAATCATCAGCAATATCCTACCATTTCAGAACACCCAAAGGCTGCCTGTAGCAGTCACATTATTCTGTCTTTTGGCAGGTATGGCCCTGCTCGGCATGTCCGCAACAACTTGCAGAAGGAAGGGTTGGCTGGCCTGAGCATCAACACCTGACCAATAGCACTGGGAAGGCAAATTCCCATCAGGCAACCCAGAAGGAACCAGGGGACCTGAGAAGCCAATAGGGGTTCAGCTGGCTTTAAATCAACTGAGTGAGAAGCATTAACAGACTCCATCGTCTTGCCTAATTCCCATATTGGTCTGCCCAGGAACTTGACTGCTATCCTTGTTTGCATCATATCATCCGGCATGCCTGGCAGTAATGACCAAGAGTGGAGAACCTTTGCCCTCCAAGTTCCATCGATCGTAAGATGAGAGACTGTTGACACTGTAAGCCAAAACATCTTGAGGGCCAAAACCCTGCCTCAGACAGCTTCCAAGTTTTATCTTCTTATTCCAACTTTACCTCAAACCTGAAACATGTCAAAAGGAAAAGCCCAACAGCTCATGTACTTTGTGTGCAGAAAATCCCACTTCAAATCCTGACACTCCTCTCCTCTGAATTTCAGAATGTAAACTACTTGGTGCAGAAACTTGTCCTCTTGCATTCTGTAAAGCACCATTCACATGGATGATATATCTCTAAGAGGAGCTATATAACAGAATTGCGAAAGGGCTCTGCATCGAGCCTTGGATAATACTGAGGCGAAGCATCTAACTCAGTGTAAGCGAAAAATTAAAAATATCAACATTCCTTCAAAGGCCCTGCCCAGACAAATGCATATCTGAGCTACATGTAGCACACAGCAGGGGCACATGGGCCTAAATCCTACTGCAAGTTCCAATGACAGAACGCCTACTAAATCAATGCAATTTACATAAATGTTGACTCATCATTCAGCAATTGAGTCAGAGGATTTGCCAAATGGATTTAGATCACAGAGAAGATATGGAAATAATAAGACAGCCAGACAAGAACAACACACTCTGTTTCAGACACTGGTAGCAGAACCTTAGTAACGCTTTTTTCCTTCATTTTTTTCTTCCTTTCCTTTAAAAGGCAACAAAGGGGTCACTGTTGCTGAACAGAAGTTCCTTGCTCATTCTGCAACTAGCTGGAGATTAGGCATACTGGAAGTTCCATCCTCTATACTGGTTACGAATAATCCCAGATTTCTGCCAGCTATTTTCAACATCAAAAATCTGCACACTAGAAATAGATGGTGCCAGCCTTCTGTTAGCTATGTGCACTAAACATCAAGGTGGAAGACAAGGCAGCGCTATGACAGCTACACAAGAAATACAATGAGCTTCTGTTCCTCCAGTCTTTTGACCACCATGGTTATATTGCGACTCAGGGCCTTCCCGCACTACACTGTTATTATGCTATTATTCCACTTTCAACGTCCTGTGGAATTGGGGGGTTTGCAGTTTACTGAGGCCAAAGAGCTCTCTGGCTGAGAGTTCTAAATGCTCCTCCCTAAACTGCAAACCCCAGGATTCCATAGGATGCTGAAAGTGCAATAATAGTGCTATAACAGTGTAGTGCGGAAAGGATCTCAGAGTAGAGAGGACAGGGTTACATACACCACATGTAAGCTGCACTAGAGCTCATCCCCTTCAAGAAAAGGCTGAAGGTGTACAAAATTGTGTACCAAAGAAGAAAGATGTTCTGGTCATCCCACTATAGACACGTTCCATGTCATAAATGTAGAGGAATCCCATGCAATCTGCTGTACGTGCAGGCGCTCTAGAGATGTTCTAATGAACACACAGAAATTGGAGCCTCCCGCTGCGATGCCACACGCAGGTTCACAATCCACATTGTGAATGTTTGAAGATAATCCCTCTTTGATCCAGTATGTTAAAGTGCACATGCTCTGATTTGCAATTAAAATAAATAATAGTGATACCAATTTCTTTCTCTTTTCCTTTCATTTACACCATCCTATTTTTTTAAAATAATTTTTATTGACATTTCATCCTCACCATCCTATTTTTACGGCAAATAGAAATCCTTCACGTACAAACTAGTATTATCGACATTTTTACCTACACTACCCTTCAGGCGTCGGTCAACTTTTCTTCTTAGCAATAAGCCCAATGAACATAGTTGAATTTACAGGTGCAACTTTAATGAAAATAGGTCATACATAGAAAATTACTGCTCCATTCACTGTCTACACACTTTGCCACATAGCCTCAGGGGGAATCTTGTCTAACCAGAAAGTTCCAAACACAATATATCAAGACTGAGATTCTATCAGAGAATGGTGGAGAATACAGCCCAACCAGTATACTTATGCTGGAGGTCCACGAAGGGTCCTCTTTTCTCATCTGCTCAATGGCAACCAGATGGCAATCCAAGTGCACCACCATGGCCAATCAGTGGCTGTTTGTGCTGGAGGGCAGAGCTGCATCTGTGACACCATGCAACTGGAAGGGGAAGCATTCTGTCAGAAGGTACTGGATATCTCCTTGCACGATGTCCAAGAAAGCACCTACACGGATGTAATCCTTGGTTACACCAGTACAAATCCCCTAAAGGATTCTGGCCAAAAACAGGGCCTCTTCCCAGCTTTTGATCCTCAGCAGATGACATTTAGAGATATATATGACCTCTGAAACTGCATGACCACTGCATGAGCATGACCACTGCATGAGCTAAATGACCACAATCCAACGTGCTTTTCTATTGGAACTTTCCCCTTTTTCATGAATTCACAAAAGCTCCTCCATTTGGAAGCCACTGGAAAATCCGCAGAACACTTAGGAGTGGGATCTTTGTTGGATAGGAAGGGCTGACCTTGGTCCAGGACCAATAGCCATTCCCTGTCTTCTATGAAGCAGGGACTACCTATTAGTCTAATCCCTTCTGAAGCTAATGGCCACCAAATCTTGTAGCAGTTGATTCCATGAATTAGTTATGCACTGCGTGAGGCAGGACCTTCCTCAACTTCCTGCCAATCAAGTTAATTTGATGACCCAAAGTTCTAGTATGACGAGAAAGGGAGAAACACCTCTAACTCCTTTCGTGCCAGCATGCATTATTTAAGGAGTCTCTACCACGTCCCCTTTTATTGTAAATTCTCAGTCCCCCTTTTTCCTGAAATTTTTAGTTCCCCTTTCCCCAAATTGGAAAGCCCCAAACTCTGCCACTTTTCCTCCTCAGAAAGTGCTCCAATGATTTCATTACAAGCCCGTTATCACTACCCTTATCCTCTAGGGAATAGCAGTTCAATTGTTGCTGTGGTTGTTATTAGAATCGCTATTATTATTATTATTATTGCAGCACCATCAGTGTAGATAGCATTACAATAAAAGCTGATACTCCTTCCAGAAATGCTCAGTCCTGCTTACGATGACCCAGACATGCATGGGATAGCTGGTCTTGCAAAACATTTTTGTGCAGTAATAAGATTTTCCTATATTGGCAAGGACAGAGAAGGAAGCCATTTTCAAATGTAATTAAAAAAAAAAAAGAATTACTGAGTTAACAATAAAACAATGCAATTTTCATTCCCGTGAGGTTTTTATTTTATTTTTTTTCATTTCACTTAGAACATAATAAAGCTAATATCCCATCCATCAGTCTGGCAAGACCAAAACCTTCATTAGCCTAGGAACAACTACACAGCAAAGACATTACATCTATAAAGGCTCCCTTTTTATACCCAATTGAGAAGATGGCGCGAACATCTGTTTTCACTTCAAGACATTAATTTTCAATTATTGAAGAGAAACAAAATAAATCCTGACAAATTACTGGTAACTGCGGAATCTTTTGTCTATTAGTTTAGAGTAGTAATTTAGAAATCCCACAATTAACATTCCCAATGAGGGATTGTTCTGCCGGATACTTGTTATTTAAGGCAATTTGGTAATGAATGATGTTCTCTCTGTTGCCTTGATTATATACAAATGTTTTAGAGGGAGGGGCAGGGAAAACTCCATGGCATTCTCCATCACCAACTTACTGCCTTAAAAGACTGACATGTCACAAATAAAAGGGAGTGTAGGGGAGGAATAAGCTTCTCAAATTATATATCATTTAATTTACTGATTGGTCTGAACTCTTGCAACTGCTCCTTCACTACACACACACACACTTTTTAAAATATTTAATAGTTATGTCCAGCAGGAACTATCTCAGGTAAATGACAATTAAAAGGATTTCCTTCCAGCCAATGAGGCTGTAAGCTGTGCAACCCCCTCCTGGTTCTGAAAGTCCTAAGGGGAAACTTCGCTGGACTCTCTTCGGGAGGAAAACAAGACAATGGAAACTACAAATCCGGAATTCCTTCTTAACATGCATGCAGCCTTTCAAAATAGGCTGCGCTCAGAGGACTGTCCACATCACCCCCAATGTTACATCCTAAACAAGCCTGCACCAATTAGAAAATAATCAGGGATTTGATCAATCAGATCGAGGAAGGGGGAATCTCACCATTTCAGCGCCTGCATTAGGCACCGAATGAGGAGGCACTGATTTTTTTTTTTGAATGAGCTGCACATTTTAAAATGAACATCACGGCAGCCTCGGTGATCATCATACAATGCAAGCATTTCATTTGCAGAATAGACTATTCCGGTATCTCCAAGATTTTTGGACTATCGACTGGGGATGGAAATGAGGAGGGCGAGGAGAGGAAAATTATATCTTTAAAAACAAGTATGAAAGACATTGTTACTTCCACAGTCAACTCTGTAACTGAGCTCCGACATTGTATAATTGACTTTGCAAGCAGAACAACAGCAATATAACAAAGAAAATGTCAGTGTTTCTACAGCGCTAATCTATACCGCTAGGAGGGCCTCCCGCTGTCAGCCAGAGCTGACAATACAATAGCTTTCAAAGGGATATTACCATCACACTTTCATTCTTGACATCAATCAAGACAAAAAGAAATCCTTTTCACAAGACATTAAAAATCAAACCTCTGTATGAGCAGATAGGTAAAACAGGCTTCCTTTAAAGGAGATCATTCGTAGCAATCAGCTAATTGGATCTGAGCAAAAGGATGAAGTTTTTATTATTATTACTTTGCATGTAATGAAGGAGGAAGCCACCTAGGTTGGCTGGTTTGGAGGGGGGCTTACTTGGCTTGTGTGCGTTCGTTTGTTTTTGACTGACACAAATGAGGCAGGTAGGTTGCGAATCAAAAGTTTCCATCAGCATATTTTGCCAAGCAAAAGCAAAATAAGGGGGGGGAAGTGACAGCAATTCTGCAACTTCAAGCACAGTAACAAATATCAGCTTAATTAGTGCATTCGCTCTCTCTTTTACCACAAAACAGTTTGATTACTGACTAGCATATTTATACAAAAAAATACCATCGCAACCTGACACCAATTCAAAGCTGTCAGGTTCACCCACCAACGTGCATCTTGATTTAAAATATATTCACTGACACAGCTGTATAGGGTTCTTGCCAAACGTCTGCATGAAATTGTTCAAACCCTTGAACATCATAAGTAACATTAAATGCGCAAAGGTTTTAATTGGTTCTTATATTTAAGTGAAATATAATAACCGAGGGTAATCTGGAATATAAATTCACCAAAACCCATTAGGTCTTCTACAGGAGCCTGGAGAAACAATAGAAATCAAACGTTCTTGTTATGAAAAATTCCTCGCATCTGAAAGACCATGTAACATTATGCAGGCTTCATCCATCTGATGGCATAGAAGATCCAAAGTCAATTTCAACTAAGTTAACTGCACCCTCTTTCAAGGTGATTAAACCATAGGTGTTGTTTTAACAGGCAAATTACTAATATTTCACTTCTGTTCACCAGACAGCTTTTAAAAAGGGGACTTGTGTATTTTTTAAAAAAATACTTTAAGCATGTTGCAAATAAATATCTTAACCACACTGCAAATCTAAAAATGACCTCTAACAGTTAACAGTTTCCATGCTAATTAATACAAAGTTACAGGTCTGCTTGCAAAGTTTCTTTCTTATCCTCTTCCCAATAACAATCGGCGGAAAGAATGTTTATTATCCATCCAAAGTATCTGTTTGCATCAGATTTATACTATCAATGCATGGTTAACATAAATCAACCTGTTTAATTACAAGGTTTCAAACCCTTTTCTCAAGGAAATAGTTCTATTGTCAGTGATCTAAATGAACAGATACTGATACAGTAATTACTACATGCTTCCTTATTAGGCTGAATACACTGAAAGAAAATGAAATCCTAGTCATGAATTGGTACTCAATACAAAACCAGTCTTTACATAACACACATTGTAATTTTGCCATTAAAATGATAACAGGTGCATCTAACTGCAGATGAAAATCTGCTAAAACCAGGATAGTGTGGAAGAGACCACATAAAAGAACAAGTTGTTAACGGTATTCGCTTTCAAATCCACCATTACACCAAATATATTGGGAAAACTCATCCAAGAAAACATTTTAAGTAGAGAAATGAGGCTATATGCATCCACTTAAAGGGATTTCTGTAATTTAAGTCTGCCACAGGTTAGAAGACCTGTGACCTTAGAACTCTTTATTTACTGCATCTCAATTATTTCCATGGAAACACGGACTGTGGCAATGGATTAAATTGCCAGCTTCCACAATCTCAACATATACCTGATGGACTTGTAAAAACCAGTCCTATCCAGTTAACTGTATCATCTGAAACAAGACATTTTATAACCATTTTAGGCACAAAAATTTGAAAACAGATGTCTGTCCATCGAATCAGTATTTCCAATATGAAATGCTGCAAAGTCACGAATTAACTAATTAAAACTAGTACACATAACCTCAGCACGCCTCCTGACGTTCTTTACCTTTGAAGTTTGAAAAAGACCTAGTTTGAGATTCATTTAATCTTCACTCAGTCTGACAACTCCATCCACTATTTGTGTCAAGTTACAAAATAATCATTCAAATTGTGGGAAAGCACATTTTATACGGCGCGGGAGGAGAACAGACCAACAGTATGGAAAACCATTTCAGCCAATTCAGCAATGCAGAATGTGATCAGCTAAAGAAGGGACCTGGCACCACTGCTAGTATCAGTGCTAGCCGTCTCAAAGATGGCACCTTTGCCATCCCAGAATGATTTCTTCGGTGGCAACTGAAAAGGTGTCCTTGAAAATTCAAAAACTCCTCTTTTACAAGAGATACGATCATTCTAAAAGGCCAAGACCTTACAAAGCTGATTCTTCTACCCGTCCATCCTCAACACACAGAGAGAATTCTGGCTTTCAAAAAAAAAAGGTCTCACTTTGTCACAAAAAGAAAAAAAGAAAAATATCAGAAACTGTTGTAATTTACTTGTTTCCTTCCCTTCTCTTATGCCCAGAGGCTGCTATATTTCTTCTACCAATTACTACTGGAGCTTCTTTTTGCAAGAGTTTCTCCTGGATGGTGGAGGTCCATAATACCATACCAATAAGCAGATGTACAGCTGAGAGGTTAAAATGTCCTATCCACCCATAAGAGGCACTTTCAAATTTCCGTTTCATATGCTTTTATGATACTTTAAACACATATTTCATAGCAAGAGTCTTCACACTGTGGAAGGAAACACAAGAACAATTTCCTGGCCATGAATCAGTTTGTAAAAATCCCGGTACTTTTCTTTGTCACTAAAATGAACGTCTATCATTTTTCAACCATTCAAATGTATGGTTTGCTCCTTTATAGTTATTATTTATGTTCAGGTGTAGATGCCAGAGGCTGTCTTTACTACAATTACCCAAAGCAATTAAACTCCCATAAAAAGTTGATAGAATCAGGACTACTGAAAGTTTCTGGGAAGTTTACTAAACACATTTCTTCAACTGGTCCATCAGGTTGGAAAATAATGCCAAACTAATCTAATTTTGATGGCCGCACACTACTTGGAGAGCGTGTTTTACAGACTGTTCTCATTTAAGTAAGTGGGAGAAAAGAAGTTTGTGGCCAAATCACTTTAATTTGGAAAATAAATTTAGTATCCTTTGGTAAAGAGCGGAGGGAGGCACAGAAAAGTCTTTTGCAAAATGTTTTTATATTACTATGGTTTCAATACATTACACACAGTGATGTTCTAAATATAGAAGACGATACTTTTCACTCTTCTTAAGTTTATAGAAAGTTATATTACAATAATTAAAAGCACGGTAAAAATCCATAAGATCTCATATACTTTATTTATTTATCTAAAAAATTCTATCCTCCTTTTCTATTTAGAGCAAAATATCCAAAGCACACCACAAAACCTCTCCTGCATGCTCAACAATTAGATCTCACTTATGTGCAATGGGTTTACTCTCCACTATAGTTGCTTAGAATTTACTTTAGAATTTCAGCCAAACATACATCAAGACTATATAGTTCAACTCATACGTAAGCTCTCCAGAGTTTTATGGAACTTACTCCCAGGTAAACGCATTTACAATCCACGCTGAATGCTATAATCCTATATATTCTTCACTGGGAATAAGTTTCACTAAAGTCTATGAGGCTTAATTCTGACTAGCCATGAATAGCATCAGAATATAATATGTATTTATAGTCATATAGATATACTAGTTTGCTGTAACGGTTTATAGTGCTATAAAAGTAACAGAATCACAAAGCACATTATCTACACCCCACCATCTCTGTAAAATGGGTGCATATTCTGGACCCACACAAGCCATTAGGATTTTCACACTTCGGTATCCAAATCACCAACAGGCATTTGGCTGTATTACATTTTCAGCTAAAGATTACACACTTTTAGGCTGCCCTGAAAACAGCAGCTTTCCTCATGGCTGGATTAGAGCTAATCCAGTGCTAAACAGAACGTGGGGCTTGGTGAATGTGAGATATTGGAAGCAAGAGTGGTAGCAGCTAGCCATGAGTTGTTCCATCACAACTACACTTGTGGGTCAGCGCGCACCGATTCTGCTGGCCTCCAGCTCAGTCACCTGTAAGAATCTGCATAGCCCATAAACTGTAGGGTGTGCATTAAAGAAGAACTTCTCTCCTGGCCACACCCTTAGTCCTCCTTCTTGTAATATAGACAACAATCAAAGTACAGTTAGTTTAGTAACTCAGGGCAGCATGGATCTCTGCATCAGCTCTTAACCTGAAGCAAATAACTGACTGGCTGATTGACTGAAAGGTATTCTGATGATACCTTTTATTTTATTAATTGCTAATACGGCACAGCCAAGATCTGCGGTAAAATGGACCTAAATTCCTTCCACCTTTGCATTTCTTGACTTACCAGGCTTGCAATCCTACACACACTTACTGTGGAGTACGTTCCACTAAATAGAGGGGCTTCCTTTCAAGGAAACACACCCAGGCCTGGATTGTAAATCAAGCAGTGTCACAACGCCACTATTCATTCACATGTACACTTATTCATACTATTTTTTTTTTTACACACACTTCTCAAAATGTGTGCGTGAGATCAGCGGCTGGGCATCAAACATGCAACTCACTTCAAAAAAAGATTGACTGTATTTTTAAAAAATCAATTTCAACCGAAAATATGTAGCAGTATGCAACAAGAAATGAGACAATTAAACTCCCTTCCCTTTATTGCAGTTTTGCTGAGACTGAGATCAACTTTCCATACCAACAACCAGAACATCTATACGACGCTGAGCTACTGAAGCATCTTCTACTAAGAGGAAAGGAGCAGTGTGCCATTAACACAAATTCCCAAATCACTCATGCATACATCTGTCCTGCTCTGTGTGTGTATACGCGCGTGCACACACTTTCGTTTGCTTTCCCTCATCCAACCAGTTTTGTTGCAACAACTGCTAACCACTCTCCCCTGCCTTTCTCCCATCCTTCTGTCGGCATTCAGCAAAAGGAGCTGCAAAAAAAAAAAAAAAAAAAAATTAAGTGGCACAGTCCAGCAGCCATTACAGAAACAGAGCCGCAAATCCTATACTCCTGAGTGCAAGGTTACCTTTCTCAAAATGAGCAAGGGTGGAAAGGAAGGAGAGGCCAGGACACCCACAGCTACATGGGAGCTGCAACAGACTGCACAAATCTGCAGCATTATATAGATATATAAAAAACAAAACAATTCTCTTTTGCTTCCCGCGCGGTGTTTATTACTATACCAAGTGGCCAGAGAAAGAGAGAGGGAGGGAGAGTGATTCTGCTCCTACTCTGCCAAGAGCAGGCAAGCCCTTAAAATGGATGATGGGGGGGATAAAACCGTGCAAGTACCTTTGCTACCACATGGAGGAAGGAGGTGGACCTGCCCCACACACACACACACACACACACACACACACACACACACACAGAGTCCTATTTAGAAACCTTTCCCCCTTCAAGTTATAGCCAAAATCTCTTCCTTCAGTCTGACAAAGCATTTATTAACAAAAGTTTTAAAAGCAATTCTTTCCTATTGTACGGAAGCAAAAGGATGGAAAATGGCAGGGAGGGGGAGAGAAGGGAGGCTTCAGGAAACAAGAGCAAGGCAGGAACCAAATCATGTCCCCATCACAAAGCCTCATTAACCTGCCCATGGCTTGGAATAAAATCTTATGGACAGCAGGAACCAGAAGAAGAAGAGCGAACAGTTATTTTACTCTCCTGCCCACATGAAAATCATTTAGCCTTAGCTGCCAACAGAATGTCACAAGGCAGCCCTAGGGGGTAATGAAGCAAGGCCTGCTTTGCCTTGGTCTGTGGCTTATTATAAGGCCGCTTTTGTTGTAGAAGGATGTAACTTGGGGGGTGTGGGGAGAGAGCTGCTTGAAAATTCCAGAGAGGAGAGACAGTTCTAAGGTATGGGGTCTGGGAAAATGGAAGGCTGAACTTTCCACACCTAGCCAAAGCTAGAGAAAAGCTGATATTTGGCAAGAAACCTTTACTCGTCCCCAAAAGATTTGCCTTACGGTCTCCGAAGTCTGTTGGGGCAGGGTGGGGGAAGATTTCTCAGGGGACACACAAGGAGGAGGAAGACAAGAAAAGGTGGGAGAGAAATATCTGGTCTCTGTGTCACAGAATGACAAGCTGAAATGTTGCAGAAAACAGCTAAGACAACAGTTCGCCACAGATTTATTGTACCTCGGCATCACATTTCACCAGGACTCACAAAACTCTTGTTCTCTCAACCCTAGAGTAAAATCGTCTGTAACTTGCATCCCAAATCTCAACTAAAATTATTTCCAGAGACTGACTGAAAACTGATTTTGGAGTTGGGGAAATACAGAACTGTGCCCCAAACACTGTAATACTGTGGAGTTAGTGTTGGGTAGTTCCTGCTGACATTCCAGTGAAACTGGTCAACACAATCAGTGCGTATTTTTTTTTAGTGTTTTACTGCTAGACAGTTTGTGGTATGCAGACTATTACAACCTGAACAGTGATTCTTTCCTCAGTTCACAACTGAAACATGGAGGTACATCTTCTCTAAAAAATATCCTAGAACATCTCGGATCTGCAACTACACACGTTCACAAGGGAAACATCAGAAGGCATTTCTGACCAGTTCTCAGCAAGTGTTTTTGTGGATCCCTGCTCAAAATACAAGGGATCACAACCCATAACCAGACCTGGTGCTTCTTTTTAAATCGTATGGAGGTCTAGGGGACCGTTCTGAAGAAAGAGATGCATGGATTGTAACCTTGTTGTAAGCCGCACTGCTGTCTGCAAATCTAATCAGAAAGCCCGTGGGAGAGAGTTAAGGTCCCTCATCCAGCTGACAGAAGAGGCCCCTGAAAAATTATGTACCCACTCTAGAGCAAAGGCAGTCTGCAGCTTACAACCCACTCTGATGGTGCGTAAAATACTCTAAAAGTACCACATCCCATCTGATCTTGGAAGCTAAGCACGGTCAGCCCTGGTTCGAACCTTGGATGGAATACTGGGTGCTGTAGGCTATATTTTAGAGGAAGGAACTGGCAAAACCACCTCTGAGCATCCCTTGCCTTATGAAATTCATGGGGTCACCTTAAGGCATCAGGCACATACACAAAATCCCCATACATTTACAACCATGTGTGAGTTACACAGGCTCCATCTTCCTCTCACCTCTGTGGCCTCCCACGTGGCCCCTGGCAACTGTAAACTCCACAAGGCAGAGATTTGTGCTCTCATGCCTTACAAAGCGCCAAGCACACTGATGGTACAATTATCATCAGCGCCACCACCACCGTCCTAAGACTTTTCTTCAATAAGCATTTAAAGGCCAAGTCTGGGACACTTTGTGTGAGTGTGTGTATATGTGCCTTCAAGGTGGCCTCTGGACTTGGCAACCTCACGAATTTCATAGGGTTTTCTTAGGCAAGGTCTTCAGAGGTGCTTTTGACAGTTTCTTCTTCTGAAATACCTGGACTTTGTTGGCATCCAAGTACTAACCAGACCTAAGCCTGCTTAGCTTCCAAAATCAGACGGGATCTGGTGTCTTTAGGGTACTGTACTCTTCCACAAAGGATTTAAACCTACACAACCCTACAAGAGCCTATAAGTTTCTGGTTTATCATACGATTTTAAAGTCTTGGGACTCTACCTCATGAGGACTGTAAGGAAAGCATCCACCTCCAGCCCAGGTACATGGGAAGATGCCCCAGCCTGTGTCGCACAAGCTGGGCCAGTCTTACTTAACACTGACCAGCCCCAGCTCTGCGATGTGGCCCCTGCCCTACCTGGAACGGCAAGGGATTGAAATGTGGGATTTTCTGGATGCCAAGCATGTGCTCTCCCAACGAACTGAGCCTGAGAAACGACTACCAAGCAGAGGGGAGGCCTCTTCCACGCCTCCTTGTCACTTACTTTGTTGCAACGTTTGGAGAGCTGGGACCCGGGGGACGGTGATCGATAGATAGGTCTTGATTTGCAATATTGCAAATCAAGACCCTCTATCAAGGGCTTTCCAAACGGTGTGCCGCGACACGTTAGCGTGCCGCCTGAAGCGCGTAGGTGTGTCGCCTACAACCTTGGACACGTACGTTATTATTTATAGAATCATACATTTCTAAAAACATGTGAAAGGTTTTCATGAGATATATTGTGTCCCGATACGCTCTTGTTATTACGATTTAGGTACGTGCCTGTCCCTCGTATTTGTTTGCTAGTAAAACTGGAAGGACTGTGTCGCGAAACGATGCACGTCTAAAAAAGTGTGTCACCACCATGAAAAGTTTGGAAAACTCTGCCCTATATAGATATACCTTCATCCCTCTGGTGCCCAGATCTCCAAACGTATATATACATCTACTGCGAATCAAGACCAACCATCCAAGGCGACCGACCGCCTTGCTTCGCCCTGCCACCTTTTCCAGGAGAAAGCTCCCCCGCCCACACCCGCCTCCCCAAAAGAAAAAATCCTGGGGAGAGAGAGGAGGAGGCCGCCGCCGCCGCCGCCGCCGCCGCCGCGAAAGCGCAGCCCGAGGCCCGAGCCGTCCGGGCCGGCTGGGGGAAGGCGGGGGAAGGCGGCGGCGGCGGCGGCGGCGGCGGGCGGGCGGGCGCGCGCGGCGCGGGGAGGACCGCCGTGCAAAATCGCAATCCCCGCCAAGCGTGGCCCCGACCCTGATTGGTCACGCGCGGCGGAGAGGCAGGCGGGCGCTTCTCCTGCCGCCGCCGCCGCCGCCTCTGCCGGAGCCCCCGGCCGGAGGCGCGGCAGGGCCAGCGGCGCCCGGCGGAGACACCCCGAGCGAGTCCCCTCGGCTGCTTACCTTTCACCGAGCGCGGCTTGGCTTGCTTCCTTCTGGACATTTCCAGCTCCGATCGCCTTTCCTTTTCTCGTTTTTTTTTCCCTTCCCCCCCTCCTCCTCCTCCTCTCTCTCCTCCTCTTCCTCTCTTCCCCCCCTCCTTTTCTCCCTATAGTCCTCTCTTGTCCCCCCCACTCCTCCTCCTCCTCCTTCTTCTCCCACTTGGAAACTTTCTCTGCTGGCGGCTCTCGGAGGCGAAGCGCGGCGGCGGCAGCGGCGGCGGCGGCGGCGGCAGCAGCACCCGGATCGATTCTTTGATTTCTCCCTACTTTGCCTGTTGCAATGCGGCAACTTCCAAGCCCTCTCTCGTTCCAACCCACCCGCCCCCCGCCGCCGCCACCACCCGCTCCAAACACCCACCTCGGGGATCCCCCAGAGAATCGGCCAAGCCCTCAACCTCTCCCCCCCCCCCGCCCCGGGTATCAATACGGAGAGAAAAGGGATGGCTGGTGGAGATCAATAAACACGATTTAAAACCACTGTCTGGGCTCCTCGTGGTTTATTCCTTTTGCTCCCCCCCTCCTTTTCCCGTGTTCTTGGGCAAAGTTTGGCTGGGGTGTTTACCCCCTCCCCGCCCGTTTGCCTCCGCGGCCCTTTTACACTTTTAAAACAGTCCAGCCCCTCGGCGAAAGAAGCCGAAGATCGCGCTTCGGGGTGCGACCGGGGGAGGGGTGGGGTGGGGGGCTTTTCTTTTCCTTTTTTTTAATGAGTCGGTGAACGCAACCTGGTTGCATAAAACCCTCACAATGCTGCTTCCTCCAAGATCTCCCCCTCCGACCCTTTTTTTTTTATTTCCTTCGTCTCGTTTTAAAAATCCTTGCAATGGGTTCCGAAGAGGAACCGAGCCGCGATTGGGGAAGGATGCTCCCTTTTTCCAAAGGGGTCGGGAAGCAAAAAAATTAATAATGCTTAATAATAATCCGGTAGTGTCGGGATGCCCCCTCTCTCTCTTTCTCTCTCTCTCTCTCTCTCTTTCGCTCTCCCCTCGTCTCCTCTCCCTCCCCTCTCTCTCCTCGTTGCGGGGCTCTTTAGCGGCTGACCGCGGCTTCCTCGCCGGCCCCTTGGAACCGGACCGGGCTGCCGCGTCCTCCTCGGCCGCCTCCGCCTCCTCCGCCGCCGCCGCCGCCACCTTCCGCCCAGACGCGCTTGGGGAAACGAGGCAAAGGTCGCTCCGCCCGGGCGCAGGGCTCGCTAGCCGCCTCCATGGGTCAGGGGCGGCCGGGGGGCCCCGATCCCCCCGCCTTCATCGCTGCTCCGGCCGCCGCCGCCGCCGCCGCCGCCACCGTCGTGGATGATGCCGCTGCCGCCGCCGCCGCCGCCGCCGCTGCTGCTGCTGCCTCGGGTTTTTATTTTCTTTCGCTCTCGCCAGCCTCCCTCTCTTTTCTTTGTCCTGGCTCTTTTTCCTCCTCCTGATCTTGCTGCTGGGGCTGCAGTGCAGACACACATAATAAAGCCAGGCTTGGCTGGAAATGTAGCTGAGTCCCAGCAGGAGGATGTGAGGAGTGGAGTCCCGGCGGGGGAGCGCTCTGATCCCGTAGGGAGCCCCGCGCAGCCTGGGCTGATCAGACGGAGAGAGAGCCAACAGCACCGAGCCATGGACAGCCCTGGAAATACAGCTCGGGTCGGACGCAAAACGCGGACCGGCGGACCCGGCCGGGCCGGGAGGAGGAGGAGGAGGAGGAGGAGGAGGAGAGCCGAGCGAGCGAGCGAGGCAGCGGATTGGAGTCGGGCAGCCCGAGCCGCCTCCGAGGCGAGGAGCGAGGGAAGGAGGGCGGGGGCGGAGGCGGAGGCGGCGGGGCGGGCGGGCGGGCGGACGGGCGGGCCGGCCTCCCCCGCTTCCAGCCGCCTGGCCGTCCCGAGCAGCTGTCGCCCAGCCTGCAACTCCGCCGCGACGCGCCGTCCTTCTTCCCCCACCCCGCCTGCTTAAAAGTTTCGGTCCTCTTTCTTGACCCGGTTCGATCGGCAGCCCCCGGCGTTCGCGTCGCTCCTCTCTCGCCCGCCTCCCTTAGAGGCAATGCTACTCTTCTCCCCCCCCCGCCCCGCTTTTGAAATCCAGCATTTTGTTTGCGTCGAGTGCCCGGTCGTTATGTATTTATTCTCCCCCCGCGTTTCTTTCTCCAGCTCGAAACTTTCCCGAAGGCGAGAGCAGTGTTGCACCTGGGAAGCTTAGGAGCTTGAAACTTAGACCCTCGATTAGAGCCCTGGGGGGGGGCGGCAGAGAGGTTAGCCAGGTGAGATGTTGCTCCTGTTCTGAAAACGGGTTGCTAAAATGAATAATAATAATAATAACAACAATAACGACGACGACACACTCTGAGCATGTGTGGTTTTGGATTTGAAACCCAGTGAAACCATAGCAGGGGGAGTGCAAGAGTAAGAGTTTGCGTCTGCTTCCCTGATGCCTCCTGCTTGGAAATAAATACTATCTCGTGGAAAAGGCCAATATTTAAAATGAATTAAAAGGAGCATCTGTAACAACGTACGCAGCGTCCTCAGCCATCCGCCACAGGGCTTGAAAAATGTTATTAAAATAGGTCCAGGGATGCCCTGAGCAACGTCAGAGCCAATGGGGCAGCTCTGAACCCTGCCAAGCGAGGTCGGTGGGGAGGCTTGAAAGGGCCTTCTCGGTGGCGGCCCCTAGACTCTGAAACCCCCTTCCCGGGGAGGCCAGCACGGTCCCCTCCTTGTTGTCCTTCCCAGGGCAAGCGAAAACCTTTTTATGCATCCAGGCTTTTAACACAGGAAGTTTTTAAGAAGGGGCTAGGGGGTGCTGCGTGGTTTTAGTTGTTGCTTTTAAGAGCTTGTTATTGTTTTTAAGTTGCGTTTTGTTTGTTTACTACAGTGAAATTGTTTTAACACTATCAATAGTTTAATTCTATTTTAATACTCACTTTTTTGTATGTTGTTAATTGTATTGCCCTTTTGAATTGTGAAGCCGCTTTAAGTCCCAATTATGGAGAAAAAGTGGAATAATAACAACAATAGTAGTCTGATGCAATATAGGCCATTTCCGCCCTACACTGTTATAGTGCTGTTACTCCACGTTCAACCTCCTATGGAATTCTGGGGTTTGTAGTTTCCTGAGGCCAAAGAGCTCTCTGGCTAAATGCCCCTCCCTAAACTGCAAACCCCAGGATTCCATAGGATGCTGAAAGTGACATAATAGCACTATAACAATGTAGTGCGGAAATGGCCATAGTTATGCTGGGACTGGATGCTGTTACTGCCATCTTCTGATGCTCCCTCTCCTTGGGGAAAGAGGGAAACTTTAGACCAGAAGTCCAGCCCTGGGATGATCATGAGAGAATTAACTGGCACTTTTGGAGTTTTTGTTTATGTTCATTGTGATTCTTCTCTTGTCTTTGAAAGCAATAAGCACCGCTGATGTAAAGAAATAGATCAGAGAGAAAAAAGCTTTCCTGCTGTGCTAGACAGATCCTATGCAGATTTACACAGGAGTAAATTTATTCCTAAAGTGTGGAGCAGAATCCTTATGTACGTTTGATCAGAATTAAAAGTCCCAGTCACCATCAGTTTCTTTATTCACTACTATATATCTTTTTATTTTATATGCAAGCTTTCTCTCCAGCACTGGGATCAAGGTGGCTCAGAAAGTTAAAACAGATACAGATTTTTAAAATGTATAGATTAAAAAAAACATACAAAATGTTTAAAAGAAATAGAAAGTACAGTGTACTTTTAAAGCCCTGCTCAGACTTTCTGTGTCACCGTAACCTACTTCACAGGGTTGTTGAGAACATTAAAATAGAAACTTCATTGGCCGCCCATGTTACTAGATGAGATTCGAGGCGATGTCACTGGCATCATGCAAGGCTCTTAGAATGAGAGACTCCTTTCTCTCATGTCAGCCTACTCCATCATTAGAGTCTTCTTTAGACTTCTTTAGACATTAGAGTCTTCCTGCTTCTTCTCTCATCTGCGTGTGTACATCTGGCAGCAACCAGAAGCAGTGACTTTTCAGTCAAGGTGTCCAGTGTTTGGAACTCCCTCCCTGTCTCCAATAAATAATACATGAAATGGACGTTAAAAGAAATGGAGATGAACCTTGGGCTTCTCAAACATTGCTTTTAAAAAGGCAGAGAGAAGTTATTTAAATGAATGCAGTCATCCTTCCACATTTGCAAGGATTAGGGGTATAGGACCCCTGTGAAAGTACAAAAATGGCAATTATCTATACACCCCCCCCCCCCGAACCATATGTAACACACACACACACAAAAATATGATATGTTTGAATCTGGGGTGGAGAGCAGGCCAGCTGCCCAGTTCCCTGGTGGCGCAGTGGTTAAATGCTGGTACTACAGCCACAAAGTTGTGAGTTTGATCCCGCCGGGCTCCAGGTTGAGTCAGCCTTCCATCCTTCCTTAGGTCAGTAAAACGAGTACCCAGCTTGTTGGGAGCAATTAGCTAACAGATTGTAAACCGCTTAGAGAGCACTTAGCTGATAAACGGTATGGAAATACACGTGCTATTGCTATTCTTGCATGGCAGCATGGTTCCTTTGCAAGGCAAAATTAGGAGGCTGACGGGACTTACCGCCACCTCCGCTACTGCTCTGTGCCATTTTTAATAGGGACTTACAAGCCTCACCTCACATTCACAGTCTCTCTCAGTCTCTCAAGGCTTGCAGAGAGACTGTGAATGTGAGGCAAGACTATAAGTCCCTACTTAAAAGGTCAGTGATGCGTTTAGGTCTTTAACTTCAAGTCTCAAGTCTCTACCTCATGTCTCAAGTCCTTGCAAGATACTTTCAAGTCAAGTCTCAAGTCTGGGAGCCAACTTTATACCCCAACCTATATACTGGAATTTCTGAACAGTGTCAAATAAAGTCACTTTTCACAATTTAAGTAGAGTTGGAGAAATTCACAGATAATCAGATCCGTGAAAGTCAAATCCACAAATGTGGAGGGCTAAATGTATAGCAGCTGATACCAAATGAAGTCTGGGGAAGCTTGAAAGTATACCTAGTTCAAGCACATTAGATGCTACTAACCATAAAGGCTATATGCCACTATCAGTATAAGGCCATTTCCACACTAGCCTGTTATAGTGCTATTAGTGCTTTGAGCCCTTCCCTAAACTGCAAACCCCAGGATTCCATAGGATGTTTAAAGTGGATTAATAGCACTATAACGGGCTAGTGCGGAAATGGCCTAAGAAGCAACGTGGCTGGAAATACCAACAGGGGGAGCATGTTATGATTCTCATATCCTGTCTGTGGGCTTCCTGGAGGCATCTGGCTAGCTCATGAGGGAAACAGGATGCTGGACTCCATGGACTTTGGTCTGATCCAGAAGGAACCTTTTTCTTTAAAGGTATTTGAGATTGCCTTTGCTTAGCCCAAGGAAGAATCATCTGTGATGAAAGAGCATGAGTATCTACAGCAGGATGAATAGGATGTATATATGTGAACCAGGCACCAGCAGAGTAGTTCATGTGGGTAATCAGTGAAAAAAGGGTGAGCTGTAACTTAATTTATCCTTCAGGAGGACAGACAAAATAAATTACTCCGCACAGTTTTATAAAATTTGCTGCCCCAAGATGTGATGATGGCCACTAGCACAGATGGGTTTGAGAAGCGAGTAGACAAATTCATGAAGCCTTCTAAATATGTTTTTTTCCCCGGTGCGTCTTCTTGTGGACTCAGTTTTCTAGTTGTCAAAGAGCATACAATATTGTCAAAGTGCCTGTACAATCCATTGTTTTTAAGTTTCTCACCTTGCTCATTCGAAAACGAGTTCCTTCATCTGGGTTTTGGTGGCAACCAGCTTGTCCACCAAAGTGCTAGAAGTTTCGGGCATTAGTGATTTTTGGTTAGTTAAATAGACCCTATTGTCAGCTTTCCTATAAATTAGGTTTACTTTCTTTGTCTTTGGCTTTCACCATTCCACCACATCCTTATTGTGATTATACTTTAGTATCAAGATCCAGTCCTTGTGAGGTCATTTTTCTGGTATATATTTAATCCGAGGCTAGCCAACTTTTTTTCCCCTGATGTATCTGAATTCCTTAATTTTGTAAATAAAGTTACCTCTTATCAATTTGCGTTTATGCATTATTAAGACAAGCCTCAAATTCTAAATCCAGCTTCTAATGGTGTAGTTATTGCTGCAGAATATTGCTTAATGACAATTTATAACAATTTCCAATTTATTATAAAGCAGTCCATGCAGGAGGTCTTTAGATCCCAGAGATGTCCTGTCATGTCTGTGAATCTCCTGTTGCAGAGTTGGGCAAGTTAAGTCACACCCTTTCTTGCAATGTTGTCTACAGTGGTTATTTCAGCTACCTTGTAGGCCACCATCCTTCACTAAAGCTGTCCAGAGATTCTAGTCAAGATGGCAGTCTGCTGTCTCCGTGTTCCAAACCAGTATACTTTAAAATCAGAGATGGGAATCCATGTGATTCCTCCAAGGCTGTTTTTGTGATCCTTGGGCCTGTCCCAGCATCCTGAACTGCCCTCCCAGCATCGCCACCGCCAAATATGTTGGGTAGGTAGAAAGAAATTCAGCTCCTGCAAGCTTCCTTTCTGAGCAAAAGGAATGTCCTCCTGCCTTATTCATACCTTTATATGTTTCTAAAAGCGTGTTTACAATCCCAGAAGCGAAGCTCCAGCCATTTGTAGGTTTTCCCCCCCAGAGGAGGGTCTGTGAAGCCCCCGCTAGATTTCTGAACAGGAAAATGCCACCTCTCCATCCTGAGGGCTTGCTACTCCTGTTTGAATTTCAGTTGTTGGAGAAGAAGAGCCGTAAGATGTTTATTGCCTTTAAGTGGTAAATCTAATTGGGCATTGGTATCTAGTTGTCCACGTGTGATGTTGGATCATGCAGACCTTTTGCACGATAGCTCGAGACTCTTTCCGAGTCTGATGGCTGGGATAATCTGTTCTGTTATACCCTGAAAGTTGTTGTTGTTGATTTATTTATATTATGCCTGTCTCCTGATAATGGTACTCGAGGTAGCTAACAACGTATTCAAAACAATACAAATTAAAAAACATTACAAAAGCATTCATAAAACTATGATTTAAAAGCAATTAAACAGTTTATGAAGTGAAAACAGTCAAAATATTAAAATGCATTAAGAGGCTTATATACAAACCTTAAACACAGAACTTCACAGCATTAAAAGCTTAACTCTAGTTGGTTTGTAAAAGCCTGACACCACAAAAATGTTTCGACTTGCCAAGGAAAGACAAGCAAGGATGGGGCCATCTTGGCCTCTCTAGCGAGGGAATTCCAAAGTCTGGGAGCAGCCACTGAGAAAGCCCTCTCCCTTGTTCCTACCAAACAAGCCTGTAAAGGTGGTAGGACAGAAGGGAAGGGCTTCTCCGGATGATCTTAAAGCTTAGTGCTCTAATGATCTCATAAAGGGAGATACAGTCCTTCAAGTAAAGCCCCATATGGGGTTTTGTCGGTAAATAATAGCACTTTGAATTGTTTCCAGAAGCAGACCAGCAACCAATGGAGCTGTTGCAACAAGGGAGTTATGTGCTTTCTGTAGCCAGCCCTAGTTAACATCCTGGCTGCAGCTGTTTGGGCCAACTCAAGTTTCTGAGCATTTTTCAACAGCAGCCCCCATAGAGCATATTACAGTAATCCAAATGAACTACAAGATACTTTGCATTACAGTAATTCAAAATAACTACAAGAATCCTATATCTACAGAGAAGAAATACTTCCTCTCTGTTTCTGCATCTGGCTGATTGGGAAAGGGAGTGCCTAAAACAGAAACTCATATAGAGAAGTGATGGGAAGCCTCCTTAGATACCCATTCAGCCCACACAAAAAGATAGATGGCAAGGAAAAAAGACCAGTGAATGGGCAGCCAGGCCGATTCTTCTTATACTGGGTGCAAAAGAACCTTCTATTATTCCTTCTTGAGATGCCACAAAGGCCACAATCCAAAATCCCCCCAGTGGAGTGCAAATATCTGCTTGTGGAGACACGCTACATAAACCTTACACAACTCCCATGCAGAATAGCAACATTACACAACACATATCAATGACTGGATCAGTCCACGTGTACAATGTCGCTGTATGTGCAATTCAGCTTCCACTGCTGTCAACATAATACATCCATTGCACGATGGCTGACACATGTGTATGCCACCAACAGGATGCCAGCCACAATTTGATAATCATCAAGTTAATGTCAGCCAAGGCTTTATGGCCTAGAATCTGCTTCCAATGCCACATCTTCAGTATCTGAAAATGCGAACTCTTTGATAAGGAATATAACATCCCTTAAGCATGTACAGGTTAATTCCCTTACCACACTCCATACATTTGGCATTGTGGAAGTGGGTGTTTAGGGAAAATCATGGGATCTTCACTCAACTATAAGCCTTCATAAGGTTGCCCAGTGACCAGCAAACATGCCATGGCTGGTTACTCTGCTTTAAGAAGTAGCTTGAGCTACAGAAAAGCAACAGGAGGAAAATGCACTGTGTTGGAGGTAGATCTTATCACTTGTCTGCCGATGATGCCACAGTTGGAGGAACTGTTAGAACAACTGGCAACCTTAGAACCCAAACACCTCTGAAACTAGAAGCCAAACAATGAACATGAGTAATTCATGCCAGGAAAAAAAAAAGATATATGCAACATTTCCTAAACCATCCTTTCAGGAGTCCAAGAAAGAGAAGCATCAAGGGCTGCCTACAGGCTGATGCTCCATGTGACCTCAAGAAAGCCATCACTGCTCCACGTCGGTCATGATTGTCTGCAGATTCCAAGAGCAATGATGTTCAGTTTTTACACCTCTAACCCTTACATTTGGAAATTCACATGGAAAACCAGTTCAACTTTATAATAACTGATTTGGAAAGTTGGAGCAGTATTCCCCTTGCTCAGAGTCTCCAGGCATGTGACCATGAAAATTACTTAATTTACAAACCTGCCAGTGAAGTCTACCAACAGTTCCTTTGTTTTTTAGTTCCTGTCCAGGAAAGTCTCTACCTCCCGGATGCTACTGTGAGTAGTTTATGATACAACAGAAATGTTACTCTTTTCATGATTGTTACATTCAGTCTTAAAGAAAGTGAAAGGAAAATTCATTCCCCAGGTTACTAGTTTACAGAGTAATCTAAAAACCTTAAAAAAATAGAGAATCCAACAACCTATATTCCTCTGAGATAAATTACATAACCATCTTGCGATGAAAACAAATATTTCTTCATTCTTTTTAAGGCAGAGTTGGAAACCCAATTTAATGATCTATTAACATTTTTCAGTTATAAGAATGGAAGATTATTCTGAATGTCTAGCATGTATTCGGGATAGCCATGTTAGCCATGCAGCAAAATAAAATAAAATCCGAAGTACATAGCATGGTAATACGTTCAAAAGGTTGCATAATATATTTTGAACCTTTTGGTTGGCCTAACAAAGATATCGCCACCACGTGCATTCTGAATAACTAGAATTCCTTTCTGAAAATCAGATTTTTTAATGTATTTATAGGTTTAATTTTGTTTCTTCAACAGAGGATTAAAAAAATCACAAGGAACAGTAACAAATTCATTCGGTGAGTTAGTCTTACATACAGAGAGAGACAGACAGATAGACAGAAAGATAGAGACAGGGAGTTAGAACCAAATAATAGTTTAATTGCGGACTAACTGTGGTTAGCAAGAAGTGGTTTGAGTGTTGGACTGCGGCCCAGGAGAGCAGGGCTCGATTCCCCACTCAGCCATGGAAGCCCACTGGGTGATTTTGAGTGCATTATAGCATTCTCAGCCCCAGAAAAGCCTGGGATAAGTTCACCTTAGAGTTGCTGTGAGTTGAACACGAGTTGAAGGCACACAACAACAACAACCTATGACGTGAGGGGAGGGAAAGAAATTACAGTCCTCTTTCCACGTTCACAGGTTTGACCTTTGCAAATCCGATTATTTGCGAGGCAAGCACATACCTTGCCTCTCGTGCTCCTCCGTTCGTTCTCTTGCCTTTTACCAGGCATGGAGAAGGAAGGCAAGTGCACACGGGCAAAATGCAAGAGAATGGGGGGAGGTGGGGAGGCACACAGAGCTACCCGCTCCCATTCCCATTCATTTGGCCCTGGCGGGAGAATACACACCAAGGCAAAATGCAAAAGAATGTGGGAGAGAAGCATTTGTGTGCCGCCTTCCTCCTCTCTGGAGCTCACTTTTCCCATTCCTTTGCATTCTGCTCCAGCATGGAGAATGTGTGCCAAGGCAAAAGGCAAGGGAATGATGGGGGGATGTGAGCGGGAGCACTGAGGGAGTTATTTGTGGTTTTTCCTCTTTCGTGAGGGTTCTGTCCCACAAACCCTCACGAAAGTAGAGGGGCCACTGTAACTCACAAGCCTGCAGGTGGCTCCCAATCTCTTAATTATGTTTAAGAGTTTAGGCCCTATTGCCTCTGCAACAAGTTACAGAGTTAAACCAGTCTAAGCCCCTTAAAATAATGGATAAGGAAGGTCCAACAAAATGTGTTCTTCTAAGCCCTAAAGGCATTTCCTTGTGTGGGTCTCCGGAGAGCTTGGAACAGGAGTCTTGCGGCGTTCTGCAGAGCTCAGAAAGAGAATGTTTTCAATTTCCTACCATCCTGAAACTTTCCTCCACTCTTTGCCTACAGGACCTAAGGACACAGGCATGGCAACGACTCTCAAGTCTGAATGTGTCTGCTTTGTTGCTCTAATATCAGGGTGCTTTTTAATTTCTTGGTGCTTGTGCACATGTATGGACACGTAGGTACATGTACATCATCATCCTCACTCAGAATGATATATAAGCAGAGCAGGTCCCCCTCTTCTCCCTGGCCCAGATGCATATCTTTTAATTTCCTCCCTGAGATAGGAAGTAAGACCTACTCATATTAAAATGGCACAGAGAAACCTGGAGTTTTAGTATAGTTGTGTGGGGGCAGCAACACACCTCCTTCCTCACCAGAAAAAAAGGTTGTATCCACAAACACCAAATTTCTTCACCGTGTATGCACAGGCTCCTCTTCCAGTGGTTTACCTTAGTTGTTCTAGAAATTACTGCTCACTAAGGCACATTCACACAAACATGCCCTTAATATTCTGTAGCTTCCGGAAGGGTCATAATGAACATTATTTTATCATTTTATTTACAAACTTACATACTTCCTCCAACTATGTAAAAACTAATGCCTTGTTTTCTTAGTGGCTTCATCACCCAAATCTGTTCTGGGATAGACAGGGTAGTGGATAAGTGGAGATGGATAAGTATTAATATATGGCATGTTCCTAATTGGGGCCATTTCTGCACTAGACCGTTATAGTGCTATGATTCCACTTTCAACATCCTATGGAATCCTGGGATTTGCAGTTTTGAGAGGAGCCAGAGGGCCCCTCTCGAAACTGCAAATCCCAGGATTCCGTAGGATGTTGAAAGTGGAATCATAGCACTATAACGGTCCACTGCGGAAATGGCCTGGGACTCCAGCAAGCCAGCCATGTTCAGCTCCAGGATATTCCATTCCATTTCCCCTCTTCCCTTCCCCCAGCTTGTGTGTGTGTGTGTGTGTGTGTGTGTGTGTGTGTTTCTAGTCTTTCTGTATTAGACAGCCAGCATTCCATAACAGCAAAGCTCGGAAAGTTACTTTTAATAGGGATTAACATGCTGAAGCAACCCAGTGTTAGGATGTTCCTCTGGGACTTGCAGTGTTGTACCACTTCTCAGTCATAGATGGCTTCAGCAGTTCACGATGTTGATTTGTGTTGTTGTTATGTGCCTTCAAGTTGACTTCAATCTGTGGTAACCTATTTTAGGGTTTCCTTAAGAAGGTTTATTTAGAAGAGGTTTACCACTGCCTTCTGCTAAGGCAGAGAGCATATGACATATCTAAGGCCACTCAGTGGGTCTCCAGGGATCAGCAGAGGGAGAATTTAACTGCAGTCTCTCAAAAGTCCTACACTCAAACCATTACACCACGCATGATAGTCATTACTGAAAGTAATTCACCAGCCCCATGAATAAGGGCCTTTCCGCACCGCACTGTTGCAGTGCTATTATTCTACTTTCAATGACCTGTGGAATCCTGGGCTTTGCAGTCTAGGGAGGGGCATTTGGAATTCTCAGCCAGAGAGCTCTTGCGCCTCAGGAAACTACAAACCCCAGAATTCCACAGGATGTTGAAAGTGGAATAATAGCACGATAACAGTGTTGTGCGGAAAGGCTCTAAGCAAGTTGTACCCTCAGGGGGATGGGGTTTGGGTGGACAGGGTCTTAGTTTTTTTTTTTATTTTTTAACCAAAAGACTTCTCTATTTTTGCAAACTTGTTCCCCTTTCTCAAGCATTTTGATAACAACTCCCTGCTTCTGGATGCCTTCATTTGACTACAATTCTGTCAACACATCGTCACATGAGCTCACTGTTCGGAACAGAGATTATGACGGTTTGTTCCATCCTTTAAAACTGTATTTTTAAACATATCTTTATGTTCCTGAATGAAAGAAGACACAAGCGAATAATGGCTTTTTCCCCCCTAAAGCAGTAAGACGATACAGTCCAGGCAAAGTGTTTCTAAAAATATCTACAACAGAAAAGGCTTGTTCACCCTCTGAAGTTAGTGTCGAAAACAGCTGCCTGTAATGATCCAGTTGTAAGCCCAGAGTCTCAAGCCATGGGCTCGGTGTAATATCTAAGGGTTAGAATCTCACAGCATGGGAGCAAATCCATGAAGTAGTTTAATAAAACACTGTTGTTTTCAGCCCGTTTTGCTATCTCTCAGGTGTCTTATATCTTCATTTATGAGAGTTTTAATAAAAACACACTACCTTGGCAAGTAGTACATTGAAAAAGATTAAGCACCATTGGAATCTTTGCATCCTTTGAAATGCTCAGTTGCTTTCTTGCAGGGCTTTACTGATGGTGAGTTTTCTTTCATTTCTGTACCACTTTTTCATGCCAATATTCTCAGGGCAGCTTATACAGAGTTTTATTGACTGCATGTTTTCTTTAATTTCTGTACCACCTTGTCATATCAACATTCTCAAGGCAGCTTATGCAGTCAAATACAATTAGGCAAAGAAGACTGGATACAAACAGTTGCGGGCAGCAATAGTAATAATAATAAAAACCCTCAACAACTAAAAATCTCAGGCTGAAAATAGAGAGGAATCTCTGCCTGGCCTGAGTTAGCACTGTAGATACCAAGTGAGCCTTCCTGTGACAAGAATTGCATACATATGGCGCTATTAAAAAAGGCACCTTCTTTCCAGTTCCCACCCATTTATTTCTGGTGTTTGGGGCTTCCTGAGCCATGACCCTCTGTTCTATAATGGGGAGCACACCCTTCCACTGCCCCCAAGAAACTTGGGCCATTTCCGCACTGCACTCTTATAGTGCTATTATTCCATTTTCAACATCCTGTGGAATTCTGGGGTTCACGGTTTACTGAGGCCCAAGAGCTCTCTAGCTGAGAATTCTAAATACCCCCCCTAAACTGCAAACCCTAGGATTCCATAGGATGTTTAAAGTGGAATAACAGCAATATAACAGTGTAATGCAGAAATGGCCTTGGTGTCACCGAACTTAATTCTGGAAGGAAGCATGGCACATGGGAAGTACATCCATTGTTTCTCAGCAGAATCACATAGACAGAAGCCTGTTAGCAACACAGTTCCTACTGTTCTGGCATAGCAGAAAAACCTTTTATGTGATGCTTCCTCCTAAAATTTTAGTTTTCCTTTCTTTTTTTGCTGCAGCATTGGAACCTCCAGAGCAAGTTGTTGTGTGCCTTCAAGTTGTTTCCAACTTATGGTGACACTCAGGCGAACCTACCATGGGGTTTTCTGGAGCTGTATGTATGTGAGATGCATCCAAGGTCATCCACGAGGTTTCCATGGCCAAACTGGGAATTGAATGCTGGTCTCCAGAGTCGTAGTGCAGTGCTCAAACCACTACACCACACTGGCTAATTGGCACAAAAGGGGTATGGAAGAGATGGGGAAAAATTAGGACTATAGCTTCCAGAATCTCTGGCTGTTAAATGCAATATCCTCACTAGTTTGGAAATCTGCCATTTGTAGTCCAAGAAAATAACTTTTCCAAGCTCAGCCTCTGACCTGGAAGCTGTGTGAAACTAAATAACAGCAACATGCGTGTCTGTTGTGAAAACAGCCATAGTCGTGGAAAGGATGAGTTTTAAATGAGAGGTCTCAGAACGTGTCTCAATACAGAAATACCAGCTGTGAAGCAATGATACTCTGAGTCCAAAAGGACAAGACCCTATGACCTAAATCCTATTGTTAGTCCCGACTAGGGTAGATCCATTAAATCAATTAGACTTACCTGCATGTTGACTCACTATGCGACAATGGACTCAGTGGGTCTACTCTCACCAAGATCAAGCAACACTATTTCAGCCATGAATCCAAGGGTGGTTTGGCAGAAGGAAACAGCAAAGAGTCCTGGAGCATTGTAGAGACTGTACCACATTATACCATTCATTTTCCTGGTCAGCAACTAGCCATTTTGCTGGCCACTTGGAGAACTGAGTCAGAATTACATACTCCATCTTCCAAATAGCTGTTGCTACTTCTCATAGCAACAGATACTGTTCATTCATAGAGATACTTTTCTTTTGCCTGTGGTGTTGGATACTGGAGAGTCAGATGTCATAGTTTCTAGGGTAGATTTATGTTCAGCCCAGTGTAACCTGGGAAAAAATTGTCCTGGCTCTCCAGCAATGGAAAAGGAATCCCATGGGATACCAGCGAGAGACAGAGAGAAAACATGGCATCAGAATAGCTGTTTGGGCCTCGTTGGTTCATAGTGGAAAAGCCCAGATGGCCAACTTCAATTAATCGAGAGACTCTATTTTTCAAACATGATCAAACCATTAATCAGCTAATTGCACCAATTAATCACTTTATACAGTTGGTCCTAAAGAGAGAGTGTTAACAGAGCGCATGATTCCTATTGAGATGTTCATTGTGATCATAACTGCCCTGTTTTCTGCTAATCTGCATGAGATAAGGTTTGAGAGGTCAAGTGGTAAGCAGTCTGTACCTAATAGTTCAGCTTAGCAAAATACTGCCAGGTTAGCCATGATGGCAGCAAATGGGGACAATGCTATAAGCTTCAACCAGCTATTTATTCTCCCCTTGTGAGAAAAAAGCAAAGAGAGACTGCAAAGAAGTTCTGTTGTCACATACAACATGTACTGCATTTTATTTATTTTGTGTGTGTGTGTGTGTGTGTGTACATTCAAGTTGTCTGTCAACTTATGGTAACTCCATGAATTTCATCGGGTTTTCTTAGGCAAGAAATACCCCGAGATGGTTTTGCCAGTCCCTCCCTCTGAAATATAGCCTACAATGCCTGGTATTATGTCGTTGTTGAGTGCCTTCAGGTCATTTCTGACTTATGGCAACTCCAAGGTGAACCTATCAGGGGGCTTTTGGGGCTGAGAGTATGTGACACATTGAAGGTCACTTGGTTGGTTTCCATGGTTGACAGGGGAATCGAACTCTGGTCTCCAGGGTTGTACTCCAATGCTCAAACCACTATTTTAGTGAAGTTTATCTCCCATTTTTACCTAGTTTCTCCCCATTTTATTCTTCCAGCCAGCCAAGGCTTCAAGAAAGTGACTGGCCAAGGTAATCTAGTGAGTTTTATGACTCATTGGATACTGGAACTTGGATCTCTTAAGTCCAAGTTAAACACTCTAACCACTACCCAACACTGTTTCCCCCCATACATAGGGAATTCAGCTTTCTGTCAATTTCTGTATGAAATGATGTGACTCATATCATTTGGGCTAAGGCGTGGATCGAAACTTTGTGATCTGCTAGATTTCAATGTTGTCGCACAATTCTTGGCAGTTTAACATGTCAAAATATGCTTTGAAATATGTATTTTGGGAGTGATTTGTTTGTTTCATTTGCAGATTAATTTAAAAATTGAATAGAAGTATGGGTAAAAGCAAGCAGAAATGGCAAGAGACCAGAAATAGATTTCCCCATCCTATCCACCCACCTTTCTTATGTTGTCAGCAGAAGTAGAGGTGTGACTGGGTTTCTTCTGAGTGATATATTTGGCACCGGGCCCTGTACATTACCACCAAGAAGAAACAGAGCTTAAACAGCATGATCTTGTTTCCTCAGAAGTAAAAGCCACTGCCTTGAATTGAATTCACTTCCTTGCAAGTGTACCTAAACCTGCAACCTAACAAAGGATAGTTTCATTCAAAGATGTGTGGTAGAAACCAAAAAGAAAAAAAACTACTTTTACCTTCTGATCAACGCTCCTGACTTAATCTGCATTGCAATGAGTCCACTGTTGCTATCTGTTCAGAAATGCAGTTTTTATCTTCTCCTTTGCTGCAGTTTCTGGAAAGCAAAGATATAAATTGGATTCAGACAACAATGAACCGCAAAGTAACAATAGAAAAGTTTCCTGCAGGACACCCCTGGGCAGCAGAGCTTGGCAAAATTACTGTTTTGGACAACAACTCCCAGAATCCCTCAACAAGCATGGTCAGTATAGTCCAGAAAAGTAATGTTTCTATGCTCTGTGCTAGCCCTTGCTTTACCTATGTCTTCCTTAGCATCACTCCCTGCACTTCCTTACTACTGAGTCCAAATCTTGCCCAAACATACTATTGGGGTGACCTTAGGAACTGGCGTATGTGGGCATTTTTTAGGAAGTCCAGCACCACAAACCTCCTAGTCTGCTGTTCCTCCTTCCCTCAGTTACCCTTTCATTCATATATCTTTGCTTCCCTGGCCTGGAAGGGGAGCCTGAGTGAATGAATGATGGCAGCAACAAAGGACAAACAGCTCTCTGAGGGTTGTCAGTGCAAAAACTGGAGAGGGCACACAATGATTGTGTAGAAACGAAAATTTCAGTAGGTGTTGCTTGTTACCTGGTTGACTGATGAGCAACACCAGCTGAAATTTCATCTTCTATACAGCCATTAAAAGTACAGGAGACCTCTCCAGTTTTCCATCTGGCAACTCTATGAGATAAGCAGACAAGCTTGTAATCAGATTAAAAAAAAAAACACCCTTTTTTTGGTCCCTTTTCTGGCCCTGATGAAGCTGCAATTGATTGTTACCCAAAAGCAGTGCTTATACTACTAGAACAGAATGCTGTAAAGAATGTGGTATGACTACTTAAACTCAGTAGTGCTAGCATAAAGCACTCTACCATAAAGCACTGCTGCGGCTGTTGCTAAAATGCAGTACGGTACAACACTGGTGGCTTTTGCAGAGGTGTTTGCAATGTTGCTGCAGAAGAATCTGTACACATTCCACAAGTGCACTCCCACAAAGGCATAACTTCCTACACCATTGCTGCAATAACATTACATGAATGCTCGGAGCACAAATCTGGGCAAAAAGGCGTCTGACAGAACTTGAATCCCTACTTTAAACCTAAAACCAGAGAAACTGCGAAAAATGAAACCATAATATGACCTCATTCACACTTAAATTTTTGTATGGCAGTTGAAAGAATTAAAACTGGTCTTCTCCATCCACATGCCTCCTTTTAATCTCTGCCTCCCTTTAATTTTTTTTTGTTTTGGTTTCTAATCTCTGCAAAATATTAGCAACAAAAGTTTTTTTTCCTTAAAAGACTGCACATTTTGTTTATTCATTTGACAATCTGATATTGCCGGGTGTACAGCTGCAGAACAGCCCTGCTCTTTAAGGACAGTAAAATATTCTCAAATGGTGACTACAAAGGTTCCGTAAACATGGCACTGGAATCCGTGAAGACAGAACGCATTCCGAGAACCTTGGAAAACCTATGCGTGTTAAGTGCAATGTTGTCTCAGTTTCTGTGGTCTCCATGCTTAATGCCTTTGGATGGTTTACACAAACAATTTATTAGCATCCCATACTTCAATCATAACAGAGATATATGACAGCAAGAAAGGTGCAGGACTAACACAGAAATCCTATCCATTAGAGCAGAAGTGGACAAAATGTGGCCTCCAGAGCCATTTTGTGGTCCCCTGTGGTCAGAAATTTAAGAGAAAGGGGAGAAAGAGGAGGAGGAGGAGGAGGAGGAGGAGGAATAATGCTTCAGAATACCCCCCAGTGCAGTCCATAGAATCAGAGGGCTGGAAGAGACCCCAAGGGTCATCCAGTCCAAGCCATGCAGGAATACACATTCAAAGAATTCCCCATAGATGCCCATTTAGCCTCTGTTTAAAAATCTTCAAAGACGGGCATTCCATCACACTCTGAGGCAACGTATTCCACTGTTGAACTCCTCTTACTGTCAGGACGTTTTTCCTAAAGTTTAGATGGAATCTCTTTTCCGGAAGTTGGAAGCCATTGCCCCATGTCCTAGTCTCTGGAGCAGCAGAAAGCGAGCCTCTCTTCAAATGCTTAAACATATCTGTGCATTTCAGTTTTTTCTGCCCAAATGTAGTACCTTACATTTTTCCCTGTTGAAATTAATTTTGTTAGTTTTGGCCTAGCTCTCTAATTTGTTAAGATCGTCAAATCCAGGCAGTATGGAGGGCATTTCCACCATGTTTTGAGTCCCAAAGGCCCACTGAGGATCAAAAACAGTTTTTGCAATTTTTTTTTGGGGGGGGGATGCCCCAAATGCTCCACAATGCCCACTAAGAGATGTGAGGTACATGCCCCCCCCCTCCATTTTGCAGACTAATTTAGGCTCAACAGAGGCTTTTTAAAAACAAAAAAACAAAAAAGAAAACACACTGAAAATGTCCCCATAGGCATTTGAGGGCAACCAAGTTGTTGAGCAGGGCTCCTACATCTTTAATAGCTGTGTCAGAGAGAAATATTCTAATTTGTACAACTTTTAGAGATGGAAAAGCGTTGTCCTGTTTTGCATCCAGCCCTGCTGGGGCACAAGGGCAGGGAAGAGATGAAGCTCCAGGTCAGCTTAACTTTAGAGGAGGTAATTTGCCTTTACACTTAACTCAGCTTCCTGCTTCCCTTTTCTTAATATTTCTTGGACAGGAGGTGCATTCTACACCTCCCCTTTCCTTCAGTAACATGAAATAGCTTTCTCTCAAGAGCGTCTGTTTATTTTAGAGATTTATATTCCAGCTGTGGAAACACATTTGCTTCACTAGTATTTAAACATACTATCTTCTTTCTAGGACTGAAAACACTGGACCTATCAAGCCCTGTGAAGCTTGGGTCTAGACTATCTGAAGAACCATATCTCCCTACCCAAGTTTTGAGATCGTCAGGAGAAGGCTAGGTTGGTCTAGGTTGAACTTTGGTTTGATACAACAGGGCTCCTTCTTATTTTCCTGTTATATAGCTATTCCTGGATTATGGGTGATGAGCAAGGCAGAAATACCTATTCGCATTTGAATCACGGATAAGTCCTTTTGACGCGTGCCTTACAAAGGGAGAAAGTTGGACCTTCTCTTCCAAGGGAAAAGTGCATCTTGACTCCTGCTTCTAAATACTCCTGTCCCCCTTGTGTTAGTTTCTTGCCACACAGAAAGGAGGAAAGAAGGGGAGGGAGGGGAAAAAAAGAAAAAGAAATGTGGCAGCACCATTAAGATTAGCTGTTTTGTTTTTGTTTTTTTGCATGAACTTTTGTGGATGGAGGCCCCCTTCTTCCAATGCAGTACAGAGGGCAGGGGTCTTTCAGACTTTTTCACTGGATCAGTTAGTGTTGATGTGTGAAAGCAATAAATCTGCTTACCGAAAGTCAGTTTCCCAGGGTTCAAAATTCTCTCTGAGAAGATTCTTTTTGTTGTATGTGCAGTAGTGAGGATATATGTAGTGTGCCATACAGCTGTTATCATTCTGCTAACGGAATTGGAATTTGTGAATATAATTCAATTCAGCAGTTTCTTTTTCTAGTCTTCCTTTGTGATTTCCTTGTTTAAGGACTGCAACCTATAAATCCCTTACTATGTGTCCAGGAAGGTTAAAATGTTCTGCAACTGCTTTTTGGGCATTTCCACTTCCAATGTCAGATTTGTGTCCATTAATCCTCTTGCATAGACACTGTCTTATTTGTCCAATATAGAGAGTGTAGAAGGGCATTGCTTGCATAGGATGGCATATATATATATACATATACAACAGTGCATATATAACACTGGAGGAAAAGCAAATAAAAGTATCCTTGATGTTGTGACTGGCTCCTGTAATATTGCTCCCAGTGTAGATGTGGGGACAGAGTTGGCATCTGGGTTTGTGACAGGATCTTGTCTGTGTGAAATCCAGAATGGTGTAGTGATGCGAGTATTAAACTACAACCCTAGAGACCGGGGTTCAATGCCCCACTTAGTGGTGGAAACCCACTGGGTGACCTTGAGCATATCACACACTCTCAGCCTCCAGAATCCTGTGATGGGTTCATTTAGGATTGCCATAAGTTGGAAATAACTTGAAGGCACACAACGACTTATCTCTGTATTACTATCCGTGTTATGTATCCTGTTGCAAGTGAGCGGTCGTTTAAGATTTGGCCGTCTGTAAGCCAACAAAGGCCGGCCTCCCAGAGCTTGTGAGAGGGCTGTGTTATTCTCCAGAATAGCTCACTGATGCTTTTCCCAACTCCTCCTTTCTTCCACCTCGTGATAGGTTTGCCTTAGGGGTGCCATAAGTCAGAGATGACTTGAAGGCACGGAACAGCAACAATACGCTCGGTATCCCGAAACCACCAGGAGCCCATAGAGGCCTCAATTTTACCACATTTACTTGATGTATGGTAAAATCCTCCTTACCGTTTGGCAGAATGCTATGAACAACCAAATTTGGCAGAGTAACTCAAGGGTGAGCAAAACACTCCCGTGGCTAGTTTTCGTTTCTGTACGTGCTCTCAGAAGACAGACGTTTTGAATCTCTCAGCCTCCAAAACCAGGCGGTAACACCACCGTTGCTTCCTCAGAAGGGGTTCCCTTTGTAAAGAATACCTCTCCTACCCTGTTTCACACTATTTTTTAAAAAAACAATTCCCTTTCCTGTGGGGAAAAAAAAATCCTCAGAATACAAACAACGAAGCTGTGGAGAGCAAGAGCCTGAAATTCATAGTTCTTAAGCTGTCTAGAGTCCTGGATTTTGGGAAAAAAGGGGGGCTATGATGGAATTTTGTTGTTTTTGCTGCTGTGCTTCATCCTCCTCCTCCTCTTCCTCCTCTTCCTTTTCTTTTTCTTCTTGCTAGATTCAAGAGAATGCCACTCCCTGGTGCTTCCATCTCAGCCTTAAACACCTCCTGTCCCTTCAATAGCTGAGTGATATCAAGTAGGATATCAGTTACAGGGCTAAAAACTCCTAATGCGAGCTAATTATAACTAATACTTAAAGAGGGTCTACCCTCTTATTTTACCACGTGCAAGCTGCCTCGGGCGGATGTCAGACAGGTGGAAAATAGCAGCAAGGTGTTAGAAAACAGAGTTCTTTGTGTCACGAGGGCTGGTTTGGCCCCTGTGCTTCGTGAGACTTGGCTTTCCCCGCCTCAGCCTGTCTGCTTTGTCCCAGAACAGCGCAGGATTTGGTCCTCTCGCCAACTGTCCAAAATGCACCCGCTGATACAGTTAGCGTTCGGGTTCCCAGATCCCATGGCCTGGAACCGCTTCTTCAGTCACCTAGGCGGTGGGGAGGAATCTCAGGGCAAGAGCAATGCCTTCAAAGTGTGTGTATTGACAGAATAAAGTCCCTCGCTAAAAAATTCAAACTGCTTTCTTTGTAAAATTGTGGTTGATGCTTAACATCACCGAGGGATCCCCTTTGTAATGTCACCCTCACAACATCAACAAGGCCTGCCCCTCTTTGCCATCATAGGGAGTCATCCCTCCGTATTGGGTTTTAGCAATTAAATCTCAGGAACGGGAACAATGCTAGTTGTATGTGAAACACTGGGGGAAGTGGCTCTCTTTTGTCCTTTGCCTCAGGCAGCAAATTATCTTGGACAAGCCCTAAACATGTAGAGAAAAATTGTAGTTGATGAAGCGCACCTCCGTATATGTAGAAGTGAGATTCGTGAAGCAAGTGGGTTGAAATTTGGACAGAAGAGGGGCAGACGTGTGGCGGGGTGGAGACAAGGTCAGGCAATCTGCTACCACCTGCTTCCCAAAGGGGCTAAGAAAGAGGAAACAGAAAGGTGAATCGAGTGCTGTTCTGCAAAAATTAACAGTTTCCACTCACACCTTTTTCTATGTCTCTTTTCCCTATATAATTAAGCAATGAGACAAATCCTACTGCGAGCTGCCACAGATTAATATACCCCTCAGGTGCACAGTGAGGCACAAGGCAATTGTAAAATAGGTATTTCAGAAGACGGCTATTTTTTTTTTCAAATGTTAAGATATTTACAATTACACACACAAACTTCCTTTTCTAAATAGCAATAACTTGAGCAAACCTGCAGTTTGGAGTGGGTGGCATCCATCTGAGAACATTTAGCCTTTGTGCTCGTGTTTGGTTGCTTTGCCTCTTGGAAAAGTTCTAAATGTATCACTACACAGTCCCCCCTGTTCTGCTGAATCATTTTATGCCTCTTGCTCACAGATTTAAACATGTCCTCTGAAAGCTGGCTGGATTCAGCCTTATGCAGATGGAAGGATATATCACTGAATACTAAAGTTAGGATTGTCCATGCCCTCGCATTTTCAATTTCTATGTATGATTGTGAAAGGTGGACAATGAAGAAAACTGACAGAAAGAAAATCAGCTGCTTTGAACTGTGGTGCTAGAGGTGAGTTCAGTGGATACCCTGCACTGCTAGAAAGACAAATAAATTGGTCCTAGAGTAAATCAAACCTGAAATTTCCCTCGGAACCAAGATGACTAAACTGAGGCCGTCATACTTTGGCTATATCACGAGAAGACATGGCTCACTAGAAAAGATAATAATGCCTGGTAAGGTGGAAGGTAGTAGGAAAAGAGGAAGGCTGCATTACAGATGAATCGTCTCGATCAAGGAAGGCACATCCCTGCATCTGCAAGACCTGAGCGAGGTGGTTGAAAACAGGGTGACTTGGAAGTCTCCCATCCATAGGGTTGCCATAAGTAAAAAGCGACTTGATGACAGTTAAGAAGATGGAAGTACAGGTTAGATTTGATGATGTGAGAATTACAATCATATCTCCCACTTTATGCCTTTAATTAAAACGACCAGCAAGGTAGAATCATTTGGGGTATAATTTGGGTTATGGTTGTAGCAGTTCCAGAAATGGGTAGACTTATATGTCTTAACAGAATAAATAAGCTGATAAGAGATCAGAGGGAAAAGATCACCTCTCCTCTACAACTACAATCCTGACCCTAAATGGAGTTGTTGGTATAACAGGCAAGAATCAACAGGCAAAATAATTCACTGTCTCATATGTTTAGTTCCAATGATCTATATAGAACTACTCTAGAGTTAGTAGTTTGACTGTGGAGGTTATCTCTTTTCACGATTACTGAGTCCAGCATCCAAATTCTAAATATTTAATTAATTCTCTCTTCCTCTCCTGCACTCCCCACTGTTTTCTATTAAAAATGGACATTCAAAGCATCTGTAAATGATGGGTACTATTTCCTTGAAGGGCACAACTAACTAATTATGTTAAACATAAGCCTAAAAATATAAAGTGTGCATGAGAAGGAAAAGATATACAGTCAGCCCTCCATATTTGTGGGTTTCACTTTTGCAGATTTGATTGTTCACGGATTATTTGCTGTCACCTCTGCCGTGTCCCTATGCCATTTTTAATGGGGACTGCAAGCCTCCTGAGACTGAGAAACGGCAAAGGAGACTAGTAAGTCCCTATTAAAAATGGTGTGGGGCAGCAGTGGAGGTGGCTGTAAGCCCCACCAGTCCCCCACTTGTGCCTTGTGAAAGGACTCTGATGCCTCAAAGGAATCGACAGTGGGTTGAATATGGTGATCATACTTTTTTGTGTGTGAAATATGGTTTGGGACAGCCTAGAGTTATTGACATTTTGTGTACGGTATCGTACAAGCTAAGATTGGCTGCATCAACTTGTTGAACGTACCTTGCTGGCAAACTCAGATTTATTGCTGTACAGTCCTAAAGAGATTCTTTCTTGAAAGTATTTTTCTCTGATTGAATAGAACTACAATTTACTTGTTTTTTGATCTCCATTTGCCTGTCTCTTAGACTGCAAGTATTTCAGGACACCAGACGCTTTCTGCTTTAGAAACTGTCTGCAGTTGCTGTTGTGTGAACATCTAGGTAGCTTATTCATTTGCTGCCTGCAGCATCTTCAGTCTGTTTTCCATCCAAGATAAATGCTACTGTTAATAAAAATGTACAAACAAGGTGGACTTGATTGCACTAAAACTGTTTGTGTAGCAGTGCAGCTTCTATACAATCATTTCTGCACCTATGACTCCACTGCGTAAGAAATCTTCTTTTGTTCACTCCAGATAGAACATATTTTGATACCACAGAACTGGTGGGGGAGCTTAGGTCAGAAGACATCCACTAAATTCCTTGCAGCTTGATAGTCTTTGGAGTTCCTACAATGGAAAACATCGCTTGGAAAACATCACGAAATCCATTATTTATTGCGGAGTCCTTGCGAGCCCCAATCAAAATATGACCCATCGCATTTCCTCTAAAGAGGAAACGATGATGCAAAAGACAAATATTTGATTTAATTCGTGGGTGTGAAAAGAGAGAGAGAGGAGGGGTGGGGAAAGAGAGAGAAAGTGTATGCAAGACAGAAGGGGTTCGACTATTAACCATACATGTATTTCTTATTACGAGTGTGGCACACTAGACCAGCAGACCCAGCGAAGATCCAAGAGCTGCAGAGGGCAGGAGGCGTCCTACAGCATCAGGAGCCAAAGGGGAGAAGATCAAACAGCAGGAGCTTTTGCAGAGACGGAAGGCAACAGCAGGAATGGGAGAAATGCTGGAGGGGATAGAGAAGACGGAACAATAAGGGCATCCAGGAGGAACAGAAAGGGGGAACGGAGTCCAAAACAGTGGGAGGGAAGATCAGACAGAAAAGGAGGCAAGGAGGAGATGGAGGACAGCAGGATGGGAGGTAGAAGTTCAAGGAAGCAGGGGGTAAAGGAAGGTCAAGGCAGAGCCACCGGAGAAGGAGGCAGTGGGAAACAGGTAAAAAGCTGCAGAGTGCATGGGAGTATATAAAAGTAACACGCAACCACAACGAAGAAACCTGCACCAACCCAAAGAGAGACAAGTAACGACATTTCAGATGCTGAAGGCCTGAAAGAACAACACCTAGGGAAGAGAAACAAACTCAAGTCACACCTGGGCTGTCTTCTCACACTGTGCTTACTAATTCTGCCCGGGGAGCCATGGAACAGCTATGCACTGTTCATCTGTTCCTACAACCTCACTGTATATAGGTTGTTAAAATTGGCCTCTCTCAAGTGTAAGAGTCTTTCTGGCCTCCTAGGTCTTCAATGCTGCAAGAACTTCTACCTGGGTTTGTTTTTGGCATCTGCATATGCAAATACACCTTGCATATTATTACAAACTCCATCGTAGAGTCTTATCCCCAGTGCAGGGAAGCAAAACTGTGGTTTCATCGACCTGAGACTCTCCTTCAGATTTAGTGGCTGCAAGGTACCTTCCTCCCTTCTGTTCCCACCTCCTTCAGCTGCCATCCAAATTTCCCATAAGGAAACTTACTTGTTAGATGTTTGAAATGTGCCATTGTTTATTCTAGGGTGAAAGAAGTTGCAGCCCTTCTGTTCAGCAGGCTGGAGACCAAAATGAGAAAGAAAGACCAACTTCTGACATAGTATTTCATTTTCTGGGGTCAGGTTTACATAGTTCCTAAAAAGCCAGTGTCTGATTTCATGTTGTCTTAAAAGCAACAAAGAAGGCAGTTTCAATGCCCCTGTGATGTAATTTGCTTTTTCCCCCCCCCCCAACAATGACGGCTGTTAGGGTAAGCTGATGAAATGGAAGGCTGGGTTTCCAACACTACCTGTGCACACAATGGATTTTGGACATGTGTAGCTTGTCATCGTGCTGCAAAAGCTACACCTGTGGAAATTATCTCTTCTGGAAAGCTCCAAAAGGCCTAGGAACCTCTATTTTCCTTTACATCTGCTCACCCGCACAGCTGTTTGGAGACCCTTTACCCCCAAGCCAGCAAAGGGATTTCAGCAGATCTCTGCAAAGTCTGCATTCTTGCTCTAAGACAACCATTAAAATTCCGTTTGGCCAGGCCTGGTTTGAATCTCTATTACCTCAACATTTTTTAAGATTCTCCTGGTTTTAGAGGAAACTTTCTTCCTATAAGAACTCTGAGACACATGGATAAAACATGAGAGACAGAATAAGCTAAAGCTCTAAACCAGAGAGATAGATAATGTACCTGTAGGAATGCAGGAGATGTACAGGAATGTATGAGCTACATTAGTTCCTCGCTTAAGGCCACCAAGCAAAAGAGCAGAGGCTAATCCTCCACAGACTGAGCAGACAGCTTCAGCCAAAAAGAAAAACAACACATTGAAGAGAAAAAGAAAAACTCCCCACCAATATAAGAAAACAAAAATAACACTGCATTACAATTTGTGAAAGAGGTTAAAAATGTGACCTGCAAGTATATACAGCAAGTAATGTGCATTTCTCATTTTGTCAACCCCTTTTTTAAAAATCCAAATTCAGACAGAGCCAACATGGTATAGTGATTTGAGCTTTGGACTACATCAATTCCCTTGTCAGCCATGGAAACCCACTGGCTGATTTTGAGTATATCACACACTCTCAGCCCCAGAAAACTTCATGATAGGGTCATCTTAGGGTTGCCGTAAGTCAGAAACGACTTGAACGCACGCAATAACAATATATACACAGTGTGGAGTAGCAATCTGAGAGTTGAAGTAAGACCCTGGGAAACCAGGGTTTGATTCCTCGCTCAGCCACTGGGTGACTTATAGGCAAGTCACACACTCTCTCAACCACAGAGGAAGGCGATGGCGAACATCCTTTGAATAAATCTTGGGTGGAAAACCCAATGATAGGGTTGCCAAAAGCTGGAGTTGAGCTGAAGGCACATAACAACAACAACCACACAAGTCATCTGAACAGGAACATTTTGCTTATATATCTTCTGGAAAGATAGGAAGATAAGTGTTGCAATGCATATGTTTAAGTTCTCATTTTCAACAGGAGGTGGGACACCCACTTTCTTCAGCTGGATTACAGACCTGTAAGAGTCTTTCTTCTTTTCAGGGGGACATATCTGGGAGTGTGGTGTCATCATCCTATTTGTCAAGGTCAGAGACCCAGGCAGCGAGCCAGCCCAGAGAAGGGAGTGGGAGAGCTAGCAGAGCCCTGCCAGGAGGAGTCAAGCAAGCAACTACTCAAAGGAAGTCCATTTACCTAAGCCAGAGCAACAAGCGAAAGCCGTAGTCAGAGTTCCAAAAGCCAGGGGTCTGGAGCCAGGAGATCAATCCAAGGTATCGGGTGCCAGAAGCAAGGAACAGGCAAGGAGAGGGCTTGTAGAAAGTTTGCCACAAGCAAAGGAAAGCTTCCAGGCAGGCAGTTATATAGCCCAAGACACAGGTGTGGCCAGTCACCGCTTCCTGAACTTAATCAAGGAAGCCTTCTTTTGCTCAGCTCTCTTGAGTCTCCACCTTGTTTGTGGGCTGGTTGGCACAGGCTCCAAAGCATCTTCAGAATCGGATCCCTGTTGCCCTAAAGGAGCAGGCGGAGGAACGTCCGAGTCTGCTTGGTCCACGGCAGCAGGGGGAGCACTTGAGCTGCAGGACTCATCTCCAGCCAGAGCCCCAGGGACCAACAGCTGCTGCTCGTCATCTCTGCCCTGATCCACAGGGACCAAAGCTGCTGCTCGTCATCAGCAGCTCTGACAGGGGCTTCAGTTATCACACTATTTCCCTCCCAGCCATATTGGGGGACTGATGATCCATGTTGTTGATACTGTTGACCCATGTTGACCCATGTTGTTGGGTCAACTGACCCATTTTGTTGATGTTGCTGTTCTTGTTGTGTGCCTTCAAGTCGTTTCCGGCTTATGGCAACCCTCCTAAGGCGAACCTGTCACAGGGTTTTCTGGAGCTGAGAATGTGTGGCATGCCCAAGATCACCCAGTGGGTTTCCCTGGCCGAGTGGGGTCTCCAAGACCACAGTCTAATGCTCAAACCACTGTTACCCTGATTTCTGGGGTCCCTTGGGGGACACCTCAATGAGCTCCACGTGATGGGGAATGGAAACTAGCCAGAACACAAGCAATAGCAATGCAAGAGGCAGGGTAACCTAGCGGGGTCTTTTTACCCAGTGTTTATGAGGTCAGACCAAGCCAAAAACCAAACAAAAATGTCCAATAAATGATTTTATCGAAGGAAAGTCTCACACAGCAACGCAATCACTCACGCAATCACTCACACACTCACTCAAGACCTATTAAGAAGCAAAAGAGAGGAAACTGGATAGGGGGAATACTGGAGGGATTGTAGCTGGGGTAATACTGCACCTTTTCCTGAAGTCCTTAGTCCGGGAAAAACAGTAAAGAAGTGGGGCTCAGCACAGAGAGGGCTGAGGGGATCACTCAACGGATGGAGCAACAGTCTGCTGGGATGACCGGGGGTGGTCCAAAGAACTGCTCAAAAACTGGGACTATTTGTAGGGGAAAAAGTACCTGGTGGGCTAATCCTTTCCAGGGGAGAACAATGGGTGTTGGAGCAATAATGAGCTCCACCATGGTAATTTCCTTTGTGTGATGGGATTGCAAGGTGTTGCCAAAGTCTCAGGATCTTCGGCTGTGTTAGTTTGTGGTGTGACTTAATGCAAATGGTCCTTGCCTAATGGAATATTTGCTCAACTTGGGGCAAACACACTAATCCCCTCAGGTTGGCATCTCGGGGCTGAGGACCCTTTATTGTGGGTTTACACATCTTGTGGTCTCCTGGGGCTACGTGACTGGGGATTTTACTGGCCTGACCTGGTTTTCAGTCTTTGACCATTGCTGCCTACGTGCCCATCTGGGTGACCTCTCAGGCACATTGAATCATATTTTAATATCAAAATTGTAGACCCCGGGACAGGGTTTACCAGTGAGATAACACCACTACACTGTGCTTTCTTTCACTGACTCCCACACAGGCACTAATAAGAGAAAATCTGCTAGTGTTTATTTCAATTCATATTAATCTGTGAGACAATTTTGAATTTTACCAAAAAGAAAAGCTGATTTAAAAACAGAGTTTGGGAATGAGGGGTTTCCAGATGGCCATCTGCCAGCACCACAATATAGAATCATAGAATCACAGAAATGTAGAGTTGGAAGAGACCACACAGGCCATCCAGTCCAACCCCCTGCCATGCAGGAACACCCTCAAAGCACTCCCGACAGATGGCCATCCAGCCTCTGCTTAAAAACCTCCAAAGAAGGAGACTCCACCACACTCCAAGGCAGCCTATTCCACTATCGGACAGCCCTGACCATCAGGAAGTTCTTCCTGAGGTTCAGGTGGAAACTCCTTTCCTGCAGCTTGAATCCATTGCTCCTTGTTCTGGTCTCTGGAGCAGCAGAAAACAAGCCCTCTCCTTCCTCTACATGGCATCCCTTCAAATTTAACATGGCTATCATGTCCCCTCTTAACCTTCTCTTCTGCAGACTAAACATACCCAGCTCTCTAAGTCTATCCTCATAGGGCATGGTTTCCAGGCCTCTCACCATTTTGGTTGCCCTCCTCTGGACCTGCTCCAGCCTGACCATGTCCTTCTTGAATTGGGGTGCCCAGAACTGGACACATATGATAAGAAAGATTGTCCCCAGTCAGTTTTTTTTCCCTCCTTTTAGGAGCTCGTCCATTTAAAAAAACCTGCTCCCTAGAAAAAAGAAAAGCAGCATTTGTATTGCGGTTGGTGTTGTGTGTCGTGAGAGCAAAGAGGAGAGAACAAATGCTCTCCACTGGGAGCTGGGGGCTCCCACTTTGGGTTATAGTCAGAACTTTAAAGGAGCTTCTTAACCTATTTGGAGGATAAGATTCACTTAAAGCTCACTATAAATTCAGACTAAAACCTAGACAGAAACACTGCATGGGAGCCACCACTGCCTTCCCCATCGTACCAATTTTTCCCCCATTGCTGTGATTGTCGGTGAATTCATTAAGCCCCACTAGAAGAAAATCAAGTGAGTCAGGATGCTGTTCCAGAGGTTAATGCACAAGCAAGGGAAGCATTCCAGGCACACCCCTTGCTTGCCTATCCTGCAAACTCATATCCTAGCACTTGGGCGGTGTGAAAGTAATATCTTGTTTGCCCCTGAAAATAAGTGCCTCGGAGGCAGGCCCCAAGCACCTGTATTGTGACACCATTGCTCCTCAGCAAAGATTGGTGACATCGTAAAATGGATCAGAGCAATTATCATTAACAGTCTGCTTTCCGGTTCTTGGGAAAACTGGTGCTGCCGTGCTTAATGTTGATCTTTTATGTCCACACAGAGATCCCGGCGAGAAGGGAGAGGAAATCAATGAGACTGTGTACTAATAACAGCAGCCTCTTGTGCTATTTATTTATTTATTGTGATGTCAGGACTGAGGGAGCCTTCTTGGGTTTGCGGCAACAAAACTAAGAAGCAACTAGGCTTGCTAGTAATAAAACTTAAGGCATAAAGAGACCTCTTGGTGTCCAGAACTAAACACTATTGTTGAAAAAAAATAGTGTTTAGTTTTGTTTTTCCGTTCTTCCAGAGTGCTAGAGGTGGCACAACAGAGATATAACTGCTGGTAGCATAGTCAGCCCTCTGCATTCGCTAGGGTTAGGGGTGCAGGGCCCCTGCAAATGTGGAAATATCACAAATATCAAAATATCTGTGTGTCTGTGAGAAGGGGGCTGAGGCATGGTGGGGAGAACAGACACCCATGGTCCAAACCAAGTCTGGGAAAGGAGAAGGAAAGGGAGTGGGTGGGTTGGCACGATGGCCCTATACCTCTTCTCTTTTCCCCATCCCATTCCTTGGCTATGGAGGGGCATTAGTAAAGGTTTTGTGGTGCTGAGCAATTGGGCTGTGATCCATCCATAGCTGGCCAGGCATCTGGTAGTGGTGGAGGAGGAGGACCAAAGAAGAGTTTTTATTGGACGACATGGCCTGATAGAAGCTGCTGAGAAGGAAGATTCTCCTGGAAAAGAAGCACCTGAGTTGCCAGGGAGGGGGACAGAAACGTGCATATAATCAAATCCGTGAAAGTCAAACCCACAAACTCAAAGAGCCAACTGAATATACATTCAGTCATATTTTGTTTGGGGTCAAATAGATGTACTGGGGTTTTAAATTTTTTGTCTAGTCTGCAAAATGTGTTTGGTTTGAGACAAGAATATATTGAGACCATCAGAACAATCATGTTTCTAGTACTGTACCATTTTTAACTCTTAAAATGAGGGGTATGTTGCCAGAATTACTCTCTCATGTTATTGGTTATCCACTGTTATTTTCCTGGATAAGTGGTGTATAGAACAAAAGCAAACACAAAACAAAATGGGCATACACAGTGACTAAAGCAATCCTGGGTGATGTGACCCTCCTGTTATTGCACTGCAACTCCTGTAATCTCTTCCCGCTGATTTTGCTGGTTAGAGAATCTCGAGGGTCAATGTTGCCCACCTCTGCATTATAATATACATCATTACATGTATGTATCTTGCTTTGCTGAAATGATAGATGAAACTAAAGACCATGCCTATGGTGGTTCCCAGCTTATCCAAACTCCGACCTGACTCAGACCCAATAAACCTTCAGGAAAGTTATTCTGCTTGGAAGATTACAAGTTGCACAGGTTTGTTATTAGGGATTCTCTTAATTCTGGACATTACTGCATCATCAGTAACATCTCTTCTTTCATCAGAGAGTTTTGAGAGACTGAATGGCCATCTGTCAGGGATGCTTTATCTCTGGATTTCCTGCATTGGCGGGAGGTGGGATTGGATGACCCTTGAGATACATTCAACTTAGAAATCCTGATTCTAATGAAAAGTACCCAAGTGCTGATTGAAATGAGAATGTGGTAAATTACCTAAAATAGTCACGTAACTATGTTTTCCACTGTCAAAATTGTATATTTTGCCTTGGCAAATGTAAAAAAACCTTCCAAAGCAAGTTTCCTTGAAGTTCCTCCAAATTCCTCTATCGCTACAATCACACACAAAACACACACAAACTAAAAACAAGTATTATGCACTCCAGCTTTAATTTCACTCAAGGCTAATACTTAAGGTTCCTGGTAGTCTTATTAACAACCCAATATTTCAAAGCCTACATTTCCCTGCCCTTAAACAACAAACAAAACAGCTTGTAGACCATGCAGCAAAGGATGTGTCTGTGTGTGTGTGTGTGTGTGGTGTTTTAAGAGGTTTTCTGTGGCTTTCCTATAGGTATAAATTCCTCGAGGGCCGCAAAACTTCGGAGAGAAGTGGTGTTGCTAGATGTTACTTGACCTAGCATAGCACTCTGCCCACCAAGGCCGGTAGAAAGATTATGAAATTTTAATTTGTCTGAGAGCAAGATACAAGAATAATTGGAGCCCAAGTGTCTGCGGAAGGCAGAGAACCAAGAACTGGATGAAAAGCTACAATGCTGCAGTGCTTCACGGACCACATGACCTCCTTCTGCTATAATATTAAAGACAACAAAAGTTAGGTATTGCTCTTCAAGTTTTCATCTCCAGTATCTTTTCAGAATTAGGAGAGACAATCTCAAAGAGTACATTGGGTGCAAAAATATATATGAATTCAACCTGCTTTCAGGACTGTTATTTCTTTGCCCTGTTTTTCAGTTTAGTGAGACCAACTAGAAAAAAGAAAGTTGTTAAAACAACGCAGTACAGGAGATGAAGCAAACAACCAGCCACACAACCAGAAACATTATGGACAGGGGTTTAATGTAGGCAGGGAAAAAACTAACACACAGGACATAAATCCTGGGAGGATAAAATAGAATCATAGAACGTCGCTATGTAGAGGGCTACCTTTCAAGATTCTAGTCAGTCTGTGCAGAGAGGCTACCCAATAATAGAGGTGTTCTTGTTGTCTTTGGTGGCCATAAAGTGAACTTTGACTTACGCATCCCTATAAATTAGAGACCTCCATAACATCCTGGCTTAAATCCTGTAGATCCATTGAATCAATGGTATTTACTTACATGTTGACTCACCATTCAACAATTGACCGAATGGTTCTACTCCAACTGGGAGTAACCAACAGAACGCCAGCTCCTGCTATTTCTTTGCCCTGCTCAGGTCTTGCATACTCTGAGCCGTTGCTTCCTTGATTGAGTCTATCCTTCTGTAATGTGGTCTTCCTCTTTTCCTATTGCCTTCTACCTTACCAAGCATCATCATATTTTCTGATGAGTCATGTCTTCTCACGGTATGTCCAAAGTATGGCAGTCTCAGTTTAGTCATCTTAGCTTCTGGGAAAAGTCCAGTTCTGATTTGGTCTTGGGCCACCACACACAAAAAAAGGCCCTCTCCTTCGCCGTCCACTTCATTTCATCTGTTGAAGGAAGTCAGAGGAGCATCTGGTTTCAGCTCTGACACTTACATATGAATAGATTTGAAGGGTCTGTGGGCAAAATCATCTCTCCTCCACCATTCCTGCTGAGCTTATCTACCGGAGGACAATAGCACTAAATGATGCCAGGTGACTCGGAGTTACCATTTAAATTCCCCACCATGTTCCTAACGTAACATGATCCCAGAAAAAATGGCAACCTTGTTAGCATAGTGGTGGTCCTACTGCAATCACAACAGCAACCTAAGGACATTATGTGATGACACTGAGCCCAATTGGCTAGCATCTATTTAAGTGAAATCAGACATTTTTAGTGTTAATATTTTGAGGTCAGATTTCCTCACTCAAATGTGAATATCAAATTTAAAGTTCACATTTTAGCTTCAGTGTAGACATTTGATTCATTGGTCAAAATTATTTCGTTGCAAAATGACCACTGAGGTTAGGTTTTAGGGAGGGGCCTTTTGAATTCTCAGCTAGAGAGCTCTTTGGCCTCAGTAAACTACAAATCCCAGAATTCCATAAGATATGGAAAGTGAAATAATAGCACTATAACACTGTAGCGTGGATATGGCAGATGATTCTACGATTCTGTTATAAGGGGCAAGCTTTCTGGCTATCAAATAAAGGACATCCCATATAAGGGGCACCTTTACAGTGGCTTGTAAGAGATCCATGAACTCCAGGTTAAAAACCCCTGCCCGAGACCAAGGATTCTGCATGGTTGTGGAGAAAAGGAGTAGAATGAAACCAATAACAGAGGATGCCATTTGCTGTGGAGTTGTGGGGAAAAGAACAACTTAGTGCAGAAAGGAGATAAAATGCATGGTCCAAAAGCCAAGGTAAGGCAATATCTTCATTCAGACTCACTGAAGCTGCACAAAATTGTGCATACAAGTCCACCAAGGATATCCATACATGGCTGTTTAAGCCAGGTGTTTGCTATTGCAATTACTGGTTCCAAAGACTATGTGCAAGAGCAGTAAATTAAGCAAAAATCTTTCCCCTCATGAAACCCAGAGGGAGCTGTAACATTCCATGGCACACACACTGCACCTCCAAGTTTAAAAAAAAAAATCAGGAGGGAGGGAGATGAAAGGCAGCCCTCTCACTATAACAGGCCTGAACACACATGTTGGCAAAGCTGTTAAAGCAAAAAAATATTATGAGAACTGGATTTCCTATTTCTGGAAATGTCCAAGACATGGTGCATTTGGATTGGGCACTGCAGGGAATAATGGAACACATCCTCCCCTCCAGCCCAGACACCTTCCAGCTAACGTGGAAGCCAAAAGCCTCTTGAAATGCTCAGGAATTCAATTTTGTTTGGATGGTGCATCTGGTTTGTTTCAGCATCGTAACAGTAAAGTGGGGGAAAAGTAGGAGCTGGAATATGTTCCGCTTTGCCGTGCCAGGGTGAAAATTTGCTGGTGAGGCTGTCTATAAGTCACTGATGGTTTTGAAAATGGCCACTGATAGGATGCAGGCAAACTTTAAAGGTAAGCAAACAGAGACAATGGAGGCTCTATAACTAGAAATCAAGTACTTTGGCTAACCTGTGTGACTGGGTTGTTTGTTATTCTTGGTGGGAGCTGGTGTAATACAGTGGCTGATACTGCAAGCTAGAAGACGCAGAGCTGGCCATATCACGGGGGAGAGGGCTGAGGCTTGAAGGTACGCAACAACAACAAGATTCTGGCCTGTATGTTCTTGTGTTATGAGAGAGATCGTCTTAAAGAGGCAATCCCTGTTCAATCTTGCACAGGAGACCATGGCCATTTCTGTACTACACTGCTATAGCACTATGATTACACTTTCAACATCCTATGGAATCCTGGGGGTTGCAGTTTAGGGAGGGGCATTTAGAATTCTCAGCCAGAGAGCTCTTTGGCCTCAGGAAACTACAAACCCCAGAATTCCATAGGATGTTGAAAGTGGAATAAGAGCACTATAACAGTGTAGTGGGGAAATGGTCCATGACTTTTCTTTTGTGTCACTGTGAATCAGTGGCCCTTTTCGCACGAGGAAATTAAGACGGGCCAATGCATCTCGTCACGGAGGTCGTCTGCACCTTGGAGCGGATTAGGTTCGGACTATTTACCTTCGTTCTGCACCTAAGTCCAATTAAATGCGCCCCCAAGTGGTCGTCCAGCACACTATTTGAAGAACGGAAGAAACGGGTTTTTCAATTTCCCGGATCGCACCAATTTGTACCTGCGCAGTTGTGCAGATGCGCACATTCGCACCAATGCAAACTGGGGATCAGCGGAGGGCGGGCTGTGGACGTGGCCAGCTGCAGCGATTGGTCCTGCAGAACAAACAACAGGAAGCTGTGGAGATAAAGTGGATCTATGAACTCCCACTGCTCCGAATCAGCATGGAACATACAGAGTAGCCCTGCGGAAGGACGCAAGGGAAAGTCCGCCCTGTTTCGAGCCCAGAAGAACCGGTAAGAAATGGCCCAAAGCAATTCACTAGCCTCGTGCGGAAAGGGCCAGAGTTTTCCACCGGTAAAAAAGGAACATCGTGTGAAAGAGTGCTAGTCCAATTTACTGATCCTTAACACAGCCAACAAAACAAAGGAAAACAAAAACAAAACCTCGCAACCCTACTATGGCTGACCTTAACACAAATCACTCCTCTCTCTTAGCCTCAGTGATCCCCACCCGTAAAACAGGAGTGTAATTGGTTGCCTTCAAGCAGGTCTGAGAAATGACAAGCATTACCTTTTATTTGAAGTCAACCAACAAAAAATATTGTTAGCATAAGCAAGGAGTAGATCACCTCAGGGTTGCTGTAAGTCATAAATGACTTGAAGGCAAACAACAACAACAATTTCCAATTTCCAGGCCACACGTGCTGTCCATTCCAAATTCAGATGTTGAGACAACTCAGAGGCTAAGTGCCAACCTATGCATTTTTAGTCAGGTGCAAGCCCTACTATGGCCATTTCCGCACTCCACTGTTATAATGTTATTATTCCATTTTCAACATCCTGTGGAATTCTGGGGTTTGTAGTTTACTGAGGCCAAAGAGCTCTCTGGCTGAGAATTCTCAGTGCCCCTCCCTAAACTGCAAACCCCAGGACTCCTCAGGATGTTGAAAGGGGACTAATAGCACTATAATAGTGTAGTACAGAAATGGGCTATGTCTAACAGAGCTTACTCCCAGGCAAATATGCATTGGATTACAGCCTAAATGAGGTTTGTTTAGAGCCTAAACCTTTGTGATACTGCCCCACTGATTCATTTGCGCATCTTGACCTAAACAAATCAGATACAATGGGGATAATTATTAGTGTCTATTATTGCTGATGTGTGTGCATGCACACGCGCACACACATACACACAGAGAGTATTTTGCCCAGTAAGAAGAATGTTTTGCTGCTGTTGCTGTTTGAGAAAGAAAAAATAAATAAAATGTTAAATGAGTCTTTGAAAAATGTGGGTAATGGCAAAGCAATTCAAACAGCAAGATTAAAAAAAAAACTTGAGTTGCAGAAATAAATGCTATTAATACCTCCTTTCTAATTAAATTCCATCAGAAATAATACAGGGTATTTCTGTCCCTCTCCTCATTCTGCTCCCATCATCTTTTGATTAACTCTCTTCATGCGCTAGGAATTAAGCCGTGACCTCTAACTTTGCAAAAGATGTGCCATTTTTAATATTAACATCACACCGGCCTCTTCACCATACTTTGAAAGGGTGTTGGGAGGAGAAATCTAATTACACACAATGGGGTATGATTCATCTATTACAAGTGGCATTAGAATGATAGGCGGCAAAATATAACAACATAACACCTTGCCTATTGTCCTTTTTTTATGGCTTACAGCACCCTTCCGACTCCATTACAAACTGTTCTCTCAAGCGGATGCATTGCAGAGATCGCACAATATATATTAAAGCTCCTGGAGATCCTTGGGGAAAGCACTCAATACTTTGGGGATCCCTTGTGCAGGAGCTTTCAGGCCATCCAATTTAAACTTACTCTGAAACTATATTTCACCCTGAAGCTGCGTCTGAGGAGCCAGGCGGCAGGATTCCCCAGTGTACGCGTAAGGATGTGAGGAGGTGGGGCACACGGTGACATATTTTCTGATCCTTTCCCTGTATTCAATCCTTCTGGAGGGGTGTGACAGATCAAATATTGCAAATTTTCCTCCAGTGTAATCCCAGTGCTCCTATTAGGAGAGAACATTATGCAGTTTGATGTACCTGGGGCATCAAAGGGCCTCGTACATAGATGACTTTTTGCATTTAGAAGAGCAGGGCCCCTTGTCCTGGACATACTCTCTTTTACCGAAATAACAGAACTGAGCTGTCTGCAGCTGCCAAGAAAGCAACATTTTGCTCTAATGGTGGGACTTTTTAGAAAAACGGAGAATGCTTTTTGCTCTGCTTTATACACACACACACATACACACACACACACAGAGACACAGGGCTGATGTTTTATAAAGAAAGAGGGCAGAAGATTGTGGCCAAGATCCTATACACTAGTGCCAGTATACACCAGTATAGTTTAAGCTAGTGTACAACCAGCTAAGCAACTGGCACCATGGCCTTGGAGTTCATCTGCTGCGGTACCGACAAATAGCTCCCCGCCGGCCAAGTCAAAGATGAGAGTGGTGGCTTTGTGCATGTGTGTTTATGGAATAATTGGCTGCGCTATTAGTGACTCTCCTTAGCCTCTAGTGCACAACTATGGGCTTATCCAGAAAGGGAAAAGTCCCTGGAAGTATCAAGACTTTGCAGTTTGATTTTACCTGCCTATTCTTCAACTTGCATCCAAACTCTTCCTTGAAATATCCTGGGTTTCCGTCCCTCCCCACTCCCTTGAATCTTTCTGCCTTCCTCTCCCACTAGTCATGTCTCACATCTAGGCCATTTCCACCCTACACTGTTATAGTGCTATTATTCCACTTTCAACATTCTGTGGAATCCTGGGGTTTGCAGTTCAGGGAGGGGCATTAAGAATTCTCAGCCAGAGAGCTCTTTGGCCTTAGAAAACTACAAACCCCAAGATTCCGCAGGGTATTGAAAGTGGAATAACAACAGTGTAGCAGTGTAGTGTGGAAAGGCCTCTAGACTCACCATTTCAGACGCTGGCTTCCACCAATTTCCACTGAGCCTTTTTAAATTATTATTCAGCAGTGATACCCTGAGAGCCAGCAAGGTATAGCAGTTTGAGGGCTGGCCTACAGCCCTGGAGGCCAGGGTTTGATCCCTGGTTGGCCATGGAACCATTAGGTGACTTTGAGTGTGTCGCGCACTCTTAGCCCAGAAAACCCTGTGATAAGTTCACTTTAGGGTCACCTTAAGTCGGAAATGACTTGAAGGCATCCAACAACAACAACGGTTATACCCCAAAGACACCAGATCGCATCTGATCTTGGAAGCTGAGCAGGGTCAGCCATGTCTTGTACTTGGATGGGAGACACCTAACAAATACTGGGTGTTGTAGGCTATATTTCAGAGGAAGGAACTGGCAAAACCAACTCTGAGTATTGCTGCCCTAAGAAAACCCTATGAAACTCATGGGGTTGCTGTTCAGGCACAGAGATGCAGAAGAGATGACTAACAAGTCCCATTCATGGGTCTATTTTAGTCAGTACTACAACTGCATGAAGGCCTAAATACCCTAAATGCAGCAAATCCTGTCTGATCTTGGGAAGCTAAGTAGAGTCAGTCCTGGTTATCAGTTGGGTAGGAGACCGCCAATGAATACTAGCTGCTGTAGGCTGAGCCCACAGAAATATAGAAAAGATCAATAGATAGGTCGATGTCTTCAATTAACTGTAATTATAAAAACCTCCTGAGCAGAGAGCAACATCTGAGTTTAAAGATACATCATAACGTAACTGAAATAGACCCAGGATTCTCTCGGTCTGTGACAAGGTCCCAGCAGGCCCCAACTGCTCCTATTAGCTTCCGTCCCAAATTGAAAGCATTCCCTTTTGATTTTCTCGCGTAGACTGCTTCTGAGGTCTTCTGTGTTTACCTCTTGAGGAGGAAGTTTGCAACATATACACACAAACATCGCCGTCATGAGATCTCCCAGTTGAGTTTAATCCCATGAGGGAGAAGGTCTGGCCATTATCTCCACATCATTTCTGTATCCAGAATCTTCCCTACAAGCTTGCCATTTGTTTTCAAGGATCCGGTGCATTTTCCAGTTACAAGGGGTGATGCAAGACAGCTAGGGGTAGACTTGTAGGGGTTTTCTTTTTGGTGGGGGCAGGTGTTAAAATTCTCCCTTCTAGTAGATTGTGATCCTAATCTAGAAACACTAATACAAACCCAAGATAGATATATATTAGAATAACTAATCTGCATACTGTGTAACTGTTGCAGTTTGGCAGGGTCAGTCCCCATTAATTCCCCATTAATCCTCTGCCTTCCCACTTTTCAGCTGCTTTTAAAATGTCCAAGTTTCTCTCCCCTCTCTCAGACCATTTCTGCACGAGACTGTTACAGCGCTATTATTGCACTTTCACCATCCTATGGAATCCTGTGGTTTGCAGTTTAGGGAGGGGCCTCAAAGCCATGCAAATCCTCCAAGGCCCCTCCCTAAACGGCTAACCCCAGGATTCCATAGGATGGTGAAAATGGAATCATAGCGCTATAACGGTGTAATGTGGAAATGGCCTTAGTCACACAATAAAGGATAGCGGAAAATGCTGAGAATACATGGATAACCAAGGAGATAGCTGCTCCGAAGAGAATTTAATCTGATATTGTGTAATATAATTTCTTCCTCTCACTCAAGAATCTTCTCTAAGATTCTCCACACACACAGACTTGAGAAAAAGTTTTAAAAGGAGACATTTTTACTATGAAATGATTAATAGAAATAAGCATTTCTCAGCACTTAAATAGAACAAATTAATAATAGTTCTGCAAATGTCTTTAATTTTCTTTCTCATACAGGACTTCAGTGAGCAGAGTAAGCTATGAAGACCATGTAATGACCAATTAATTATTCTTTGGAATGGTCACTCGGTTCATATTGAACTCACCTTACCTTTCCATAGCTGTGTTGCAAACCGTGTTGCTGGCATTTCTGGATTTTAACTCCTCCCCTGTTCACTGACCTCTGCTCCGTTGTGATTAAGAAGAGCTGTGGAGAAGAAGACCAAAAACCTATATAATGCAGCCCAGTAGACATCCGGATGCACATACAAAGCCATCGCATAGTATAAAAGAGACAAAGCCCCGTCCTACAGAGGTATCTCAACAACTGGTATGTTGAGGCATGCTGCTTCTGATACAGAAAGTAACACAGAGGCATCACATACCCTCCAACATTTCACAAGTGAAAACCAAGACACGTATGAGCAAGTGACATCAGAGTGTGGTCTAAATGGCAATATTATTAACTAGCATATTTACCTGGCGTTGCCCGGGATTTTATTTTCCTCTTAAGAACTCACCAAACTGTCTTCTCCAATACCTGTAACTTTTCCTCATATTTCCAGTGCAATCTATATTCAGAGTTGTTAACATACAGAGGTTGGGTTCTTGAGGTAATATGCTGTCTTCCTCCTTTCTGCTAGGCCTCATCTCCATAGCAACTGGCCAATTCCAGTGCCTGCAACTTATTCCCATATTCTCCAATCCAATCTGTATTCAGAGTTGTTAACATACAGAGGTTGGGTTCCTGAGGGAATACAGTGTTCTCCTCCTTGCTGCTAGGCTTGTCTCCACAGCAACCGGACTGTGGCCCAAGATCCCTCGGCTGAGAATCCTAAAGGCCCCTCCTTACACTGCCAATCCCAGGATTCCATAGAATCTTCACAGCCAGCCAATCATATGAGGTCTTCTCACCTCACACAGCCAATCGTATGAGGTCTTCGCCTGCCTGACACAGAGAAAAAGACAAACTCACAGACAAACTTTGGCTTTTATATAGTAGGTAAGGAACACACAAACTAGGAGAGGCTACAGCAGTGTGCTTTTGCCTGGGCCTACTGGGATACCCTACTGGTTTCCATCCTCTCCAATCCTTTCTCCTTGTGTCCTCTCCTCCTTCTCCCCACATGTTGAGTCAATTGAACATAAACTGCTTTTGCATTTTGAACTCATTTTGTAGCAACTGAGGGACGCTGAGGATAAAGGGGGAAAGTGGAAGGAGGAGAAGAAATAAACTGGGACATTTCCTAAGCAACAAAAAGTGTGATGACAGAGGATTAAGGGGTGTTGTCCATACTAAACTGGAACAGCTAGAGGATATGGCGTGATGCCCAGTAGGTGTTGATAGCCTTGTGTTCATTATTTTTTTCTGATCATTTTTGAAACTGTCCAAGTTGGTAGCCCTCACTATCTTGTGGTAGCTAATTTCTGTAGCCGAGGCACCAAGTGAAGAAAGACTTTCTTTGATTTGTCCTGAATTTGTCACAACTCATCTTCATCGGATGGCTCTGGCTCCCAGTATAACGAGAAGAATATCTCACTGTCCATTTTTAACTTGTATATTTGTTGAAGGTTCTACTTAATATATCCGTAAAGTCAACTTTAATCCAGGAAAAGGTAAGCAGCCTGAGATGGGAATGCTGACCTTCAAGACACCATGCGCCAATAACCTTGTTTGATGGTTCCATTAAATTACATTTCTGGATGTTTTGTGCTTCTTCTGTTCTCTTAGAAAAGAACTAATGCCACAAAATAGGAGCAAGAAATATCATTTCGACACTTAATCAAAAGAGTGATTTGTTCATTTTTCAAGATCTCTGGTTATCATCAACTCTACTCCTAATTCAGTTTGATGATATCTGATCAGTTGAGCCCACTGGCCTCTCAACTTTGCCATTCAGCAGGAAAAAAAAGACCTATCTTCTTTTTATTGTACGTTTTATGTGTTAGTACATTAACGTAGAAGGTTTAGAGAATTCAATGTATCAGGAAGCCAGGGAAAAAATGTTATTGTCTCTCAGGCAGCAATAGAGCTAGTTGCCAAAGGAAATTCTTGGTTCCTTCTTCCCATAAAACTAAGTCCAGTGCCATCTAGTGACTGAATTATATAATTACACCATCTACGCAAACGTAACGTAAAATGGCCCCAGTTGATGGGCAGAATTTTATTCCGGTTTTCAGAAAAGTTTATTCTTGCTCTTTCTGTCTGCTGTCATATTTCAGAATGAGAAGGGAAGGCAGACCTACACAATTAAAGAAAATTGTATGAGGCTGACCTTGTAACTTCTGAGGTCCTTTGATGCCTGACCCATTTATCAGTCACAACACAGAAAACAGAACAAGCGATGTGAGTACAGGTGAGGGAATTGAGATTGTTAAGAGATGCCCTCCTACTTCTCTACAAACTAAGATGCCACTTGGGTGAATGCTCCTATCTTCCTGCTCATATCTTACAACGCACAGTGTCTTCCTTCATCTTGACCTGTTATTTTTCCCCAACCTGTGATGTCTGTGGCTTCTTGCACGATTGGGAGGGGATTGTGTGTGGATCACTAACTTCTGGACAGGTCAGCCATCTCTGCCTGAGCACTAACTACATAGATACTACTAATAAGAGGAAACGAATACATCAAACACATCTCTTTCTTTATCTCATCATACCCCTCTCCCTGGCACTTGGCTTTCTGCTGCTCTTGTTGTGACTGTCCTTTCTTACTTTGTCCTGTGATTTTTTTTTTTTTTCTGTAGAGATGGTTCTCTAACCAGGTGGGGATGGAAGGTTGGCTTTTTAGGTCATTGCCGACACGGCCCGAACAAAGTTGCTCTGCAGCTGGCAGTTCAAGAGAAGGAGAGGGAGAGAGAGGATGGGAAGAGAAAGACATAAATGAACATTTAGCCAAAAAGAAGAAAAAGAAAAGGAAATAAAGGGGGGGAAAAAGGAAAGAAAAGAAAAGGAGAGGAAATGGTACAAAACTGTTTACATTTGTTTTGTGCCTCCCAAGGGGGGAGGTGAAAAGTGAAGCAACCATAAAGAAATGTACATGCGGGATTTGCAAATAGCTGCCTGAGCGCAGGATCCGACCACTAAAGGATCCTCTTACGAAACTCCATGTGATGGAGTTCAATTAAGCAGCCATCACTAGTAGCAGAGGGATGGCGCTTAAAAAATGGCTCTCAATAAGCGAATAAAATATGGAAAGAGTGTGCAGTTGTTGACCGGTGTTGAGGTCAAGCCAATTACATTACAGCTTGCATGGTTTTTACGCCAGTTTGCCTTGCTATGGCATCCTCTCAAAATCTTACGAATTAATAGCTTTCTGAGAATGGACTGTTTGAGATTCCTGGCACCTATACCGCATGCATCAAGTTGGATGTAATGGAGAATTGTAACTTCTAAAAAATTGAAAATGGAAGCTTCCAGTCTCTTTCTCTTGTATGTGGAAGAAGAAGGAAAGCGAGCGTGAGCCAATGGCTGCCCTGGCTATTCACCACAGAAACCATGATTTCTTATTGTGTCCATAGATGTACAAGGGTGGAACTCATAGCTTCCTTGCCTTCTTGCCCAGTAGTTTAGTGGTATGCTGTATATTGTGCTTTCCTAAATCCCTAGATGTGTTGTTCGATAACATGTAAAAAGCCAACTAGGCCAGTAGCCTGAGCCCACAAGGTACAAAGCAGACTGCACACTGTAGACCTTGAGAGAGCTCCAAGTAAGCAATTTGTTCTGACAATGGCTTGAACTCAATTTCCTCTCTTTGATTTCTTTGGGCCACATTATCCTTTCCAAACTATACTTTATATTAAGTGGGGAGCCTTAAAGGGACAGATCTTTGGCTTGGGGACTAGCATTCTTCTACCTGTGTGAATGCTCATCCCAGGTATGCTGCCGGTGTTGCAAGTCACCTCCAGGAACTGGAGAGATCTTGGGAAATGGTCTCCACTACAAGAATTGGAGCTAAACGCACCGTCATGGGTGTCAGGTACAGAGGTTTGGAGTTCAGAAATCTTCACTGTTTCAACTTTAGAGGTCTCTGGCTCTCCAGTGGTACACAGGTATGTTGCCTCCTCTTTTGACGCCACTGGTTTCTGAACCCATGGACATTACATGATATTTTTGTAACTCCTTGCTTCCGTATGATGCACCCCAGCAGCTGAGACCAGTGACTGGCTTCCTGCTCAAAATACGGCTTCTTAGCGTGCTCAATTTAGAAAAAAATGGGGGTGAAAGCTTAGACCACTACATATACGGATGTGAGTGTGGGGCTTCCGCCATAGCAATGTTCATGTTGGCATGGTGGTATATCACTTTTTTACTTTTCGAATTGTTGCATCAGCCCATACACGATTTTAGACCCTGATGGATTATTTTGTAGCTTTATGCTTATATTTTGGGTTGCGTGCAGCTTGCCAGATGAGTTACTTATATATGTTAAAAAAGAAATGAAAAAGTAGAGAATTCCAGCCAGTCTGTTGGATACCCCTGATCCTAATTTATTATTATTTATCATACCCTCTTTTAAGAAGCACAGGATGGCTTATACAATCTCCTCGTTTTCTGACATGAGACCTCTATGAGATAGGTTTGAGGTATCGCAGGCATAAATCCAGTGTGCAGTTGGGCCTCTACATTTGCTAGGGTTAGAGGCACAGAACCCACACAAAAGTGGAAAAATCACAAATATCGAAGTGCATGTGCGTGTATCTGTGGAAAGGGGGCCAAGGCATAGCAGTGCGAGTGGGCAGCCAGGGTCCACATCAGGTCAGGGGAAAAAGAGGGGAAAAGAGTGGGTGGACATGATGGCCCGGTACTTCCTCTCTCTTGCCCAACTTCTTCCTTGGGTGTGGGAGGCATTGGGAGCGGCTTTGTGGTGCTGAGAAATTGGGCTGAGAGCTATCCTTAGCTGGTCAAGCAGTGGCTGACGGAGGAGGAGGAGGACCAGAGGCAGGTTTTCAAAAGGTTGTGCAGCCAGATTGGTGCCTCTGAGAGGGAAGTTTCCCCTGGAAAAAATGCTCCGGAGGTAGTGGGGCAGAGGTTGAAATAATCAAAATCCATGAAATAATCACGTCTGTGAAACTCAAATCTGCAAATGTGGAGGGCCAACTGTAATGTCAGAAGAGAAAAATAGTGTACTACCAGAATGCTCTTGTAGTTGTGGAAGCAGTAGTACATTTGTCTTGTGTTACCTAGAGACACTACTAAACTGACCCCCAAGCCACTTTCTGGACTAAACCGAGGCTGTTGTGTGTCATCATGGGATGATGATATCATCATGATGATATCATCATGGGATGATATAACTCATGATGATATCATCATGGGATGATATCATCATGGGATGATATAACTCATTAGAAAAGGCAGTAATGCTCGTTAGAAAATGAGTAATGCTCATTATAGAAACAGAAAATGAGTAATGCTCATTAGAAAAGGCAGTAATGCTTGGTAAAGCAAAAGGCAGTAGGAAAAGGGGAAGACTGTGTTACAAGTGGATTACATTAAACCAAGGAGGCCACAGGCTTGAGTTTGCAAGACTTAAACAGGACAGCTGATGACTGGGATCCTCTTAGAGGTCTCCCATTCATTGGGTCACCGTGCGCTGAAGTCAACTTGGCATGCTACTGGTTGTGCAGCTACTAACAGCTGTTTATGCAATTGCTCACACAACTTGAAACTGTACTGGATTTCTTTCTTGCACTTAGTTCAAAACTAGATGTCTGAGAGCAAGATGTCATTTCTGAAATGACACTGCTGGATACTGGCCGCAGTCTTGCTTGCTCTCTTTGATAATTTGACTTTGTTGGTCAAGGGTACAGCCTGCACTAATCATCTTTAAAATTCTCTTTGCTGCTACAATTCATTGATCATACCTGCCAGTTATATTAATTATGCCAGCTTAGCAGCTTCCTAGCAAATAATGCTACTTGGATACCAGTAGACTAGCAATAATAATGACTGACAGCAACCAGTTTCTTTTCGTACAGACAGCCAAGCACATGTCAGCTTAGTTTGTCAAGAGTGCTGTTAAACAAATCAAACAAAGGCCTTTTTTTTCAAAGTCCTTCCTAGTCTTCTAAACATCTAGCCATCATGCATTTATTAAAATTCACTGTCATATCCTCGTCGGCTATTCAGGTGAGAATTTAAGGGAACGCCCCGGGAGCCCTGGCAGTAATTCAGTATTCGTTAGGAAACATTTGACAGATATACAAAGCAAAACCATTATTTGTCATATAGTCTGTCAGAAACTCCTCTTAACCCTCCCCACTACTTCCTCCCCACAAAGCAACCCACTGTTTTTCTTACCCAGTGAGCTGCATCCTAGCAGACTCTTCCAATTCTGAAGGTTAGACCTCCAAGAGGGGGAAAAAAAATTATCATTATTACTGGGAGTTGCTCTTTTTGAGAATGGATTCAAACCACAAGATTGTCTTGATTGCTGTTAATTAACGTGGGTATTTATTCAATTGTGTTTTAACTTTTTTGTTATGAGAAACCAGAATTATTTTCTAGAAACCAGAATTTCAATTTTCCACAAGACCAAAGCTGGCATCCTGTTAGTGACGTGTGTGTGTGTGAGTGTTTGTGCACGCATGCGCATGTGCCTTCACATCACCTGTTGACTTACAGTGACCCCATTAATTTCATAAGGTTTTCTTAGGCAAGGAAAACTCAGAAGTGACTTTTGTTCCTTCCTCTGAAATATGGCCTACAGCTCCTGGTATTTGTTGGCAGTCTCCAATCCATGTACTAACCAGAGGTGACCCTGCTTAGCATCCAAGATCAGGCGGGATCTCCTGCCTTTAGGGTATGCAGGCATAAATGAATGTGATAGATGGATGAAAGGATGCATGGACGGATGAGTATGTAACCTTTTTGGTCATGGCAGAAGAAGAAAAGGGCATCTCCCTGGACTTTCCTGAGGTCCTCCAGAGACCCAGCAGGGTAGTGTCCTCTTTCCAAACAGGAAGCCAATCCACTGTGTGGAAGTGGGGAAAAACATCTTGCTAAGCCAGACAGAACTAATGTAAGAACTTAGTCCAAACCACCCCCATGAGAGCTCAGGTGTCGGTAGCATTCCATCGAGCAGTAACCAGTCCCCCGTGGACTTCAGTCATACGTGAATGCATGGTGTCATCAGATTCCAGTCATCAACAAGGCCAAGCGTTTTATTTTAGTTCAGCCTACCATTAGATACAGTGACCCATCCACATTAGCCAGCAGTTGTGACGAGGGAGGGCAGGCAAGAGGCTGTTCATTCAGCATGAGCAGCATTTTCCCACCTTTAACAGGATAGGGCTGTGTGTTCCACACAGCCTGTCCTGACCCCCTAAAGTAGTCTCTGGTTTGGCTGCAATGGAGGATACTATTTTGTCACCAGTGCTGAAGTCCACTTTAGCTACTAGTCCAGCTGGGTTTTGTATATCAAGTGGAGATGGGCTTGAATGTCTTGCCAACCACTCAGCCCTGGGATGGTCCTATCTCCTGAACAGGGAGAGAATCCTGCCTGCAATTACAGGAATGCCTTTGCAAATCATTTTGCTGCTCAAATCAGATCCCAAATTGTAACTTTCCTCTATCTGAAGCACTTCAATCCAAAATAAAGAGACAGAAGAATAAAGAATGCCCTTGGAGTTGTCCATCAACAGTTAGTAACAGTTGGGCTAAAGAAGGAATACATATACTAGTCATATGGGTTTCAACTTCTCCATCATTCATTTTAAATACCAAGAAGGTATGTAACCTAAAGAACCTAGGGAAAAATAATGGTCCACCCTGCAGCCTTTTGTCCTGCATTCTTCCTTCCCAGCTTGTTATTTTCCATACACATGCAGTACCCTTATGTATACTGAAGACAAAATACATCACCTAACTCCACCCCAGGATTTCCAGAGACTTTGGAGGAAGTATCAAAACTAGCATAAAGCTGCTACCAGTAATTTAGGATGAATTATCATCTGGGCTCAACCAAGCCATACAGGAATGGGGAGTCTGTAGCCACCCAGGTATTGTTGGAGTAGACTTCCATCATCCTTTATAATTAACCGTACTGGATGAGGCTGATGGGATTTAGAATCCAGCCACTTTAGGAGTGTTACAGGTTCCCCACCCCTGCTAGAACAGGCCTTCCACCCCACTGAAATTTCTGGACCAGGAAAAAAAAAAGGAAAATTAGTTTTCATGTATGCAATAAATGTTTAAGGAATTTATTCTCTCTCCCCAGACTCTCAGCTTGCTTACCTTGAGCAATCTTTGGCATTATATAGAAGGAGAGCTGTGGACATTTTGAAAAAATGCCTTTAATAAAGCTTGCTCTTTTTGGGTTGTTGTTTTGTTTACTTTTTACACACAAACTCAGTGGAACAAGAAAATCAATTAGGCAAAATTACTTTGCACAGCAAAGCCATAACTGTTTATTGAACAGTTATGCTCAGAGACCTGAGTTCAGGGGATGACCTTAAAATTCCCAGTCTGTTGGCTAGTGGAAAGCAGGATAATGTTGGAGTTTAATGTGTTTGATTTCCAGGAGGATTAAAACCAGAGGTATTAGGAGCGTAGGACTATTTCTTAGAAGTGTAGAACAATTCTCCGCAAACAACATTCTTAAAGGGGCCACAACCCATTTTGCCTAGTTAATAAGGAACATAAAATCACTGAATAATAAGGGCTCATCGTTTTCCTGTTGTCAGGGCAGCCATGTCTTTTGTGAAGCAGATCACTGACTTTGGTTCAGAGTGCCGAGGGCAATGTCTGTTGGTGGCAGCCAATGGCTAGGAAACAACAATTTATCTTAAACTGGAAAAGCTATTGAGTTTCAGTAAGGTGATACACTTTCCAGCTAAAAGATGGGGGCAGGCGTGTCTTCGTCTGTATTGGGTAATAAAAGAATCAGGCTGAGATCTTCTTTGACATTGGTGGATGTTGGCAAAGCCAAATGCTGCAGGGCTGGTGATGCCATACTTTGGAAAAGAAGGATGGCACCAAGCTGGAGGATGCCAACGAGGAGTTCTCCTATGTCCCCTCAGGTCAATCAGTGGCCATTTGGGATTGGCAGGAACAGAGCTGAATCCCAGTATCGTCCAGCTGCCATTATGAAACTTGCAAGAGGGGCTAATTCAAAGAGGTAATCGATAACACAGACGTATGTCACCAAGAAGATCTTGGCCTCTGTTCTCAAGCAGGCAAAAATTTACAAATTCCCAACAGTTTGCAAGGACTGAAAGAAAAGGTAGGTTACCCATGCTGGACCCAACCCTCTTCTTCTCTCCTTGGCCTTACAGCAGAGCGGGTGTTTGGCTTACAGCGGTTCTATTTCGGGGAGTCATTCAAAAACTAGTTGAACATTTCCATGCACGTCCTGAACATAACTACTGGAGATGTGACATTTCAAGGGGCTACATATGGTGGAAGACCCAGTAGGCTGATGTAGCACCAAATGAGCCAGAGCTGTGACAGGCATGCCATTGTAACCCTGGCGGAACATTTCTTGTTGTGACTTTGTTGACTTCCTCCATGTTTCGGTGGTACGCAGTAGCAGCAGGTGGCTTCCATGTCAATGGATCAGTGAACCTGTTCTGAATCACAGGTCAAATTTCAAAAGGGATGGTCAAAATAGATTCAGCACCTTTGACAGGTCCATTAAATTTCAGGGGGAAAAGAACAGAGAAAATGTACCAACACACTGACATAGAAACCTTACTCTGTCACGATGCATCATTGGGGGAAAAAAGTGAGCATCATCAAATGCTCACAACATTTAGTGAGCATGTGAACATCATTAAAACAACAGCTGAGTTTGGTGGCTGCCATGCTTGTGGTATGCTTTGATTTTCTGCGTTTTCCCCTCCTCTTTTGGAATGAGCACCTTTAGGGCGTAGCATCACTCCTACAGCTGCCACCCCAAGCAGAACTGGTTTGTAAGATTGCTTGGTTAGTTTCTGTATTAGTGCCATCATCAGCTATTGGATTAAACTCATCCACAGCTCAATTCATTCTCCTAAATAAGTGACCCACAAAAGCACGTCATCTTATTGTCTTTCCTGCACTCTGGGAACAAAAATTTACTCCTTTCCTCTATCACCTTGTAAATGTTTTCATTTTGTTCCATTTGCCGCTGCAAATGGATGGGGAAGTTACACTTGGGATGGGCACCAGTTATCTCTTGTACTGAGAGACCCGCAATCGCTTGCATCTTAGCGATGCCTCACATTGTCTAAGTGATGGCGTCTCCGCCAGGCAGATGCTTTGAAGCATAACAGAAGGTGATTCTAGTAAGAACTTGGCAGGCTTTGGTCTAGGAGAGAGAGGTTTCTGAGGGCAGCCTAAGAGGAGATGGAGTGAGCTATAATGAAGGAGCTACTGCTCCGAAGGGAAGAAGTATTCTGGGAGAAGTGATCCCCACTGAATACAGAAGAAGTTTCAGACAGCTGCAAGTGCTGGAGAAGAGAACTAATGGTAGTCTCTTCCATGACCACAAGGTCATCTCGAAGGAAGATGTCGTCCATGGCCAACCCCAGTCGGAACAGGGCTCCTGCTACACAACAGCTGCAAGATGCCCCTCAAGGAAAGGTCATACTTTTCAAAACTCAAAAAATGATATTTTCTTTTTCCTTTCCTCTCGCTCACCCCTTCTCTACTTGTATTTTCATTAAGAGCAGACAAGAGCAGACACAAGGGAGGTTTCCTTGCTCCTTTTTTTATACATTTCCTCAAATAACACTTGCCAATCGTCAGCCCCAAATGTGTTGTGCAAATTCTAGTTGGAATAATCTGTCCATGTTATCATTTGTTGTTATGTGCGGGGGCACGGCCCTGAAAAGCAGCCTACAAATACTTTAAACAAAGAAATCTTCAGGGAATTGCTGCTTTGCCTTAGGCTTTTGAGAGGGTTTGGCTATTGCTATCAGTTTAGTTAACAAATCCCATAATGTTGCCCTTAAGAATCTTGCCTTCTAAATATTTGCAAGCATCAAGAGCTCTTATTATGAAGAAGCCCAAGCATTTAATCATGGCAGCTTTCTGGATAAATTCAAGACCTCCATGAAATGCTGAAGGCTTTCAAATCCGAACATCCGTTTGCATTCAGATCAGCATCTGTAAGGCCATTTCTGCACTACATTGTTATAGTGCTATTATTTCCCTTTCAACAGCCTATGGAATCCTCAGGTTTGCAGTTTGTGGAGGTGCAGAATTCCACAGAATGTTGAAAATGGAATAATAGCACTATAACAGCGTAGTGTGGAAATAGCCTAAGTCGACCTGAGAATATCACACAACTCATTGTTACCAAAAGTTTATATGGTTTGGGCTTCATAATGAGGGGTTTCGGGTACTCTAGTTTTCTGAGGGCTGGGATCACTAGCATGACAACAATGTAATTTGTCATCCAAAACCTATAATATCTAGGATCTTTTGGAGCAGGCATGGAGAATAGCTAAAAGAAACATTACTGATAATGGTAAAAATACAAAATTAGTCATTTGAACATTTAGCAACAAACATAAAGACAATACACAAGATAAGATGCACATTAATAAATTGCATTTCATTATAATAATACAAAAAGTGTTTTTAGTTGCAGTTGCAGAGATTGGGGACGGGGAACATTTGTCCTGTTAGATGTTGTTAAACTGTAACTCCCATCAGCCTAGGTAGCATGGTAATGGTAAGAGATGCTGTGAGTTGCAGTCCAACATCATCTGGAAGACCATGTATGTCCTATCCTGACTTAATAGGTAGCAGAATGCAGTGGGAGGATTTGGGGGCAGAAGACCAGGCTCCCTACCCTGTAATGTAGCGATCAGGAAGGTTTCCAGATGTAGAACAGATGGCTTATCATATTTTGAAATACAATGTAAAGTATGTTTTCCTGGAAAGACTATGGCGCTTGCCTAACAGCAAAGAGTCATGTGGCACCTTTATGATTTATCGTGGTAAGAGCTTTCACTGAGTAGAATCCACTTTCTTGGAAATATACCTGAAGCTCTTAGAGGTATGTATCTCAATACATATGGTTGTGGGTGGGATCAGAGTGAAATTGGCTGCACAAAGTGAAAATAGTATGATGAACACTAGCTTTTTAACAAAACTGTTGGTGATAGCGCAGACATCCTGGCAACAGGTAGAGGCAGTTAACAAATGTGGCATGACAGACACCTACTGAGCAGTATATCAGCATGATTTACCTCTGAAGTTGTAAAGCAGAGCAACTATATGTCTGGAAGGCAATTTTTTTTGCCTCTGGGACCCTCTGGGGGCCTCCTGAACTGCCAAAAATGTCAAAAAGAAATGAAAACCAGAACTGGCCAGAAGTCAACTGCTGATTTTGAAAAACGTATTTTAAAAAATGTTCAACAGTGTAGAAGGAGGCTGCAGTTTGAAATGTGAGTTGCCATTCTTGGAGACATTTCATATTTCTTTCTTTATACCAGAAAAAAAAAGGGTGTTCCCAGGGAAGAGCCAAGGGACATAAAAACAGGTTTGGGGCTGTAGTTTACTTTTATCTGTTGTAAAGAATGTATTTGATTTGTTCTGTTGTGCTAAAACTATAAAGGTCCTGTTTCTTAACATTCTCTATATATGAAACTGTTATCTTAAATTACCTAGCTGTGACATGGAACATGTGCCTTTCATGCAAAGGACTCTGTGTTCAGTCCAAAATATTTTCAGTTAAGTAGTATCTAACATAGCTGGACAGAAAAAAGATCTCTTCGTCTGAGATACTGGAAAGCTACTACAGATCAGAAGATACAGTTCTGGGATGGACAGATGTTATTTTCAATAGAAATAAAGACAAAAATAAGCAGATCTAGCTATTGTCTCGTTCATACTGATTGATAATGGAGTTGCATAATAACTTGACGGAATGGCTATTAGAAAAGCAGGGAGAAAAAGGGTAGTATTCTTCTTTCTAATTCATCTTTGACCAATACTTTGGTTGTTCTAGTATCCTTTTTGCTGTTCTTACCCAATTAAGGCAGCCAAATGAGGCTTGGTCAGGTCAGTGAAGAGAAGGGTTAAAGCCTCTTTAGAAACAAATGTCGTTCCATTCAGCTGTCAGACGGTTGTAGTAAGGTCTTTACGGGGAGAAACAATGCTTTCTGAATGCCAGTATTTACATCATTTACACCCAATCTCAGGCTCACCATTTTTAGGCAAAGCATTTTGAGTGCACATTGGCATATCATTTCTAGGGATTCTTAGATGAAACATTTCAAAACTCATTCCTGTCTTCTAGTTTTGGAGCCAGAAGCAATTTTGGTCATCTGTGTGGCCAAACTCTGTTGGAACTAGATAAGCAAGGTAAATCACTATGTTCTGCTGACCCTCTCAGGGGCATTAAAAACCATCAACTATGGTGTCTTTTTGGACCACCTGGTGGGAGTCATTGATGTGTAGTGGTTCTGATTCTCCTTTGGGGTTTAGTTGCAGATTATGTTTGTGACACCTTGGCTGTGGGTGTATGGTATTTCTCAGGAACTGATGATGTTTCCCATGTCATTAAATATCTATATGGAACCAGTGAGAAAGATGGTCTTTGAAGTATTGTCACCCATATGGATATGACACAGTATTCTATTTCTGCTTTTCTTATCAAGAAAGCTGTTGAGGTTCTTCACCAGTATCTGGAGGTGATAATGAGATTAATAAAGGCTGATGAATTGTAACTTAATCCAAACAAGACCAGTAAGTCCAAGATTAGAATGCCACAGAGTAAGGGGTTCAACCTAGATAGATCACAGACCTGTTTTAGATGGGATTGTACAGCTGCTGAAAAATCCAGTTCTGTTCTGGGGTGCTTCTAGACTGTCTTTTCACTGAATGATCACATGCAGATAGGCAGAAATGTTGCTGAAGACAGTTCTTCAAAGGGAACTGTCAAATGGTGATAGGTTCCACTTAAAACAGTGACACGGACTTGCATTCTCACCTCTTGCTTTAGGGCAAGGCTACTCATAGTAATACTCAAAGCCTGTGGATTGGCACTACTCCATAAGCCATCAGTTCCTGCCTATTGGGGTGAGAGAGAGAAACAACCCACCTCAGACATTTCACTTCTGGTGGATTCTATATAAAATACTCAGAGGAAGAAACTGGCAAAACCACCTCTGAGTATTCCTTGCCTAAGAAAACCCTGCGAAATGCATGGGCTCACTGTAAGTCAACAGGCAACTTGAAGGCACGTACCCACTCGCATATAAAATACATTTGCAGACTGAAATTACATCCAAATAACTGTGGAAGGAAAGACCCCCTGTGGGCACATTCTTATTCTGTCATCCATTAAAAAAAGATCTCTCCCCTCTTAAGGCTAAACACAGTTGCTTTTGTAGGGATTACTATTTCTTCTTTTTGTCTTCCTAAACCTGCATTACAAATAGCCTATTCTGTTCTCTCACAGTGCCTCATGATGCACACTGAGGCATCCCAAAGCATCCTCCTCCAAGCAGAGATTTGTGCAACAAATCTGAGACCTCAGGGAAATAAAGCATTAAGATCAGGTTGAACCTGTGACAGGTTTCTAGAAATGGATGCAATATGGAATTACTGAAAGGGACTGCCTGAGGCAGTCAAGAGTGTGGTTCCTACAACATCTTAGCCAGCTTGGCTGGAAGTGTCTGGAAACTTACACCCAGTGCAAGTGGCAGTGTTTCACTGGCTGCCATCTTACAGAACTGACAATGAAATGGGAAAGGCATGTGCTGTAGTGAGAAAAATGTGAAATGGTCTTAAACCAAGAAAGATCATAAATGAACCTACTTCAGTACCTACACTGAATAGCATCATGTCTTCAGGGTTTGTGAGACAAGTCTTTTCCAACTCTATGGAGATTAAAGCTGGGGATTCCTGACCAGTGTTTCCCAATCTTTGGTCCTCCACATATTTTGGACTTCAACTCATGGAAGCTGCAGCCAGGCTAATCAATGGTTAGAGTTTCTGGGCGCTGGAGTCCAAAACACCTAGAATGCAAAAGGTTAAGAATGCCCAGATTCAGAGACAGCTCTCTCATATACTTCTTGTGGGTTTCCCGCAAGCATCTGGCTGGCCACTGAGGAAAAAGCAGATACTGACCTAGATAGAACATCAGTCTGTCCCAGCAAAGCTCATTGTGTGTGTGTTGAGACTGGTATGTTCTTAAGGCCATAGCTTATGTTATCACATTAATGAAGTAGAGAATATACGATTCCACCCCACATGTAGATGGTCAGCTGTTCCCTTTGTCCACAGCCAATGGTCACAATGATAGGTTTTAAATTTCAGCAAGATCTGAAGGGCCACGTGTCCTCTATCCACTATATACAGGAGTAGTTTTTTAAAATTCTCCCCAAAGCTGTTAGAAAATCTTTTTATTCAAATCCACTCATTATACCCCTCTGAACACTCAAGAACCAAGAGTGCCTTTTTTGTGGTGGCTCCAGAACCCTGGAAGGCTCTCTTCTAGGAAGCAGTCTGTTCTTTTGACCTCTAGGTAGGAACACTTTTTTGCAGGAGGAAACTGAAAATGTGATGAGCAAAGATTTTCCCTGACAGCTATTTCCTTATTGGTACTGTTGTTACATTTCATGTGGAGAAAGACAAATAAAATCAAGTCACGTGGTTTATTTGTTTTTATTTGGATTCTAAGATTGTTGCAAACTATCTTCTCAACAGCTGACTATTCAAAAACAATGAATAATACGAATATAACCAGTTAGCTTAGGACATAAGCTTCCTTGTTGCCTTAAGAAGATCATATTATTCAATTTTCAGGTTGATCATTCTAGGCCTAAATCCAATTATTATTACCAAACAGAGTAAGCCCATTGAATTAATGGGAACTTGGAAACTCACTTATGTAAACACATCAGCTTGCATTGATTCAGCGAGTCTACTCTTGCTGAAACTAACATAGGATTTAAGCCTTGATGAGCTGCAATAAAAAGAACAGAAAATCTTGCACACCTTAAAGTACTAAACATTTTGTTTAGTGTAAGCTGCAATTCATAAAAACTATGCCAAGTAAAACTTGGCTTTGAGTGTCACATGTGATGGTTGTTGCTAAAGAAATTTCATCTTTTTTCCTTTACTTATTCCTACTATTTTTGCAAATTAAAGGAAGGTAACATTTTTTTTTCAGGCAATGGATGCCCTCTTCTGGTGAAAGGTAAGTTTTCCAGTAAGCAAAGAAATGTAAGAAGAGGCTGGAAACTTACCTTCATTGTGATTAATCTTCAGAGCGATTACTTGTATGAGCTACAGCTCCTCTGTGAAGGAACAAAGCTGGCTAATAAATGTTTATGCAGAGTCTGACAAAGCTCTTAAATACACAATGCAAGCTGCAAAAAAATACAATGAGAATGTTTCTTTAAACTAAGATTTGCTAAGATGAGAGTTCTGTTGAAGGAAATTTCATGAGATGGAAAAGAACTGAGATCTTTATATATTGTTGGCATGATTATAGTATAATCTCACTCACGGGGAGATCTGCCATTTTATTTAAAGGGTACAATGTATTCTTCAACTATTTTCAATGTTGCTTCTAGACAGCAGCAACTCAGATTATGTTAGTCAGACAGACAGGAAAGCACAGCAGATAACCACAAACCAGACATCAAATTGTTGCTTGTCTGAATGAGGGAGGGAGGTGAATAGGAACTATGCACAAAATTAGTGATAGTTGCTTCTCCTTTGTCCCAAGAGATGTGTCTTGTTTGACTTCCAGGTTTGAGGCTAATATGTCTGGGAAATGCCCAGAATATGTAGAATATCAAGCAACATATTGAACGATGTCAGCTTAGACAAAATTCCCTTTTTTATACTGCAAGTCCCAGAACTAGTCTTCCCAACTAGCATGGCTCGTGTGTATGTTGGCTGGGCAATTCTGGGATCTGTAGTAAATAAGTAACTTTCTAAGCTCTGATGGTGCCATGCAGAAGATGCCTAACTGCAAACAAGAACAAGACAAAAGGAAAAGATAAGGCTATCTTGCTGAAACAATGAAAAATTGGAAAGAAGATACGAATAGTGTGCGCATGTGTGTACAAAAGTACGTAAGACATCTGACCAATGGCACTACCATTCCTTGGTGACGGGAGTGTGTGCTCTGGTGAGGCAAGAGGCTATACTGGCAGTAGCAGTGCTGCTGGTAGGGTCTCCCATGTCAGACAGACCAGACTAAAGGTGCCAAGCAGCTACTGGGCATGACACTGGTGGAAGGGCTCTCTCACACATGATGGCTTAGCTAACCATTGTTAGTACTGCACAGAAGGATGCACAGTAAAGGCCTTTTGAATGTCTTTTACCACAAAAAGTCTTATGACAAGACAGTCCAAACTGAAACAAGAGATAATGCCAGAAGATGAAACTCCCAGGTTGGACGGCACTTGAGCTGCTGGGGTAAAGCAGAGGACAACCACAAATAGCACTGTGGCTAATGACACAACTGGACTCAAGCTGAAAGGACATTAAGCATTTGACATACTTAGAGCTGAAAGGAAACTCCAAAGCTACACAACACATATTATACGAAAATGGAACATCAGAAGCATGAATCGGGGAAGTTAGACATAGTAAAACAAGAATGGAACATATAGACATTACAATACTTGGGGTGGACAAGCTGAAGTGGACAGGAATGGGACATTTTGAGTTAGATGCATCTAAGAAGCAATGAGGTGGCATTAATAGTGAGGAGAGAAGTAGCAAAAGCAGTCAAAGGATATAATGCAAAGTCTGACCAAATAATATCACCGAGACTTTAGGGAAAACCCACCAATATAACCATAATCCAAGGCTCCAGCTACAGAGTCAGAAGAAGAAGAAGAAACTGAAAAGAAGCTATGCTGGAGTCAAGAAGAATGTTGACCCCCCCACACACACACACAAAAGGACTTTCTCTTATTCACAGGCAACTGGAGTGCAAAAGCTGGAAACACAGCAGAATTAAAGATTGTAGAAAAATTTGGCCTAGGATCAAGAAATGAACCAGGAGAGCAACTAAATGAATTTTGTGAGACCAAAACTGTTCATTGCAAACATCCTTCAAGCAACCAAAGAGGTGACTAAATACATGGATATCACCTGATAGCGAATACTGAAATCAGACTACATAACTGGAAGCAGAAGATGGAGAAGTTCCATTCTTTCTGCAAAAAGGAGACCAGGAGCAGTTTGTGGCACAGACCATAAACTGCTAATATCAAAAATTATAGTAAAGAAGAACACTAAACCAACCACTGTACCAAAACACAACCTGAATATTCCTGTAGAATTTAAATATGCTGTAAAAAATAAATTTGTACTATTAAGGCTACTTGACCAGGAGCTACAAGAACTCTGGACTGAAGCACATTGTCAGGGAGAAATGCAAAGACACTATCCGCAGCCAAAAAGAAAGAGAAGCCTTAACGGATGACAGATGAACTTATGCAGGTGATATTATACTACCAGCAGAAAATGGTCATCTTGGAATGATTATTAAAAAAAAAAAATATCAAGGAAGAAAGTGCAGGAGCAGGTTTACAGCTGAAAATTTCAAAAACAAAAATAATGGCTAGGTGATTTACATAACTTTAAAGCAGACAATGAAGACATTGAAATAACTTGGCTCAGCCTTTAATCAGAATGGAGACGGCAGTCGAGAAATCCAAAGGAGACTAGGACTTAGAATTGCAACTATGAAGCAACAAGACAAAGTCCTTAAGTATAAAGATGCGTCATTCAAAGTCAGGATTGCCCATGCCATCATATTTCCGATTTCCACATACAGTTGTGAAAGCTGGACAGTAAAGAAAGCTGATAGGATGAAAATCAGCTCATTTGCAACGCAGTGCTGGAGAAGAGTTCTGTGGATACCCTACACAGCTAAAGAGACAAATGAATGGGTCCTAAAGCAAATCAAGTCAGAACTGCTCTTCCTGGAAGCCGAGATGATTAAACTGAGACTGTCATACTTTGAAAAGACTCACTTGAAAATGCTTGGTGAGGTGGAAGGCAGTAGGAAAAGAGGAAGACCACATTACAGATGGATTCCTCAATCAAGGAAGCCATGGCTATGAATCTACAAAACTTGAGAGCGAGGCAGTTCATGACAATGTGACTTTGAGGCTTCTAATTTATGGGGTTGCCATAAGTCGAAGTTGATTTGACTGCAGTTAACAATAGCAAATATAATAAATCTCTAAAATAATAAATTACTCAAATTAACACTGCATAGTCCAAACTATTAATAGTAATATGGGGGAAGGTTCATAAATAATTTGTCAAAGGAAAATAGTTTTAATCTGAATAATTGTTTTAGAGATACTTGTTATGTGCCTTTACACACACACGTATATGTGTAAGTACATACATTTTATACTCATACCCTAGCTCTGTTTGTTTTTTATAATTATACACAAGACTCAAAAGAATCATCAACATCAGCACAGTAGCATTCACAAGATGAAGAGTAATAAAAAGAGGCTTCAGGAATAAGCATGAAATATGAATTAAGTCAGTTTACAGTATTATCCCATGTGGCACAATAATTACTACAGTTAAGAGTTGGAGAGAAGAAAAAATTCAAAATGAATTATAATTTTTTTCAGCTACGTGTAGGGAAAACTTATTCTGGGCATTTCTGTGTTGCTCTTTCCATCCACAGATGTCCAAACTTCCACATTAAAAAAAAAATTGTTATTTAACTGTCTGCTATGTAAAATACCTGTCTGTATTATTTAACTGTCTGCTATGTAAAATACCTATCTGAAGAAGTTGCTCTACCAGGAAAACATCTTGCCTACATGATTACAGCCAAACACTGTAAGGGTGTTAAAATTATTTTCCCGCAGTCCAGAAAAAGGTCACTCAGGTGTCTGTACCCTTACTTTTATGCCCATTCATGTTGTTTTTTCCTTCTTTTTTTTTTAAGGCATGGCCTGGAAACCTCAACCTAAATTAAATCCAGCACAATGTTAGCAAGGGCGTACTAGCAGAACATTGTTTTCCAACTTGTCAAGTGATCCAACGTCGGTTCTTGCAATCCCTAGGCACACAACTGCTTGTACACACACAGAACTAGTGCTAGTGAAAACACTACTACTTTATAATTACCGTAATAGACAACAGAAAGGCAATTTGGCCCTCTAAGTCAAAAGCCAAGATGCCACTTTGTCAGTGACATGTCAAGTTGGCAGCTTAACCTAACAGGCTCAATGGACTGTGTTAGTCCATTAAATCACCAAAGTGCACAAAAAGACGGGGTCGAGTAGAGAGAGAATGGGAAGCCTGAAAAGAAAGCATCATAAAATGCTGGCTTTTTCAAACAGCTTCCAGAAATTAATATAAGTATTTGTCTTTATTAATAAATAGTTCTGTTGCACCAGAAATACTCTGGATTCACATCTTGGGTTCAGACCATGAGCTGCAAAGTGCGTATTATTTTTGAAAGGGGAAGTTTACAAATATTTTAAGTGTTTCACATTTATGAAGTAGGTTCATAAATTAAAAGACAACTCTTTGTTGCTGTGTGGCCTTCAGTTGTTTCTGACTTACAGCGACCCTAAGGTGGCCCTATCATGGGGTTTTCTGGAGCTAAGAGTGTGTGACACATCCAAGAGTGTGTGACACTATACTGTTGGAAAAATAGATGTCACTCAGTTGTATGTGGGGATTGCAAAACTTCCGCAGAAGTCAGTGAGATTGCTCTAGACTACTCTGGAAGTTCTGACTTTGTAAGGCAACTTTCTGAACCTTAAAAACTGCACATTAGAAACACATTTCCTGAGTAACGTAGGCGTTATTGCAAGTCCTTCAGGTTAGCGTACTTGAAAACAATTCAAGAGACTAGCGAGAGAGCCCCAGGTTGAGTCCACGTCTGATTGAGAAGCTGTCTACATCAAAGCTTCTCATAGGATAAATATGAAATGGCTAAGTGGAGCGCAAGCCACAAAGAAACTGTGCTACAAATTCCGGAAATAAATTCTTTATTTGGGGATTATATTGATTCAAAACATATTAATACTAAGAAACTAAAACTGACCTTTCCACAAACACTTATTTTCACTCTTCCACTCAAGTTAAAAAAAAAGGAGAAGAAAAGAAAGTTCTCAGGAATGTGTACAACAAAAATGCATGTTTAAGTTGCCTGGTATATTAACAACGTATATCAAGCTCCGCTGTCTTGGAAGAGGGCCGTTGCCATTAGAGCTGACAGTTTATGCAATTACTAATCCAGGTGTCCCATCAAGCCAGGAACTTTGGCTTGGGTACCCAATGATGCTGTGCTGATCTCCCGTGAGCAGCTGCAAAAGAAAGAGCAGTTATATGATCCAAGACTGCTGATTTAGGTCAAAGCTACTGAGAGCATGAAGTAGCTGTTCTTTCAGTGACAGACTGGGCCAAAACTCAATAACAAAACCATTCCTTTTCTTCTGAGCTTATCAATACAAAATTGAAAAACTGCAGCCACAACAGGACAACTTTCCACTTTGTGCATACATCCATTTTTCCTAGAATGGTCTTTCCTGCCTTTCCAGCATCATAAAAGTGCTAGAAACTTGTCCTCTCTCCCTGTTTCCTTTCAATCAGCTTATACTTATGAATGGAAGAGGGAACCATTAAAGGCAGAAATGGTTCAGTGACACTCAACAAGCTCACAAAGGTTTGGGATCGTGCAACTTGCAAGCATACAGGGCTAGCACTGCAGGTCACATATTCTAAAATTTGCAATCTGATTTCTGCTCTGGTGACTGATATTTTATTTGGTGATTAAACTGTTGGATAAATCTGTTTGAAGTATTGTCTTGCAATTTGTTCACATTGTCCCTTCTCCAGTAAAAGTGAAATTGAGAGAATTGCATATGGTTAAATGTGCAAAAGTCTTTCTGGCTCTTTTGACTTACACATAGCTAAAATTAAGCCACCTTAGGGTGCCCAGAGATTTCTGATTAGCAAATGTAAATAAAGAATGGAACGGGGGGGGGGCATGTCATCTAACAAATGAAATTTGCATTTGCTAAATGAAATCAAGAAGCCACAGCAACTCCTGAGCACAACCTAAATTGGCACAACTTCTTCCAAAAATAATTTCTGGCCTGGAGTGGGGAGAAGCAATACAATCTAAGAACAGCTATTCCCCCACCTGACCTTTTGAACTTTGATACTGCTAAGATATATTTCCAAGTTCTTGGCAGTCTTGAAAGCTACAGACACAGACTGGCTCTGGCCTGGATCCAGAGCCCTGTAAAGCTCAGCTCTCTCATATACTACTTGATACGAAACATGAACTGCTTTTATGGTTGTTTAAAGTTATATGCATGCAAAGAGCACTGGCTTCTAGCTCAGCTCATATCTAAAGTCTGCCTCAATTCATCAGCACTAAGAAGAATCTGAAATTCAGTGCTTTGCAACACCCAAGGACTCAGGAGAATGCTCAGGCAAGCATGAGCCACATAAGATGGAATAGTATCCATCACATCAAGCCAGAAAACTGTACAGCTAGTTAAAAATATCTGGAGCCATAACCCTCTTGGAACTTTTTATTTGACATATCTTAGGCCAAACTCATAATCTCTGAAAAAGAGTACTAAATGTGAGAAGACCCGTAAACTTTGACTGAGTATTCCCATCCACAATAAGTAGAGTAATATTCTAGAGCAGAGCAATATTCTGCTCCAATCTCCTAACCAGCATAGGTCTTTACCCCAGAATTTTGATAACTTGGGACCTCTATCACCTTAAAGGCAATTGGTAGGAAAAGAAGACGGATTTCTACTTGAAAACAGGACAGAAGTTTGGCAGATGTTTCCAAAAGGCTCTAAAACACAGAACAGCTTCCTGACACATATCATAGAGCAGAATGCATGGGGTTTAAAATTTTTATACACTCTTCATTTTCTTCTCTATAGGTCCCCATAGTTCACCTCTGGCTTTTATTGTCATCATGAACAGTCAACATGTCCAAAAGATCACAACTGCCCAATGTCACTCTGTGACTTTCACATCCGAGTAGGGATTGTAGGTCAAAGTCCAACCAGTGTTAGAAATTAACTACAATTCTTAAAATTTGACAGGAGAATTTGAGAGCTATAGTTGAAAAAGTAACTTTCCCCAGTTCTCAGTTCAACACACTATTCACTATTCTACATAGTCTCTGAATGGCATGAATTAGGGCAGGAGACATCAAAAAGGCAAAACAAGCTGTTTTAATTCCCCCAGCTTCACCCAGCAATTACCTGGTGTTGGCAACAGGCCTGGCCTGCTACCAATCAATGGACGTTTTGCAGGTAGATGTGGAGGAGGAGCTAGGTGGATTGGTCTTTTTGCAGACTTTATCAGAAGAGGTGGAGGCTTACCCTTTGGACCACTCAGTGCTGTTTCAAATCAAAAAGACAAACAATTACATGGGAGTTGGGTTAGTTCAGGGCTTTTACTTGCAAATATGTGGAACATTTTATTACTATCAATTCATTACTGAAATGCATAACCCACCAAAATGGTGTCCGATAATAAAATACAAGATCACAAACAGAATTATAATCCAAGCATAAAAGTAGAGTTAACACACATCAACGGAATTCAAGAAACAAACAACTACTAGTCAAAACATATTAAAGCAAACTGACTAGTCAGGTGAATGGCCAAGAGAAAAAGGACATCCTGGTCTGTGGGCAAAAGGGCATCAAAGGACATCTCAAAAGAAGAACATGTACAGAATATTGGAAAGATCAAAACAGTATGACAATCATGATTGACTATTACCTAATACACAGGCCATTTCTGCACTAGACTGTTATAGTGCTATTATTCCACTTTCAACATCCTATGGAATCCTGGGGTTTGCAGTTTATGGAGGGGCCTCACTCATAGGATGTTGAAAGTGGACTAACAGCACTGTAACAGTCTAGTGCAGAAATGGCCAAAGATGAAGGTAGGATAGACTCTAATAAGAAGTCTTTGCTTGCTGGTGCAAGACCAAAGAAGACACCACACATTCTGCCCTAGGAACAGATTTTCCGACTGCAAGTGCAACCACTAACGTACTCTTGTGTGTTCGCTAAATCTGCCTTGATATGATCCTAAAATCCATACAAATACTGGCAAAGTTGCTCTTTCAGATAAATTTTCATCAATGCCAATCAGCTACCTACCTGATACCACAGGTCTTACCCAAAGAACTAAATCAGCTTTCCCTAATCTGACGCAGTTTCTCTAACCTGCTGTCTGAGGCACTCTGAGCACTGTAGTCCAATAATCTGGAGAGCATGTGGGCTGGAGAAGGCTAGATCAAATATTACAATAGTTCATTCCAATAGTGACTGTGCACTGCAAAAGTTAACAGTGATAGGAGTGTTGTATATGCACATTATAAATTTAGTGCTCATTTTACATTGTTATATTGGGTCTTTTGTCTCATCTAAGCTCTCTGTATCTACAAGTGTTCTCTCCCATCTTGTCGGCTTAATAGCAAAGCCCTTTCGGTTAATACGATTAACAGTTGTACCAACCTGGTGTTGGAAGAAGGCCACCCAACGGTCTCTCACCCAACAAAGCCGGCTTAGCCAAAGATACCGCAGGTTGGCCTAATGCAGGATTCCGACCAGGTGTTGGAAGAAGAGGCGGAGGTTTGCTCAGAGTCTGGGGAAGAGTGCTTGTACTTGGCCTGACACTTGGTGGGTACACAGCATCTTCAGCTACAGCAGCTAAAGTGTTCGTTTCTGCAACAAAGCCTGGAGAACCAAGAGTCAGCAAGCGAAACACGCTGATTAGTGAGCAGCGAATTTATTTACAGCCCAGAATAGTTTTGCTGCTCACTTACAGGAGTAACATACTCTCTTTAACTGTACTGTTCTTTTGTGCAAGGAAGCATTTGGATCTTTGATGATTAATCCGTTTACTTTTACAGAAGTTGTGGGATTCATTTTAAAGCGGATGGCTGCTACACTTTGTAGTTTGTAGAATACAGAATAAAGTGCATGGGACCTGGAGCTTTTTTTGTGAGTGTCAGAACAGTACTTAATCTGATTTTAGTTATACAAGGAATGGGGTTTGCCACGTGAAATGCGAGTGCAACAAGACAGGCAGTGAACAAGAGAAATGTGTTCTCCTCATTTAGACGCAATGTTTTTCACAACTATGAAGTCTGGGTCAGAATAAAACAGAATATTTCCTCCTACACCTTAACGTGACAAAGTTTCCCCTCCTTAGAGCCACACCTGTACAGGAAAAAATCCCATTCCTTCTTTCCTTCACTCTGCCCTTTCAGCATTAAAAGTAACTTAGGAAGCAGAAAAATCCATCCCGCACAATAGAGGCTGGTAGGATGTCCCCCCACCCCTGGATATGAATGGAGCTTAAAGACTTAGTTTAAAAAACAGCAGAAAGAATATTCTTTCAAGATCTACAGAAAGAACTGCTAGATAAAAGGGTGGTTGTGCACACAGACACAGAATAGAGAACATACTATTGTTTGGTTCTAGTTCAACAGCCACCATCATCACCACATAGATGCAGATCTGTCAATATTACGCACTGCTCCCATTTTATAAAAAGTATATGGGATCTCCTTTGCCTACAAAGCCAGATGTCAAGCTAATTTTAGGAAGGTCTGCATTACTATACGCAACAAGATTTTAAAGATTCAAGGTTCGCCTTCACATTCTGTATTTTATCATTTTTTTTAAATATATAGGATGAGCTCAAGGGCTATTTTCGAAACAGTGGAATTTATAGGGATATTCTTAGGGAACAGGTTGGGAAAATCAGGAATACCTTCAAGCTTATTTCTCCTGGTCTTCAGGTAGTCACTTATTGAGTTCAATTCTTCCACATATAAATGTTTTCCCTCACTTAAAAGAAAGAGGAGATGTCTAATGGCTAGAGGCACATGGTAATTCTCATAAAGCTCCCGTTCTAGGTAGTCATCCGCAAGATCAGCTGCTTTGTGAGAAATCTCTGCACGTTCCTGTTCTTCACGCTCAGCAATAATTTTCTCAAACTCTTTAGCTATGAGAGCCAATGCATCCTCCATGGGCATATTACGATGTACTACGGAGAAGAGAGATACCTTGCTTTTTAAAAAGTTACTTTAAGACAAAACCAAATACAAAAGTGCAGTGTTTTTGTACCATTCAAATGTTAAAGTTAAAAGCCAACTTCTGATTCAATGTTACCAGGTTTCAGCTTTTAACCGAAATGTTACATATTCAGGACTCTGCACAAAAATGTTCAGTTCCATTGAGTGTAACGTGTGCTTTCAAAATGATCTCATTTGGTAGTTCATTTAAAATAAATTAATTTTATACTTGGAATAATTTTATGCATCATTCTTGAAAAAAGGAATGGTATTATAATTTGTAAGTTTTAAATTATAAATTGTAATTTCTGTTGCTGAAAGTTGTAATATTTTTAATGCAACAAAAATACAGAGTAAAATAGGGTTTTTCATATTTTCAGACAGAGAGGTGACATTAAGCCTAAAAAAAACTGGTTGGCAAAGAAGTGTTGTACAATGTATGTGTGTGTTTTTTTCAAATTAATTCAAGTAGTTTTATTTTTATTTGTTCAGCACATTCAGCAGTATTTTGAAGGGGTTTCAATTAAAAGTATATCCTTCCATTAGAAATATTCTAACGTGATATATTTTAATATTGTGTATATTGAAGAAAAGTTCTAGATAGCATTTTTTCTGAACGGGGACTGTTTCTGAATGAAGCTAAACTTACTTTTGATAGACTGATGAAGCATGATTACGGTGCAAGAGGAAAGTGTTACATTAGATGGTTCAACAAGAACACAAAATGGGGAACCATCATTTTTAACTTCTTGGAGGGCACGTGTAAGACCTGATTCAGATGTAAGGTATATCATTTCCACCACAAGGCCATGATCTTGCAACCGATGGCCTATGGCTGTTGAGTATTCCCTTGAAGGAAAAAAAAAAGAAGAAGCACGTTATTTTACAAGTAATTCCAAAAAATAAGAAGTTAACGCCAGTGTTAATTCTGCCATTCTGTGAAGACTCAAGAGTACAAGCTAGTCATGTTGATGGTGTCTTTGGAATTCACCCAACCCACTTGATATGGCAAGAATGAATGGGTGTGATTTTGAGGACTTTTAGATTTAAGCAGTCATTTCTACAAACCAGAGTCTTGTTATAAATGAGAACCATCCCAAAAGGAGCTATATATTATTCTGGAAGTGGGTTCAAAGTTATCATTGAAAGTTAAGAATCTCAGGTAACGTATGATACTTTTTAAAACTACCCTGTAAAACTTTACAAGACTCTTATTGAGTGTTGGTTATAGAATATCTCCCCACATTTTATTTTAGTTTGTGGTGGTCTGGGCTTTCATTTGAGAAACACTGATTTCTTCATAATAGCAAGCAGAACGGCGAAATCCTTGATCGTACAAAGGATGTATATAAGCAAAACTCTACAGAATTCTGGACTGGATTAAACAGGTTTAGTCTTACAAATATTTTGGCTCAAGTTCTATGTTTATGTAACTGGACAAGAACACATAAAAATTCTTGGGCAGCTTCCATTTCAACGACACCTGCAAGTGTCCCATGTTTGTACTACTGAAAAACTGCTTAGCCTCTATGCACATGGGGCAATTCACAGACAGAACTCTTAAAGTGTGGATTCCTATATGCCTGCAAAAAAAAAAAAAAAAATGATTTGGGGAAGTATATTTTTCGAAATTTGTTTAGCAGCAGGTGAGCAATAGGACCATAATTCAAACGGAGTAATCCAATATAAGTTTGCTCTCTGCTATAGGATCTCTGAATTACAAATACATTTGAATTTTTATAAAGAAACAAACGTGTCAAGGCAGCAAGAATTACACCACAAGGTAATTACGAAAAGGATCACTGGATCATGGTATTACATATATTTTTCACTTTGTATGTTACTGTTATAATGTTTATTGTTATGGAATCATGTCAGTATAGAATTAAGTCCCATTCTGGGTCATTCCACGTTAACAACTGGCTTGAACTGAATTTTATTGAGATTTTATTTTGACCTCCATGACAAAAGTCACGTGGACAGGAACACCAAAATTTATCTAGTTAGATGATATAGAATGGCTGCTATTTACGTCAAAGGGGCGATGCAGTGTGATTAACTATGGATATCATCTTCTTCATAACAGTTCTGAACAAATACCACAAAAGGCAATATATCCACTCTGCATCTGAGATATTAAAATCTGTGTCCGTGAAATGCAATGTGTTATCTATGCTGAAACTAGTGAGAGAATAGAAGAATGCTTTAAAGACATGCATTAAAACTCAATTGCCTTTGAAAGTACAAATAGCTGAGATTAACATTTTAGAAGGTTTGAACAAGGATTTTAATGAGAATGCTGTTGGGATGCCTTTCTCAGAATAAAACCAGAAAGAAAGATGGCCAAGTGGCCACATATCTGAAGACTGCAAGAAGTTTTGTGTGACGCTAAACGATCAAGGCCCTCAGTATGTTCCTCTGTAAATGGACTTCCAAGAATAGCCTGTTAATGTCACGAGCAAACAGATGAAAGGGAAGAAATGTATCCACCACCACTACCTACTAGTGGATGGGAAGAAGAGGTTGTAGAAATATTTTACTAAAACTGTCTCATACAGATTCCACATGTAATTTTAGAGCTGAAATATCTAGGGAAAGTTAGGAAGATACAAATCATGTTTAAAATCACTATTAGGTAGACATACATGAATAAACTGCTTAAATTATTTTAATTACTCATTATCCAATTATTTTTATTATTCGTTACGTGAAAACTTTTATCAAACTTCAATAGAGACAGCAACCGCTGATACGATTTAAAGTGTGCTTGAATGGGGAACCAGAAAACAACTTTCTGAGGATGGTTTCAGGATATATATTAAGAAGTTGGGGATAATGTTAATATTGTAAAAGACTGCAAAACTAGAGAAGATGACAAGTTGAGAAAAGCATGACTAAAATATTGTGGAACTCCAAAACCTTCATTATTTAATAAATGCCAAGCCATCAGATTTGCCATGAACCGTTGAGCATCTTTGTACTAGAAGAACCTGAAGAATCTTTGTATTAGAAGATGTTGAAGAAAAACCAAAATGACACCTGGAAGTAAAACCAATTAAGGATATCAAACAAATAGTATTCTTGATGTGACTAAAAATAGTAATTGAAGAGAGTTATTTTCTTTTGGAGAACACAAAAGAAAAACCATTTAAGTGGAGACACTGAATGTTTAACATTAAATACTAAAGATGCTCCTTGTCACATGATTCCTGACATCCAAACTCAACTTTTGTGGACACAGAGTATTTGAAGAGATTTAATCAAAGTAGTCATCATCATAGTCACTCCTCGTTTACCACTCCATATTTTTATACAGATACTGTATCCCTATAGATTTGTATTACTTTTCCTGAATTGGCTTCATTTAGCAATAATACAATTTAATTTAAACCTTCATATAAAACAAAGGATGTTAAATTATCAAACATTTTTAAAAATTCAGTTACTGTCCCAAATTATGGTGACCTCCAAATTATGTTTGCAGAATCAAGGAAAAATAACATCATAAAGGAAAATTTCAAAACATTACCAAAATCATAAGCTCTCATTGCAGTCAATTACAATTACTATACAAAAAGGATAAATCTCAGTTACTCTTCTGCATATCAGATTCATGTGCATCAATGGGGGAAATATGTGGAAAACTGCCTAGTTGATAGGAAAACTTTGATGCTACTGGCATTAGATTTTTACAATGCTCCTTCCAAACAGACTTTTTTGTTAAGTAAAATTTGATCACAAGATTAGGAATTATATTTAACTGTAGCAACTCTGTAAGCATACATGAATCAAGTCCTACTAAGGCAGTAGTACTGAGACCCATGCTACTCTTGATATGACATGCCTACATTTTTAAATGCCGCCCCATTCATGTGTGAAATAGTGGGTAGGGCTATGGTTTAAAAGGTTCAGATGGGAATGTGGAAGTTAGGTACCCAATTCTCATCCAATTTACTACTCTTATCCCTGTTCTCCATCCCTCCCAATTTTACCCAGACAGGTTCTCTTACAGAAAAGAACCTGGCCCTATAGGAGAATATAGCGAGGGAGAAAGTTCACCTTTTTTCTTTTTTCAAATATCATTCTCTCCTTGTTTATATGTAAGTGAGACAGAGCTACATTTAAGGACACAGGTATACTGCTGTTACATGTAGTGTGAGCAACAGGTACTGCATATTTGCATCACAGATTTGCATTACTTCTGGAAAACCTTAAGCAAGGAAATCAAATGTATTAGGTACACTGAAAAAGATGAAACCAAACTTTAAGATATTAGTTCAAATTTCATTAGGGTCTGTAAGTATTTCTTTGAAAAAGCAAAGAAAGGACCTACGCTTGATCTTTGCTGATGGAAACAATGACACAGTCTGAAGGTCTGTCCTTGTCATATTCCTTCTCCATCTGTTGGTAAAACTGCATATACAGCTTTTCCCGACGAACATCCTTAGTATAGTCATCATCTAAAATAACAAACGCAGACACCTTGAAAAAGTGCCACCAGCAAAGTAGAGATAAAGCTTAAAAATATTTCTCACTCACTTTGAAAAGACACAGTAAGTTCAGAGTAAGTAAGAAAATACATTTTGGTAACTTTCAAATAATTTCTCATAATTTGCAAGTATATTCTGGATACTTTATCTAAAAAACCTATGGAAGTCTGATAAGAATCAGAATGTGGAAGGCCTGAAGAAGCTTACAAGTCATGTAAACAACTGGGAAACAGAAACCAAGTCAAGTCATTTTTGGCATGCCTACTATTTTGCGATCACAAGGCAATACAGAAACTCTCTTACCTTTCTGGGAATAATGATATCTCTCATAGTTATCTTCATTCCCTGTTGATGGATGATACTGCTGCCCAAAGAGTTCTTCAAAGCTAAGCATGTGATATACACAAAAGAAAATCAGGCACAATAAAAACATTTACAAGATACTGTTATAAATCCTCTTATGGGGGATATCTTAGTGCGTTATCATTGTTCTCAATGAACCACATTGCTGGTCAACCCAGATAATGCTAATATCACAGACTTCCTAGACTATACTGTTGAGAGAAATTTGGCTCTAAATTTGAAGCTGAACTGGTTAATGCAAGAGTATAAAATAAAGTAAATGATATGTAAACACATACAGTGCTATTAACATTCAGAGTAGCCATACATTTCCATTTGCTACTGTTTCTTCTTTTATATTTGCTACTGTTTCTTCAGTTTATTTAAGATATATCAACTGTTGAGTTTGGTTTTCATTCACTTTATGCACTATTTTGCAAACTTTAAGCTGGTTCTTTAGAACTATTTGCGCCATTATGTGCTTTCAAGTCAACTCTGACTTATGGCTACCTTATCATAGGATTTGCTTGACAAGATTTCTTTAGAGGAGGCAGGCTGAGAAAGTGTGACAACCAAAGTCACCTCATGGCTTTTCTATAGCTAGGTGAGGTTTCGAATCCAGATCTTGCACAGTTCTAGAACAGCACTCAAACTACAGTTGCTTATTATACATACAGTAGATACTAAGTATAATTTCAGAAGACAAAAAGATGCTTTATAGCACTCAAGACTGTCTAGCTAGTTCAGTATCAATTACAAGGACTGACAATGACTTTCTTGCTTCTCAAGCAGAGATCTTTCATTTCACTTTTTAATCTTTTTGAAATTGGAGATGTTAGAGATTGAACATGGGTTCTTCTGTACTGAATGACATGTGCTCTTTCAGTGATCGTTCTAATCTAGGGTGAATTCCAATGTGTACTAACAGCATGCGAAACTGTGTCTTGTCTATGTAGTGCCAGGTATCACACACAGAAATGGCAGCTTCGAAGGAGATCTGTGTCAGCTTTTAGTTGATAGAGTCAGATGGCTGGTTTGGGGAGAGAAAGGTTATGTCCAAAATGGCCTTGGGTTTATCAGCTACTTTGCAATGCAGACAACAAATCTGTTAAAGACATTCATTTCAGTTCATTATTGCTTATCCTAAGCCCTGGAAATGCGGAACCATTATAATCAAAATTAGTACAGAGAAAACAGCTCTAACCTGTTAGCATCTTCATAGTCCTTTGAATAACCATCTGGGGAAGAGTAAGAGCTCTTCTGAAAGGGTTTGTAAGGGTTTATGCTAGAAGAAGTAAGAAATGCTATGTAAGGATTTTCTGTAGAGTCTTTTGTTTGTACTGTTATGAAGACGATGACAAACTCTACCCAGGAAATTCTGAATCCTGCTTCAGGCAGTGCGAAACAGGAGCTGAAAATATCTCTTTGTCAACAAGGCACTAATGAAGACTATTAGAAGCAACAATTTCTGCTCTGCATTACCAAAGCATGTCAGTAAGAGATGAAAACCTTTCTCTGTTCACATACTCCTTCCATAAATTCTTTGGAACACCACACAATGACGGTCCCACCAACATCAGTGCTTAAAACAAAGCACTTTAGAAGTTAGCCACCTCCCTTAAAGAAACTTCATGACTGACCCTTCTACTAATACCCTCTGTAGCAACCAGGACTGAAACGATCCAGAGAGGGACGAGGCCCACGCTCTGGCTTTGCTTTCCATATAATCGTACTGATCTAGCACGAAGGCTGAGTGCTTTCCAACTCCTCTAGGCCTTTACATGCCCAACAGTGGAGCTGTAAAATAACTTCTAGAGAAAAAAACTAGAGATACAAACAAAATGCTAGCATGCCACACTGCATGTAGCTTTTACCCAAACATACTTGGTATGTAATCTACAAATATATTTCACTGCAAAATTCTGTTCTTGTTACCCGTTATTCTTAGAAAGCCGCTGTCACAATTCCCTGTAGCTGCTAGCTAACTGAAGGAACATTTTCATTTGAGAAAAGGATAACTAGGAAGCAGTTGAGCTGTTTGAAGACTTAGACTCCTGACTCACTTGGAACTTATTTTTCTACCTGTGGCTGATAGAGGTAAAGTGTGACTCTTTTCCCCTCAAATCAATTGCCTTCAGAAGAAGAAGGGCTAACTAACAAAGCTCCTCAAACCACTCCCAGATCAGATAGCAATTTAGCCAATGCATTGTTTTAAAAGAGGCAGTCTGCAGAGAAAACAACTCTTAAGAGATGCCGCTAAAGGCAATTCACCAATGTTAATAATCATAGCTCAGGAATATTCACGCCATGCTTTAAATATCACCTTAGCTGCATTCAGCTGTAAGAGTGATTTCATAAATACTATAAACAGTTAAGTAATAACATTCAGATTTGCCATTAAGATGAGAACTCACTGAAATACATGACAGCACTTGAGTACAACATTCAGTGCAGTTTTAAACATGATTAAACCACTTGCTTGGATCAGGAACTCAAAATAAGCCAAATGTAGATTACTACATTAAAAAGTATAGTTCTCTTAAGTCTTAACTGGATTAATACTGAATAATTAAAGATTATTTAAGATTAAGAATAATCTAAGCCTAAACATCACAAGAACTCTTCTTTCATTCTGTCAATAACAGACATGTCACTGTTCAGTCAAGAAAGCCATTAATCTATCAAGGCCTTGTTAAATTTAGATATTCTATTGTTCTCCAATTTCAGTATGTTAAACATTCGATGTGTTAAAAATACTGCACAAATGGGTCTTAATGTATAAAGTGCTACAGAACCATCTGTTAAAAGCTAAGGAAAAATACAGCAAATTATTCAGATAACAATATCTCTGAATGGATATTTAAGTATTTGAACCACAACTCAGAGTTTGCAAATCTGGGCTCATATGGTCAAGTAAGCAATATAGTGCTATCTTAATGCAAAGGTGAGATAAGGTAAGGAACTGACTGGTTTCAGATGACAAATGCAAGTTATAAAAATTGGAGAAAAGGCTAATTTTCTTCCTTTTGCTCAAGGCAGATGGAGAACAAGGAGAGGTTCATATTAACAGGACGCATACTAGCTTCCATACAGCTCTTAGCTGGCATGATTTCCAGCAAGACATAGACTCTACATGGTATACACTACAAGGTTTTGTCAAAAGCTCACTTATCCTGTTGCTCAGTAAAAAGAAACAGTATTAAGTGCAAGAGAGTCGACCTTCGAAAGAAAATTCGCATAAACCAGTCACAGAACAGTCAAACTCTCTGCAGTATAATTTGCCTAAAAATATATACCTAGTAACTTTGTCTATCAAGTAAATGTTAAAAAGGCACCCTTATACTTAATACTGGTTGAAAGTATATTGTGTATATGTTTTTCAAAAGGAATCACATCTGACAACTTAAATATATCCACTGTGGTTTACTTACTCCAGAAGTCGTGGAATCCATCCTGGTCTATGCCCGGACCAAAAATGAAAAGAAATGTACAGGTTAACTTCTGCAGAGCATATAATGCAAACAGCAGCCATTACAACTACAAAAGTCAGAATGATATAGTGGGAAGATAAAACAGAAGGCTATATGGGCACAAACAAGAAAATAGCTATGGAAGAAAAGCCAGATGTTTGTACAAATTCATCCATTTCCCTGCTTTTACAACTGTTGGCTACATATTATCCAGATGTACTGCTTTAACATTTGATTGTGTCAACTGTTAGAAAAATGTTTCCCAAGACTTAGAAAATAAGCTGATGGCTCTTTCAAAAAAGGTATTTTTGTCTATATTAAAGGTCATATATAAAAGGCTTCAATGGATCTGGCAAGAAGAAAAATCTAACCCAACAATAGTAAATATCAGCCTCTTTACTAAAGTAATCTTTTGAACAAATTTATAATGCGACTATTTTTACTAAAAAAATCAAAATTCCTTAAATACATGAAAAATCAGAAGGAAGACAACTTCAGAAATGCTTTTTGCAAGACTGAAAGAAAAAGGTAATGCTTAACAATTCTATTTTACAGGAAAAAAAGTAGAGCGGCTAAACACAAGAGAGGAATAGGTATAGCAAGATACTATACTTTCAAATGTTTAAATTAAGAATTCTTAAATAACATATACCGTATTAACACGTACATGAAACTGCAGGGAAAGGCTATCTGCCACCAGCACGTTAATAACACCCAACTCTATCTTTCCATTTAAATCCAAGGAAGCTATTTTAGTGCTAAACCAGTACCTGCTCTGAATAATGGACTGGAAAAGTGCAAACAAACTGAAGCTTAATCTAAATAACATGGAGGTGCTCCTGATCAGTCAAAAGGTAGACCTAGGAATAGAGATTCAGCCTGTGCTGGAGGGGTTGCATTCTATGAAATCTCCAGTTTGTCGCTTGATAGTACTTCTGGACTCAGACTTGAGCATGGATACCGAGGTTTCAGCAGTGGCCAGAAGTAGGTTTGCAAGCTCAAACTAGTATGCCAGCTGACCCATTCCTGGAGATGTCAGATCTGGCTATGGTAACACGTCTTGATTAAATTCTGTTTGGATTACTGTTATACACTTTATGAAGGAACTATTTGGAAACTTCAGTGGATTCAAAATTCTACAGCCACAGGGCTGATGGGGGCTGATTACAGGGAACACGTAAGTTTGTTGTTGCAGCAACTTCACTGGCTACAGTCCACTTCTGCGCAGAATTCAAGCTGCTGGTTATGACATATAAAGCCCTGTACAGCTCACATCCACACCATACAAAAGACTAGATCATCCCATATAACTCCGCCTGAGTTTCCACATCTCTGGAGGAGGGCCTTCTTTTGTTCCACCATCATCACAGGCATGCTTTGTGAGGACATGGAAGAAAGGATTCTTGGTGGCTAGTCCCCTTTCTGCTCTCTCTTCACTGGCAAACAACATTTTTTATTTAGGCAGTTCTTTGGCTGTAAATTGGTTGTGGCAGAACAGTCTTTTAAACTGAGTGCTATACTTTTATCTCCTTTACTGTGTTTTAAATGTGTTTAAGCTATTTGTTTTTTAACAGAATAGCTTGTTTGATTTTTTAAAAAACATTTTTATTATTATAAAAGGTGGAATAAATTGAATGAATGAATATTACATAATGAAAAAGAGCAAGAGACTGGAGACATGACAGTTAAGGAAACCGCAATACGCTACTTACATCAATGAACTAACGCTCTGTTCTCATAAACCAAATTACAATGAATTAAGATATATGCTCGAAGGAATTCCACTCTTTCAAATAAGCTCAGTGTGTGAGTTACTGTGCACACTACTGCTTAAGCTGGCAGGTTTAAAGCCTGCAGAGGTGTGGATAGAGAAGGTCAAGAAAACACAGGCTGGATATACAGTCAGAAAACATCCGTCAAGCACCAGAAGCGACATAAGAATGACAGCTGTTTGGTCCTGCTTCATTTGCTGTTAACTGTCTTTATAAATACAGACAGAAACAAAATCTGTTCTGCTGAATTAAGTGACTGGTTTAACTCTGAACATGAGAAACACATGTTGACCTCTTCAGAGTTCTAAAGCAGAGACAACTGCACCAGCAAGGATAAGGTCCTTTAGGAAGCAAGAGGGTTTATATCAAGGGTGGGAACTATGCAAACATCCAATGTTGTTGGACTGCAACTCCTAGCATTCTTCACCCTTAAACTGACTAGGGCTGTTGGGATTTGCAATCTGAGCAGATCTAGAGGACTGCACAATTCCCAGCCCTGGTCTATATTCATTTGGGTGTCTAGCACTGTCATGGTGCTAAATATAACATTCAATGTCAACTTTTTATCCCACTTAAAGTCTCACTTTGAGTCATTCTCATGTGCAGAAATATCCCACTGAGGCAGATGTTTTATATGCACTAGCTGGAATACTAAAGCAACTGGAAAACAAGGTGGGAAGATCATTCAAAACGCAACAAGGAAGAGTAGCAATAATGACAGCTATCTCCCGAAGACCACCACAAGGCAACTGTAAGGAGCTACTCTTCCAAACAAGGAATCTACTGGAGAGGACTAGTTACAAGGTTCTATCTTAATCTATCAGGATACCTCACTAGCACACACCAGCTGCTAGCAGCTAGTGAAAAAGCTATTTTTAACTCCTAAAATGAAAGGAAGGTCAGTAATATTCTTCAGTAAATCCAACACTGAAATTGCTTCTCCTCAGTAAGAACCTGTTTATCTGTCTCAAACATTTCTACATAGGAAGGGGCTCTAATTTGAAAAAGCTGCTTGTCTTGCACATTACATTCAACTGTAGGGTGAAGAATGGCTGCAAAAGACCCAATACTGTACATTGGTGATATTATAATCTCATTGTGTAACCCTCACTTGGGGAAACAAGCTTTCAAATACATCACTTGTGTGATGGTACATCTCACAATATACTTGGGTTTTTTTGCTGCAAATATTTAAAACATAGTTTGAAGCAGCTCCTAGGTAAAAGAACTCTCCCTGAATAAACAAATGGTGGTTAAATGTAATGGGCTCTGCTAACATTAGCAGTAAGCCAGAAGTCACTGCCTCTTGTGAATGCACTGGTGCATGCAGTCTGTTTATTTCTGCTTTCTTCCTTTCAGTTATGTGAGCAGCCACAAAGTGATAGCTGCTTATTGTTTCTGAACCTTGAATCCCAATTTGTTGTTTCTAAGCAAGCTAAGATTTGCTATAGCTTTACAAATTCTGCCCTCAGTTTAGATGTAATGTGCAGCTATCATTTTCTGGGTTGTTTTCTTTCCCTCATGAATGGAGTAAAAAAGAAATAGTGAACAGTTTAGGTGCAGCTCGTTCATGGTAAACCAAAAGTGATCTGAACCACTGGCCACTAACAAAGGAGATAGGGAGAAGAGCAAGTGGAAGTATGATGTGATGCACTTTCAACAGTGTTCTATTCCTAAAAGGTTTACATCTGAACTAAAAATTTATGCATAGTGTTATTAGTGACGTCAAAAGGATTATCTTTAGTAATGCAAACTTCAAGCTATTTAGATTAAAAGTATCAAACAAGCATATACTGCATTATTTTTAAAATGAAACAATAATTAGATTGGAATAAGAAGAGTTAAGAGCACTTTACTAACTCTCTAAAGTGCAAGTATTTGCAAAACAATGAGATTATGAAAATTCTAATCCTTTTATAGATGGTAAAAACAAAACAATAAATGTAATACAAAATTTATTTTTACCTCTTTTCAGGATCGGGTGGATGTGCTTGATCTGTTGTTACTTTGACCCATGAAGACATTTTTGTTTCTAAATAGGAAAATAAATTTATTATATTTTTCAGAAGTTTAAAAATTATCTCCAGAATTCCTTTTATCAATCATTCTTTCCCAACAGCAAGTCAACAGTTAACCACTCAGTTTGATTTCTCTTTAAACATTTTCATTACAGAAATAAAATAAATTGTTCAAGATCCTGTTAAAAATATCACCTTTCTTACCATAAAACTAATAAGCTGTTAAATCACACAAATACATACTACTAAGATAATAATAGTAAGTTCAGTCACTTTCACATCTTCTTACATCACCATTACTGGAAACCACAGAAAGATATTATATACTAGCTCAGGCCATCTTGATTTCCGTTAGCACTTCTTCTGAGACATACTCTCTGCATGCTCTTCATTCACTTTCTGAGTCTACTGTGCTTGTTTGGTACATTCAAATCAGTTCAGATCAGCTGAAGAGAGCCTAGCATTTTAGCGCTACATTACTAGCCATAAACATGAGCAGGTGGATGGAAGCAGGACAGAGCAACTTTCTGGCAGCAAGCTATTGCAAGAGACAGACACTCTACGATTCTCTCATACAAGATGGCTAGTAAGATTTATTTCCCAAGGTAGTAAATTTTTTTGGACTTGTTTATAATGTAAAGCTGTAGCATTTATTTATTCCCTCACAATGTATGACTTGCTTTATTTATCTAGAGTCTCCTATTTTATTGTTTGTGAACCATTATGAGAATACCTTTTAGGTGGGACTTCCTTTGGAGAGGAGAAGGTGATTGGAATTACCATAAGTGAGTGACCAATGAACTTGGGTTTTTTCTACTTCAATGATATACGTTCAATAGGCATTGACATCCCACCCCATTCCAACACGGAAAATAATACCAAACTCATTTTCGTTTACTGAGCAATTTCTGCCTAAGGACTGCAACATACATATTGTTTATGTGCTGTCAAGTTCCCTGCTGATTGATGGTGAATATTGCAGGCTATCAGATCAACACAACCACATATCTGTTGTAAAGGGAGGGGCAATACAACTACGGATGAAAATGTTGGGTTTGTAGGGGCTTTGTTAAAGCAAAGGAACAGGGTTATTAACAAAAATAGCTGGAGAAGGCAGCCTAGACTGAAAGTGATAGTGCCTGACAAAACAGTGAAAGAAAGCCTACCACCCTAAAGCCATAATGGTCTTCATAGCTTGAAAAAAGCCCCCTCACCTAACACAACACTAAATTTCCACCCTGTTCTCAAATTATGTTGGTAGGTCCAGCTTCTTAGCCTTACATTCCATACTTCAGTGACCTCCAGACATCCAGTTTCTCTAACTGGAGCCTACAGAAATGATCAGGATTTAGAGCTGGAATTGCTGTCTCTATAGGGAGAAGAAGTACGATAATAACATTGAGGTACTTCAGCAGTGAAAAGGGAAAAGAGAGAGAAATTCCTAAAAAAGCTAGACACATGTGCAAGCCACATTGTTCTTTAAAAACACCGAAAAATAAAACACAACGAATCTGCACGGCAAAATATTACTTTTTCTCTTTTGTTTTGCTCTGCTTTTACCCAAGGATCACATGCCTATGTTGTTGCTGTTTGCTAGAGAAAATACTGCAACGAGCTGTTCAGGATGGCTACAAGAGAATTTTCCACTACTAAAGAGGAACCTAATTACACGGAAAGTTTCACTTGACTCTGACCACGGGGCAATATGCCTGTAATTTCCCTTCAGCAAATTTTATCTAATGCACTACCTAATTTTAATCACCTTGAACTATACGAGGATTGTCATGCTAGTGACGCTTCTGTCTTAATCCCAGGAGCCAGTATGTTTCACACAAAGATGACAGAGAGAGTGCCTGCCATCCTCTCGCCTACAGACAAGGTAAAAGGCTGGAGTAACCCGATATCCTCACGGTATAACCCGGTATCCTTAACTCCTCAAGCTGATTCTTCCTGCACACATTTTCATTTTGACACGGAAGCCTAACTGCAGATCCAACGGCTGCAATAACTTAGGCTACTTCCACACTACACTGTTCTAGTGCTATTATTCCACTTTCAACACCCTATGGAATCCTGAGGTTTGCAGGTTAGGGAGCAGAATCCTCGGCCGGAGAGCTCTTTGGCCTCAGGAAACTACAAACCTCAGAATTCCACAGGATGTAGAAAGCGGAATTATAGCACTATAACGGTATAGTGCGGAAATGGCCTTAGCTTCCTATCTCCCCTCCCAAGTTTTGGAGCATCCACTTGATTGAAGGGAAGGCTTGCCTCTGCTGTGACATTCCTCTGGTATTCGCAGAGACATCATACCAAACTCTTGATTTTTTGAAACTAGGCTCAACTAGACCCAGGTGCGAGCGCCCGCTCTGGCCCAAACCAGTCTCTATTTCTCACCCCGTCCTGTCCTGAGAGGATAATGGGGGGGGGGGACAAAGCAGGCCCCCCTGAGTTCCTAAAATAATTAAAAAAAGGGGGGGGTATTAGCAGCATCATGCCATAAATATAAATAACCCAAGTTAAAGATTTACTCGTGCAATACATACAGAAAAAACAAACAAAGGCCAAACAAACTAGGCTGTTATTGTGCTCTTATTCCACTTTCAACATCCTATGGAATCTTGGGGTGTGCACTTCAGGGAGGGGCATTTAGAATTCTGAGCTCTTGGGCCTCAGGAAACGACAAACCCCAGAATTCCACAGGAGGTTGAAAGTGGAATAATAGCACGATAACCGTCTAGTGCGGAAATGCAAGGATGACTGCAACCCAACCGCCCGCTCGAGCCTTTTACTCCCAACACCACCCTCTCAGTGACCACCCTCTCGCCGTGCCCCTCTCCAAGAAAACAGGGTCTCGTCCCAACTCACTCGTTCAGGGCTCCTTCCCTGGCGACGGCCTCAGCCTCTTTTTCTCTCTCCCGCCCTTCCCCAACAACACCCGATACAACTACGAGAAGGGAGGCGGTGTGAACCGAAGACAAATACGCTGCCGCCCATCCCCGACTCCTCCTCTTCCGCGAGGAGCGGCCGAGCGGGAGCGTCCTCCGGCCCTCGAGCGCCGCCGAGCATAGCGCCCCCAGCGCCCGGGGAGAGCGAGGCCTACTTCGGGGAAGGCCGCCACCGGCCCGGCCTACACGGAGCCTGTACGGTTTCCTAGGCAACCGGGCGCCTGCGGAGGCGCAGGCCCAATGGCGCCTGAGGCAGGGGTGTAGTTTCTGTGGGGCGGGGCAGGCAAAATTAAGAGCATTACCCCCCCTCAAGTAAGAATTCTGTCCCCCACTTCAGTCCCTAGATTGTCCCTAGCATGGCAGAGGGAGACGCTGATAATTATAACTGCCAGGTGTACCTTGTAATAATTGTAAATGCCTACAAACAGGCGGGTAAGGCCTGGCACCTGACTCAGCCAGATAGGCACAGACCAATGGGAGATTCAGAAATTTTCTTTTATTAGGCCATTTCTGCCCTAGACTGTTATAGCGCTATGATTGCACTTTCAACATCCTATGGAATCCTGGGGTTTGCAGTTTAGGGAGGCGCCAAGTGGCGCCTCCCTAAACTGCAAACCCCAGGATTCCATAGGATGTTGAAAGTGCAATCATAGTGCTATAACAGTCTAGCATGGAAATGGCTGTAGTGCTATTATTCCACTTTCCATCTCCTGTGGAATTCTGGGCTTTGTAGTTTCCTGAGGCCAAAGAGCTCTCTGGCTGAGAATTCTTAAATGCCCCTCCCTACACTGCAAACCCCAGGATTCCATAGGATTGTGCAATTGTGACTGGCACATTTTCGTGACTCCTGGGGCAGTGAGCCCTACTGAACTCAGTGGGACTTTCAGTAAACATACATAGGAATACAAACAGAAAAGTATTTAAATCTTGTTGGTTAATCACAGTTACAGCTGACCTCTTCAATCAATGGTGAATCTGCACCTAGTAGATCCCATAAACTGAATAAGTCCACTCTAGTTGGAACTAACAATAGTATTTAGGACCAATAATAATAAAAAAAAATTCTTTGCATCTGTTAAAACCAGCATTTCTGTTAAGTGTAAAATTGCATGGACCACAGCCTGTTTCATCAGATGAAATGAGCCACTGTACACTGGAAGTTATAATACAAAACTTGTTAATCTTGAGCGTACCATTTGATTCTGCTCTTAGGCCAAATCTTGTGGTATTATCTTACGCCATTCTGGGGCACCAAGGTTCAAATCTCCACCCAACCAAGGAAACCAGATGGGCGATCTTGGGCAAGTTACAATTCCTCAGCATCAAATAAAGGCAATGGCAAACCGCTTTGAACAAATCTTGCCAAGAAGACTTTGTGATACATCCATGTTAGGTTTGCCTTAAGTCAGAAATGATGGGAAGACACACCTAGCTGGGTGCAGTGCTATTTACTGGCAAACAAATGTGTTATTTAAATCTAGGTTTGTTAAGATCCTTCAGAGCATTTTCTGCACAAAACAGATTTATGGCTTGAGCAGGAGCCTACAGAAACTGAAAATAAAGCAGTGGATCTATTAATTTTAGGTAGCCTAAATATAAACTTGTTTTTCCCCAGGCTATGACATTCCACTTATGAGAGTATGTGTATGAAATTCTAGACCAACGGTGAATACTTAGGGGCTTATGGGGGTTACCCTATGAGAATCAATGGCCTTGATTTAATAATTTAAAGTCCAAATAGAAATAACACTATATATGCACACTTGAACTGCCAGATGGCAAAGCAACTAAAATTGTCTGCCTTTGTTACATTCAGCACAGCCAAGTAAACAGCCAGCTTTCAGTATCTTTGAAAACAAATTGAGTGGCCCTATTGCTACATGGTATTTTCCTATGGATTGAGATGCCCAATTCTGCAATGGAAAAAGCACTGGCATTTTTCTAATGTCACATTTGCAGGGCACACACACACACACACACATATATATATGCATACACACACACACACACACACACACACTTCATGTGACCAGGCATTTGGAAATAAGTTTGTGGAAACCAGTGTGAATCTGATGCTACCATTTCTCCGTATCTTAAATGTTCTTTATCAGTGTTTAGATTAGTATATCTTACGTTAACGGACTTATTTGCTAATAAGTGGCCTTATAAAATAAATACATTATTTAAATAAAATCAATTCACTTGAAGCCTTTGGAACCAAATAGCAGGAATTTCAAAGACTGACCTAACCATGTACAACACTGAAAGGGAAAATCTATCTTCTCTGGTTCCTTCCTCGTGGTTTAGCGAATTAATTCTACCCGATGTTGTTATTTTACCCTCTTATTTACAGCGGCAGCAGCACAGCTCTTCCCAAAAGTCTTGAATAACTGCCGAATCCTGATCGCAAGGAAAGACTTTCAAATGGCGCATGCGTGGTGTGTTTTGCCCTTTCTCTGCCCCTCTCCGCTTGAGCTTCTTGCCCTCAGAAGAGTCTGCCCAATGAGAACGCGGTTTGCTGGAAAGAGGCCGGAGGTGGGGGAAGATTTGTCCAATGGCACGAAAGTGAGGAGGAGGAAGAGGAAGCAGAGGAGCAGGAAAAAAAAAATACACAACCCAAAGGCTTTGCTATGTAGTGGGGGCCGTGGCTCGGAACAGCGGTGGGCTGAGAGTTTTCTTTTCCTTTCTTCCCTTCGCAATGAACTCCCTGGAACAAGCAGAAGGTAATCTTGGGTCTCTTCTGGGGTAAATGGAAATATTGGCCTCTCTCCAGGGAAAAGGAGCTTTTGCTTGTCGGTCGCCCCAGCCTTTATTTCTGGACTTAACTGGGATGAGAGGCAGAAGCAACAAGAATTTGCATCTTCCAAACTGGGTCTTGCTCATGTATTTATTTTAAATTAAATCCATCAGCTTAAAATCAATAAATCGCATGAGCTACAACCCAGAACTTAACACATCACAATTAATTCTGAATCTAATACATCTCATATAATGTTAAATAGAAATATAAATAATATATGGAGATATAAATAAATATAAAGATTTGTAAAGATGAACTTTAATCATCTACCAACTTCTCCAAAAGTTTTGAGTGCTTCATTATTTCTTATTTTGCTTCAGCATGCATTCTTACTCTTATATAAAATATTTCTCTACTTTCCACTTTTAGTAATTCACTTGTGTTTAACCTATAAATATAATTTTTAAAAAATGTTTGGATCCAGCTAATTCAAATAAACTTCGTCTCCCCATCTAACAGTGGTCAGCATCCCAACAGCCCTAGCTGGAGGTGTACGTTTGGTTGTCAGGTATGAGTAGGTGGCAGTGTTATATTTCCATGCCTTCAGATCTTTCCCATCTTAGTTTCTATGTATCACGTCCCTTCGAAAAGTGGTTGGGAATCAGGGAACCAGGGAAATAAATGGATTTAATCTGTTGTTTGGTCAAGCTTGTAGGCCAGTGGTGGAATACATGCCTAGTATGAGAAAAATCCTAAATTCACTTCCTGGCATCCAAGAAGAGAGCTAAGAAAGATCTTTGGTTGAAGCATCTCTGCTAGTTCATACAGTAGACAGGACAAAGAGAAATGTAGACATGCCCTCAGAGGACATCTATCTCCTTTCCCTCTTATTGTAAGAAATGCAGGGAGGGGGCATACAAAAAACCACAAAGTCAGAGCTTTGACTGTAGTGGAGAGTCTAGAATGCTTTGTCTGTTATGCTTCTCAGCCGCAAAACTTATTCCTAAAACCAACTGGATTGCTTTCCTTCTCTCTCTTTCAGATCTCAAGGCTTTTGAAAGAAGGCTTACAGAATATATAGCATGTTTACAGCCAGCTACTGGACGCTGGAGAAGTAAGTTATGGGCTGTCCAACAACAACAGGAATGTGTTTCCTACATGCTTGGATCACATTTTCCCTGCATGCTTCACAGGGACTAATTTTTTTAATATTCACTGTACATCAGTTCTATAATATATACTGTACTGTAAATAATGGCCACATTTGCATATTGCAATAAAACACAATTTATCTTAACACGCTACGAGAAGCCTCAAGGTTTATCCACTTCTCCTCTTTCTGTGCCCTCAGAAGGAATATGTTGAAGCTTCCTCTACTGATTTTTGTTCACTGTAGCTTCCTATTTTGTCTGAATCGGGACTCATGATTTAGAGTAATTATAGTCCATTTAAACAAGCCAGTTTCCTAATCCGTGGTTTGGAATTAGCCTATCTTCAAACTGAAAACAGTTAGTGTTAAACCATGATTCCTGATTTATGGGAAGTGTGGTCAACTAAAACTGAAAGTAAACATTTCCAGAATCCATCTCTTGGCTACATCAAGAGGTGGTAGTGGTGCTGGAAGCTTGTTAGTTTCAAGCTCTCTCCAGCGTTTGTGCATCACAATAAATTATGCAGTATTATGATGTGTACAGATGGCCAGTGCCAGCAACGTTGTAACAAAATATTGTGGATTTTCACTATATGAAATGAAATCTACCTGTACTATACTAGCATTATGTATAAGCATGCCTGTAATATTCTGCAGAAGAAACAAAATAATGGGGTATTGCCAAAAAGGGCTATAGAGCAAAAGTGTTTTGGATTTCTGGATGGAGTAATTTTTGGAGCAGAAAAGATTGATAGTGGCACTATTTATTTATTTAGGTATAGTAAGAAGTTTAGAGAGAATGATTTAACCAAAGATATCTTCATAGCTTTATACTAAGCAGGGTTCACATCCTGGATTTCTCTCAACCAGTAGATGCTACATTGCAGTGGTTCTCTGCTAAGTATAAATATTGTGAATACTTATGAGAAGCATTTCTTTGGGCTTAGAACTTAACAACATTTTAGAATTGTAAGTTATTCCATTAAAAGATTGCACTGTGCTAGTACTACCTGTTGATGGGTATTCCTGTGTAACTATTTCTGAATAAAGACAAATCACTGTTTGATGGAATGCATGTTCCTTCTTAGGTGCTGGACATAACTTGTTCTGATTATTCTGTACATTATCCACTCTATGTTCAGCAAAAAAATGTTCCTTCTAACATTTTCATTTTTTTTGTTAGTAATTCTTATAGTGGTATCAGTCTGTACAGCAACAGGTGCATGGAACTGGCTAATAGATCCTGAAACACAGAAGGTAGGTAGCATCTTCCTTACACATCTTAAATATGCTATGTTTGCATTTATTTGGATTTGTGTTACAGAATCTTTACTGTACTATATGTTCATGCATTGTGTTCAGTGTATACTACCGAGTATTGGGTACCTGTGGAAAAGTGTAACAGGTCTCTTTGAGCTATCTGCATGCTGTGGTTAGTGTCAGTCATGGAAATCTGTCATCAGTGAGGGCTAGAAGTTTCTTTGGGTGACAACCAGGAAGCTGGAAATCTTTGATTACATCATGATTTTTGGCTTCTTAGGCTATAGGTCACAGTTTAATTAGTGGAGTGCTCTTAAGATTATATCTATCTGCCTGATTTGTTTTTTGTATGGATCACTTTGCCTAAAACCCATGATTTCATGGGAAAAAAAGTCAGATTAGGAGGACTGTTATGACTAAGAATTTAGATAATATAAAGTAGGGAACTTTGTATAATAGCATCTTCTGTTGCTGTCTGTCACTCAGTCTTCGGTTTGCCATTTTTCCAATGAAATCTTAGCAACCTCTGCTTAATTTCATGCCACTTTTGGCATAATTTAAAAAGTCTTTTGGCAGGAGTGATCTCTACCTCCACTGGGAAGGAAGGGAGAGAGAAAAAGCACAGTAAGAAAAATTCTATACACTTATAGTATAGCATGAATATAAGCCACTATAGGTGTGGTAGATCTTAGTTGCACAGCTGATTCTGCGGTGGGCACCTGGGCCTTGAAATCAGTTGTGGCACAGTGCTCACCCGCCAGACCAAAAGTGGGAAAGGTCTTGTGTAACTGTGTGTGCAGAATGATTGGCTTGCGCTAGAGATTGCATTTACACAATGTCTGAGGAAGTATAGCTCCTTACTCAGGGCTAGACGCCCGACCAAGAATCTGCCCAAAGGATGGATGATCCTACCCACTCTTGGCTCTGGCCCTTCCTACCCCCAGCAGTGCAGTCCCTCTCCTTATCAAGTATCCCCAAGGGAAGGCAGCCCTCCAGTGAACAAAGGTGGCCCAACCCTGCCCTAATGTGTTCCCAGAAATCCCTCTAATACCTTTTCTCTTGGGTGTACAAAAAGATATTAGAAGCTACCAAATTACTTCCTGAAACACTTTAAATCATGCAGAAAAAAAAAACTGGAGGGAGTGAGATGCAGAATTTCTTGTTGACTGTCAACTTAGACTTTTGACATCCCTATAAATGAGAGACCTTATTATCAACATCCTTGCTCAAGTCTAGCAAACTCAGGGCTGTGGCTTCCTTGACTGAGTCTATCGGCTGTAAGGGAGGCAGAATACCACTTGCTATATGATTATGTTAATGCATTTGTAGCTACCTTTTTGCCTTCAGGTTGTTAGTCAGTACTACAAGTAGAATAGAACATTGTGTCTCTTCCATTTTTTCACAGATTGAAAAAGAGAGTTTCAAAATAACTGGCATACAGAGGTAGAGACTTGCCTCTCTTCCTCCTCTCTCTCTCTCTCTCTCTCTCTCTGTGCTGATCTCAGTGACAATTTTAATCTGAATAGGCATACTTGTATACAGAAACATTTGTACAGAAACGTGTACAAATATTCCAAGTATCTGCTATTACTGAACATTGTACTCTAAGTATTATAATACGTTCAAGTATTACAATATTTTCGTAATCATCTCTTCCAAATGATGTATTTTGACAATTGTTTGGTTCTCTCCTAGGTATCTTTTTTCACTTCTTTGTGGAACCATCCATTCTTCACAATTAGCTGTATTACTCTGATAGGCTTATTTTTTGCTGGAATACATAAAAGAGTGGTGGCACCGTCAATGTATCCTTTTTATATTGTTTTACACTGAAGAAAAAGGTATGCATGTTAGTCGCTCTTATTTATTAACTGTGCTCACACAGGCAGTAATTTAAGTATAAGAAGTCTTTAATTATGAGTGGGGAGTCTTTGAACTGCAGGCTACATGTAATCCACTGACTCCTCCCCAAACCTGGCCTGACTCTTGTTATTAACTGCCATCAAGTCAAATTCAACTTACGGCAACCCTATGAATGGGAAACCTCCAATTCGCTCTGTCATCAACAGCCCTACTCCAGTCTATGCAGACTCAGGCCATTTCCGCTCTAGACTGTTATAGCACTATTATTCCACTTTCAACATCCTATGGAAGTCTGTGGTTTGCAGTTTAGGGAGGGGCCGGCTGGAGATGGACAAAATAAGATTACCTAAATTTCATTAGAAGAGCCCCTAAAAGCTGACTCTCATGTGTGCATGTAATTCCTCCTGAAGCAGGATCCTCATGGATGCTCCCTTCACAGACAAAGGGAGACAAAAGACTGACTAACTTTTGGAAGAAAGGAGAAATGACCTCTTCAGGCAGGTAGGAAGCAAAAAGTCTTGAATACCTAGATGAAAGACAGAAATAGAGAGGTGAGGTGAAAGGACAAGGATCCTCTCCAGAATTCTGTCTCACTAATCACTTTATACAAGTATTGATGCTGCTTTACTTCCAACACGCCTATGGTTTGATCTGTCTCTCTCTGTGTCTCCCTCACTCACTGTCTCCTAAAAGATGAGCAATAAATGAATGCCACTAGCCTCCTTTAGGGCTGGTGGGGCCAACTGCCCTTCCACCCATCCTCAGAGTATCTTTCCTGTAAAACTGGTTACTGGCTGTGGGCTCAGAATATTCAGAGATGTGGGGAGAAAATACTTTTTCTGCAATAACCCCGGCTGAAGAACCTGTATCAGTTTGCTTTGTGAATGTGATAGAGACGCGTGTTAGGTTTTCACTTCAGCTAGTCTAACCACAGAGTCTGTAATGTTTCTTTGACCTATTACGTACAGCATAGCAGCTCGATGTCGGACGGTCTTGGCAGAATACAACATGTCTTGTGATGATGTAAGTGAATCTGGTTTCCCTGGCTGAATGTGTTGCGTTCTAGAGCTGGAAATAGAACTGCGCTGTGGGAAAGGGCAGTGGTTCTGCCTTGCAGGTTTAACGGATCACTCTGTCTGTCTTTTCCATTTCTAACATCCGTCTAGCATCCATTCCCTGACTTTTCTTTCCTAACAGTTGGCATTATATGCTTCTGGTTTCCTCCTCTTCATCAGCATGAGTCGGATTTGGGATGATCCATTTTGTGTGGGAAAGAAGGCTTTGAGGATGTTCACCTATGTAGTGATCCTTTTGTAGGAAATGGGCTCAGTACCTGCAATGCTGGAGTGTAACCGATTTCATATCCCTTACCCGTCATGAATTGTAAGGATCTTATTATGGAATGGAAGAGCACCAAGGGTTGATATGTTGCATGTGGTCATCTGTTATACTAAGTTTGAATAACTGGACACTGATTCTTTAAAATCTTTATTAATTCTAAAAATCTGTTATCCAGAGGGCTGGGAAAGGCTGGGAAATCTGTTATCCAGAGGGCTGGGAGATTAGGGTAGGGGATAAGCTGATACAATGCTACTGATTATTGACCTCTTAGATTTGCAACTATTACAGACTAGACTATTAGATTAAACTTCTAATCATTCAAAGTGGTTTTTTTCCTCAACAGACTGGAAAATTAATATTGAAACCCCGGCTTCATGTCCAGTAGCACCTGGTTTACCTCCAATGCTGTTTGCTGTCATGCAAACATGAAAAAAAGGACTTTTCTTCAATATAGTGAAGCCAAATAGGACTGTGTGGAGCCTTCAGTTATGTAGGAAGATGTCTTAATGGTTGAGAACAGATGTGGAAAACATCTGCTGCAGTGGCTCATAATCTCCTTGCCTTCTCTTCTGCACCCCGTGCTTTCATTCCCCCCCCCCCTTTACAGTATTGGTATTCCTTCAACACAGCCAGCAGTGCAGAATATAAGGCTCACTTGTTTTTATAATGTGCAAATCACTGTAAATAGAAAATGGAACCAGTATTTGACGAGGTACTTAAATTTGCCATTTCACATTGCTTTTACCTGTACAGTTATTTATTAATCATGGCTCATCCCAACCATCAACAATGACAAACAGTGACCTATCTTTGTGACAAATTTCTTTGTACGTGGTAGTTTAATTTTGTTACATAGGATACAGTGGCCTCATTCACACAAACAGCAAGCCAGAACTCGCATCTTGTATTGTTCGTGAGCAAGAGTGCTTGTGCAACCTATCTGATCACTTACATATTTCTCCTCCTGCCAATGTGAGTGGCTCAGTGACTGGGATCTCACCGGAAGGAAAAAGCTTGGCTAAGTATCTCCCGTCGGACTGTTGGGTTTTGTTGCTCTAACAAGCCAGGATTCTGTAGTTGGCTTCTACATCGTACCAGTGACAAGCCAGGAATTGGATTAAGATGTAATGTTGAGCTGCTTCTTGCTGATAAATTTCTCCTTACTCACGTCTGCTGGTGGGAGGAACTAATTGGGAAAAGCCAGACAGCATGCAGTAGCATATTTGCTTGTGAATGAGGTTATAGTATCTTCAATTCTGGCTTATCCATTTGTGCAAATATGGCCAGAGTACCTTAGGTCCCTGCAGCTTAGGTTTTGCTTTCAGCATATATAAGTGCAATGCATTGTGTCTGAAATCTACACTGTGATCAATTCCCCATGAAATTAGTATTGCTGAACTTGAAATTGTACTATAAAAGAAAGTGCCACAAGTATATTTACACTTAAGGTTGATTTGGCCTATCCTTTGTGTCCTAACTGGGTCTTGCAAAGATGTAATGCTGCCTGACTACCTAAACATTAGGAGGAAATTGGAAGTATCCTACAGGTTTACATTCTTTTTCCTATCTTGCATGAAAGCTTAAAAGTTTTTTTTTTCATTCCCATCAGTAGGTTTGCTAACCATGCTTTGTGCCAAACCAGTTTCAAATTTTCTTTTAATCATGGTCACTATCTTCTGTTTTGATGCTACATGGTTAGCAAAAGTTCTAACAGGGGCTTAATGCTTTGGCAGTACAATAACTGCAAAGGAGTGGATGATGCCCAGAGGAATATGTAAAGCTGCAGCATGCTTTGACTCACAACACAGTTTAAGTGATCAGGCACCATTATGTTCACCCTAAACTTAAAAGGCCCTGTTGAAATTTGACTGTATTTCTCATGAAAAAAAAAAGGCTTGCCAAAAGTGTGCTGGCCTTTGATTTAAATTCTACATCCTTAAAACATAGAATCCATTATGTAGAGCGTGGGTGGTGGTGTCCTGAAACAAATTACATTGTGCAGAGGTAAAAATCAGAGCCCAGAAAAGTAATTCTGAGAAGTGTGGTCCCAAAAAAGTAACTTTTCCAAGCTGCGACAAAAGCAAGCAACAATCTGAATCTCCCCTTGTTACATAAGAGTGTTAAAAATAGTGGCTGTTTCGCACAGTATGATTCTGCAATATTGACAAAGAAGAATTTTAAATCCATGATGTGCCTTTTTTTAAAAAAAAACTGCTTCAAGCTATTTTAACTAATGTAAAACTTTAAGAGCACAAAGGGATTAGTGGTATATGGCATGTCGTATACTACAAGCTAGAATTAACATGGAAATTGTCTCTTAAGCAGTCCTAGAAACCAAAACTACCCTTGTGTCGATTCATTTTGTTTGATCACAGCAATAAAAATCCGGTGCTCTTCAAGTCTTCTACATATCTCTTGTTCCATCACTGTTTTTAAGTTGCTATACATTTTGCAGGAAATGTGTACTGAATAAATATTTTATTTATAATGGTATCCTTGGCATTTTAAAAAAATCAGATATTTAAGTGTTGGATGTGAAAAAAAGCCCTCTTTATTTGCTTGCCGCTGCTTGGGACAATCAAAGGGGGCCCTATAGTTTTGTGCTTTCTTATTCAGCAACTCAAGGAAGGGGGAACAAAGATGTGTTGTATTGATACTAAATCTGTAGTTTTAAAGAAGGTATGTATACCTTTTCTGATAACCAGCAATGGCAGAATTGGACCCATAATCACTCAGAGACTAGTCCGGACATGTCTTACTCTGCATTGTTTATCAGGGAGCACACCCCCTTCTGGTAATTCAGGCAACCTTATTCTTCATTAGGTTGTCTTGCAGTCTGAACATTTTAAACTGCGACAACTAATGGAGTAGGAGACCTCAGGCCGTAATGGAAAACCATTCTTGATCAAGGCATGCCACTTGACAACAAGATGGATAAAAAAAATTCAGTCCTTCCACATAACGAAGCAATTTCCAGACAATTTTATCAAGACCGACTGAAGCTACTCACCTACATGATACGGTATATAAGAGACTTTTTTGCATTATGATGTTTTATTGGGAGAAACAGTTTGTATTTAGTGCCAATGTGTTCAACATATTGCTGAAACAAAAATTAAGGCTGCAATCCTAGGTGGACTTTCCTGGAAGTAAGCCCCATTGCATATGGAGAGATTTCCTTCTTAGTAAAAGTGAATAGGGTAGCACTATAAGATACAGTCAAGAGGTAAAAAAAAAAACCAACCTAAAATGGCGGTGTGGAAACATCTGAATAATTTCAAAATAAGAGTTCGAAAATACATCTGTTGAGTATAAGACTAAAATTTTATATAAATTTTATATTAAAGTGTAAAATTAAAATTAATACCAGAATATTTAATTCCAATATTTTAGGGAAATAACTCCGGGGAGAAAATGCCTAAGATTTTAAAAAAATCCAAAAATGTAAATCCAAGGTTTAAGGTGTTGGGTTGGTTAATAGTTAAAGCTGGGCTACTCACAACTGAATGATAAGGGTAAAATTAACCATTATTTAGAACAGGCCTTTTTTTTTTATCATTATGGTTAGAAAGAGCACTATATATTCCATAGTGGAATGTACATTTTTCAGTCCCACTGAAGGGAATGAAAGCAACAGGACACAGTGCTTAGAAGTGGTTCACTGTGCTTAAAAATATATTTCTCACACCTGCCTAAGGAAAGTTAGTGCAGTCCATTTAGGAATCTCAAGTTTTGGCAATGGTGAAGGAAGAGATGTCTTAGCTTTGCATTTTTGAGCAGGGCAATGAGTTTTCCTGCTTTTTAAAATAAGTAAAAGGACAGTTTTTAACTCTCTTGTCCTTTCTCTCACTAAATTACATGGGAAACAGAGAAGAAAACTTAATTCTTCTTTAAATGAATGGAACTCATTTCGGGGGATAACGAAAAATGTAAAGTAGCACCCAGGAGTGTTTGCCAAGTGCTGTGTATGAACATGATGGTGGCGATTCATTTGTAAAATACATGACAATCTCTATGCATTGTACAGAGACTGAGTTATAAATCAGTCTATGCTCATAGATTATTCCAGTGTTTCTTTGGTTTTCTTATACGGGAAACTAGTAATGTCCCCCCAATATGTCATGGACCAGTATCATATTTGCGTTCATTGACTGTAATGTTTTTCCCTATCTCTTGGAAACTTTCTGTGGACCTGGACCAGTCCATGGACAACCACTATGACTAGCACTGGCTTATCTGACATTACGAGGATGGAGAAAGCAAATCAGCCATCAGTTTTTGAATCTCAGCAAATAACAAAAGTAGGGGTAGAGCAGTTGGGTCGCGTGAACAACAATAAGAGACACAGTCAATTAGCACCCTGACTAGAACAAACTAAAATTCCACCCTCCTGTTGAATTTTAGTTGGTCATAAAAAAGATGAATTTTAGTTGTTTAATTACAGCAGTGTTGTCTGATCTTGACAGATGAGCCTCCCTGACATTGAGGACATGTAGGGGGCTATTGAGATGTCACAACAAATCAGAATTCTGACAAACTCTACAGTTCCAAGAATTCTGGCTTATTGTGAATAAGCCAGTGCAGAGCATCTCGGTAGTTCGTGGTCCCCCAGCTGGTACTACAGGCTGGAGCATATCTCCCTTCATCTCTGTAGTCCAAGGGCAACAGTCAAAATACAACAAACCTACAGATACTTAGTAAACAGTTGAAGAGTTTCTAGGAAAAAAAACAGAGTAGCACACCCTTTTCAGAATAAAACTGCAGTCTTAATACCCATGTGTGTACATTCCTTCAACTTGCCTGTTGACTTATGGCAACAGTGTGAATTTCATAGGGTTTTCTTAGGCAAGGAATATTCAGATGTGGTTCTGAAATTCTGAAATATAGTCTAGAGCATCTGGCATTCATTGATAGTCTCCCGTCCAAGCAGTAACATTGCTGATCCTGCTTAGCTTCAGTGATCGTATGGGATCTGATGCCTTTAGGGTCTTTAAGCCATAAACACCCACATACCTGAGGCATGCGTCTCATTGAATAAAAGGCACATGCGATACCGAGGTGAAAAAGGTTGGGTTTCCCGTGTTTTCCTAATAGTGCAAGATACAAGTTACTACATCAACTTAATGTGAAAATCCTGTGTTCAGTTCCCTGGCACCAAAGTCACCACAGCCTGTGGAATTCTGGGCTTTGTAGTTTACTAAGGCCAAAGAGCTCTCTGGCTGAGAATTCTGAATGCCCCTCCCTAACCTGCAAACCCCAGGATTCCCTGGGATGCTGGAAGTGGAATCATAGCACTGTAACAGTGTAGTGCAGAAATGGCCACAGCGTTGTGGAATGCTGGGAGTCGCAATTCAAAGAAGCATCCAGAGGGCCACATGATTCGCACTCCTGGTGTAATGGGAGTCTATTTCTGAGTAAGGCCAGCTTGGGATGGTCTCAGAGAAACTAAAGAAGAAAATAGAGAATTTTGAAAATCCCATAGCTTGGAAATTGGTCATTTCCACACTGGATTGCTATAGTGCTATGATTCCACTTTCAACATCCTATGGAATCCTGGGGTTTGTCCTTTAGGGAGGGGCCTCAACTGCAAACCCCAGGATTGTATAGGATGTTGAAAGTGGAATCATAGCACTATCATAGGCTAGCGTGGAAATGACCTTAGAAACTCGCACCTGGGTCTAGTTGAGCCTAGTTTCAAAAAATCAAGAGTTCGGTACGATGTCTCCGTGAATACCAGAGGAATGTCACAGCAGAGGCAAGCCTTCCCTTCAATCAAGTGGATGCTCCAAAACTTGGGAGGGGAGATAGGAGGCTAAGGCCATTTCCGCACTATACCGTTATAGTGCTATAATTCCGCTTTCTACATCCTGTGGAATTCTGAGGTTTGTAGTTTCCTGAGGCCAAAGAGCTCTCCGGCCGAGGATTCTGCTCCCTAACCTGCAAACCCCAGGATTCCACAGGGTGTTGAAAGCGGAATCAAAGCACTGGAACAGTGTAGTGCGGAAGTGGCCGAAGTTATTGCAGGCGTCGGCTCTGCAGTTAGGCTTCCGTGTCAAAATGAAAATGCGTGCTGGAAGAATCAGCTCGAGGCGTTCGGGAGAGCGGGTCATGCCGGGATGACGCCGAAAGCGGAACGATAGCGCTGTCCCAGGCTGGTGCGGAAATGAGCTCAGAGACGCCGCGCCCCACTCACAGCCTCCCGTCCCTCCACCCCGGCGGCGGCGGCGGCGGCGGCGGCTGGGGAGGGGGCGCCGGGGGCTGCAGGCGAAAAAGCAGCTTCCACGGCGCTCCTTCTCCCGAGCCTCCCTTCGCCCGGCGGGGCCCCGGCCCGGCCCCTCTCTCCTCCCCGCGGAGCCGGGGCGGGCGCGCTCCAGGGGCGCCTGCGCTGGGCCCGCACACGTGGGGGAAGGCCCGGCCGGCAGGCGCCTCCCGCGGGCCTCCTTCCCGGTTGCGAGCGCCGCCGCCGCGGGGACCATGGGCAAGAGCAAGAGCAAGCGGTTCCGCCGGGCGCCCTACGCGCCCGCCGGCAGGCTCAGCGACGCCAGAGACGGGGAGGCCGGCGACGGGGGCGCGTCCCCGGCCGCGGAGCTCCTGGAGAAGGTGAGGCGGGCCGCTTGCGTTCCTGGGGGGGCGCGGGGGACCCGCGGGGGCCGAGGACCGCCAGACGCACCCGCCAGGGCAGTCGCGGTCTGGGCCCCCTCCGGGATCGCCGCGGGGCTTGGCGAGATGGGCCGTGTCCGCGCCGTCCTGTTATAGCGCCATTATTCCCCTTTCGACCTGCTGTGGAATCCCGGGGCTTGCAGTTCAGGGAAGGCCTTTGCTTGAGGGCCTTCGAGGCCCGTCCCCGAGCTGCAAACCCGGGGATCCCGTAGGATGTCGAAAGGGGAACGACAGCGCTGCAACGCTTTAGTGTGGAAATGGCCTTCGGGATGTTCGTGAAACCGGGAAAAAGTGGGGACCCGTGGTTCGTGCACACTGGACACTTTTAAGGCACTCAGGGTGTCCTTGAATGCGATGGATTCCTGGGATTTTGCAAATTAAGAGAGAGAGAGATTTAGGATTCTCGGCCAGAAAGCTCACCGCATTTCAAAGCCCAGAATTCCACAGAATGTTGTCATGGCAATTGAAGTGGAATCGTAGTGCTGTGGCTGCGTACTGTGAAAAGGCCTCTTTCATGTGCAGTTTGCAAGGAATTGCCCCTGTGGCCATTTCCACACTACACTGTTATGGTGGTATTTATTCCACTTTCAGTGTTCTGTGGAATCCTGGTAAGCACTGAGATTTGCAGTTTAGGGAGGGGCATTCAGAATTCTCAGCCGGAGAGCTCTTGGGCCTCAGCAAACTACAAACCCCAGACTTGCACAGGATGTTGAAAGTGGAATGATAGCACGATAACAGTGTAGTGTGGAAATGACCTATGGCTGATACTGGGTAGAAGAAATGAAATCAGCTCCCAGCTTGTTCCTCTGTATGTGGCATGGAATTGCAGCTGAGGTTGCCAACTAACCAGGAAAAAAACCAAAAACCAAATTTGTCTATTGTGTTTTATGTTGTGAGGTGTTATAGCTGAGGTTGCCAACTCACCAGCCGTACATCAGAGAGGCCTCAGCTACCTGGCTGTGTGGATGCACCCATTCTGCAATATCTTGTTTCATGTCCCCCTTGTATTGATTATTAATCGAGGTTTATTTTGTTGCAGACACTCTCAGAGATTCGTAAACATTTTGGTAACCTTAGCAAACAAGCCTGCAAAGTAGAGATACTTGAAGTTGTGATAGGGAGGAGAGTGGCCGCAGTCCTCAATGAGTTGTGATCTGTGTTGCAACATTTTGTTGCAAATCCCGCTTCTTGTTGTTTTCGTATACGCCAGCTCATTGAAAATTGCTGTAGGTCTGTGCTCTGAGTGTATAGGGCTGAGTACACCTTGTGGGGATCCTTTTACTAGATGGCACAAAATTTAGTGTCCACTGACTTCTTCAGGCAAAAATGGTGCAAGGGAAAGAAAACCGGCTGAGTTGCGGGTCTGCATCTTGCTTGGGATATTATAGCGAGAGGGTTTATGTAGACAGAAGGTTCAGGCTCTGCTTCCTCCCCAAAAGGCTGTGAAGTGAGGAAAAACAGTAAAAAAAAATAAAGCATTAAATTTCCTCTTTCTATTTGCACTCATAAAGGTCATTTCCACACTACACTGTTATAGTGCTATTATTCCGCTTTCCACATCCTGGGGAATTCTGGGGGTTTGTAGTTTACTGAGGCCAAAGAGCTCTTTGGCTGAGAATTTTAAATGCCCTTCCCTAAGCTGCAAGTCCCAGGATTCCATACGATGTTGAAAGTGGAATAATAGCACTGTGACAGTCTCGTGCGGAAATGCCCAAAGTGTTTCCTTTCGAGATTTGGGTCCACTCCTATCTTGTATGAGGCCACAGCCTGCCCCCCCCCCCCACAATGTTAGCAGAGTGCAGTGATCATCTCAGGAAGCCCCTGTGTTGTTAATTTTGGAGATAAACTTAGGCGTTGTAGTAAGCAAAAAACCTGCCAGTGGGAGCTGAACAAGATTGCTTTGCCTTGTGCTGGAAAATGACATCTTGGTGTAAGATGAGAATCGGTTCACTCTCGCCAAATTAGGATTCCCCTGTTGGGCAGCCAAGTCCAGTATTTTCAAAACCAAAAACTGAAGAGGGAGCTGTGTTGACCGTAAAGCAAAATAAGAGCAACAACAAGCTGCACATTGAGATTCAGCACTTCTAGGCTAACCAGTAGATCTCTTAATACAAAACAAGTACAGTTGGCCCTCCCTGTTCACCAGGGTTAGGGATGCAGAATCTCTGCAAAAGTAGAAAAATGGCAAACATCAAAATGCGTGTGTGTTTTTCTGTGAGAAGGGGATTGAGGCGTGGTGGGGAGAATGGACACCTAGGGTTCAAACCAGGTCAGAGGTAGCCCAGTACTTCCTTGCTCTTGCCCGTCTCCTTCCTTGGGTTTGTGGGAGGGGGTCATTGGGAGAGGATTTGTGGTGCTGAGAAATTGAGCGCTGTGGCTAGTGGATGAAGAGGACCGGTGGTGGATGTTTAAAGGGCTGCACAGCCTGATTGGAGCTGCAGAAAAGGAAAGTTCCCCTAGAAAAGAAGTGCGTGAGGTGGTGGGGGGGGGGCAAGGGTTAAAGAAATTTGCAAATAATCAAATCCGTGAAAGCGAACCCCACAAAGGTGGAGGGCCAGCTGTAGTATAAATTCACGTCAATTGGTTGGCTCTGCTTTCCTACCCAGATGGATACAAAGTGTGCAATGAGATCTCAGGTGTTGACAATCCCTTTGAAAGGTTTTGCCCCAGAGTTTGGAAAAGTTTGTTTCTTTCTTTTCTGACTGCAATGTTCAGAATTCCCCAGCCAGTGTAGCCACTGGGGGATTCTGGAATCCAAAACAGATATAAATTCTGGCTTGAACCCAGTGACAGGAAGGAGCTCTCTCAGCCTTGTCTGTGCATTCTGTATGAAAAAGAGAACTTTCTTACTACATTATCCATACTATGTGCCAGTGTGGGAAAGCCAGAGGAATCTGTTTCTCCTTCTTCTGTCATCACTCCCAGGCAATTGTAAGCTGGAGGAAGAGGTGAGAAGTCCCATGTTAATGTGTCCAAGAACCTGCTAAGACAGATCAAACAGGGTTCCTTCTGTCTGTTATCTTATCCAAGCTGCTAAAGTGTAGGGCCAGTTCTTATTGTGTTGTGATATCTTGAGTGCCTGATAGCGTGGATCAACGCTGTTTCCTGGAAGGCTCTTTTGTTGGCACTTGATATTTTGGGAGATGCTACTGATGTGCCTGAATGAAATACAGTGGCCCCTCCATTTTCGCCAGGGTTTGGGGTGCAGGACCCTTGCAAAAGTAAAAAAACTGCAAATATCTTCCCCCTGCTTGATTGAGCAAGCAGTGATGCGCATGTCTTGATATTGACGTATTGATAGCTTATTAAAATGCAGTAAAGACACAACAAAACAAAGATAAGGAGTTACAACCTCCAGACTGAGGACTTGTTCATGTGTCATGCCAAGCAATGGTTTTTGTTACTGTTACTCACAGTTTGTTTCTTTAGACATGACACATCCCACAGTAGATCAAGCAAACCGCAGTTTGTTTTCTTCATTTCTGTTCTTTTTTCCCACCACTCCTTTGATTAATTTTCATGGTTGGCAGTTGAAACGAGACAGCGATAACCCATGGTTCTTGACTCTGATATAATAACAAGACGAGCCAGAGTTTGAAAACGAACCACAGACTTGGCTTATAACAGTGGTTTGCAACTTACTAAGAAACCATACTTTATTTATGGGATAAGTTCCATGCTCGACAAGTTGTCATAAAGTTAAGTGAAACCTGATACAGCATGGATGCTGTTTGTGGAGTGGATTAAAGTAGTTACCCTTAGATGGATTGTTTGATGGAATAGGGATAAAGCAGCTCTATATATTTCTAGTTTGCCTAAAAGGCACTGGAATACTCGTCACACGTGGTATGGAGGCTTTAGGAACTTTTACAGAGCAGTAGACGTTAGTTCAGAGATGGGGAAATTCAGGTCTGGGCCCAAATCTGATCTTTCTGGGGCCCCAATCCAGTCCTTAGAGCTTCTTCAGAGGGTCTTGCCTTTCTCCCATAACACCGTTGGTGAGTGGGTTTCCTAGCTTTTGTGTATTTCGGCCCAACTCTGAAGGTTGAAGTGAGTCCCTGAGGGCTAGCTACTGGCAGTGAGAACATTAGGCAAAAATCTGGTGGCAGATTTTTGCCTTTAGACCCATCTACCGATAGAATTTCTGGCTGAAAAAGGTTCCCCACTCCTCTGTTTTGCTGAGGTGTCAGATGCTGCATGGTGGAGGGCTAATGTCCCCTTGCAGAGGCAGGCAACCATATTTTGTCAATAGTGGTTTAGAATCTTTAGTAAATGTGGTGGCTGGATTAGCTCTATCCACATTTGACATCTTTGCTGATGAAATGATTAACTTAGTATGGATTTATTTATTGAAACATTTATATCAGCTTTCTAGCTAATGATCTCCGGTTGGCACCCAATGAAGCCAGCATGATCATTTAAAAACAATGTAAGTAACAAATTATTTTACAAAGCTGAAAACATATTTTAAAATGAACACGTTAAGAGAAGATCACAAGCAGTTAAAATACTTTAAAACAATTCAGAACTGAGCACATGGGGTGGATCTGTACAAAACCAGGCAGGCCCCCAAAGTTTTGTAAACAGAAATGTTTCCACTTGGCGCTGGCACGACAGTAGGGTAGGTGCCAGTCAGGCCCCTAAGTGGAGGGTGTTTCGTAACTGGGGTGCCACAGCAAAGAAGTCTGTTTCCTGCCTCCTCCAACAGCATAATGTCCTGACTAACTACGGCTAGGCCTGGCAAGCCAGTGGCAAGGTGATCTTGCCACTTTCCGACCTGGCATTCTCACCTCCCCGACTGTGTCCCTCTCTCTCTTTAGCTGCAGCACCCCAGCGCTGATGTGAGGGAATTTGCTTGTGCCAGCATTTCCAAACTCTTGCAACAGAAACAAACAATCCCGGCTTTTGTGCAGAGAGACGTGGTCCGGTGTTTGGGCCCCATGCTGCTTGACCAGAGCCTAGCAGTTCGAGAGACGGCGACGGGAGCCCTCCGGTGAGTTGGTGAATGCTGGTGATGAGACAACAGAGCAGACTCAAGGAAAAAAATACACTTCTAAAAGGGGCTGTACCATCCCTGGAGGCTGTAGGAGATGTGGCTTTGCTCACTGCTTTTGACCCTTTCATGCTACACAATTTATGGAATCCTGGGCTTTGCAGTTTAGGGTAGGGTATTTAGAATTCTCAACCAGAGAGCCTTGCTGCCTTACCAAACTACAAATCCCAGGATTCTGCAGGGTGTTGCCATGGCAGTAAAACATTGAGTCATGGCGTTATAAATGCATTATGTGGATGAGCCGGGAATAGATAAGAAAAGAAGTAACTATCTTGTTCAGTGTCTAGACCAAAGTTCCAGCCTTGTCCAACCTCCCCCATCCACCATTGCATTGGACTGCATTTCCCATTGTTCGCAGCCACTTCTTGCAGGCACACAGACACAAATAAAGACACTCACTTGTTTCTTTATTAAATAAAATGAACAATTAATTTTTCCCCTGCCCAGTTTCAGGAGATCTCAAGATGGGGCACAGACAACAAAGAAACAATTCAAAAGATTCAGAAAGATAAAGTGGCGTACAGAAGTCTACAAGCCAGTAAGTTAGAGACAGGCCATCACCACTGGGCCCTCAAAGCTTGCAATAGCAGCTTGTGGCTTCTATATCAGAAGTGCAATGAATCTACTCTGGGTATTATTCCAGAAGTTGAAGGTGCTGTGCAAAGTGATGAGCCTGTTCTGTACCTTGGGGAGCTCCTTTGAAGTTTGAAATGAAACCTGAAGTGGATTTACTGCACTGCTGACATGGAAGCCACTGGCTGCCATTAGAAGGAGTCAGGTTTTAACCTCTTACCCCAGTGAGCTCAGTGTCAGTCGTGTCTCAAAAGGGAGGACATTCTGCAACTGAGGTGCCACAGCAGAGGATGTCCTACAAAAGGAATACAAACCCATTCCTCCTCACTGCTTCCTCCCATTTTGTCTTCTGTTTTGCTCTATCTTCCCTTCTTCTCAGATTTAAAAGAGGCAGCCAGATTTTTTAATAATTGTGCTGAGGTGCAGTAATAACCACGTGACATTTCCATAGTGGAAGCTGCTGATGTTTACCAGTGGTTGTACACTACTTCAGTGACAACAAAGCTGTTTTTCAAAATGTTTAAAGTTGTTGTCCTTGTTTTAGTTACTTTCTTTAGATCTATAATTATGTATTGTTTACTGTTGTTACTTGCTATGAAGTCAGCTTCAACTTACAGGGACCCTATGAATGAGAGATCTTGAATCCTATGAATGAGACATCATCAACTACCCTGCTCAGGCCTTACAGACTCAGGGCAAGGTCTTCCTCGATTGAGTCTATCCATCTGTAATGTGGTCTTCCTCTTTTCCTACTGCCCTTTACCTTATCAAGCATGCCTTTTCAAGTGAGTCATATCTTGTAATGTGTCCAGAGTATCACAGTTTCGGTTTAATTATCTTTGTTTCTCGGGAGAGTTCAGGCTTGATTTACTCTTGGATGCATTTATTTGTATCTTGGGTTAGCTATAAGGTGTGTAAAACTATTCTCCAGCACCATATTTCAAATGAGTTGATTCTTTCTTACCAACTTTCTTCGCTGTTTTGACTTTCACAAGCATACATAGAAATCAGAAGTACAATGGCATGGACAATTATATATTATTACCCCTGATGAAAAGTCTTTTTATAAATTGTTGGACTTTGAAAAAGACATCTGATCCAAAGGTGGAATTGTTTTGGTTTTGTTGCAGGAATCTTAGTGCGTGTGGAGGATTCGAAGTCTGTGATGACATGGTCACTAAAGATGTCATGACTCCTCTTGTAGCTTTATTGAAAGAGGTATGTAGTATGGCAGCTAAGGGAAGGAACTGAACTATTAATTGGGAAGTATTGAATCCTGCTAGAACCATCTACTTTGATTGTTAAAAGGTGCTCCTAAGTATCTTTCCCCCTTGCAGTCCTGTTGTGATCCTTTGGACCAGAGTTGCTGGAGATTCAAGCTCAAGTGCTGATGATGCACTATGCTAGTGTAACTCAATGTAGGCAGTGGCGGAATGGGGAAAGAGGCAACAGGTGTAACACTCATGGGGGAAGTACAGCATTGGAGAAATAGACTGCTTGGAGCCAGCAGATTTTGTCTGTTTCCCCTCATGAGCGTTCTGTAGACCATAAAATCATGTTGGAGGACCTAGAGATTCCTAGAGAGAGCATATATTTTCCATGGCAGGGGCAAATGGGGTAGGATTTTTTCCCTAAATAAATAAATAAATACACCTGCAAATAATCAAATCCGTGAGTGCTGAACCTGCGGAAGCGAAGAGCCCACTGTAATTCTTCTTCAGGAAGTCTGTAGATTAATATTATTTTACCACCAACTGATTACTAGGTGTTCTTTGATTTACTCTGTTCTTGGTTTCTCATCCACCTTTTTTGTTTGTTGTTGTTGTTCATTTTGGTTTTGGACTGTGGTCAAAAAAGTGTCGGTTAGGACTTGAGGAAAGCAATGGCTCTCTGAAGGAAGCCAAAGAGCCCAATAAGAACTACACTGAAGACGTTGCATATGAGGCAGTGAACCTGCTCTGGAATGTCTGGTAAGCTCTAAGAGCGGGGCATTCTTGGTCTCGGGGTCACCTGAGAGGCACACTGGGCAAAGTGCCTCTGCCATTGATGGGCTCCATGCTGGGCTTAGGTGGCAGGGCAGGTGTGCCACAGCATAGCAGTTACACTGTGGGAAATTAATACAGCAATTCCTATGACGGGGCCCAGTGTGATTTCAGGATGGTTTGCTGAAATGCCTTTCATTTCTCTGTTAGTGAATGCAACAGCACAGCGGTATCTATATTCAACAAAGAAGGCTGCTTGGATATTCTGCTGCAGTATCTGAAGAGATTTCATACAAATGTGGACCTGGCTATTGCAGTGGGTGAGTATAAGAAAATGGCTGATTCCTCACCACTGCCAGGCAGCTGAGTGGAGTGGAATATACTTCTCACTGTTATGAAAGCTGCACTACATTACTTCGTCTGGCCTACAGTTCCCTGAACGTCTCAGGAATTCTGGGAGTTCCAGTTAGTCTTAAAGGTGCTGCTCTGTTTCTTTTTCTTTTTCTCCTTCTCACTTCCTTCCTACTTTTTATGCTGCAAGAGACTAACATGGCTCCTTCTTTGAAAACCACCAAATGACAGTGTAATTGAAATGGGACCATTTAGGGAAGCCCAGAAAGACCATGTGGAAGCACCAGGTTGAGACTCCAGCAGGGTTGGATTGAGCTGTAAGGCCCGAGGTTCTTCATCCTTGTTACAGAGGAGCTCTATGTCCACCAGGGGTTTTTGAGCCCCTGTTCTAGCCAAATACAGGCATCCCTCACTTATCCTGAGAGTTGGGGAGCACTGTCAGAAAGTGGAATTGGTTGAAAAGTGGAATCCAGTTTTTTGTCAGTTCTTCTCTTGCTTTCTTCCTGTAGGAAACGTGAGGAAATTTTGGAGTCTTGCTTGGCACCATGCATGGTTCCAAGCAAGCCTCCTTAATTTCTTAATGTTCCCTACAGGAAGAAGGCAAGAGGAGAAGAACTGATGAAAGAGCAGGTCCTATATTGAAAAAGCAGTACGTAATATAATTTACAATGGTCTATAATTTACCATATTCAGAAGAGCAGAACATCGAAAACCAATTTGTCAAAGAGTTGGGGGACACTTGTATGAGGTTGAAAAGTAGGAATTGAATCTTGGAGAGCAGGATATCGAAAACCAATTTGTCAAAGAGTTGGGGGACACTAGTATGAGGTTGAAAGGTAGGAATTGAATCTTGGAAAGCAGCCTTTGTGGGAGTTGCCCTCAACGGGAAACTGGTGCAGCTGAAGTGCAGCTGACAGATAACTTGGAATTGTGGCCTCAAGTTTAAAAATTCCTCATGTTTTCTTATCCACATAGCATCCTGTTTGCAGGCAGTGACAGAAGACAACCCAGAGCTGCTTGCGTCCTTCGATGCTTCAGTGCATCAGGTGCTGGAAGCGGTCATGCTGTCATCTGAGAAAACCATGGAGGACATTCTTTTACGGACACTGGTGGCAGGCAAGTTTTAAGTGAACATATTGTTGAATATAATGTTGCTCATGGGTATTTCGGGAAGGTATGTTGCTTGATGGGAGAGCACTTGGTTTACATGTAGAAGGTCCAGGTTTAATCACTAGCATCGCCAGGTGGGTTTGGGAAATTCTCATATCTGAGGCCTTAGAGCGCCACTGCCAGCCAGTGTAGGCAGCACTAAACTAGACTGACTGATGGTCTTGGTCTAAGGTTAGTTCCTATCAGTTTTGGAGTAGGACATGTAAATGGGTTGGTACAGACAAAGTAGAGAACGAAAACGAAGTGCCTTGTCTAGCCGTTATTTCTCTTCTCTCTTCCTGCCTCCCAGCGCTCAGTCAGTTTAGTTTATTACATGTCCCACAACATTTAGCAAACACTATTAGCTTGGTATTAGCTAAATGGCTTCCAAAGGTTTTATCTATTGAATTCTACCCGGATTTAGCTTCTTTGCTGATTCTCAAGAGGAGATCATTTTTATTGAGGCCTGCGAAGTTGTTTTAATTATGACTTCACTCCCCTGGGACTTTGAAGCATGCTGGCGATGCAATTTGATCTGTGCTTTAACTGGGTCGATGTCGCAGCAGCACAGGCAGGGTTTACCAGACTCCTCCTGTAGCCTCGGCAAAATAAATTGTGCTCCTTTGATGCATGGAGATCAGAGACTGTGCAAGAAGCAACACGTTGCTTGTGATGATTGCTGTATTTACGTGATGCAAAAATCAAGGATATCAGTGAGTTGGGCTGTATGCGCTGATGAGAATGGCCACATTACTTGGCCCTGTTCCTGTGCCATTTTGGCTCATTTACGTTGTTGTATGTTCTCTGTGGGTGTGCACGTTCTGAATGTTAAATTCTGAATGCCTGAATGGAAATCCAATAGCATTTGGCTCAAAATACTGCCAGTAAAATAATTCCTGAGTCTCCTCAGTTGTGGAGAGAGGCAGAGAGAATGACCCTAAAGCTTTAGGAGTTTTAGAGACTTTTAATTTGAGATCCTCTGTAAAGGGCCTGATCTTGACTCCCCCGCCAAAAATCCCATCCTGAGAAGAGAACAAGGCCACACAGCTTTCTCTATGGTAGCACCTTAACTGTGGAACTCTTTCCCAAATCAAAGCAGGCTGGTTACATCCAATGGGTAGCTAAGACTATATATTGGTATTTAAAATCTGGTCTGGCTGTTTTAACCGTCCGTAGTTTTAAACTGAGAGCCAGCATGGTGTAGTGTTAGGCTATGGCCCAGGAGACTAGAGTTCGAGTCTGCTCTTGGCATGGAAACCCAGTGGGTGACCTTGGGTGCATTATACACTTTCAGCCCCAGAGAACCCCGTGATAGGTTTGCCTTAGGGTTGCTGTAAGTCAGAAATGACGTGAAGGCACACAACAACAACAGTTTTAAACTACTTTTTAAAGAAATTGGTTTCATCTGTTTTTCAAAAGTTCTCCTGAGTTTATATTTAATGTTTTAAATGTTCGCATCTGTTCTTTTTAGCCCTGTGAGCTGAGTGATGATAAATAAATGTCTTAAATAAATAAATGTCTTAAATATATGAAGGGACAAGTTGTTGGACTGGTGTCTCCTGAGTCTAGTCTGAGGAGCATGTAACTCTATGAATACATACAATCTGTGTTTTTGTTTTATATAGGAAGAAGTCTTAAGTTGTTTCCTTTGAGCAGAGATTTCGTCTTTAAGGGAAAACAGAGACTTTGTGGGGGGGGTTTTCTTTTCTGAGAGATGTTTTACATGATGGGTGGAGAAGGTGGGGTCTGTAGGTTTCATGAAACTGCTGAACCCCTATTTTGTTCCTTGCCAAGCTCTCCAAGAGACCCACAAGGTATAGTGTGCCCCAGACCATTCAACCTCCCACAAATGCGTGGATTTCAGCCCCCAGTGCACCCTCAGAACTTTAAAAAGTGCTCTAAATGGTGATTTGGGACTGAAAGCAAAATAGGAAGTGACATCGTATCACTTCCAGTTCAACCAAGATGTGTCAGAAGGTGGTGGGTTGCTCTTGGAGCTGACTACATCAGTGCAAGTGGAGAATCACATATGTTCGTGTTCTCCTGCGGAGAAGTAGCATGAGAGCTCCCTGCACATAGAAAACTAGGAGAGAGAAAGCTAGCCTAAAACTCTTCTCTCTCTGACACGTTCGTTTCCTTCACATTAATGATCCGTTTTTCATGGAGGAGAATTTAACTGCGTGTGATTTCAGTTTGTCTGCAGGGTGGTGTGAATCAGCTCCAAAGGAATGATAATCACATTGTTCTGCTGCATGTCTGCTTTGACTGTAAGCCCAACCAACATATCAAAGCTGTAATCCTAGATTTACTTAGTAGGGAGCAAGTCTCATTTAATGTGTCAAATTAAACATCTGGAATTGCCCACAGGGGAGGCTGTTTTTGCTCCCTCTCTTGTCCTCCCACCAGCAGGCAAAGTCATTTTTGCAACACAAATTATAATATAAAAATATTGTGAAATTAAAAAGGATCTTAACAATACATCAGTTAGAAGGCACAGCTCCCTTCCAAGCAGCCTGTCAGTTGCTGAGACATCTCCAGAATGCAAAGATCTTTGCTTGCTGGAGGAAAGACAACACTGTTGTGTGTGTTAAGTGTGTGTTAGATTATTTTTTTTAGGTTAAGTTCCACCAAGTTTTTGCATTTAATCTGTATTTACAACTGTACCTCAGTTAATGAAGCAGTTACCTTCCTGGATTTTACTCGGTTAACAGAAATATTGGTAACCAGATGTAGAAATAACGTGGAAAGAACAGGGATCAGTTCCTGCACCACAAAAAAAGAACAGCAGTTCGACACGTTTCGGAAAAAAATTATTCAAAACTAACATTAAGCGTATGTGAAATGAAAAAAAAAAAACAGCTCAGGAAATCTTTGCATAAGTAAATAAAAAAAAATGTTTTGAGTCTTCCAGAGACCACTTGAAAACTTCTTCCGAAATGCATCTTTTTTTTTTATTTTCTTCCACTTTTTGTATACAGTAGGTCCCCCCATAACCACGTGACCGGTATATGTGATTTCAGTTACCTGCGATCTTGTCACTTTTCCCTCTTTACCCCTCACAGCCCTCCTTTCCTTCTCTTTCTTTCCTTGGTGGCTCTCCTCCCAAATCCGGTCCTCCTCCTGTGTCAGTCAGCTTCTTCTCGTGCCTCCCTCGCCTCTGTTTCTGTCAATCTCCCACCCTCCTGTTCTGACCCTCTCTCTCTCCCCTCTGACCCAGCCCTTTGGCAGCACGCGGCTGGCTGGCTCTGCTTCCCTTCTGCCACCCTGTCTCCTCCGTTTGCTACTGCCTGCCTACATTTACCACTGCCGCCTCTTTTTCTTCCCCCTCTCTTTATCAGTCTCGCGGACCACGGGCAACGTGCCCGTCCCTTCTCCTCCGTGCCAGCTCTGTGCCTCTTTTGCCGCCGTGCATTCTGTTCAGAGGCCAGGCGGCCACAGAAAGGGAACCGCTTACGACTGACTCTGCTCTCGCTCGCCACCTGGATGGCCGTTCCCCTCCTGCGCTTGCACTCCGCAAAACCTCCTGCTGCACCACCTTGTCAAGGTGGCCTGCTGTCCCATTTTGGCCTGGAAGGCCTTGGCCGGCAGCTCCCCTTCCTCGCCTGTCGGCTCCAGCCTCGAACAGCCTGCTGTCGTGGCTACTGGTTGAGGTGGGTGCACAGAAGCCGGTAGTCGGGCCCCCAACGCACTTGCCCAGCGAGAGGGAGGAGGCAAAGTGGTCACCAAGGAGATGAGCATTCACCGTGTTTTTCACCATCCTTGTGGATACAGGGAGCCTTCCATAATGTCTGTTTTGGTGGCCAAACTCAAAGATCTATACTTTTTCAACATGCCAGGCTAACTGTTGAGGCGGGCCATTCTGTTTTTTCTTTTTCTCTCTGTTTTGCTGTTCACATTTGCTCAGTAAGTGATTCTGGAGGCAGCTGTTCACCTTGCCTATCCTGTATGAGCACACACAGCTACATTAGGATCGCCTAAGGTGGAATTCCATTCTTTCCCAGGTCAAGCTTCATTGCATTCTTTACTGCAGACGTACTGCTGCAACGCAACACTGAAAGTCTGTCTTTCCTCCAGCCTACTTTCACTATCCTTTCAGTGCCAGTGCTGCAAGAAGACGTCCAGCTGGGCAGAAGACACGAAAAGGTGGGAGCTGGACATGGCTCCTGTAACAAGACTTCGTAAATAGGAGCTTCTTGATTACAGGCTTTATTAACTGATGTATGCCTGTATTGTTATGGTTAGCCACCTTGAGTGCCTTTTAGGGCAGAAAGATGGGAAATAAATGAAATAAGCAATGTTTGCTGTTTGTTTATTTATTGGTAAAGGTGTATAGGTTCGTTCTGTAAGATTGTAGAAAGTTAGTAGAAACATCCAGTATCTGGACCAGGCTAGTGGCTGCTACTTTTGTTTTGCTGTTCCATACTGAGCTGCAGATACTATAGTGTCCAATATTGGTGGCTGATGTTTGTCTTAACCTCTTCTTTGCTTAAGGTATCACTTGGAATATAAAGAACACCCTACCCTCTGGTAGCCAAGCAGGCAACATAAACGCCATCCTGAAGATTTTCTCGGAATGCTTAGCAATAGACGCCGGTGAGGTGGTTATCCAGATGAAGAAAGCAGAAACAGAAAGGTTGAAAAGCTCTGCCGAGTTAGAACCAGAGGGAAATGCGACTGAGGTAGACAACTCGGTCCTGAAAGAAGACGAGGAGATGGAGGAAGTGCCTAAAGAAGCCGCCAAGGGGCAAAATGATGTTTCGGATCTGCTTCCAGTGAGTGTGGTTGAGTGAGCGTTTAGGAATGCAGTTTAGGCATTGAAAGAAAAGGGGTTGGAAAAGTCTCACAGGGAATGAGAATACAGCAAACAGAGAAGTTCTAGTTATGGGCAATTTTTAATGTCTCACTCTTTGCACTATTTGGGACTGAAGGGAAGTGTCATTTGGAGGAGCACAATTAGTAATCTTTGCTTCTAGGGAGATTTGAGACCTGAGTTGTTCTAGGACCCTTTCATTTGTCTTTTTAGCAGACCGTGGTGTCCGCAAGACTCTTTTCCAGCACCCCATTTCAAATGGGTTGATTTCCCTCCTGTCAATTTTCTTCACTGTTCAACTTTCACACCCAATTTAATTCTAAATGCCCTTGAAACTGTTCTTTACAGGTAAGCCCTTAGGATGAGGTAGAGAACATTGCTTAAATGTGAAAGGTCCCAGGTTGACTCCTTGGCATCTCTGTTTAAAAGGACTGGGTACCGTGTAAGATCATCAAGCATGAAGATACAGCGCTGAGTACTGAAGTCAGGATCATCCGGGCCATAGTATTTCTTATTTCTAAGTTGAAACCTGGCCAGTGAAGAAATTTGACAGGAAGCAAATGTGCTATAGAGCAAATTGAGTCTGAACTTTCACTAGAAACCCAAATGACCAAACTGAGGCTATCATATTTTGGATAGAAAAGATGATAATCGTCAGTAAGAAGGAATGTGGGAGGAAAAGAGGATGACCATATTGCAAGTGGATAGTAGTGGTTTGAGCCTTGGACTACAACGCTGGAGACCTGATAACCAATCTAGTGTCACAATATTTTTATTTTTATTTTTACTTTTGCTGGAACAAGCCGATTTGACTACCTGTTTAGTGAGAGAAATGCAATGTTTAATTGAGTGGATTCTTTTGTTAAATTTTTTTCATTGACAAAAGACCTCCATATTACTTAACAGATTAAACAGAAAACTTTAACATTGTTTTTCACAAGAACTAGTGTGGTGGAGTATTTTAGGTGTTAAACTACAAATCAGGAGACCAGGGTTTGAATCACCTCTTGGCCATGGAAATCTACTGGGTGGCTTTGGGCAAGTCAAACTCTCTTACCCTTAGAGGAAGGCAAAGGAAAACCCCTCTGAACAAATCTTGCCAAGAAAACTCCACGATAGAGCTGCGTTAGGGTCGCCATAAGTCAGAAACAACTTGAGGACATATTCATTTGATGGTGTGTTCCTGCATGGCAGGGGGTTGGACTCAGTGACCCTTGTGGTCTCTTCCAACTCTAGACTCTAAGAATAAAAATACTCAGTGAAGAAAGCCACAGTCCTGCATTTGCAAGACCTGAGTAGTGCTATTAATAGCAGGGTATCTTGAAGGTGGAGTTGCCATAAGTTGAAGCCATGTTGATGGCAATTAACAACAAATCCAGTGTTGGGAAAGACCAAAATCCATGGAAAGCCTCTGCCAGCCTGAGTAGACAGTATTTGTCCAGACGAAGAAATAGTCTGAACGTACTCTGAAAAATAGTAAGGAAGATTCCTGTGATCTTTGTTTTACAGCGCAATACACAGGAGGTGAAACAGGTGGCAGCTTTACTTCTGGCTCAGCAGACAGCCCTAGAAATCATTGTAAATATGTGCTGCAGTGACGGTATGTATGTTGCCACCTTGTTTATTTAGTACTAGCAGAATTAGCAGCTTTGTTTGAGCTAGCAATTTCTTAGTCGCCACCACCCTGATACACTTTCTCTTTCCTTTTCCTTTCTTTCTGCCTCCGTCCCACTATTTTTTTTTTTTCACTAGTTATTCTCTGAATCCATCCCACATTACAGTGCTCGTATCCTTCCCTCACTCTCCTCCCGCCATTTACCAAATAGCAGAAGTTTGTTCTCTCTCCTGCAGACACTCTGTTTGGGTCTTACAGAGGGAAGGAGTCCTGGAGTTGTGCAGAGACCCTGTGAAGAAATTCATCTCCCAGATCTGCCCCTAGCCTTGTCTCTACACAAGATTAGGGACACCTGCCATCTTTAAGATGTACTGCAGGCTGCAGACAGATTTGAATTAACTAACGTTCATTACTTCATTTTAAAAACATAATAACTTCAGGATGCAACCTCACTGCAACCCCTTATTAACATAAAGAGTGTTTCGGGGGGTAGTGGGATCACATACAGCAGAGGCGAGCAGCTTCTGAGGAACTGGCTTTTTGGCTTCTCCAAGACATTAGAGAAGCCAAAACTCACCTTAAATTTGTTTAGTTGAGTATTTGGTATCTCCTGGCTTAAGAGTGGTTCATGCTCTCGTACATAATACTCTGGCTTCACCATTTTCAGCTGTTCCAAAGTATCCCTCCGTAGATCCTGCGTTTCTTGCCTGGAACTGCCGTCCCCTAGCGCCTGTCTGATGCCATCTCTCTTTCTCTCTCTTGATTCCTTCTTTGATACCTGTGTCTCAGATCTTGAATTTGCTTGCCATCCTGGATATAGGCTTGGTACCAAGTCTACTGTAACTTCAACATTGTGTTACTTTTAAAATGTGGAACTAACTTGTTGGAAATAACTTACATAATGGATAAGCCCTGGAAGTTCATGTTGGATTATAATGATTTGTGGTGGATCTGAATAATTCCAGGGCCCTTTTGCGCGAACAGTACGTTTCCACTTTTAACTGCCATGGCTGCATCCTGTGGAATTCTGGGATTTGTGGTTTGGTGAGGCACTGGAGCTCTGTCAGAGAATTCTAAATGGCGTTTCCTAAACTGGAACCATGGCTGTTAACGTAGAATACCTATAACTGGGTAGTGTGAAAGAGGCCCTGGATTTTCTTTTCTGTTGTACATTTGCAGATCCCTCTGATGATGAGTGGGAAGAGTTATCCAGCAGCGATGAGAGTGACACTTTTATGGACAACAACTATGAAGAAGAGGGGAAGTTGCTGTCACCCTTGTGCCTTTCGGCTGAGGTTCACACAGCCCTTATGAATCACCTTGTGCCTAAGAAGGTAGAATCCATCTGTCATCCCTGACTCCCTCGGGATCTAACTCATGGATGGGAATTTTGCACTGTTAGGGGCTCCACAAGCAGTCCTTTGAGAGGACGGTTCAGTGTAACCCAAGGCGTTCCTTCCCCTCCCTCTATTTTTGTCCTGAAAAGAGAAGTGTTTAAACTTAAAAAAAAAACCCACTCACCCAGAGCGGATTCCATTTTGTAATGATGCTTTGTCCGCACCAGTCAACTAGGAGTGACTAGGTTGCCCAAAGTGGTGGCTGTGGTGGCATGACGCAACCTTTGAGGAACCAAGAATTGCAAGGCGCAAGCCAAGAACGTGCCCACCTCTAATGTAAATAATCCCTTAGCTAATTAGTTCTGTACTTCCAAATGTGGCTTTGGACTTTTCTTTCTGCTACAAGAGACCTAAAACCTGTTATTACTCCTGACTAGAGTAGATTCAGTAATTGATTCAGTTAGATTTACCTATTTGTTGACTCACCATTCAACAGTTGATTCAGTGAGTCTACTTTTTTAAAGTTAACCAGTGAAATTCTAGCCACAGTCTTTTTTTGTCACATGGAAAACTACTTTTTTGTGAGATGGGTGGTGGTGGTGGTTGCAGTGCTGTTCATTTAAAAGCTGGTTATTGAAGGGAAGGTTACTGGACAGGAATTAAACTTGAAAACTAGGACCATGGGGGAAAGGCAAAAGGCACGACACGTTGGAACCATCCATTTTACTCTGTAACATTTTGCTGAAGAATATGCAAGAAAATTCTTTGCTTAAAAGAAAACCAAGATATGCAACAGTAAGAACACCATGAGCTTTATATTCAAAATAATTTTCCATGACTGTTACAGTTTTTAGCACAGATGTTTTCATGATGTTTTACATTTGTACACATTGGAATTGGAATTATATCCAGCTAGACCTCTGGTTTTGGAGATTCCTTAGCTGCCATAAGAACTAGAAATGCGTTCTTTTACAATACTTGGAACAAATAAACATGGAAGTTCATAGGAATCTTAATTTTGTTCTCAGCAATACAATCTCTGGGTTTCTCTTGCAGAATCCTATCAATTGCCACATGTTGACAGCAGACCTCTTGCCAGTTTGCTGAACATCTTTGTTTCTTTTCCTAGATACTTGAAAAAACTGCTTTTCCCAGCAACGTTGCTATTGACATCTGTACGCATAGCCCAGCTTGGAAGCCGCTGATTAAAAAGTAGGGTTAATTCATTTTTATTATGTGGCTTGCTACGATTGGATTGTTCCTCTTTGTGCCATTAATGTAGCATCTGGAGGTAGCCTCTAGCTGTTGTTAGAAAACAGAATTTGAATTAGATAGAACTTTAGTGAGATCCAGTCAGGGCACTGTCATCTGAGGATTGGTATTTACCTATTTTGTGACCTTCTCTCTTTTTTAAAAAAACAAGAATACTGTTTGAGTGACCTTGATTTAAATCAGAGATGGAGAATCTTAGGCTCGGGGGCAAACTGGACCTGCCTGGATTTCCCTCTGGCCACACCCTCTCCAGTATGACATCATCATTTGATGTCATCCCAGCTTTTGTGTAGGTTCTTCGCCAATTCTAAAAGATTGAAATGTCTCTCCTGTGGCATAGTTAGTTAGCCTTAAGCTAAAATACGCTGGGGTTTGTTTGTTTTTATTTTTTGTGACTGTTGTTCTTATTCATTTGTCCCACCCATCAGTGGAGTGCAGCTCCTGAAGAGTGTTTTAAATTCAGTTTGGCTTTTGGCTGAAGGAGATGCCTCGCCCTTGGTTTAAATTCGGTGTGGGCAACGTGTAGCCTGTGGGCCGTGTGTGGTCCTTGAGGCCCTTTTTGTGACCTCTGAGCCCCCGCCAACCCCCAGTATCTTTTAAAACCCTGGTTTTGGCCCAAACCAGCTTAAAACCACTGCCAAATGCAGCAGTGTCAACCCTCAGCACCTCCACGATATTTAACTCCTATGCAAATAGCCAAAAAAAAAAAGCTGGGAAAGAGCAGGAAGTCGTGTGATGTCACTTCCTGCGATGTCAGGGGTGTTGGCATAAGCCCCGTAGGGGATACGTGAGTGAAAAATGCCCCCTGCTTCATCTGCAGTTGCCCATCAGTAGTTTAAGTGATGAAGTTTAAGCATGTGTAATGAATCCACACTTTCCAAAATGCTGTTCAGATATTGGAAGATGAGAGATTCTCTGTCCTTGGCTTCACTATCAACTAGATGTGATATGCAAGGAGGAAAAAAAAGGAAATGTAGAAGAAAGACAGGAGGAAAGCAACGCATGGGGCCAGTTGGTTTTCTCCATTGGTGGAGCATATTCCCGCTAGGCAGGTGGTACAGAATAGATGTTGCATTACATTCCTCTTTTAATTCCACACCTGCTTTGAAAGTAGATGGTATGTGGGGGTATTTCATATCATCGTCTGTTTTTGAGGCAGGCGTATCGTTAAGTTGCAATTTGCATGTTCCTTTTCCTACTTTGAAAAGGTGTAGAGAAGATAACTGACATTCGGATGTGAAACACAGAACTCTGTGTCCTAAATAGGTGTCCCAAACTCTGTTCTGATACTTCAGTCTTGTCAGAGTTATCGTGTTACGAACACAGGATATGCTGAACAGATGAGATAAAGCTGAATCTTCACTTCGCTCAACCAGTCAGTAAATAGGGTCTCTAGGCAAAACATTCCTATGCACATAATTGCCTACTGGTTTGTTAAATTTTTTAAAAAAATAAAAATATATATCCCACCTTCTGGTTCTTACACATCACTCAAAATGGATAACAAACATCAAAACCAGTCACAAATTCAACAAAAATTTCAAGACAGCAACAATATAATAAAAACTGGCAGGTGCTGTAGATAAAACATAAGATCAAATTTATAAAGCTAATGTCTGCCTTAACAAGAAGGTTCTTGCCATCTGGCAAATATTGTCAAAGGGGGTGCCACCTTTTCCTCCCAAATAAAGAACTCTATAGCTTAGGTGTGGTCACTGGGGTATCAGTTGTGTATATTTGATACTTGCATAGACACTGAATTGCAACATCTTGTCACCAAACATTACTTCCTTTTCATGGAGTGCTTTATTTTCCTTGTCACCAGAACCTTGCTACAAACAAAGGCAGTATACTAAGCAGAACAAACAAGCCTGAGGCAGTAACTTGGGAAATCTTAGTGTTAATGGATTCTGTTGTGTCCTTTATGCTAAGGTTATTTGGGGAAGGTGGAATAAATTTCCACAAATCAGAAGACTTGTTGGTATTGCAGAAAGAACAAACAAGCAAGCAAGCAAACAAAGAACTTCTGGCCAAATCTGTCACTATGAACCCTTCATGTTGTGCAGGTTAGAACTGTACAAGAGCAAGAACTCCTGCAATGGGATGTCTCTTTTGGAAAGATGAGGACAAACACTTTGACTTTCTTCAAGTGGCCATCCCAAAAATGGCTAACAAGGACGTAACAGCTTGGCTTATGGCTTTGTAGGTTCTACTTGCATGCATAATGCTCTTTTTATGGAGCTTTTAGCAGTTTAATTGGTTTGGAGAGGATGGGTTAGTTAGTTCTGATGAGGTTTGTCCTAGGTGCGTCTTTTACACATTGCTGCTTTATACCTCTTTTCATTAAAGCAGAGGTGGGCAGTTTGTGGTTCTTTGTCCACTTATGTGTGTACTCTGACTTAATTTCAAAAGCCCTCTACAACTGGTCAGTTCTGTCCTCTTCCAACAGCCCCCTGGGACAGAAAGGGGTTGCAAGAAGAGAAAAGAGACGGCCTTGTGCTAGACTTTGGAAAAGTTTCTTTTTTGGTCTGTGGCTCTCAGAATCCCATGGTCAACATGGAGTTGTAGTTGCCAACCGTAGCTTTTCTCCAAGTTCTGCTTAACACCAGTAGGCGTTCCTCAATGGATTACCCATGTGGGAATGTCAGTATCAACAGAAGAGGAAGAAAAGGTTCTTCATCCCCACATTAGAGGAAGGGCCTAATGTACCTCTTGACTCTCTTCATTTTTTGCTCCAGGTTGAACATGGTTCAGTACAGAGCTCTGACCTGCCTTCACAGCATCTTGTTGGTGTCTGATGTGGATTGTCTTGGGGGAGCATCCGTCCTTCAGTCCCTCTCACAGCACCTGTCCCAGTTAATTTTTTCTCAGCCAGGTACATTTTGGGCTTCTCTGCTGCCCCCAACTCACCCCAGGCTCTGCTTCTCCCCTCTCTTCCCTTCCTTTTGCTCCCCATCATCCTTCTGCTGTTAATTGCTGTGTTTCCCAGTCCAACCCGCTGCCATGAAGGAATACATTGCTGAAGCATTCCTGTTGAAGGCCTCCAAATAAGGAGGGTCCAGTTAACAGTCACTTCAGTGAAATTAAATTCTAAGTCAGTGTGTGTGAGTCTTTGGTTTGTTGAGCCTTGAGCTAACTTTATTGGCATTTATGCTTTTGGACAGAATTTTCAAAACAGGTGGAGTTTCTGGAAGCTGTAACCAGTGCTTTGCGGGCTCTTTTGCAAATGTTGGCATCAAATAATATACCTCAGGTGAGTTTCTTTTTCCCTGTCACCCTCCTCATAATCTTTGCATAGGGCAGTTCTGTTTTTCTTGTTGGGATTTATGAGATAGCTATAAGAAGATATATGTATTGTGTGTGTGCCTTTCACATCTGTAAGCAAGTCCACGGAGGGTGTGGCGGAGCTGTGCCCCACACCTTCTTGAACATTTGTAGGTTAAGTAAAATGTTATCAAAGGGGGATACAACTCAGTTGTATGCACAAAATGAGAATTGTAATAGTGGGAGGAGTATTTGGGCTACGTGGAATGAAAAAAAATGCACTGGACACTGGTATTAGGGCAAAGAGTCTGCTCATATGGCCCCTCGACTTTCATGAGGCTTTGGGGCACAGAAGCCTCGAGAAAGTAAAAAAAAAATTGCAAATAACTCTCCCTGCTCCACTGAGTGCTCCCTCTCCCCTTCCCTTGCTTTTTGCCTGGGTGGGTGTGCCTTCCTTCTCCAAGCCCAGACAAAAAGCAAGCAAATGGGAAGGGACACCCACATCTCCCCCATTTTCCTCTTCCTATTCCCTTGCCTTTTGCCCAGGTGTGGAGAAGGAGATCAGCATATCCGGGCAAAAAGCAAGGGAATGGTGGGGGAAAAGGGGAGAGGCAAGCAGGTGCCTCGCAAATAATTGAATCGGTGACAGTCAAACCCACAAATGTGGAGGGAGGGCTGTAAGAGCTGAGGCAAAAGGGCAGACTTGAAATGATCTGGAGGTCTCCCTGTACCTCAGTGTGCTTTCATATCCAAAGAATTTTCACATGCCCTTTAATATTGTGTATTATATATACATTGCTGGGACTGTTCTCAGCACATGTAGTTGGGCTGTGGAATGGCACTGCAGCATGTACACAGATTACTTCCTCCTCTTTACTGTTTCTGGTGCTAGAGGAGCATGGGAAGTGGTTCACAGGCAGTCCTGAACTGCTATATTCCTTCTTTTGTAGGCTTGATACTTTATGAAAAAATACTACCCCCCCCCAAAAAAAATAAAAGCTCTCGTCAAGGTTTATGTTTGCATTCTTTATATATAGGAAAGCTTCCTTCTCATTTTTGTTCTTCTCTTCCATGTCCACTTTTTGTTTTGTAATTATTCTTCTAAACAGAGCATGACTCCTGAACAGCTGATGACCTTGTGTGAAGCTGGTATTCACAGTAGTAACATTAGTGTCCGTGTAAACGTAGTTAGCATTTTGGGAATTGCTGGCAGCGTGCTTGCAAAAGTAGAAGACACTGCAGAAACACTAAAGGTAAGACCTGATGGTGAGGTCTCCCCTTTATTTTTATTTTTTGAAAACAAAGCAATAAGTTACTGTTTGCAAGATGGTTGTATTATTTTCGTGTGTGCGTCTACCGTTCCAGATGATAGGAAAATTCCTCCTTGATGTTGCAATGAAGGATCCTTCTCTTGTGGTAGTAGGAGAAGCTCTGGATGCCCTCTTTGACGTATTCGCTGACGGAAAAGAAGCTCAAAGGGCAGCGGAACAAATAAGGTTGCTTCATGTACTTAGGGAATTCCAGCCAGTTTTCAAATCGCGGGTGAGTGTATTGTATCTCGGCAAGAGGGAGGAATGGAAGTGATTATATGGTTTTCACTGCAGCAGACCACAAGTCTGAGAAACTAACTTTCCACCAGTTGTACCCATTGTTGCTAGTAATTGCCTAAAAACCTCAATTGTTTTTTAATTAAAAAAAAAAACTCCCCACAAGTTGCTAGCTCTTACGGTGCAGTAATATGCTTTAAAACTGAGGTGGGCGTAGTTTGGACCTTGGACCTCATTGTTGTGATTCCTGAAAGCTCCCAACCCCTCATTTTACAAAATCGAAGTGATTTTTCTGGCCATTTTACCACATAAATTACACAGAAACCCCCCCCCTTCAACACATGAAAACACATAAATATACCTCCATAATCATCCCAGACCCCTGTATTACCTCCAAATACTTCTGCTTTCCTCCGTAGTCCCTCTCAAAATAGCAACTGGAAGTGACACAAAGCTGGGAAAGAGCAGGATTCTACTCTTGCTCATCCCACCATAGCTGTGTGTGACTGCCTGTCCCAGGCAAGGCAAACAGCAGCTGCCTCCAGAGTCTTTTACTAAGCATGCATGAACAGCCAGCAGAAAGAAAAGGGGGTTGGAGATGAGTCTGTCTCAGAAGCAGATATATACCAAACAAGCGTGGCTCTGTAGGTTTGGCCATGAAAATGGAAGTTGTGAGACAAGTGGAAGGCTGGTGGAGAAAAAAATCATCCTGGATGAATTTTGGAGGAAGCCTTCATGTGTTCTCTGGAAGGTTGAAACCCTTTTTGTCCACTTCTGCAAGACTTAGCTGACCTGACATGTTTCATTGCATGTGTTTATATTGCATAGTTTTTTCACAAAAAGTTTGTTAAAACATGTTGATCTGCTCTTTTTTTTCTGGGCGAGGGGTGTCAGAACCTGTCCATGTTCCTGCCATGTTATTCTGTACTTAATGTTTAATTTTCTTTTAAAGAAGTAATGCCCTGGAACATACCTGTTTTGTTATCTGCCCAGTTTGAAGTTTGCCATCTTCATGCTATGACAGCTTCTGAAGAACTGAAAGAAATTAATTTTTCCTCCAAAGAATATCATTGCTTTTTCCAGGTGGTATCTTTGTCCTGCTTTTGACAGGAATGGTGGTTTTTGTCAGATGGCTCAGGTTGCTGTTTTTGAAGAATATCAATAAAGTGATCTCTCTGTTTTTTTTCTTTTTAAATTACAGATACGGAAAGAAGGAAAAGGACAATATAGCACTGATCAGTTATGTGTGCTTGACAATGTGAAGCTGAATTTAAGAAGATTCATTGCTTATCAGGAAACATTAGAGCAGAAAAAATAACTTTTGAATAATAAAAAGAATGTAAAACTATATATTTTTTGTTAATGTTTGTTAAATATTTTTGACTTGTAATTGTAATAGCACCTTGCAGTGACTTGTGGAAGGGAGGGGGGATGGTACATTTGCTTTGGGTGATAGATTCTTACAGATAAAAGGTAGGGTTAGAAATGAAAGATGGATTTGGGATCTACAAGTACCAGAATGGTGCCTTTACCTCAGGGCTGAAAATATTTAAAGTCATAGAATTCATACATCAGTTACTTAAGAACCAGCATCAGATCCAAGGGCCTACCTGCCTGATATTGAATTAATATTTGAGTTTCATGAATGACAGAATCATTTCTCTCTTTTGAAGGCCTGTCACAGATGTAATGTTGCAGATCTTCTGTAAATGGTTTGGAAACTGGGAATATCTCCTAGGCTTTTGCTCTTCTTCCCTACTTCTTCCTCCTTTTCACATGATACCCCACTCCTCAGTTGCTTTCTAGAGCTAATCAATCTTAATTACTGTATTAAGCCATGGTTAGTTCAAGCCAGGGTTTGCAAATCTGTTTGAAACCATGGTTGCAAAACAATTGTAGCAAACTAATGCAACCTAATGTTAACTTTAGCATTAATATTACTCATGGTTGTGAATGAAAGCAACTTAATGTTAACATTAGTGCAGATACAACACTGTGCTCTCGGTTAGCTCTAGAAAGTGTTAGCACCCTGAGCACTGAATATGTAAGGTAGCTTGTAAATTGAATTAATGATAATGGTGTTGATTATAACAGAGGAGAAAGAGGGCTTTCAAGCCCATGGAATGTTCCCACTCTTATCCATATGGTTAGAAGAGGTGGAACGTATCCACGGGTTTAAAATCTCTCCAGTTTATTATTGTGGTGGTGGTGATGGGAGGAACTTTGTCCTGCTGGCATGAAAGTGTTATTTTGGAAAAAGAGCAAAATAAATGAGAATTAGTAAGAGAATATTTTAATAGTGTTAATAATTGCCAAATCAATGCCTGCCCTTCTGTTGGGCTACGTTAACAGAAATGATAGTGCTGTCTATTAGCCCCAAGTGGCTCTGTCCTGGGACTGGCTTTGTGCCATCTGTATTAGCTAACTGCACTGGGAGGAAAAAAAGCAAAAACCTCAATGCTCTTTCAGCTCCTAGCATACAGTTCACAGTACTTGCCAAGCTGGAAGGAGTCAAAATCCAGTCCCCGGTAGCCAACACTGATCTTGTAGGTGCCGTGGATGGGCAAATATTTCACGTTCCATAGGCACTCTTTATAGGCAATGTCTCGCCTGGTTTTTTTCCATTCTTGGCTGTATAAATGATAGATTGCCATTGACTGCTACTGCTGAGCAGTAACAACAGCTGTGGATGTTGTCACTCTGCAAAATTGCTCACACCTGTCACCTTGAAATGCATTGGCTGCACATTTGGCAAATAGTATAGATGGCACCAAACTAGCTCTCTTTACCTTGAGCCAGTTAAGTGACTTAAAATTGGAAATGAAGGGAAACCAGGAAGGCATCCATATTAAGCCAAAGGGTCCTGTGACGTTTGTTTTTAAAAATATGGGATAGGGTGTTATCTTGCAAGATTTTGTAAGCAAGGGTATATTTCTAGCAGCATCAGTTGAAATAGGTTTTGCCACAGATATCTATATCACAATATATTGGGGTCAGTTTCTATACTTTGTTCAGGTCAGGATATGGTAACCTTCTGGTATATTGTTTTTCTCCCATCTTTAGTTTGTTTGTCCTACACAAGATTGTTCTAAAATTTTAAGGTTTTTTTTTATATGACCCTGTGGGTCCTTCTGGCTAGAAATGTTTTATAAATATTTCAATAAATAAATAAGCTCCAGCAAGGAGGAAGTATTGTGACTTGGCCTTCTGCTGCTGCACTCTCCAGCTCACTGTGTGTCCAGTTTCATATCTGTTATTACTTTGAATCTATCAACATAGGTTATGTCATGTGCAACACTTACATCTCTCCTGAACAGGTGTATTGTATACCTGTGTGCCCCTTGGGATACTACATGCAGTCAATTTGATGGATTTTGGATGGCCATGTTATGCATATCATTGCACACTAGGCACAACTGGATTCTGTTGTGAGTAATGTACTCAGGGTATCAACATTTGGAAAATTTCTGGAACAAATGGCAGAATATATGCTGTTCTTTGTAGCAAGAACAGTTTTCATTTTGCTCTGAAGCTGAAATAGTAAGATAATACTCAGAGATGTGCTTTCTGTGCTATCTTTCTTAGATTTTTTTTCCATAATAGATGTATTTGTTAATTTTTGGAAAGGAAAAAAACCTGCAGCTATCTAATTTGTAGATTCCTTCTTTTCATGTAGAATAGATAGTCTGTTATTTGACAAGAGAGGATGAATATAGTTTTATTTTGAATATTGTTCAAATATAGTTTTATTTTTGCACTGTAACTCTAGGAGATAGATAGGCATAGGTACATTTCTACCACAATGTGTATAGCAGAGATTGGAAATTGGGCTATTGGGAGGAGCCTATGCAGCAAACCAGTTTCAAAAAGTGCCTTTCTACAAGGATATACAGTCTTTACTCATATACAGTATTTATGTATATTATGCATATACATATATCCAAATAAAACATTACTAAAAGATATATAGATATAAATATGAATGACATGTTGTGTTTGATTTGGAAAGCTATTTGTGGAACCAATTAATAATATGTATTAATTGAGGGATGGGGTATGAGGCTTGAACAGAAGTGATGTGGAATACCTATAATGGAACTTCTAAAAATAAATCGATATTATTTTTAATCTTTTCTTTGAAATAATTCAGTATAAATTCTCATTAAGGCAGAGTAAATATTTTCACACAAAAGAGTTTGTGTTTGCATCTAAATTTATCTTGATAGCTGAGATCAGTGGCAATAATAAAAGGACTTCTCTGCTGTTTATTAGTTGTTATTTTTGTTATGATTATAATCAGGTAGCAATGTAAGAGGGATCTCAACCAGCTGGAAAAAATAAACTTACTTCTTTGGGCATAATAGGTACCCTCTTAGCCACGCTCCCCTTTTTCAGAGGGAGATGCTATCTACAGGAGTACGTGGATAATTCTCCAAGCATGAAAATCAGAGAGGAGATCCTTCACAATTGCATTAAGTATCTTATTGTTTAGTGCTTCCTATGATCCTTAGCTCCCTGGGGATAATGGGAGTTGCAGTTTACCCCCTATAGAAGGCCTCAGAGTAGGGAAGGTTACCTTTAAACCTTTTCATTTAAAATATTTTTTTTAAAAAAAGGGGGAAAAATTAGCAGTGACAAGTGAACTGAGGCAGTTGCAAGTGTGTAGGTTCCAAGGAGAACATGTTGCTTCTAAAATTTACTGTGTATGAACCTGAATTTTCAATAAAGGAAAAACCAAGGTCATACTGAAGATTTGTAGAGGCGATGTACTTCTTCATATGGCTAAAGCTGGGGCCATTTTCATGTTGCTAAAAACAAACACAAAATAAATCATTCGAGCGGATGGTTAATTTTCTACATTGTTATCATGGGACGTATTGTGCATTCCTTTGGCACATTTTTGGTTGAACCAAATTTAATTATTGACAGAGTTAGAAAATCTGCATGAGCCTTTGGTAACCAGAGATGGAAAATCGGAATGAGCTTTTGGTAATGTCAATAATTTTTAAAAAGTATCTGATTGGAATGAAGAAGTAGACAAAATAATCTGCACACTCAGAACACTATTGACTTAGACACCTGTCTTTATTCATTTATTAACTTTTCCATTTCATTCTCAAATCAAAAACAATTTGAAATCATTACTGTTATGAGAAAACACAATTTGTTTCATTTGCTGTGTTGGCAAACGCTGCACAACAAACCAGATCTGCAACAGGACTTACAATTTTAAATTAAATTTATACTTGTAGTAAACTTGCTGAAATCCATCTGTAGGTGTTTGCCAAATTACTTTTAAACTCCCGAAAGCACGCGCACAGACACACGCCGCTTGCTCTCTCCATTTCTCCAAGCCAAAATACAGTACATGTAGTTGGTGATCCACCTTTCCCTTATTTTAGAGGAATACCAGTGCATTTTGAAATATTGTCCAAGAATTTATTTTTAAATGAAAATTTTCCCTTGAAGTAATTAACCTCAAATGCATCATAAGATGGAAAGAATAGCTGCTTTGAAAAAAAAAACTGTCGTAAGACTTTGGTATCAAGAAGTACTGTTAACATAAACTTGTAGTACTTTGATCCTTTCTCAGAACTCCGGAAACGGTTAGTTAGAAATGATTGTCAGAGTTTATTCTTTGATAGTGTCATACAACTATGTCCAGTGTTCCCTTTATTCATATTATGTGTCTGAGAGAGAAAAAAATAAGTCTCCAAATTCTGATAATGTTCACTTCTGTTTGTAATATTGATCAGATAATGTGCCTCGCTGAGCAAAAGATTTGGATGATGAGCTGAACATAGACACAATATAAATCACTGCCTTGGTCTTTCACTGCTGAGCGATGAAAAGATGCCTTTGGATTTGGGATTCTGCCCACACTTGCCAAGGGATGGTTTTGGCAATAAATATCTTTTTCAATCTATTAGAAAAAAGAAAAAGACTTTGGTTTGTAAGTGCCAGGTTAAATTGCTGTCGTGTATTCTTCTACTGTGGGTGGCATGTATGGTTTATTTAAGTGGATGCAAATTGTAGTTTGCAGAAGGTGTGAACCAGGGGGAATTTGTTTACTCCTGTGTTCCACTAATTTTTAATTCTGTGAGAGGCTTTTATTCGGACACACCCCTCATAGTAAAGGGCAAGAGTTCGGAAATTTAATCTGGAAGGAGAAATTGTGTCAGGGCATTTTCCAAAAAGATGTCTCTCTCTAAAATATTTCCCCTGAATTGTAATTTTCATTAACGTCTGAACTTACTGAATTTGGAGAAAAAGTTAAAACCCTGCAACATCAGCTTGAGTGTATTATTAAATGCAAATATGTAGCGGTTACTGAAATTTTCACTTAAATGAAATCTTTTTATTTGCTCGGACATTCTAGACAGATTTCTGCTGCGTCTGCTGACACCTTTTATTTTTAAGCTGTACCACTGACCTTATGGGACTGGAGTGGAGGCACGCATTTAATAACAGTATTATATTTATTATACTTAAGTGACTGTATAGTTGTCATTTTCTTCTAGGAGGTAAAAAGGTTTTTTAATATATTGTGGTATTTTGCATATTTTAATATGCACACAAAGGACACTGTGGAAGTTCCATAGCTGTTAATCCTCATCTTGTCCTCTTACCTATGGTACATGTCTGACATTTGTAATAAAAAAGATCTTTTCAGGAAAATGAGGTGGCCTTAGAGGCTTTGAATTTATGAGGGCTAATTCTCCCATCATGGGGAGCTTTAGATGGCTAAGTCCTTCCTTCACTTTCATGTGAATGATAATGTTGTTTGCACATTGAAAAATAATATCTAAATATTAATAAATTTGGCAATGAATGCAGAAGGATGAAGAACAATTTGGATAGATTTTAAAGGAAAGAGAGCAGGCACAAAGCACGAAGAAGAGGCAACCAACTATTTAAGAAATGAAATAGTGGAAACATAATGGAAAAGAGTCTGAGGACGATCTACATTTGTTGTGTGTGTTCGTCACTTCTGACTTATGGCAACCCCAAGGCAAACCTATCACAGGGTTTTCTTGGCAGAATTTGCTCAGAGGACATTTGCCCTTGCCTTCCTCTGAGGCTGAGAGAGTGTGACTTGCTCAAGGCCACCTAGTAGGTTTCCATGGCCATGGGATTTGAACCCTGGTCTAACATCCTACACTCAAACCATATACCATGCTGGCTATCTAAGATCTAGATATATAGACAGAATTAAAAATCAGGAACAGAGCAGACAAAACAATTACACTACAAGCTAGTAGTGCAGCTACTGTGGGGTGTCAGCTAGCATGGGGTGCCAGCAAAAGAAACCTATTAAAAAATAATGTTGGAAAATTATGGAAGCCATGTTCTGGGATGGAACTGCACAAAATGTGACCAAACTGAATTTAAATAACTATATAGCTTGTTAGTCGTACGTTGCAGATAAAACTTCTCTCACTAGTTGTCTGTGTAAAAACTAGGGGGCTAACGGAACTAGCAGATTTTTTAAAAAAGTCATTTTAATGAAAAAAATCAACTTTATATTGCTTGTTTATTCGTCTTACTAGAAGTAAGAATTGTTTCTGGATACTGTAATATTCTTTTACTTTACAAGGAATTATCATCAAGACTTTCTTAAGTACTTATTTTGTTGTTACTCTGTAGTGACCGAAGCTAAAATTAAACTAAAAATGAGGAATTCGCAAAACTTGGCAGGACATTATATATGCCTAGAAAACCCACACTTGGTTTGCGGACCTTAAAATTTGCAGCCAGAATTCTCCTAGGAGGAGGATTCTCCATTATTTACTCCTAAACCTAGAAAAATATGGAGGCAGTTAGCAGTGGATAGCTGCCAGTGTGGCATAGTGGTTTGAGCATTGGAGTACAACCTGGGAGACACGGGTTCAATTCCCTGCTTGGCCATGAAAACCCATTGGGTAACCTTGGGTGCATCACATGCTCTCAGCCCCAGAAGACCCATGACACGTTCACTTTAGGGTTGCCATAAGTCACAAACGACTTGAAGGCACATACCAGCAACAGCGATGAGAGCATAGCACGTGGTCAAAAATAATAATTTTATTATTTCATGAGTGCCACAGCTAAGGCTTCATATTAAAAATGAAGTTGTTCTGGGGGATACAAGGGGATGAAGTAGAAGAACAATGACAAAAACATGTGCAAGGAGAATGGATGCATTGTGAAGCCCCTTGCACACTAAATACACACACACACACCTACAGGTAAGAATAAGGCCACATCTGCCAAATGGATCCCTTCAGGTGTAACAGAAAGGTGCAAGTATGATGTCCAGGATCTTGTGCAAGGCAGATATAATTCAAATTAAGTAACAATTAAATGCAAAAATAGCAGTGGAGCAGGCCAGAGTCTCACAATCAGGAGTGACAGAGGTAGCGATGGGAGGATGTATGTAAACTGCCCAACCGCTTGGACCCAGGACTCATGAAATGTTTCAGGTGTCAACTTCGCTTAAAGAACCTGTTGGTTAAAGTACCACAAATTCTTTTCTAAGGCCAGAGGCAACGTTTTCTCTACTGAACTACTTAAAGAGGTAGATTTGCTGGTGTCCCTTACCCTGAAAAATGGTACCCTTGTAATAATTTGGGAGCCGATGAAGCACTTTTTTTTGGCTTGCAGATAGTATCATCAGATCCATAGATTTGCTAGTGTCCCTTATCTGGAAAGATAGTGCCCTTGTCATAATTTGGAAGTCAAGTCGATGAAGTACCATCTTTTGATGTGTAGATACTATAATGGGATCCGTCGTTATTTCATCACTCCACTGGTTGAGTAAATTTCCTGGAAGTTCAGATGAATTTTATATTAGGTTCTCGTAGGAAGAGAAGTCCCCAAAAGTGATCCTGGCTGTTGCTAAATTTCTCAATAGAGGTGGCCAGGATTAGAGCTCATTGTGGTTTCCACACTAGCCCGTTATAGTGCTATCATTCCGCTTTCAGCACCCTATGGAATCCTGGGGTTTGCAGTTTAAACTGCAAACCCCAGGATTCCATAGGATGTTGGAAGCGGAATGATAGCACTGTAACAGGCTCGTGTGGAAATGGCCTGTGTATTAGACAAGAGTCAGACATGACTGTCTTCTTGTTCTGATCTCTCCACTATTCCGCACATGTCCTTCTCTTGATGGGGACCGACTCCTCTCCAGTCTTTTGCACACGTTCTGCTTTATTTTTGCGTCCTCCTTTTCAGGGACTGTAACAAACGACTGCCTGACTTCCCTCTGGAGTGAGAGAGCTGCTGCGAAACCATTATTATAAACGGACACATCTGAGAGGGCGTGGGTGACGACGACTTCTCATTCCTCCCCACACGCGTGGGCCGCTCAGCGCCCGGGTGCGCGGCCGCGTCTGTGGGATAAATCCAGTTCAGCGGAGGCACAAAAGACGGACGTGCCTGAGGGGGAAAAGGCGGCCGCCCGAGCGAGGCCTAGCCCAGCCCAAAGCACGCACGCCCTTCGCCTCAGAGCGGCGGCCCCCACGGGAGGCCCGTCCCGGGCCTCGAGGCGGCGGCCTAGTCCGCTCGCTCGCTCGCTCGCTCGCTCCTCCTTCGCCGCCGCCGCCGGCCGACCCCCTCGCCCTCCTCCGCCAGCGCGACCACCGCCTCGCTCCCTCCCTCCCACGCCTTTATTACGCGAGGCCCGTGCGGCGGCGGCGGCGGCGGCGGCCGCCTCTCCGGCACGGCCCCGCCTCGCTCGCTCGCTGGCTGGCTGGCTGGCTGGCTCGCACGCTGGGAGGGGCGGGGGCTGCTCTGTGGCGGCGGAGGAGGGCGCTGAGGCAGGAGCACCGAGCGAGGAAGCCCGTCGGCGGCCGCCCGAGCGACCCCTCCGCCCATCTGACGCCCGTCGAGGCATTTCGGAGGGCCTCCCGGAGGAGCGCTCCCAGGAAGGCAGGGGGGAAGGCCGGCCGCGCGGCCCGCCACAGCGAGGGGACGCCGGGCGGGGCCAGCCGAGCGAGAGGGAGAGGGCTTTCCCCGCTCGCTCGCTCCCTTCCTCCTTCCTCCGCTCCTTCCTGCCCCTTCTCTCCTCGCCGCTGCCTTTCGCGCCTCCGCCTGAGCCTCTCCGAGCCGCCCGCCATTAGCGCCGGGAGCCGGTGGGTGCCACCGGGCTCTCGGCCGCCTCGGCTGGGCTGCCGGGCCGGGCCGGGCGCCGCGGGGGCCGAGGCGTCGCCCAGCCAAGCCTCTCGCGGGTCGGGTCCCCGTTTGATGGATCCCCGGATCGCCTGGTTCCAGCCAGAGCAGCTCGGCCCCTCGAACCGCCTGTGGATGCAGATCTGGGAGACCACGCAGGGGGTCCGCAACCTCTACTTCCAGCACGAGCAGCAGCAGCAGCAGCGCGTCCAGCAGCAGCAGCAGCAGCCGCCCGCCTCGGTCCCCCCGCCAACGCCGCCGCCGCCTCCGGCCCAGCCCGCCGCCAGCCCCGCCGTCTCGCCGCCCGCCGCCCGCGCCGGGGTCGGCCCGGCCTCGCCGCCCGGCATGTCCCGCGGCCCCCGCTGCGACCCCCAGCCCGACTTCCTCCCCCTCGAGAGCGCCAACCACCACCACCACCAGCAGCAGCAGCCCAACAACCACCACCACCACCGCCGCCACTATCATCTCCACTACCGGCGGCAGGCCTCGCCGGAGCCGCCCGCCGCCGCCGCCGCCGCCTGGGTAGGCCGGCCGGGCTCCCGAGCATCCCCGGCGCCGCCGACGCCCGCCGCGGCCGTCTCTTCCTCCTCCTCGTCGTCGTCGTCCGCCGCCTCCCCTTCGCCCGCTGTGGCTTCGGCGGCGGCGGCGGCGCCGTCTTCGTCGTCCCCTTCCCCCGCGGCCCTCTCCAACTCGTCGGCCGCCAGCAACAAGAGGAAGCGCGACAACAAGGCCAGCACCTTCGGGCTCAATTACACGCTCCTGCTCGGGCCCGGCGGGGAAAGCGGGGGCCCGGCGCCAGGAGACGGCCCCCTGGGAAGGCCGCAGGCCGGCCCGGACGAGCCCGCCTACACCGGCACGCCGTGGAAGACGACCAACTACAGCCAAGGAGTGGTGGGGTGAGGAGGCTCTCCCGGGGGTCCCGGTCTCTCTCTCTCTCTCTCTCTCTCTCTCCCCCCCTCCCCCCCCTCCCCCTCTCCCCCCCCCATGCATATATTTTCTGTCCCTGTTTTTTTGGAGGGAGGCCTAGAGAAGTCCAGTTGGCCCTCCCCACTCGCGGGGGTTAGCTAGGGAGCCAGACCCTGGCAAAAATGGGGGGGAAAAATCACAAATATCAAAATGGATGTGTGTGTCTGGGGGAAGGAGGCTCAGGAGGGCCCCCAAGGTCTCAACCAGGTCAGGGAAAGGAAAGGGGGTGGGTCAGCTCCCTATACAGTCCCCCCTCCCCATTCTCTAGGGTTAGGGGCACAGGACCCTGTGAACCTGGGAAAACCAGGTTCCTCTCTCTCTCTCTCTCTCTCTCTCTCTCTCTCTCTCTCTCTCTCTCACACACACACACACACACACACACACACACACACAGTGTGGTCGCCCTACTCAACCCACCATGGATTCCTTTGAGGCATCAGGGTTCCTTCACAAGGCAGAAGTGGGGGCCTGGTGGGGCCTATGGCCACCTGCATGGCTGCCCCACACCATTTTTAAGAGGGGCTTGCAAGCCTGTGATCAAATCCATGGAAGTTCAACCTGCAAATTGTGGAGGACTGGCTGTAGTGAGCTGGGAGGTGGGCAGGCATAGGTTGCTCAGTATATGGGGCTTCGTGTTGTATCAGGCCCCATGTTTCCAAAAAAAATGGGGACATGGGGTTCAGAATGGGGGGAGGAAGGCAAAAGCTAGGAACCATCTCTAGCTAAGGTTATAAAACGGTGTGGTTGCTTCAGAATGGTGTGTACTTAATTGATTGATAAGAACAAGTATTCTAGGCAAAGGTTAATATATTTCATTTTTTTCTAAGGGCACAGCTGCGTGGGAGGCATACCTTTGGACCTAGAGGTCCCCATGGGTTTCGTCCCAGGTGCCCAGGATGCCTGGTGTTCACTGAGCGCCAAGCAAGCAACTTTTCCATAGGTATCTGTGTGCACATGTGTAGGTATATATAGGTGGTTTCCCACCCTTTCACACACAGGCACACACATAAAGGGTGATCCCTTGAGATCCAGAATGTATTTCCAGAGCAGCCCTCCAACTTGAACTCTGTGCATCAAGAAATATTGGGAAGGAGTAGAAGGGCCAGTGGTTCAGGCCTAGCTTAAGTATCAGCAGTGGTACCTTGCACACAGGTAATGGTAGGGAGAGTTTTTTGCGGGTAGGCTTGACTAAATACATTGGGAGAGGAGCATGCTGAACTATTGGCTTGGGGGCTCCTGTGTAATAAGTGGATTGCTGCACGGAGCTGTGGTGCCCGGACTTAGTTTTTTACATTGTGAAAGGCCTAAGGGAGCATGGCCTTTGTGCTTCAGAGGTGTGTGCTTGGAGCGTACTTGGCGTATTAATCGTTAAGGATTGGTTTTAGTCAAACTAGGAATGTGAAGTTAGGTTGATGGCTGATGGGAGTGGCTGAATGCTTGTGGCTTGAAAGAGAAGAAAGAGAAAAAAAAACTTTGCAGGTGCTGGTATGTGAATTTTGTGGCGTCGGTTATACTCTGCAGTGTAGTGATGCATTTGAATAAGAGATGGTCTCTTTAAAATGCTGTCTGGCAATCTTGGCCCAGAAGCACATGGTGTGGGAAGCAAGAACATGTTCCCAATTTTCGTTTGAAAGACAGATTTCTCTCTCTGTCTTTGAAGAGGAAGGTCACAATATCGAGGCAGAGAGAGAAGTTTCAGATTTCAGATTAGGATTAGGGGTACATCCTTGTTTCCTACACCATCTGCTTCTGAGCCAAGATGGCCAGGCAGCATTTTAAGCAGAATATCATTTGTTCAGATAATAAAGCTGGGAGGGGGGAACTTCATGGCTTATATGTCAGTATACTCTCACCTTTGTAAACTGTGTGTACTTCCCGTGTGTGTATAGGGGGCCTTTAATCTGTCGTTGATTATTTTTGCATGGAAAAGGATGAGGAACTACCTGGAGGTGCATTTTTTTTTTTTAGGAAGGGCTAGAATAATGCAGCGTGTTCTTAAGAACATGCAGCATGTTCTTAAATACCACAGTAACAGGCACACATGCTGTACAAAAGGATATGGTCAGGTTTGAATCTTCTGATCCTTGTGATGGTGCAGCATGTGCTCCAGCGCATGGGCGCACGTGGGCCTGGAAGCATATTACACACAGACTGTGTCTGATAAAGAGCATAGTGCACAGAGGATATACCTTTTGTGTGACATGCAGGCCTGTGTGTTCAGTGAATCACAGACTCTTATATAGAAATCACCTCTTTTCAGCTCTTGCAAAGCCTCTTTTAAAATGTGAAAGTCCAAATTTTTCTGAAGAGGAGAATCTTTGTCACTCATGCTGTTTCATTATGCAGGATCCCCAGAGATAGGTGCTTTTCTGAATACAAATGTGCTTGTGTGCAGAGCAAAGAGGGCGTGGAGGAAAGTCTTCTCTGCAGTTGATGCACAGCTTCTCCATGGCATGTTACGCTTAATTTAATAAATTTTTGTAAGGTATTTAAAGGTGTCCTGAAATGTTCTACCTGCATTCCTGTCCAGTTCTTATTCCTCCATAAAATCCTGTCAGTTGGTTTTGTTTTTATCTGTTCTGTATTATTTAAATTAAAAGTTAAAAAGTCCATTGGAAAATGACCAAGCATCCTGGGTGCTTGAATAATTTTTTTTTTAACTGTAGCAGCACCAAGTGTGCCTTGTGGTAGCATATTTGCAGGAGTTTTGCAGTAATATGTACATTTTACCAGTACAATGTTGAATAAAGCAATTTGATTTTAAGTTGTAGCTCTTGAATGGGCAGTTTCAGTAGAAGTCTGATTCTTTTATAATGTATTGTTCAGTTCTAATAATTTTTGTTCACATTGAAATTTTTCAGAAAATTTCACCCAAAGTTTGTTTCTGATTTTATGCACAGCACCCCTGCAGATCTGGCTTCGACTGAACAGCCTATTTCATCCACAGCCTTGTGTCATGATTCTTAAGAGTGGCCTAGCTGGATTCTGCTTTGAAAAAATAAAATTACTCTTAAAGGAAAGGGACCGTAGTCATCTCTGAAGTGAAATATTGCTTTCTTATATTCTGAGATATCTTTCTTCTTTTCCTGAGTACTTGCCCTTGTTATACATATTGATTTCAGTGGCTGAGCGGTTTATAATAAACGGAGTTTGCAGCCCAAGAAGCATGTTGCTTCCAAACAAACAGAAGAAAGTTTAGAGCTAGTTATGTGCTATCAGTTTCCATCTCTTTACCATGGTAGTCTTGAGGTGGCGTAAGTTTATCAATCCAGGGACGACACCCTACCGTAGCTTATAAGTGCAGGCATCACTCTATACCACAGTTTATCTGTCAAAGGACCGCACTGTACCATAATCTATGAATCTAGGCACAACACTATAACATAGTAAAGGTTCCTTAACCATGATTTGGTTTGATACTTGAGAGAAGTCAATGGTTTGCTTTGGCAGAAACATTAAACTGCTTTCTTTGTATAAGGCTTGAGCTGGTGGGATCTCTCCTCCATTTCTTTCCTGTCACACGGCTGTGAGCAGCTTAGATGATTTTTGCATCTGTTTTAAACAGCTATGGTTTGTTGCTGAAGTGGGAATCCATTTCCTTTCATGTGATATTAGACTGATTCCTACCATCCCTGAACTCCCCGGTTCTTGTTAGACATATCTTTGAATAAAGAATATGGCTAGACAGCAGTAACATCCTGTTCTGTGTTTCTGCAGATTCCATTCTAACTTTCACCCTTCACCTTATCCCTCATTACTATGTTAATTATGTCCCACCAGAAGTCACCAGGACAGCACTTCATCAGGTCCTTCCAGGTTACTGATTGGTCAGTTTGAATGTCTTGCCCTAGGAGTTTCCGCCTCAGAGAAACCTTTGTCAAAGAAGCTTCTTTTGTCTTAGTATGGCTGATTGTCTTCTTATCTGCAAGTTATAAATATATACATATGCCACATATGCACACAAACGCACATATCCATATCAGCATGTCTTTGGACTCTTGAATTTTAGCTCCTGAGAGTAAATTTAGGTTAGATGGTTGCATTTCCCTTTATTTTAATTCTGAACTTAAATACGTTGAGTTAGGAGATGGAGTTGGTTTAATCCTTTTGTCCATTCTGAAGGTTGGCCTTGCTCATCCTCTGGATTGCTTGGCTGACTTATTTTTGAAGAATTCAAAAGAAGCTCTGGAAAAAGTGTCTCTGCTTCTCCATATATGAAAATCATAAGCTTGGATTCTCTGTAACCTGCTTATGAGTTTTTAATTATTAAATGAGGATTACTGATATTGATAGTTGCAAACCTATCTCCTGAAATATAAACAAGAGTGTCTTCAAAAGTACTGTTTTTAGTCTTGTAGAAATCAGGTGTTAATAAAGACAGAGCAGAGAGGGCTTAAATACCCTAAGGGTAACAGATCCCATCTGATCACAGAAGCTAGATAGAGCCAGCCCTGGTTAGTGCTTGAATGGAAGGCCACCAATGAATACCTGGTGCTCTGTCTATATTTCAGTTCGCGAAACCACCTCTGAGTATTCTTTGCTCAAGAAAACCCTATAAAATTCATGGCTTCTCCATAAGTCAGCAGGTGACTTGAAGGCACATATACACAACCAAACAGGGCAGTGCTAGGTAAGTGCCCTAGAAGTGGGTGGGCTGCAGTTCCTGTTGGCTCTAGCAAGGATGGGTAACACTGAGGGATAATGGGGTTTGTAGTCCAGGAAAAACCAGAGGTCCACAAGTTGTCAGTCCCTGGAATGGAATATCTGGAAGGCTTAGATTCTGTTCTTTTGCTAGTATGGACTTAATGCTGTATAGATGAAGAAGGTGCTGTCTCCCAGCATTGTTCTTCTGTGTTTGAAATGGGACTAGTAATGAAACAGCTAATGTTTGTGCAGTGTTAAAGGGGTTCGTGCGCTTTAAGAAATGGCATATATGTTACAAAATCACAGCACATAGGTGTCACTTCTCTGAAAATGTTTCTACTTAGTTTGTCGACACGGTTTGCTTTTCACTCTTACAAAGGTAGGCTGTTGAGGGGGTAGTGGTAGTTGTTAATTGCATCTTCTAAAGACTTGTGAAATGAATGTGCTTAAATTTTTACAGTACTCTATGTCTATCCTCTTTGAGATAAAAGGGATGCTGATTTATTGGTCCTTGTTTATCAGATAGTTATTTGCTGTTGTTCTTATACTTCTTGTATCGCTAATAACTTTTCTGTTTTGTAAACCAGATTGCTTGCGTTGTATAGCTGTTTGATTAGTCACTTCTGTGGCTAACACAGGTTCCCTAATCCTATTATATATGCCCTGAGCGAAATGCTCTGTGGTGTTAGCTGTTCTGTCCACCTAGCCTTTTAGATTAGTCTGAGTCATGTTTGAAGGATGTGCCTTGATACATTGAACACAATATTGGAGATCTGGCAAACTTGGCTGTCTAAAATGGATAATGATTTCTTATGCCAGTGGTCCAGCTGTATATAATAAATACTGAACATTGAACCATGCAGTTGGTTAATCCAGTTAGGTAATGTTTTATACCAAGGGTAAGTGAGGCATGGACCTGGGGTTGCACATTTCCCCCAAAGCTGTTTTTGTGGCTTCTGCCTTCACCAGACTGTCCCAGGCTGGCTTTTATTTCTGGCAAAAAAAGAATGAGTTGTTGCTCTTTGAAGTGTGCAGAAAGCAGCAGTTCCTATTTTATGTAGATCTCAGGGCCCACATTCTCTGTTTAATATTTCTTAAAAAAATCTGTTCTTCAAAACCTGAAATTGACTTTGTGGAACTTCTGGTTTAATTTTTTTTTCTGAGGCAGGGGAGAACGTGTGGGACCCCACCAAAAGGTTCCAGGGACAGAAATTTGGCTCCCAGACCTACTGATGTTGCCTACCTCTGTTGGATATCCTAGTCAAGAATAACTCTGTGGAACTGCATTTATAGTTTTGTCTCTGTTACCTGAGATCTGTTTAAGTGGAGATGTTTGAAATTAAATTTAGGAACTTCTACATACAAAGCTTGTGGTTTATACCCTCTCACAATGAGAGGACCATTTCCTGTTTATATGTTGTCTTTAACTGATTAGAGGTATCAGCAGTTAAAAGTCCCCCTCTGAGACTGGAGTTTCACTAGGTAACTCAAAGTAAGCTCACCTGAGCTTTCTCATGATCATCCATTAATCTGCAGAGTCTGATTAGAGGGAGAACAACTGTCTCATCATCTATATGTTTTCCTTGCTGAGCTTTAATTTTAGAATTATAGGAACCAAAGGCGTTCTGTATGAGTGTAGAATTCCCTGTGCCATAGTCCTGCCAGATCTACGAGCCTTGGCTGTCTGTTCTTCAGGTGACATGTAATCTTGTAGTGCCTTTTTATCTTTGAAAGTATTTTATGCAGTGATTCCTCTGCACCATCCTGTTAAGGAAATTTCATGTATAAAATCAAATGAAAACAGGACAGTATCAAGTTTAGCAAGATGATGTCCACAAATGTTCATGTTTGAAAATAATCTGCATATACGTTGGAGAATTGGAACCCATTTGATATTTCATATTAATATGTTAGCTGTAGGCAAGGTGAGAAAGCTCTCTGACAGAGCTGTTTCGAAAGTTTCTCAGTAATGCTATCTATTAGTTGTCTACCTGTAAAGTTAAAGACAAAATCTCAGTCTCAGTCTTATGCTCCAAGAAATTATTAAAGAAAGGGGAAAAGGCAACATTAATAATCCCAACGTGACAGCATCGTTCACTGAATTACACAATTATATAATTATACCGTTTAATGAAAAAAATAACCAAAATTTCAATCTATTATAAATTATTCCTCCATGTTTTGTGGAAGATTCTATCAACATAGAAACAAAAGCCAACCTTTCATATTTGGAAATATTTCCTATTAATTATTTCGTTCATTTATTCACTCTGCAGTATAGAATCTATAACTGTACTGGTTCTCTCTTTAGAGTGGTACAAAAAAATGTTAATGGATCTATTTATGAAGACAAACACTGATTTTTCTGTCCAGATTTAACTGTTGCACAGATTTGTGCCATAATGAATGAGTGTTAGTTAAGTACCTGAGTATAAGTCTTGACCAAAAGGAAATAAATTTATTTTATGTGTTCAGTCCTCCCAAAACATTTCATCTTCCTTCATGAAATCAAATAAGCGTGATCAACTTAATTAAATTGCTACAATCATATTTGTTTTACTCAGTTTATTAGAGGAAACAAGCTAGTTTTCCAGTATTGTGATACAAATAATTGTGCATCTGTTAATAGATTGGAGACAAACAGCTTGTTTTCTTTCAGCATAGACATATAACTAAACAAATCTGCTTCTGGTTGGTTACACCCAGTGATAGTAACACACTAAAATTTTGAATTCTGGTTATTTATTCAGTGTTTTGAAGCTCACCCATTATTTTTGCTGTGGGTTTTTTTGAGAGGGGATCTAAGGCAGTCATCTCTGGACTAGAGCAGTCTTCTTTCCAATATACAACAGGATGTGTGAAAAATTGTGAAAAAAAGTGTGAAAATTTTTTTAAACCCATTCACTGTATAGCATGGGAGCACAGGGGGAAATTATCATTTGGAAATACATAGGAAAGCAGGCAAATATGAGATCACACTGTTGATCAAACTTTTGGGCAATCTAGCTGTGTATAATCTGCTTTGATGGGCAGTGGCTCCAAGAGCATAGGTAGAGGTCTTTCTTATTTGCTATTGATTCTTTTGCTTGAAGAAATTAAACCAGCGGCCTTCTGCTTACAAACCATGCACCCCACCACTGAATTTCAGTGTCTCAGATCCTGATTCTTGGCCCTTCCAAGACTCTTCAGGATGTTAGTGGGTTTGCTTACTTCACTACCGAAATAGTCCTGTAAGTGATTGTTTGATATGACAGAAGAATTTATTCTTGTATCAGTTAATCCGCTAAAGGATCTTTCAAATTTCAAATAGTTAGAACCATTAAGAGCCAAGACTAGTGGAGGTAGATATTACAATACAATTATTGGATGTGTACAAATATGCATGCCTTCTCTAGTCCCCTGATTTCACCATTTACTTAGGCCCTAGACTGAAAGCAGATAGTTGGCTAGTTACTTGGTCCACCCAACAGGCAACTAGCAGAGTTATAGAGTGCTGGCTCTCTGCACTCAAGCTGCAAAAACTGAGTGGAGTGTATCAACACAGCCCTCTTACACTGACACAGGGCCCCTCTCCACCTTATTCCATCTTCAAGAATAAACCACTGGCAGAAATCATTTTTGTGAATGTTTCATGTGTTTTTTTTAATACATGTGACTTGAAACCATCCTTTTCTTTGGGTAAGTGAGTTTTGCTGCCGCATTGGTAGATAGGGTAGCCATCTCTCCATTAGAGGGAATAATGTTGAGATTTGTATGTGCTTGCCATATATGTTCTCACTAAGAAGGGACTTCTGGGTTACCTGGTCATTAAGTCGATCATTGTCTGATTCTTTTATGTGTGCCTGAATTTCTGGCTAATCCATTATTGCTGGCAAACTGTTGAGCCCAAAGAGTACTGTGTAGACTACTGTCCTTCCAACTAGCCAATTACCAGCCAGTCTGATAATGCTACGCTTCCAAATCTTGTGGAGCTTTTCTTGCCATGTGTCCCATTGCCACTGTATAGGATAGATGAAATCCTTCAGATTTTGTTGCCTTTTGAACTTAAATTTAAAGAAATTTATAGATTTTTTTTTAAAAAATGTCCAAATGTTTGCTTTACCAGTCTCATGTAGTCACAGTATTAAGAACTAGTAGGATATTTGTAATGCGTTATCACATGGGTAGAGAGGCAGCATGGTTGAGCATTGGACTACAATGCTGCAGACCTGCTCAGCTGTAGAAACCCACTGGGTGACCTTGGGTGTGTCACACACTCTCAGCTCGAGAAATCCCCATGATAGGTTCCCCTTAGGGTCTCTGTAAGCTGGAAACTACTTGGAAGATAAACAGTAACAACAACAGTGACAATCACGTGGGTATGTTGTATCATTATTTGTGCGTAAAAGCAGCCATATGTAAACATTAAACATATCCTTGAAAATACTCTTCCCTAATTAGAAGTTAATTAATTAATTAAAAATACTCCAAGCTAATTAGCATCATTTTCTGAAATAGTATTAATGTCAGTTTTTTATTGTCGGGTGCTTCAGAAAACTTGAGATTTGCATAAACTGAGACAATCTTCTCTCTCCTTTCATGAGCGTGGTTATTTCTTGATTTGATATATTTCTAATTCTTCATGTTTCTTGGACATGCTGCAGCTGATGAAGGAATTTGAATTAACAAAATATTGTGCAAGAAGTTTTTTCAGTGTGTCTGCAAAGTTTTATATTGGAATATTCCTGGAGTGGGGATGTCCTTGAGTAGGAAGAACACACATTTCTGACCCTCTTTGACCCCTGATTTTTCCTTTCTTTTCACAGGCATTCCCACCTGTAGTTTTGACCAGACTGTCCCAGTAATCTAGCCGCTATGTTCTGAACTGATTGCAGTTTCTAGTCAGTCTTCAAAGGCAGCCCCATGCAACATATTGCAGCACTGTAATTTGAGTATACTACAGGCATGGGCCACAGAGGTCAGTTTTTCTCTGTCCAGGTGAGCTGCAGTTTGACCATCAGTCTTACTTAGCTGGTGAAAGGCATTAAGTACTGCAAATGCCACAAGGGCATTTTCCAACATACAGTAAAATAATATGGAATGCTGCAGTGAGTTTGAAATATGTTGCTGTCTAAATAGCTAGTCTAGTAGGAGAAGAGATGGAATATTATGTACTGGTGACAAATGTAGAGGCAGTACTTTTATATCCTGTTGTGGATCTACCCAGGCTAATTGGTATGCTGGGGTTACCATGGGTAAAGATTTCTACTAAAAGCAGGTGGCTTCTCTGTTGGTGCTGACAGATACGAGACACCATTGGATGTTGCCCGGTAGTAGAATATTCACCTGCTGCAATAAACTGTTTCCTGTATCATACTGCTACAGATAGCTTGGTATAGGTAGTTTCCAGTTACAGAATGCAGTAACTTTCCTTGAAAACTGACATTTTTCAAATGAAAACAACAGTTGTCCATGTTATTGCTCTTTACCATACCGGAATTCTTTATAGAGCATTAATGTGAGAAGTTTAAAAAAGTATATGAAGGAAGGGATGACTACTCTTGCATTGTTCTCAACAGATAGTGTGAATTATTCCTTAACATTGTGTTTCAAGAGACCATTACATTGCTGAGGGAATGAAATTAATATTGCATCATGCTGTAATAGATGTGGTTCAGAGAGCTGGGGATTTAGGACTATGTGAGTCCCCATTTGACTCTGTTGCTTTGCCGATAAGGGAATATTTATCATAACTTTAATTCTTTTATGTGCATACATGAAAGGGGTGACATACTGTTTGTCTCCTGTTCTGTGTAATAGCCCAGGAGCCAGATCCTTTAAAATACAGTGTCAACTTTAGAAGAGTGACTTCGGTTGAATAAGTGAATTTATCTTAAATGACCTTTCTTGCAAATCCTTCATTTGTAGCACTTTTCACATTTCAGTTCGTATCCTATGTATACCCCACTTCTTCTCTCCTTTTCCTCATTTTTTTGTAATCACACTTTTAAAAAACCAATTAAAATCAGTTTTACAGTTGTGCTCCCAGTCTGTCTCAAGAATAATTGAGAGGTTTGGGAGTCGAAGGCTCAAATGTGTTGAAGAGCTGTCTTTCTCCATCCTTGTATTTCAAGTTTATTGCTGTGTTTGGGTTACGATACTTGAATATACGTGTCCAGGGATGGTGAACCCACTCTGTATTTTATGGCTGCCACTCCCATAGCTCCTTCAAGTTGAACAGGAACTCTCTTGTTACTTGACCCTATTTCAGCATTACCTGACCTTATGCCCAGTATGAAGAAATTTGCCACATGTATTTCTGAAGTGCATGTCTATGGCCAGTTGGTAGCAGGAGACAAAGGAGCCAATTGGAAGCAGGTGCCTAGCATCTTCAAAACAGGGAGTTGTTTCTTACCTATCTGAATCCTTATCCCTGGGGTAGCTGGCATCTTCTAATATTATAAGGAGTGATAATGAGTAAGCTCTGGAATGTAGCCTGCTTACATCTGGAATGTTTTGGGATGCTTCTGTTGGGGCGGAGGCAGACATATCAGGAAACAAGTGCTTTTGCCACAAGTGTGTTTTCTCTTCTTGTGTTCTCCTTATTTCTTTCCCCACCACATTGCACTGTAGTGGAATGCCATCACTCAAAATAACTATGTTTCCATCAGTTTTTGTCTGCTGTTGGATTCACCCAAGCAAGTTTTAGGTTACAGAGTGTCTTGCTTACAGAATAACTTTTTAGCTGCTGCAATATGGTAATAGCGTATTGCATACTAATAGGTACTCAAAAATGTTTGTGAATTTTATTTTTCATAACATAAATTAAAACAGTGGACTTCATGTTTAGGGAAGATGATATTCTTTTCCATGATTTACGTTTGAGGAATTCTCTGTCTGGGACTATGCCCCACTGAGGATGTTCACCTGATTTCCTGTGGTACAATAATATTGTCCACAGGTTGTTGTTCTTGTCTCTCATTTCACTTTTTCTCTCTCTGCCAATGGAGAAATCTGTTTGTCCAGCTGGCCAAACATTTAAGATACAACTCTTACAGCTCTTAATTCCAGACAGACATGGACAGTTAGCTTCATGTCTCTTTCTCTGCAGTGCTGCCATGAAAGTTGCACAGAGAGTTTTCTTTCTGAGTCGCTAGCCCCAGTTGGAGCAGGTGAAAGAGCAGTTGCCATTCATTATGGAGACACAACAAAGCACAAAAGCCTGGGTTTGACCCAGATTTCTCTCTGTCTTTGGGCACCTTCCTATTTATTTGCTATTACAAGAGCAACCTTCTAATTTTCATTGTGGTTTACGTCCTTTCAGTTTCACTATAAAAGGAGAATATTAGTCCCATTTTATAGATGGCAAATTGATAGCTGGCAGTTAGGTGTGACTGTAGTACAGAACTGAGAAGTGCAAGATCTCACACAGTATCCATTCAGTCACGTTGACACTGTCCATTGAACTTTTCTTATGTCGAAGTTGACATTTGTGCCTTACAGTGTATATCCCAGTGAGACAGAACTAAGGCCCCAAACAACAGTTAAGCATCTCTGTATAGAGGGTTGCAACTTGAATGACAAACTCAGAATGACATTTTGACAGTTACTCTTGTCAGTTTTAATAGTGTTATTATGTGGCTGCAAGACAGATGAGTTGCTCAAAAATAACTTTGATCTTCTCCTTTTAGTGTATTTTTCAAGTACTTGATTAAAAAAAAATCCCAGTGCCCTACGTAGGGCGTGATATGATTTGGCATGTTATCCGGGTCATTTGAAAGAGAACATACTCTCCCCTGAGCACCTGCTCACGTTTTCATGTCTTCTGAGAAAGTCCTGCTTTTTGCCCTACCATCCTCCCAGGTACATTTAGAGGGAACATGGGAGAGGGCCTTCTGGGACTTCTTCCCGAGAGGCTACACTGGCACCCTTCATACTGTCTTTCTGCACACAGAGGAAACCTTTTCATTCTGACGGGCCCTTGAGAATTGGTTTTTTATTTTAGGGAAAACTGGCCTTTTATAACGTGCTGGAGTTTTCTTTATTTTTACTGGGTTTTTAAAAGGTGGCTTATGTTTTCAGTTGGTTTTCATTTTATGATGGTTTAATTGCTTTTTAACTTTGGTATGCTGTGAATTTTTAACTATATTCATTTTAACTGTTGTAAGTCTCTTTGAGTCCCAAACTGGGAAAAAAGCAGGATATTATGATAATCAGAGTGCTAAGAGTTGGAAGAGATCAGAAGGGCCACTGAGTCCAACCCCTTGCATGATGATGATGATGATGGTGGTGATGATGATTTGACATATTTACTAATCAAAATTTATCAGTGACCCAACACCATTGAACAGAAATATTTTTTAAAGAAAAATATGAACGCACTTCATGTGGGTTAAATATTATTATGAGAGTCCAACTTTCTGTAAAAATTAAGTTTATTAGAGTACTTGTTTTGCAGATTTTGTGACAACATGCACTTCCTTTATATTGTTTATTTAAATGTAAGAAGAGTGGTATTAACACCATTAATTTTATGCATGGTATACTATGGTTGTCTGCTCATTGACATCCAACAAAGTTTAACTTGTGTCCACCGATGCTGGTCTTCCTATGGGCAGTGAGGAAATTTCTTGGCAGGCAGAATGTGAGCTGTCTAACATACATTGCCTACCCCCTGTCTACAAAGTCTCAGCAACATTTCACCACTTTCATTTTTATAGCATTATTTACTTCTGAAATATGTTTGAAATGCATTTTCTAAAATTCTAACTCCCAAGGGCATCGGCATAATAAGAAGGCAAATCTCAGTGGGCTGTGCAAGGTGGGCTGTTGTGGGTGATACAGTATGCAGTCTTTCAATTTCCTTTATCTCTGGGGAAGAATAAAAACATTCCTAAATCATCTTGTCAATTATGTAAGATGAAAGTTGCTAACAATTTCAAAATTTTGTATTGTATCAAAAGGACTTTATAGGTTATTTAAATATCAGAAGTTTATTCCATCATTTGGGAAGCTGCTCACTGCCAAGATGTGGGTGGCCAAGCATACTTTAAACAATTATTTTGTATCAATTGTATATACATAACAATGCAGTGAAGAAGTGCTGCTTTAAACGGTTATAAGGGTTGCTTACACAGCCAAGGATTATAGGTTGAAAGGTTGCTTGTAATAAAAATAGGCACACTAGTGTTTTCTAAGGTGGAATTCAAGATTTATACTTTTTAAAACATGAAGTAGGAAAAAGGCACTATGCAGCTACAAATAACTGCACTATGCCACTTGGGCTGGGGCAGACAAAGTATGGCTTATAAAAATTTTTTTTGCAAAAATTTCTTTTGCTACAGAATGACTAAAAGCGATCTCTAGGGAATATAGAAGATAATTGTATATGTTTGGAACCCTCCTGCCAGCCCCTCAGAGGTCAAAATGAATTTTTGTGGAATTTAAAAAAAAACTCTCTCTCTCTCACTCTCACTCTCGCTCTCGCGCTCTCTTTCTCTCTCTCTCTTTTTGTCTCAAATATCCCAAAATGCCCTCTAGGGGTCCAGGAGTGCCCCAAAATTTGCCCACATGTCCCATAGTGATTTGTGTCAAAAATGTGTGTGTGTGTGTGTATAAATATAAATATAAATATGCAGGACTAGGTATGGCCCTCCAAGTTCTTCTGGAAGGCTAATGCCCCTCCCAGTCTTGTGCAATTGTCCACCCCTCCATTAGGGCATTGTGGTTAATAAGTGTTTTTGATCCAGAGATTGTTATCAGTATTGCTCTATGATAGTGCAATAAATATCCACATAAAACGCTTAGGAGGCAGGGCCACTGCTCAGGGATAAGAAAATTAATCAGAGCTAGTATCAAATTCTTTTATGTGACCAAAGGTTTGCCTGGGATTTTTCCAACTCTAATAATGTAACACCAGTAGTAGTTAATGTCATATAAGGTACTTTTTACTTACCCTGATGTTATTCTGAGAATTAGTTGATCATACAGCTATCTTTTGTCAGTGTATTATTATACCATTGGGCTAAAATCTGTTAATTGTATTACATCAGATCTTGCATGTAAAATGACTCAGAAATGCATGGCAATAGTCCCAGTACAAAAATTTGAATTTCAGCTCCCAAGATTCTTTGCCATTGAGTATGCAACTGGGGTTAATAGAAATCACCGTTCAAAACTTCGGGAGGGCACTTGTTTGGGCAAGTCTCTTTCAGGTTTATTTGAAGTGAACGAATCTACTGAAGCTAGCTGTAGCATAGGAAAAAAAAGGGAGGGAAATCCTGCATGAAAATGAAATGCTTAAGTATGGTTTCCTGGTGCTGCTATTACATATGATAGGTAAGCAAAAGCATACAAATTGCTTTTGAACAAATGTTTATTGTTCTGTCTAGTTTGAGTCAAGAACAGAGGCTGTAAGTGTTTTCTTGGATGTTCCTTCCTGTGTTTTGCTGTATTCTTTGCTCTCTCTATGGGTGAAAGCATATTGCTGGGTAAATCTTTAAAAGCGTTACTGCTGTCTGTGAAAGAAGAAAATATTTGGGCGTCATCTAGATAAACATCCACAATTGCAAACAAGGATTAAACTCAGTGTGGTGGTTTCTTTAGTTAAAGTGTTTACCTTATTTGCACAGATACCAGTTTGCCATTTTTACGAGGTGTTAATTCAACATTAAGTTTTAAATAATTAAGTTTTAAATAATTACAATTTGTATGCATTGTCTAAATATATTAATATAATTAAATTATTTTTAAAATTATATAATTTTAAATTATTTATATAATTCCGTGATGACAGTTTTTTGCAAAGCAAGTGACAGTACAGCAGTTTCCCTTTGTTTTGACTCACTTCTTTGCTTGAGAAAAGCACCTCAAGGAACAGAGTTTGAATGAGTGATACACAGTGTGGGAATCACAAGGCTTAACTCCCCTTGCCTTCTTACCCTGTTTCATGAGATTCATAGTGTCGATGTGTGAATAATACAGTTGCCTCATTCTTTCTGGTTTGTCCCTATGTCCCACTGAAAAGTTCTTTGTATCTAACCTAAGTCCAATTGCTTCAAGTAGGATATAGTGTGAACTAAATATAATTCACTTAGGCCTTAGAAGTTCAAGGTGTATGGAAAATTGATCCTGAGAGTAAAAGGCGTTCTACAAAAATGGAGCTCACAGCAAATTCTCTAGCTGCAATAGGAGCCTGGCTTTCTCCCAACAGTCATAAATGCTAGCAAGTTGAGTGCTGCTTTGGCTATCAGTCCTGCCACTCCTTTTTTTTTTAAAGAGCAAAGGTGATTTAGGCATTGTTGGGTTGAGGGAGGGGCAAGACCTTCTGGGGAACATCTTGGAGGGGTGAGCCATCAGTATAATACACAGGAAATCTCTGCATCCCACTTGCAGTACTCTTTTTTTTTCTTTGAAGAGCCTGGCTTTGGAAAGGAATAGGCACATTTGTATTGCATGTAGTGAAAATTGCTTCCAGAGAGACACCCCTCTTCTTACAATACCCCTTGTGTCTTCTTAAAAGGATGGCAGCCATTGTTTTTGATTACCAGATCTCTTGGCCTTCAGCAAGTCTTTTGAAATCAGTAGCATGAACACTAATTAGCATTTTAGTGGACTTCTAAACCCCTAATTCACAGGACAGTGATGCCTGTAAGGAAAGGAAAGCACTTGGTCCTAATTAAGGGGCTATAGAATAAGAGATAATTGCTTTATAACGGGTTTGTAAGAAACACAGTTAAGTTACTCTGAAATTCAGTATTCTTCAGATGCCATACTTTTTTTTTTCTTTCTGCCTGCTTTTTTAAAATGAATGAAAATGTGGTGAACTGGCTAACTCAAAAAGAGATCACATTTTACTAGTACTAAAGGCAAGGTGAGAAACTTTATGGAATTCTGCAGGAAGTTTTCTGTAATAGTTGTGTTTGAACTTCTAAAATCTTAATCAGTCTTATTTATGTACAGAATCTAAAAATGCTATTAAGTTTCTTCTTGAGTTTTTCTGCATTGGAAGAGTTAGGAAAATTTGGTTGAAATTGGTGCAAAGAAAAAAGAAAAAGCTGCCCAGTTTTTGGTTATCCATGGTAGCCAAATTGAGAATTGAGGTTTTGAAGTTCCTTGCATCCTCTTTCTGGATTATTCTTGCATTAATACCAAAAGAATATTTTCAGTTGTGCACCTGGGGAGAGTTACTGTTGTTGGTGTGTTAAATGGATAATCTAACTGCACTTGATCATCTAAGAGTGACAGGGTTTGTTCTGTAGTGTGGAAGTGCTAGGGGTGTATTTAAATTGTTTGCAGAATGTTCTCATGTCAGGGCACTCAAGGTACAAGTACTTGGGTCTGAGAGATTTTTGTAAATTTAACCAGAATGCAAGAGAACATGGTAGCTGAAGAGTGGATATCATTATTTTAAAGCCAACAGCCATTGAGAGAACATCAATATAGTTGATGCCTTCATTCTTAGCTTCCGTTATACTCATGTTGGTTGTACTTCTGAACATCCAGAGGTTTTGGATGTCTTCCAGGCCAGACTAGGTAAATTAGTTTTGCATTTATTGTAAAATATGAAAAATGAGTGTATAAGAGAGAAAAAAATTCTTTGTGCTTCCAGGATAGAAAACAGACACTCTCCTCACTCTGCCCACCGCCATTAATTGTGTTTGGAGGCTTGCCATATACCGTGCTGAATGACATTCAGTTGATTTTATTCCATATTTTTTAAATGCGGGCTCCTCCAGTATGGTGTAAGTTAGAATAAACCTCATCATGTTCTGTTTCAGTGGTAAGAACTGTAATAGGAAGCTCACTGTTTTGCCCACAGCGGTATTACTTGCAGCATTGGATGCAGTACATCTTGCATAGAGCAGCACGTGGAAGAGCCTGATTGGATTCAGCGTATCTTTTGTAATCCTCTTTTCCAGTAAGTTGTCTCCAGCTAATTGCTGTGGATGTTTGTAGGGGAGGTGTGGAAGAAATTCATTGGCGAGAACATCCCAGCCATTACACTGTGCACATGGTTGTGCTGGCAGTGGGGTGGCACCGGGGGAGAAGACTGAATTGTGTCTGTGAGGCGTAGTAGTTTGACTCAGGCAAACCCCATCTGAACAACGATAGCGTTGCCATAAGTCAGAAATGATTTGAGGGAACGTAACAACAAAGTTAATTGAATGGGCAGGATTGCAGCATTTATATATGCAGTGTATGTCAGTCCGTGTGGGAGTGGGCAAGTGCCAGTCATCCAGTTTTCTGCCCTAGGACCATGACACCTCTGAAAATGGCTACCGAATTGGGGGGGAGGCAAACTGGAAGTGCTCGCATAGTCAATTCCACTTTTCTGTTTGGAGGGTGACTATAAAACTGCCAATACTAGAGCCTGCCCTAAACAAAAATGTATTTTAATGGCTTTGGGGGCATCTGAGGGACTAGAATAGCTCAAGAAGGCTAGTTTGAGGGGAAGGCACATGTAGCTCAATGTATGTACCAATTTTTCATGTTACCTGTCAGTTGGGGGGTACAGTCTAGTGATAATGGCCCCTCTATGCATTTTGAGTAACTGGTTTCCACCCCATAAACTTTCCTCCTGAGTAATCCTAGTACTCAAAGTCTACTAAAGAATAAATGATTTAAAAAATAGAATCCACCTGTCTAAACTGGAATAGAGGAACAATATCGTGGTACCTGGATTGATGCCCTAATGTGCCTTCTCAGGCTTAAAAAACAATATGTAGCAATTTGAACTTTATTCCATTTGGCAAGTGCAGGGAAGGAACCTTCAGGTTTAATCCCTGCCTTCAGATGTTGTAAAACTGACACACTGAAAAAACATAGTTAATCTGTTATGGGGCTGTATAGGCTCTTCCAATTAGTGTCAAGGAAGGCCTCTGTGGTAGGAATTATCCAGTCTAAGGCTTACATCACACATTATGAGAGACAAATTATTCTCCCATCCATACCTGTAGTGTTCAAAACAAATGCTTTAATTATATAGTGAAATATGTATCTGAATATATAAAATAAATGCATCCCCAGATATATTAGCCAATTGAGAAGCCTGTACGTTTCCCATTTTTCATGTAGCAGTGTAAGCAGCTGTTAGGATTAACTTTTAATGTCAGGACTGCAAGATCCTGATACAAAGAATTTTCAAAGATATATGGACAGTATGCAACTCCAGGGTCTTGTTGGAATTTAGAGGTGCCATCCCTGAACAAACATGCAGTTTTGAGGAGGACAGGTGCTGTCTTAGAATTCCTGTTTATTACTTTTGACAAGTGCACAGTCTAACAAAATTAACTGAGTGAACAATTGCTTTTCTGGTACTTAAGAGAATAATTTATCTCAGTGACTAGTTCTGCATGCAGAGATATTGAATGAGGTCAGAAAACAGAAGATGAAATCAATTGATTCTTCACTGATTTCTTGCTCCATTCCTCAGTCAAAGTATTTCTGAGAGAGCAGGAAACACTTAATAGCACTTTCTTCAGCCGAAGGAACAAAGCAGACAGAAGATTCAGAAGGTAGAAGAATAATAGCACTAGTTCTCTTAGACTTTCCTTGGAAAGAGAGTGGTTTGCTTTTTCTGTTGTGGCTGATAGAAATAGAACTTGACCCTGTGTTTGAATGTGAATAACTAGATATTGCAGGCTGTGTGTAGACCTGATTCCTATGTGTATATTTACTTTGAATGGATGAATAATTCAGAGGGGCTTGTTAAGGTCCATAATAACTGTTCTGTTTTGAATATGCATGCAATTCCCAAATGGATTTTGAATTGCAAGCATGACTGAAATACTCTTTTAAATTAGAAAAGCCTGTTAGAAAATTAAGTAGCTTGCCTGTCAGGCTGCTTTAATATTTCCAGATGTTTGCCAAATTGTAGATTTTATTGCTCTGATCTGCCTAATCCTGGTGTTATTTAAGCATTTAGAAAACTTGGTTCATTTAGTTAGTCGCTAATGATCAGTGTTAAATATACCGAAGTTGGAAATAAAGCTAGCCTGTTTTTAAAGGCCCAAGTTAATTGTATTTTATCAATTATGTTTGTATCTTTTTTTTTCTGGACATCTGAGTACAGCTTTATAGCCTACTTCTGATGAGTGTATAAAACCCAGAAACAGTAACCTGGTCGATCCTACCCATTCTGTATTGTATGTGAGTGGTGGTTCAGGCCTTGTGCCAAGGGAGGGCTTGTGCAGGCATTCAGTGTGGCACAGCAGTGGTCTTTAAAAAGTGGTTGTAATGTTGTGTTAATATTTCATGTTTCAGTACTTTGTGGTGTTTTTTGTGTGTGCTTGAGATGTTTTACACTTTCTTGGTGGTGTTTGTGGGAAGGTGGTATATGAATACTGAAAATAGTCAGTACTCTCCATCTTGTCCATGTACAGATTTTCCTCTTGGTTGCGTCTGTTTAATAGCATTGCATGCTACCATTGCTGGCCAGAGTTAAGCTGGTACAAAATACAGCTGCAAAAATATTGGCTGGAGTTTTTTGAAGTGGTGGTGATCAAGCACGTTAGGTTAGCTTCACTGCTTAACAATCTGTTTCCAGGCACATTTGAAAGTGCTGACCATCACCTTTAAAGGCTGTAAATAACTTGACCAATATTTTTAAAGAATTGTTCTCTTCTGTGTGATTTCCCCACTCATGGGGGTAAACAGGAGAGGCCCACCATACTTCTGTTTCAGAGATTGATTACCTTCTTACTCCTGTTTTTTGCATGGCTGATTGCAGTTTTCTTTTCTTTCAGCAAGATTTTGACCTTATTTTGCCTTGATTAGCAGCTTTTCTTGATAACGCCTGTTTTTCTCATATTTTGTTTGTTGCATTTCTCTGTTTTATAAAATGTTGGTGATTCTTGCAAAATGGTTTAAAGATCCTTTCTCTGCAACTGTAAACACTTTGTTTTATTTATTTATTTATTTAAAACAGTCCTGTATTGGCCTACAGTTCAAAGAATTTGTGGGGTGGTTTACAGTACCTTATAAAAAACAACAATGAAAGCGCAACAATCGGTCAAATGGATAATAGTAAAAAAGGCTATAAAATGCAGTGAAAGGCAATACGCAATAAAAGGAGTGACAGTAAAAGTCAGCAGTAAGTCCCAAGAGAAATAAGAACTTTCTCAGCGGCATTTAAATGAAAAACCATCTGGTTGGGAACATAGAGCTTGAGGAGAGGAGACTGGAACAGGGATGAGGTGCTGCTGCTGAAAAGACTCTATCCTGGAGGAAGGCTTTTGAGGAAGATCTTTTTGTATTGGCATGCTGAGTGAAAATGCAGGATGGTAGGCCTATGAAATGAGCCTCAAGACCCTTTTGAGAACCCAGTGGTGCTCCCTCCTGGTTTGGGGCTGGGTGTCTGAAACACTGCCTGGCTCATCTCGGGTGTTCATCACTGTTAAGTGTCTCGCTATTTCCTCACTGGCGGAGGCCTGGCTGATGGGCTCATGGGACAGGGCGTTTTTTGTAGCAGCTTCATTGGCGCTGTCCCTATTGAGTTTTGAACAGACAATGAAAGGTGATTATTTTTTACCTGTTTTTGGAGTAGTCATGGTAAAGCCTTGTCCGTGTGTTTGGTTTTTCAGTTGCGATTTTATTGTACATCGCTTTGAAGGCCCTGATTTAGGGAGGAATGGTACTAAACACTGATGCATAAATATAACAATTAATACCTTTATTGGGTATGAAACTGAAAAGCACAAAATATATCATGCAACCTTTAGAAGCTTCTTCATCATGCAAAGATGTTAAGAATCATACAAGCAAAGAAAAGTGACAATCTAGGGTAACAGGCCTACATTTGTCTCAGATATGACTTCTTTTGTCAGTTAAGATGATCTAGAGGGATATGTGTGCAGACAGAGGCCACACATAAAAACTCAGACATGAATGTTTTATCATAATAAAAGTTCCTGAATTGAGCTTCCAAGTATAACTGGTGTGACAGGCATGCACAGCATCAAACAGACAGAAGGATAGATAACAAGAGATGGAAGGGCATGCACAATTCTGGAGGCTGTTCATGATTCAGATTTGTCCATCCACAGTGAACATGCCAGCTCTTCACAAAGTCTGCAGTACTTCTAGTGGTCCTCTTATTAGGTTTGTCTGGGTTTAACTTCAACATGCTAGTCCTCACATGCAGTAAAGTAGCTTCCAGGCACTAACTGAACCCTATTACTTTGGCTCTTGGATCATTTTTATTATTATTATTATTTTATGGTATAATTATCGGAATGCACTTGTCATGTTTTCTCAGCATTTTGTATGTCTTAAATGGAAATCACATTTCATATAAAAGTTTTTTTGTGGTTGCAGTTATTGGCTGCTAGTGACAGGGTTTACTAGAACAAGAAATGCTTGTTTTTTATTGAATGGGTGGCTTTAGAAGTTCAGTTATGTTTTAGTTTGAAATTGGGATATTTCTTTTAGTAGACGTGGCTTAAATGCTGTATTACAGTTCTTTCTCTCCCTGCCCCCCAACATGAAGCTTACTGCAGATAATATGTTCATTTTTTCTTGACATTTAGAAAAAGCATAGTTTGTGCTGTTACCACTGTTTGAATGTTTCACTGTGCCATGGGATCTGCATATACCCATGTACCCAACTCCTTCCTAGTTCCCAGTCATTCCTAGTTTCTGAGACAGAAATTCTGTGCTCTGTGCTATACGTTAATGTGGCTGAGATGTGGCAGTCCTTTGTGTTTGTTTACAGACGTAGAATTGTAAGTTGCAAAGGAGACACTGGGGTTCTTAGGACCGTGGTGAATAAAAGCAATGCTTCGTTGTCTTTTCAAAGAGAAAGTAAAATAAGGCTTACTTTTTGACTGAGTTTCCTATCAGTTTATTTTGTATTGTCTGTGTATTAGTGTGACCAATGTCTTTTTCAGCCAAAATAAAATACTTCTTTTATGTTGGAAAATTTGTCCTATGACCCATAGGATATATAAGTAACGTGCTTTTAAAAATGAGCCCAAGAATAACTTTACAAGAGAATTTTGTACACCTTTCACACATATAACTGACTGTAACTGAAGGAAAGCCATCTTTTTTATAAAGGGGGTATCAGGAAGAGAGAAGCAGGCACTAGTCCTTGCTTTAGGAAGAGCGAATAGAACTTAGGAAGAGCTTGAGAGTTCAGTTTGGATGAGCAGGCAAGCAGGAAACAAGCAAGGCTGCACTGGTTAAATATTGGCGTAGTGAGTGGTATCAGAATAAGTACTTGTGTGCTTATTACAATCACTTTCTGAGAGGTTTAACACTAGTGAACAGGAATAGACCAAGGTATCTTTGTAAATGAACAACCCAATTGTTCATGAAAGCTTTTGGGCCTAATTGATTTTACAAAAACCCTCACTTGCATATGGCTTTAATTCATTTTAAACTCTTTTAACTCTTTTAAGCAGTTTTTAAAAACTTTTTCAAATGTTTTAGCATTTGAAAATCATTTTTATTTTCACTACTTTAAATTTGTCAGACTGATTTTACTTTGTACCACCCTGATATCTCTAGATAGAGGGCAGGATATAAATATTTTAATAAATATATACATGCCCCTCAAAATTATTGGCCTGTCATGTAAAAATGTTTCTAATAAGGTGGGATCTGGCAGAAGGATGGAGAGCTTCATGCCTCTTATCAACAGCCCACTGTGTTTCTATGCTAAACATGAGGAAGAGGTTTCTCTCGGGCAGTCCTCATGGTTTCTGTGCTGGGAACTTTCCCAGAAGCTTTTTCACTTGGCTGCATGGAATTTCTTGCGCTCACCTATATGCCATTTCGTGACTTAAATCCAATTGTTAGTCCCAGATTGATTAGATACATTGAATCAGGGGGAACTTGGTAAATCAGTGTAAGTTCCATTCATTTAGGGGGTATAACCCTGGCTGGGAGGAATAAATGTATTGAGGTGTTATGGCTGGTAGTCTAATATTTAAGTTCAAGGCTGGCCTTAAGCAAATGGCACAGAATTCAAGGTAGTTACAGCTTCTTTTGCCCTTCTTTCATATCTATAGAGGGAGAAGTTTCCAGCAGTCATGGAGTAAATGTGAATACTTTATTTATACTGGTACTTTTCCAAGCTGCTATCTATGCCACAGAAGAAAGTCTCTGTATCTCCATCATTAGTGTTATAACACACAGCCAAGCTTTCATTCCTGTTTGGAAATGATGTATTAAAAATGTTTGTTTTCATGACTGGCTAGTGATGCAAATCCTGTTGAACTCAACTGGACTTACTTCTGCGTAGTGATGCATAGTACTACAATCTTAAAAACCTTTTTGCCATATTGTTACTTAAATTGAGTAACCCATCATTCTGCTTTTCCAGTCTCCATGAAGAGATCACTGACTTCTACAAGTACATGTCTCCCAGACCTGAAGAAGAACGAATGCGAATGGAGGTGGTGAATAGGATAGAAAATGTGATAAAGGAACTCTGGCCTAATGCAGATGTAAGATTAACAAATTCTTTGGATTTGTGAATGGGGACAGGGTAGATGGGCAGTATTTTTCTTTGTATAATTATTGCATGTTTTGCTCCAGATGTAGGTGTGCTATTAGTTAGAAGTAATAAAATCTACAACTCTGCAACTAGAAAAGGGAAATCTTGGAATAAAAGTATGCAAATAAGCCATATTTGCATAACTTTTTAAGAATTTTACTAGCGTGTTCAATGCTTGTGCATTTTCCCCTAAAGTCAATATATTTGAGGCAGTGGAGGCAAAAATACAGTTAGTTGCTTGTGAAGAACTAGAACCAGTGATGAAGACTGATGTTGTGAGTGTGACTAGGGGATGTACGTCTACACCTGTCAAATACAGCTTTCAGATTCTGCTTCACTCCGTGCAGTTTACAGTTGTCTTGACTGTCCCTGTGAGAGGGAAGAGAACTGGAAGCTCCCCAGAATAATGTTAAAGCAAACATGAGGCTGAATTTTGGCCATGGTGAGCTTTGGAATTGCATTCTGTAACTGTAGGGGATTTGAAAGAGGGCAATGTACAAACTAAGTAAGCAAAATTAGGTGACTGAATAGCAGTTGCTTTTGCGTGAGCTCAATTGCTGCCTGCTCTAAAAACTGTTTGAAAAACTCAGCTAATTGCTTGTTGGCTAAAAAATCATAGCAAACTTCTTCATTAAGGAACATCTGCACCCCCCTCCCTCATGTCCAGTTCAGGCTTCTCATAGTAACCTGACTCAGTCATCCTCACTCTGCACAATTAAATGTGATAATTAAAACATTGCTGTTCCCTCCTATTCAGTAGACAGACTTCCTGATCCTGTATGCTTCATAGAAAGATTTGTTTGAAGGACAGGAGGGTTTTCTTTTTTGTTTTAAAGAAGCCATTAGGGTTTGTGTGTGTGTGTATGTGTAAAATAAAATCAGACTATTTAAGAAAAGGATAAAACAAAATTGGTGTTAAGAGAGCTTTTCTTAAACTATAATTTTATTTATAGAAGCCAGCAATTGTGTCATTTGCTCTATTGCTCCAGGGAATGTGCTTAGACGGAAACATTCCTAGTAAGTGAGAACTGTTCTTGGCATCAACTGGACTCCCACCATAAGAGTGGCTAAGTGAGGCTTTAATTATCTTAGGGCTGGAACATCACAGCTGAGAAGGAAAGAAAGCATGTTAAATTAATTTTATGAAAGAAAGTAAAGCTCCTTAAGAAGAACCAGTAGTGCACAATTATAGTTTGTATGAAGATTAGACGTCTTCAAGTGTGTTGAATGCAAATCTAACGCATGCCTGGAAATGTGAATGTTAACTGGGGGTGGAGTTGTGCACATGCTGAAAACTGTTCCTTGGAAGTACTTTTATGCTGCCTTGAGCAGCAGCTCCCTTCTCACATCCTGATTCTTTTAACTAGAGGTATCAGGGACGAACAAACCTGGGACTGTGCATAGAAGGCATGTGGTCTCCTTGTGAGGTATATCCCTTTCATCTCACGTGTCCAAAATGGAAAGCAGAGCCTGGATGTGTTATTTTTCTTTACTGTGATTCCCAGAAACTCCCATTCTGGGAGTTGCAGTCCAAAAAAGTAATATTTTCAAGCTCTGAAGAGTTGATAAATCCACCCCAGTTTTCTTGCTATAGTTAAGAGCATACATATGAATTGCCCAATAAATGCTGTCTATATTGTAATATAAGCAGCAGTGAATTTTGAGTTATAAAGAGCCAGGCAATATATTTTTTCCTCTTCTCTCTTATTTTTCACCTGCAATATTGCACAGGTTTCTAAACTGTATGTGTTTTAAGTAATGTAGCTTACTTTTCTCAGGTATGTTTTAAGTACAGGTGGGGTGCAAAGTGACCATTTTTAAATCTTGGAAATAAATGGTGGATACTCTTTTATCAGAGACCCTTCTCAGTAGGATCAACCTTTTAGGAGTTGAACTCAGCTGATGGAGTGTCAGATAACAAAGATACACCCACAAGATGACACACCAAAGAGTTCAAACTCATATCTTGTATAGTATAATATTTTCCAAAGATTACCAGCTGAGGGCAGCAACAGTCAATATTAACTATTTATTCTGAATGTTTTTGGTGAAAGCTTTTAACTTCCTGCTTTGTGGTATGTTTGTTTTTTTTTGTAGGTGCAAATATTTGGAAGTTTTAAGACTGGTTTATATTTACCTACTAGGTGAGTAGTTACTTAGTTACTACATTTTTATCTTCCCTTTGACCTAAGGAGTTCAAGATAGCATACATGATGTCCCACCTCCCTGGTGTTACTCTTACATCAAATTACTTGAAATGAAACTCTCTTTTTCCTGCTTACATTTAACTTGGAAGTGACACTGAGGTTGCACAGCAGCCATGATAATATTGCGGACCTGAAGAGTTACATGATTTTGTTAGTTGGCAAATTTGAAATCTACAGCAGTTATTTTCAGTGTTAGTCGTGTTCTTGTTCTGACCTGACAGAAGTTGGTTTTATGCATTTGTTTATACTGCATTTATTTTTATTCTTCTTTAAGACTAGAAATGGTTCCATGGCGGCTTACAAATAGAATAATGTTAGAGTAATAAAATCTCAATAGTTGATCAGTGTTATGTCTGTAGCATAGTGACCATTACAAAACACTGTGGCAATACATTTGTTAAAACAAGTTGATGGCAAGCAGAACACTTACTCAAAATTTCAAATGATATGAAAATTCCTCAGGTTTCCTCTGTGATGGTAGATGATCCCATGGTATGCAGTGGAGGGAAGCGCCTAGTGATTTGGTCATTTACTTCCCCCTTTTCTCTATTCTTTCCTACAAAGAAGTTCGAATGTTGCACACATGGTGTTGAATGTGTTGTACCCATTGCCTGATCTGAATAAAAACTTAAAGGGCTTCAACTATCATTTAATACCTGGCCTAGACTGGTGGTTCTCTATCTTTGGCCTCGCAGATATTTTGGACATCAACTTCTAGAAGGCCTAGCCAGCTCCTTCAGTGGTCAAAGATTCTGAGAGTTGATATCTAAAACATCTGGAAACTTAAAGTTTGAGAAGAACTGGCCTAGAGAGATTAAAAGATGAAACATCTACCTCTTTAGCTCTTGGGCCAGCTCATATTGGCTTAATAAGAAGACATAGGCACAGATATCTTGTACTTGGTGTTCTGCTCTTTCCTACATACAAGTGGAGAAATAATTCAGAAAACCACAGTTGACCATAGCTTCTTGTTATGTTTGAACTGGGAAACTGACTATTGCTAGTGTATTTGAAACAAAGCAGAACATGAAGCCATGGTTTTTCACATCCTGGCATTTTTACAGCCATTAGTCATAATTCAAATGATTTGGGAAGGTATGATTAATGGTGGCTTCTTGGTGTATTCATGAACCGTTATGCAAGGGAGAGCGAAGAAGCCACCTAAGAGTGTATGAAGATTGTTGATACCTAAGCTTATTAAGCCAGGATTTGATTAAACGTAGGCACTTTCTGCTGCTTAGCCAGGAGTATTTTAGCTTAGGTTGAATTGATTATAAATGTTTCCCTCCTATCTTTCCACTATAAACATCCGCAAAGTGGATTAAATCCATATTAAATGTACAATGATAAATAAAACCCAATCTGTGAACAAATAGTCTTTGTAATATAAGCCATACAAGACAGAGGTTGTAGCATGAAAACAATATTAAATTGAAAGCTTAAGTGGATGGGATATACAGGCTTCTCCCTCTTATCTGACAGGTTAGGGACTGGAGTACTCTCAGAAAATGGATTTGATTGAAAAGCAGAACCCATGTACTGTAAGAAACTTGAAGGACTGATATAGGCTCACTTGGAACCAGCTGTGTGCACGCTGCTTGCAAAGTCAGCCAGTTTAGTGCCTTTTTCCCCTCTGTCAACTCACTTGCAAGCAGTGTGACCCTGTGAGCAGTGCAAAGCAAGCCTCCTTAGGCAAGAAGAACTGATGAAAGAGCAGAGCTCTGGAATGAATGGAACTTGTCCTTACTTTGGAAGTGTCAAAAAAGCGAGTTGTTAGATAATGGGAATCAAAAGGTGGGAGCTTCCTTTACATAGCTTGATACTTCAATAATAACAGTAAAGGCTTTGCAAAGCCTTTTGCAGTGAGGAATTCCAAAGACAAGGTGCCATTGCAGAAGAGGCCTCCTTCTCCTTCCCACTGGTTGATGCTTGTTTTACTTTTGAAGAAAGTGAAATGTGGGCGAATGACCTTAGAGGGTTCTTGAGCAGGTTCATGTGCAAAAATAAAATACTTCAGAATACACAGTTTTATTAAGTAATTTTAAATTGATTAATAAATCGAAGTCTACTTATATGTCTCCTGTGCATTTCACTTCAGTGTCTGAAGCTGGGTTACTTCCTGATCCTTTCGCTTTCTCACAATTTATGACCTGGGAGATCTGTGCCCGAGGGATGGAGATAGCTCTTGGGGGAATTTAAAGCCATGGAAGTTGTGTTATGTAAAGAATATGAGTTTGAATATAAGGAAATGGCAGTGGATCAACATTTACCTAACTTAAAGGCTGGGAAAATTCACTCTTAAGTGCTAAAAAAACACTTCTGTTCACACAGGAGTGTAAATTTAACAGACCCACTGCATTCAAGAGAGTCTTTAGATCTCAGTGCCTAGTTCTGTGATACGAAAATCTCCCCTTCTGATTCAGACTATACTTTCTATTTTTACAAAGTTTTATTCAAATAAATAAAGGTTTCAAAAATTTATATGTTTTTGATTGACTGCCTTTTAATTTCAGTGATATTGACTTAGTTGTGTTTGGAAAATGGGAGACGTTGCCTCTGTGGACTTTAGAAGAAGCTCTCAGAAAGCACAATGTGGCAGATAAAGGTTCAGTAAAGGTTTTAGACAAAGCAACTGTAAGTTATTTTTTCTTCTTTGGTTAGCCATAATTTGGTATCCCGAAAAGTGTATTTATTATCAAACACCATTTGGCCTATGAATGTTGTGAGTCAAATCAGTTAATGGTTGTTGGCTTCCATTGCAGTTCAAATCCTGTATATATGTTGAAAGCGGGTCCTCTGCCATGTGAATGAGGTGAAAGCCCTAATGTTCTGAAGGGAACAGAGAAGGATTAGACTTGTACCAGTGTTAATGATTCCTTTGCCGTTGCAATGAAATATGGGTGGTCAAAGTGCCGCCCAGACACTTCTCCAACTCATTCATTTCTGTGGAAGAAGTATATGTCCTTCTTCTGGCAGCAAAACATTTTGCAAGTAGGAGATGATGGGAGAGGGTGTTAATTAGTTGGTTGAAAGAAGTCAGGGGAAGGAGCAACAAATCATTGCAACAGTTATATTGATGAAGAGGGACAAGAAAGATTGAGTCTCTCTCCAGAAGAACCACTAGGACCAGTTTCCAGGTACACAGTTGTCACAAATCTTTTGACATGCCTTGTTGCCAGAGAAGTAATCCTGAGTTTGTTCTTGGCTTTGCTTGGAAGAAACAAAGCAGGGAAGGGAAGTTGTCTGCTGCCAGGCAACGTGCCAAACCACCTGTGGAGCACAAATCCATCATTTGTTTAGCCATTTTCACTGCAAGCAAGAGCAGTTGAACATCAAGCGTCAAGCATGCTTGTTGTAGCCAGCAAAGGAAGATTCCTTTATATCTCTGGCTTATCATATTGTGCAAAGTTGTTCAGCAGGTTGCATATACCTTAGGGTTCTTCTGTGTTTCCGAAGTAATCACACAGACCATTCTTCACAGCAAATAGGACAACCAGAGAGAATTTGAATTACGTGGCTGGTGGTGGTAGGTTGTTGTTCAAAAAAACCCTCCAACTTCAACATCTGTTCCCAAGCCCCTGGTTATATGGGATTCCTTGGATCTTGATCTTAGTATATAAGTTTCTTTGATTCAAAAAGGTATTTTGAATCTTTGATAGATTTGAGTGCTAAGATTTAAATATGATTAGCATTCCAGTTGTTACATTTTTACAATTCTTTGTGTGCTTATTCAGTTCCTGAGAGCAGAATTTTCTTTCCAAATATATACGAGAAGCAATTTTGTGAAGAGCATCTCTCTTTTTTCTTTTTTAATTAAAGGCCTTGTTCAAAGTGTATCTTTTATTCTTTGACCTTCTATCTCCCCCTGCTGTCTGTGACTAAAAGCAATTGCTTTGTGTTCGGAATGCTAAATCTCATTCCTCAAGTGCTGTGTAAAAACCACTTGTGTACAGCAGAAAGCTGAGTCCTGTAAAGATTTGTTTTGTTTAATTTTAAATAGGTACAGCATCGGACTAAGACCAAGCAGAGTGAAAAAGTTGTTCCTTTGAAATGAATGTGTTTTTCTTCTTTCCCCAGGTTCCTATAATTAAACTGACTGATTCCTTTACTGAAGTAAAAGTTGATATCAGCTTCAATGTACAGAATGGTGTAAAAGCTGCTGATCTCATCAGAGATTTTATCAAGGTTAGGTGATAACATGTAAACTCTTCTGATCTCAACATGGAAAGTTTCAGTTTGTAATCACCAGTAGCTTTGGGCGGGTGTTTGCAACAGCAAGCGTGAGGCACATGCTTAAAAATTCTAGCTGCTCTTCTCCCTACTCTCTTTTGTTTGTTAATCTGTTTTATGCCCCCCAATGGCTGAGAGAAAAACTAAGAAAGTTGATGCCAAATACATTTTAAAAAGTTTAAAACAATAAAGCAGTTAAGCAGCTTCATGCATTTAAGCATTTATCTTCAAGTATTTGTCTATTTCTGATGTTTTAAAATCTCTCTGCTCTTAAGGGATAGACACTTAAGGGCCTTTTTGTTTCAGTCCCCAAAACTTGGGCTGATACCCAATATTAGCATTAATATTAGGAAGACTGAGAAAGAATGTTAATGGTTCAGCACCACATAGGTGAGGAAAAATGAACATGGGTAAAAACTTGAGATCAGTTATTAGCTCCCTCCCTTCTTTTCTCCTCCTCCTCCTTTATGGCCAAGAGGAAAAATAAGTGAGGGCATACCAGGAATTGTGGTTTAAATAAACCCTGGTTGGTTCATAACCAAGTCAGCTACAAATCCCAAATGGTTGTGCTGGCTTGTTCAATTTTAATTTTAAGACTAAATTCCTAGTTTACATGCAAAGGCAAAGACTAAATTCCTAGTTTACGTGCAAAGGCAAATGAAATGTTGGCTAACAGTAAAGGATGAATTCGTTTTCCCAGTTTTGGTGCAGGAGGAGAGGAGGAGGAGGAATGCTTGGTGCTTTTAGCTGCTCTCGTTCCTCTTTGTGCTAAACTGTAGTCTTAGCATTAGTACTGCATCCAGACTAAGCTACAAGTATTATGTGCAAATGCAGCCATCGCTGACCCATTTAATGATTCTTGCTTTCAGAAGTTCTGTGACAAGTCACTTCCATGACAGGCTGTAACTTAACTGTAATAATTCTGGAGCCCTTAACAATAGCAAGAATGCAATAAGCAAAATAAAATAGAGTTCCTGCTCCCAGGCTTACAGTCTGAGGGAGAAGATGAACAAGAGAAGAACAATGGAGAGAAATGTTAGAGGTAGCTTGACAGTCAGTAGAACCTTGCAGTGGCAGTGTACACCCGGGTGCAAAGAACACTATACTGTTCCATTGCATTTGAAATGTGTAATCAGAAGTTGAGGTTTGATATTGATGGAGTTCCAGGAACTGATTCTTTATGGTCATGTGTCAGCATGAGCATCTGACCTTCTAAATTTCTGAGAGATGGTTAGGTCATATTTTCCCCCTTCCTTTCTTGCATCATGTGGTGCAAAGCCATGGTATGGGCAGTGTATCGAGGAATAACAAGTTAGTGGCAGAGTCTGCCTGCAGGTACTGGTGAGGAGAGCAACTGAGACTAAGGAGAACCATTCCCCATTTGTCCTTATTTTTAATTGTTCCCAGTAGAGGGCACCAGAGGCTGCGCATGCATTTGTGTATGTGCAATCAGCAATTTTAAATGAGACTTTTGAGCAGTTTTCCAGAGTGCCTGTTTTTCAGATCTGGCATCTGATTGCACAGTTAGTGCAAGCAAGCTTTGTCCCTTAATATATCCCATAATTGCACATAGGCAATGAATTCTTGTGCCACAGCTGTTGGGTGAATTGTAAATGGGCAGATAAAGTTCTGAGGGTCAGTTGATAAATACGTGTAGCTGAAGGCAAGAAGGCATTTAGCAAGCAAATGAAAGCAGTTTATCCTTTGTGTTGTTTTCTCTAACCAATTTCAATGTCTTGCTTTTAAACTGTGTGCTTTCTGTGAATGTAATGTGATAGGAAAAGAAAATTTTCATCCTGGATTGAAACTCAATGTTGTTGGAATATTGTTGTTGACGTATAATGCATAGATGAGTGATTTCAGAAGGTGTGCATGTGACAGCTTCTTCCTGAATCAACTTAGCATGCTGCTGCTAAACTGGGAACTCAAATTAGGAGTAGGAAGGAGTCCTGGGAACAAGAGATATGGCAAGCCTACCACTCATGCTAGGCTGTTGTCTAAAGAGATCATAAATCAGTACGGGACTGGCAACCTCTTTGTGTCTTGCAGGGTTTAGGTGCACTAGATGGATACGTCTGGCACTTGAAAAGCTATCCACTAGAAGTACCTGTGAAATACAGATTTTACCCTTACAGATACTTTAATCTCAATAGCTTACTATTTTTCTCCTTTGACTGTCACAGGTATCACTGACTGACAACTGGTCAGTGTCTGGTGTAGTTATTGGTGATCAGCTAATTTTGCTATGTGCACATCTATAAATCAGACACAAAGTATCTATAGATCAAACCCATAGTGTTAATCAGAAAGACTTCAGAGTGAGAAAATTTGTAATTGATTCAGTAGTTAAAGTCTGTCAATTTGTTGTTTTTTAGCAGGAGCCAAAAAACAAAGCTCTTTTTCAGCAACAAAATGCATGGTTTCCACTAACAGAAAACTGATACAAAAGTCAGTGTAAATCACACGCTGTGCTTTTCATGTGAGAAGTGGTATCAATGGAACTTTGATTCTCGTCTTTCTTTTTTCTTGCAGAAGTATCCTGTATTGCCATACCTAGTTTTAGTACTGAAACAGTTCTTATTGCAGAGGGACCTCAATGAAGTATTCACAGGTGGAATTGGATCTTATAGTCTTTTTTTAATGGCTGTTAGCTTTCTCCAGGTATGTTTTGAGATTATTTAATGAGTGGTCTTTTTAACTTCTTTGAAACATTATTGCTCACAGTAATGTAGACTGGAAATTAATCTTAAAATCAGTACAGATCATTAATTGGCTATAATAACAATGTGCTTACTACGCAAATCACATAAAATAAAATTTAGTATGACAAATAGTCGTGTAGTTAAATGTTTTAGGTAAATGGATCACTTTTTTAAATTGTGGTTTGAAACAGAGGAACCTTTTGAGATAATACTGCTTCAGTAAGTAAGCCTTTCTGGTACTGTTTCAAAATTAAGATTTTTGCTAATTTATTTTTATATCAGTACTGCCAATTATGCATTATTTTATTAAAAAGCTTGTCATAAACATTCACAGATGCAGATCCCAGAGATAGTTCTTAATAATCCAGTGGCTATTAAGATGCAAAACTAGGGATAAGATGCACTTATTCAGTTGTTTCAGGTATTTGCATTCAGATCTCCTAGGTCTGTTCAAAGTGCTGGATTCACAGTCTCTATTGAAGAGGAAACAGCATGTGTATGTCTTTGAAGTGATAAGTCTATTTGCTGGTCTTCAGTCTCATTCATCTTTCATAGCAACCTTTGGCCATTTTTTGCCTAGACATACTCAGAGAGTGTTAGATTTGAAATCAAGATTTGTAAGAAAAACAGCAGAAATCCACCATGCCCTACTAGCTCAGTTTAAACTGATGCTGTAGGTGTAATTTTGTCCAGTGGTAGGAGAGGTTTGTTTTAAAGGTCTGAAGGATTTTGTATTGAAGGTGTTTGTCCACTTTCCAGGGAGTTCTAAATAGGGTACAAGCAAATGGTTTCTGGTGGAGTACTTTTATTTTGTAGCTGCCAAACTGGTGTACCTGCATTTCACCATTTCAAATTTCCTTTAAATGGGCTGTAAAGAAATCAGATGTATTCTTAAAAGCCTTCTTGTTTTTCTTCCAATAGCTACATCCCAGAGAAGATGCTTGCAACCCCAGTGCCAACTATGGTGTCCTTTTAATAGAATTTTTTGAGTTATATGGACGCCATTTCAACTATCTGAAAACAGGAATCCGAATAAAAGATGGTGGTTCATATGTGGCCAAGGATGAAGTGCAGAAGAATATGCTGGATGGTTATCGACCATCAATGCTGTATATTGAGGACCCATTACAACCAGGTACTAAGGCTTTTGGTTGTGCCATAAGGAGATATTAAAACCAAGGGTGCAGAATAGAAGGAACTTAAAATCCATGAACGGTGTCCTTGGTATATCTTCTTAAATTTATTGCAGTGGTACTTGGAAAATATTGTCAAATCAGTTCCTTTTAAATTGTAATTAATAATAATGGGCTTGAGAGGATGTCAGTGGGATGAATTTATTTACTGTACCAAGCCCTTAGTGTGTGGCGTATGGATAAACCAGCTATAAAGTGGTAGTTTTATCTCCATCTTATTTAACTTAAAGAACGTATATCTTTGCCTGTCCTACAAAGTGTGGCAGCCACAAGAAAGAGCAATACAAAAGTAAAAGGAAATGTGAGTAAAAGTAGATGGTATTTATGCTGTTATAATTTGTTTTGGAAATACATCCCTGGCTGCTTTTAATTCTAGTCCGTAGACCAGAATAAAATGAACAAATTAAAAGCAAGAAACTGAAACACAGACATCAAAATATGGGGACCATCAGTTAAAGTCAGTGCATTGTGTTATAAGGTATTGCTGCAGGTAATACACCACTTTTAAAATAACCCCACAGCAGGGTTAAAGATTATGAGCAATGTTGGCGTAGAAGACCTCTCATAGAAAGGAAGACGTGTTTATCTATTCATTTTTCTCATATTGTGGAATCATAAAATAGGATACAAAGCTGACTTCTGGAGTGGTCAAGTTCATTTGGAAGAAGGTGGTCTTTCACAAAGCTTACTCCTAAACTTTTAAGGACTTTAAAGGTTATTGGCAACATTTTGAATTGGAAAACAGAAGCCAGTGCAGCTGTTTCAGCAAGGGAGTAACATGATTCTGATTAAAAGTCTGGCCACCACTTTTGGGACCATTGATGTTTCCTTCAGCTCCCTTTAGAACATATTGTAGCAATCCAGATGTGATGTTGCTAAGGCATCTTGTGTCTGTTTACCAGCGCAGAACATTTCTGTGTTGCATAGTTGCAATCCTTTCTCTCATGATTATAGATCACCAGAACTGGTGGTTTGTGGATTGTATATTCTACCTGCAGGCAATGCCGAACATAGTGAGGCTTGAATGTTGAATTAGTACAGCTTCGACCAGCTAGTCCCAAAATATTGTTTGGGTTATAGTTTGAAGCTTCCACAGCCAGCACTTGTCAGTGGTCATGGGTGACAGAATTTGTAGTCTAACAATATTTGGAAGCCATGTGGTAGAATTCAAAAACATATCCGTGTTAATCTGGATCAATGTGCAAGGGATCTTGTATGTAGCACATTTGAGACTAACTGAGAGAAAGAAGTTGGTAGCATAAGCCACAGTTTGGGAATGACTGAATTGGTGCAATATGAGGACCAAGAAAGAATACTATGATTTTTTGGCTGGCCTCTTATTTTTTGTTTTGGGGTAGGACTTATTTCAAGGGCAGTTTCAGCCAGATAACAAAAGCAGCCTAGATCTGCATTGATGATAGCCCTTTATTGCTCAGAAACGTGTACGCATTGTCCTTCCTCTCCTTTATTCTGCTTCTTAAAAAAAAAATCTGAAATAAAACATGTAGACTAAGATTATGCTATTTTTGCATTATTTGTGTTGGTAGCTTTCTTTTGGCAGATATGGAAGTATTTAGCAGAAACTCTTATTCATAGACGTTATTTTTCTTTTGTGACCACTTTGTTTTATTTCCCCCTTTAGGTAATGACGTTGGAAGGAGTTCTTATGGTGCCATGCAAGTAAAACAGGCCTTTGATTATGCATATGTTGTTTTGAGCCACGCAGTATCACCGATAGCTCAATGTTACCCCAACAATGAACGTGAAAGGTAAAAACAAAATATCAGAGTCAGATTTATTACTGATGTCACATTTTTTCCCCTTTGAAAGATTGTAATCTTTTCTTTATTTTAAAATTCTCACAGTATATTGGGAAGAATAATCAGAGTAACACAAGAAGTGGCAACATACAGAGACTGGATATCAAAGCAGTGGGGAATTCCAAGTAGCACAGAGACTTCATGCAATGGTAAGATTTCTTTTTTTAATCTAGATTTTTTTCAGCCAAATATGGTGGTGGTGTCATATAGTGTTTGTAGGCTTCACATTGTACAGCCACCAATATAAGATTTTTGGTTTGTATTTTAAAACAAGGCGTTGGTCCTCATGAATTGTAGGCAAACAGTGGGATCTGCTAAAGGCTTGATCCGACATTTTGCAAACATAAGTTACACAGTTTACTGAATCAGAAAGAAATCAGAAGCCCCACAATCAAGGCATTCTTTTACTAAACCAAGGGAAACCGTTCCCATATATTGGGAACAGTGTTACACCTCTATGAAGTCTACACATTCTGATATTGCAGACTATAATAAGTCACAAGCAGGGACCAAAAGGAAAAAGAGAACACAGTATTTATGATGACAGAAAGAAGCTATTCAAATTAGGCTATTCAAGTGTAAGCCAATATCCTACGTCCACTGACATTGGAGTAAACTCCATTTGTGGTAGTTGTCATTTACAAGGAAACACACATAGGACTGTGCTGCAAGTATGGAATTTAGAGCTATCCCTTTATTAAGATGCACAGATTCCCACCACCACCACCAAAAGAAGCAATAACCTACACATTGCTATTAGGCAATGTCTGCTTTATTAGACTTCAGAGTGTGTGTCTGTGATTCTTGAACTCGTTCCACCAGTTTCAGTGAGATCTAGCCATGACAGTTCAAAGCCACTGTCTCTTTTTAGAATGTTACCATGAGTGTCACTTAAATTTGCTGTCATTCATTACCCTAAAAGAAATTAAGCTGAACTTGCATTAGATCTGTACCTGTGTAAGCAGAATTTGCAAAACTGAGAGTTGATTTCGTTGGCAAATCATGAACTAGTTGAGAGATGTTTGTGCATAGTGCTCAGACTAATGCAAGTAAAGCCCAATGTAGTTATAAAAAGGTATAAAGGAATCTTGTAGTACTTCTGACACATAATGGACTGGAGTCTATGAAAGCTTACGCTAGAAATTATTTTTTCCTCGTTTAATCTCAGAGGTTAATCTCAGAGGTGCTTTATATCTTTTCATCTTTATGCCTTTTCATGCTGAAATATGGCTATGTCTTTGAGTGCTACCACTGTGGTTATAGATATCTTTGCTGTTGTGAAAGTTCTCCTCCTTTTTTTTTTTGCTCTAGGTAATGGTGTGACCTTGATAGTAGATAACCAGCAGTTGGACAAATGCAACAATAATCTTTCTGAAGAAAGTGAGTCACTCGGGAAACCTAGAAATAAAACCTCAGAGACCCCAAGCAAGCACTCATCAAATTCTTCATCAGGCCCTTTATCTTCATCATCTTCTACACTTTCCAGCTCCAGTGATGTAGTAAGTATTGTTTCCTGATGATCACTTTCAGACTGGATGAATGTAATGCACTTGCAGCGGCCCTTGAGGACACTCTGGAAGCTTTATTAGGGCCAAAATGCAGCAGCCAGAATGTGGTCTGGAGCTCAGAGAATCAAGAAAGTTATGCTGGTCTTGATGCTACCCTCACCAGCTACCGTTTCAATTCTGGGGTCACTTTAACTCCTGGCCCTGGCTTTTTATTTATTTATTTTATTTGCTGTATTTATAAGCTGCTTTTCTCTCTGAGTGGGACCCAAGGTGGCTTCCGAAAAGGTTAAAAATGTATAAAATGTAGTTTGAAACAATTAACCATATAAAACAGTATAAAGTCATTATAAAAATATACAGAAGTTTAACAAAAATAATAAAACATCTCAATAAAACAAAAAGCTCACCTGCTGACACAGGCACTGAGAAGGCTCTCTCGCGTGCTGTCACCAGGCAAGCCTGGGATAGTAGCAAGACTGAGAGAAAGCCTTCCTCTGCAGATCTGAACACTTTATCAGGTTTGTATAGGAAGATACGGTCTTTCAAATAGTCTGGACCTAAGCCGTGTAGGGTTTTCAAGCACTCTGAATTGTTCCCAGAAATGAACAGAGCTGTTTTAAGAACGGAAGCTGTTTTAATAAGAAAGTTATATGCCCCTATAACTGGCCCTGGTTAGCATTCTGGCTGCCTCATTTTGAAGCTCCTGAAGTTTCTGAACAGTTTCCAAAGGCTGCCCCACACAGAGTGTGTTACAGTGGTCCAACCAAGATGTAATCAAGGCATGTGTCACTGTAGCCAGATCTGATACCTCAACGAATGGGCACAGCTGAGATCACAGTTATCTCAGCATTTGTACCTTGCCTTATGAAGGTATTTGATCCAGTTGTTGAACATCTGAGATGCTCCTTGCAGCCTCTGTTACTCGCCAGAGGTTCATTGTCTGAAAGTCAAAGAGGCCTTTTCAAAACTGTAGCATCTAGATGGTGCAGTGGATGCTCCTGAGTGCTATCATGACCATGTGTCCTAAATCGTTGCTGCGCATGTCGGCGCTTAGAGTATCGAACCTAGTATGATGTCTCTAAAATAATTAGATATTGGCAGGTAACTCAGCAGTTTGTGAAGATTATTCTTGTGAAGAATATTTGCATTTTTATGGGTGTGAACTGTGATTACATACAGTCCCAGGCTATATATGTGGTCCTTACAAAGAGGGAAGGGTGTGTGGACCAAAGTTTGGAAGATGTTCTTCTTCGGGGCCAATAGAACCCCTCAGCCACTATGGCCATTTGACACACTTGCTGGGGGATTCTGGGAGATGTAATCCCGAGAAGTAACTTTTCCAAGCTCTGATACGGGATCGCACATCATCTTAAGCTTTGAGAGCAAACTTTTGCTTGTAATTCTGAAGGAATTAACTATCTAAAAGCAACCCATTTTTGTCTTCTGCCTTTCCCTATATATAACTAGCGTACATCTTCTTATTGATACCTGTTTCTCTGGCAGGAATCTGATGGAACACCCTGCAAAACTTCTAAACAGCTGGGCTGCCACCAAACTACAGCAAATAGAATGACAACTCAGGACATATCACTGGGGTCTACACAGATGAGTGGGAAAATTCCAGGTGGCCAGACAGTGAATACATCCAGTGCTGGAAACAAATCCCAGGTTGGTAGGGCATGAGGCTTAATAGTCTTGTGTCTGAAGTCTGCAATGCCACCTTAAATGATATTCTGTAACCTTGGGCTTAAACATAAAGTAGGATATTTGTTGTTTTATTTATTTATAGTCGTAGACAAAAATAAAAATACATATAAAAAAAGTACACAATTACAACTGAAATTCATATAATGCACACTAAATACAGTGCATTTGTATCACAAACCCAAGAATAAAAAGTAAGATTAAGAAGATTTCAATTATAGTATATACACTTTAAATATACCAAGAATATTTTGATTTCTAAATTATATATACCCCTGTTGTATTTGTCTGTGGGTACTAATGACAAAGGCACAAAATCTAGCAACCTGCTCTGTAATTTATGTATCTGAATCCATAAGCAGGAGAGAGGTAAAATCTGTCTGATCGCCCTGGAAATTTTTGTAAAATTGGAGTATTTAATGTGGAACAGATGCTTTGGTTAAATGGACAGAACAACAAAACATGGTCCAGAGAGACTCTGTTGCTACACTTGAACGTGGGTAGGTGTGCTTCTCATAAGATTTTTTTTTTTATGTTCACCTTCCAAAAAGGCTGTTGGACATAGGTATTTTTGCCTTAAGGTTGAAATCTATAAAGATGGATCTCCCCTTTTCCTTTTCAAGCAAGGGAGAGACTTGTTTCTGCTATTAACTTCTCCTCCCCAGTTCTCCAGTGTTAAGAAAATATAAGGCACTAGAAAGCTAAAGATACAATAAGAAGAAGAAATACGCCTGCGCGCAGACTGTTGTAGCCTGGAATATTTGCGCAGTAGGTGTTTGCTGCCTCTGTGCTATGTTTGTCCTCTATTAAAAGGGGAATCTATAACATAGCATTATCACCTTGCTCTCTCATGTTTTGTGAGTGTTGTTGTTTTTGATTCAGAACTTTTTGAGAAGGAATGAAACAGTAGTGCACTTTCTACAGGTCTAGATCACCTGAGGGCTGTTCTTCCATCTTTTTTTGAGCCATGTCTTTGAAGTGACACATGACAAGGATGGGTCTGTCACTACCCAAGAACTTGGAAGTGGTACTTTTTTTGACTCCATTCTGGGATTTGTTGCCCAAAAAAGTAACTTCCAGCCCCACAACCTCACATCTTCACTGTTTCCTGCAGGGGCCATTTTAGCCACCTATTAATGAAAAAAACTTTTTTTTTTACTTTTTCACCTATATTTTAAAAAATTAATACTTGCAATAGCCCTTCAAAGCTATTTTAAATAAAAGTATTATAACTTACTACTGAATTGTAGCTACTGAAACTGTTTTAAAATGAGTTTTCAAAAAGTGTTTCCAGTCACTGTATATACACATTTATAAGTCTAGAAATTTTAGTCAAAAAATTGACCCCAAAAAACCTGGATCAGCCTATCTACAGGTCAACGTAAGTATTGTCCTCTTCTCTGAGTAGACTGGCCAAAGGCCTTTTTGAATGCCTGGGTGGGAAAAGAGCAGCAGATGGCCCCTTGAGGTGGCACTGGTGCTTTCCCTTCTATTTGGAATGGTCCTTTATATCCACAGGTCATATCAAAATCATAATTTTGGCCCCCAGACCTCCCCTCGACTTATACATCTGGTCAACTTATACGTGAGGTTGAGTTATACACTACACGAGTACATATGGTACTTTCTTGTTTCTAATTCTTCTGTGTTTTAACATAATGGAAGCAAACTCATGATAGTCTTTAAAGTTCTGAAGACTTTAGTGCATTAAAAAAAAATTACAACCAGCCCAGGAAGACATCCTATATATGGCTATAGTTCTTGCGCTAAATCCAATCTTGGTCCCAATTAGAGTAGACTTGTTAACTAGACTTCTTTGTTCCACATTACGCCAGTTCCACTGATTTCAGTGGGTCTGTTCTAGGTGGGGTTAACACTGAATTTTAGCTCCTTAGGCAGAAAACCTTATGCTGCTTGTTCCTGTTCGTACGACTGTGACCAGGTATTTATAGAGAATGAATTAAAGCTCACAAATGAATTGTATCATGTTTTCACGCTGGCGACCCTTTCTCTTTTTCTGCTTTGCAGCAGAGGTTATTCCGCACTTCTTCCAACAAAGGGTTCCAAGGTCCAGGAAATTCAAGCCATGGCACCTCGGTGATGAACAAACAGCACCAAGGCAGCAAATCTAACCCGTTTCACCATGGCAAAAAGAGGAAACACAAGAGGGACGCTGTCCTTTCAGACCTTTGTAGATAGTTTTCCTATCTGAAAATGTGACTGTACTTCTGTGTGCAATGATTTCATGCTCCAAGAATAAGTTGGGACAGTGACTCCACAGATCTCATCCGGAGTCTCAAGACTGTTGAAAATGTTGATTAGCAACACATTTTAGTTTTTTTTTTTTCCAGCTCGCCACGGAACAGATCATGAAGACTGATAACTGCAAAAAATAATAAAAAAAAAGTGGGGTGGGTTGGTGGGTGGGTGGGTGGGTGGGGTGGGAGAGGAAAAAGGCTGCTCATCTGATAAGTCATATGCTATAACAGGGTTGTTTAGGGTATAAAAGCTTGAATGTAAAATAAATATCTCTCATCAGCTTCTATGCTGAAACATAGGGGTAGTGCTCAGTATGTTTAAGGGGTTGGTAATGAACTAAAATAAAGGAGAAAAAGTTTTGGGGGGGGGAGTATTTTGAGGGAAACCCAAAGCTCAAAGCAGAAAGACTAAATTTGCGCATGATAATTTTTTAAATTATTTTTGCATATATTTACCATTTTATTGTGTATCTATAGATGACCATATAGAAAAATTGACATTTGTAATAGTGGATTTGTTAATACTTTTTACATAACATTACCGTTTAAATTGTAGAAACACACCTTTCCCCCTCCTTTTCCCTTCAGGATTAGGTTTGTTTTGTTTTGTTTTGTTTTTGTTTTTGTTTTTAAATTGACTAGTCAGATGAACATCAGACAAACATAGGCTAGGAATTGTGGTGTTTTTCCTTTTAGCCTTGAAGTAATTTAATAGCACATCTATGCGTCTGCACAAGTTGCTTCTTGGAAGGAGAAAAGAAAAAATAGATGCTGGGGCAAAGCATTGTTTATAAAGTGTACAAACACATCCTGTGTCTACGCTGATCTTGTCATCCCCTCTCCGGACGAAGAGTGAACTGTTCACCTTGTTTCTAAAGTGCCATCATCCTAGGCAACGGGGTGTTCTAGCTTAATTTTCCTCAGAAACGGTTTCCTTTTCAAAACAGGAAAACTTGCTACTTAATTGTGGGAGCACGCCTAGCTGCGCGCAAGTTAAAACGTTTGGCGTTGGGTTATATTTGAATTTTGGAATTTGCTCTCAATCATCCTTCCTGAAATTCATAACCTACCTGTGTGTTGGATGGGAATTCCTGTAATCCGTAGTTGGCATGTCCAGTGCTAATGGGAGTTAACCGTCCGACACATCCGGAAGACTCCGGGTTAGGGGAACTGCTCAAAATCCTATGCCTTTTTGTGTGTGCCTTCATCCCGATCTCTATTTTTTCCCCTCTCCCTGCTCTTGCAACTTTGTATCTTTTTTCTTCTTTTAAAAAAAAATAAGAAACAGGCCTGTTAAGATGGTTGACAACTTTTTTTTTTACCTAACTGTTATTTTGTTCCCTTTAAGATATTTCTTTTTTTTAAATGCACCCTTAAATTAAACAGAATTAAACAGTCTGCAAATAATGGAAATAAATTTGTATCCGCTGTCTATAAAGAGGTGAAACCTTTCACATCCACCTATCTCTTCATTTGATTCTCTGGAGAAAAAAAAGAAGTTTGAACATTTCCTAGCTCAGCCAATGCTGTGGATTTTAAGCCTGAAGAAAAAGTCTTTCTCTGAATGCAAAATGGAATGTGTAGCGTTGTAGTCACTTGCATTGTTTGCAAAAAATATATATATATATTTGGAGCACTTTAATTGATAGAATGTAAAGTGACATTACTGTAACATTTTTCTTTGATGAGAAAAGTGTGTGTGAATGTGAGTGTGTGTAGGCTGTGTGTGTGTGTGTGTGTGTGTGTGTGTGTGTGTAAGATGTGTTCGGGGTATCCAGTCTGGAGAATAATGATGAGTAATGGAGGAGTAATGATAGCTTTTAGATGTTTCTTTTTAAAACCGCAGACCAACTTGACCTTTAATGAGCACCGATCAAGTGCAAAAGCTTTTAAAGTAAAATAATGCAACACGACCAAAAAATGTCATGAATGAAAACTAATAAAATTCTCTCTAGATATTAAAAGCATTTTGATTTCTTAAAAAAAAAAAAAGGGAGGAAAAACGAATCAATCTTAGCCACCATACTGCTTAAGAACACTAAGCTTAAAAAAAGAGGAATGTTAACTTGACAATAGTGTTAAATTTAGATACATGTTTCATTCAGTTTTTTTAATCAACAATCTTTTTGTTAACTAGGCTGTCACATTATGCAATATCAAAAGTATTTATTTTGAGTTAAAATACGTTTTATAACTGTGTAGGACTACCTTCACTGCTTTGGGAACAAATTCTAAATTATATTAATCCAGTATTACTAGCTGCTGTTACTGATTGCTGTTACAAATGTGTAATACACCAATCTGTATTACTTATCCACACTGAAAGCTTTTTTTATTATTTAATTTTTTTTCTTCGAATAATCACCCTCTTTGTTGGAAACAAATGTACTGTCAGGATGCAGAGATTGGTGTTCCAATAAGTATCTGATTATTTTAATGTGGTGGTAGCGGGAAGATAATCTTGATTCCATTGGGAATCTTAGGTTTGCCTCAATTTATGGTTTTCATAAATTATAATGGAAAAATAGCTTTTCCTGGACTGCTCGAGTTTAATTTTGTAAACAGTATCTTTCTAACAGAAGAAGACGAAGACAAAGCATGAAGGAAAAAACTGAGGTATTTATTTCACCTCAAATAACCAGCATTGTATTCATGAAACACTGTATATCTAGCAAATCTTTATTTAAACCGGACAGTTGAACTGTTCTTTTTTTTTCAATCTGAAGTAAAAAAAATATTACTTTCAAGACCTTTTAAGTTTTGCCTGCTCATTTATCTTGTACATTTCATCTCTGTATTCAATTTAAGTCCAATTCTTTTTTTTTTTTGAGTTTCAATACTTTTTTGTGAAAATTTTGTGAAATATATATATATAAAATAAATGTTTCAACACAACAGTGTTTATCATTCATGACATCTATTTTCATTTAAGAGCATGCGATTCCCCACCCCACCCCACCTTTTTATTTTACTAACAAATTCCACACGTCCAGACTATCATACAACAGTGAGGCTGAGGCTGGGGTAGGGAAAAGTATTTTGGAGCAAGGGTGCAGAAATGCTGACCCTCTGCTTATTAGGGCCTGTGACTCACTGAATCGCCGGCTATTGGCCTTGGGTGTAACTTTTGGGAGCTGAGGTCCAAAGCTGCTGGGAGCCCATTTCTGGTACAAATCCATTCCAAGAGCCTGCAGTTGAGTACCAGTTAGTCTGTTCTTCAAGGGCTGAGAAGTATGAAGTATGGCGAGATTTGGAAAGATAAGATGCAAATCTGTTCTTCTAGACAACTGCAGAAAGACCCTGATCTACACAACATGTGTCCAAAGGTCCGCCTCTCAAGCACAACTGCTACTTTGAAAACTCTTTCAGACTTGTTTCTCTTAGTGTATCTTCCAGGTTAAAGGGACAACTTCTTCTCTCTAAGAGTAGTGTGTTTGGAAATGGTGATAAAGAGAAGTTTCTGTTGACATCGCATTTACTGCCAGGTTTCATCTCTGAGGCACAGACATTCAGAGCTGTTTTGCTGAATCACTACTTGGGTTCCTGCTTGATAGAGCCTTTGTTTTCAGTTGTTATGCCTGTCCTAGTATATAATTTGAAAATCTGTACTCAGCTTGGTCCGTAATACTCCACACCTCTGGAATGTTATACGTACTTTAGACTCTCTGTCTCAGGCCCATCATGTTCCCAGGCAGATTTGTTGAGGATGTGAGAGGGCCTTCTTGGTGGCGGCTCTCAGACTAGAACTACCTCCTCCAGAGGGTTGGCCCTCTTTCTGCTCTCCATCTGCTGGCAGGCAGAGACACAGCTTTTGATCTTGGTTGATGCATTAGATGTTTCACCATTTCTTCATTTGTTGTGTTCAAAATGTTCTTAGTTAAGGGCTTTTTTTATCATGACAGTTGTTTTAATATTGATTTCAGTTGTGGCTTTATGTTGGAAGCCACCTTAGATCTTGTATTAGAAGAAGGGTAGGATACAAATAAACTTTTTTTTTTAAGTATGCGTTGCTAGCAACCAACCTGTGAGGTGGGGATCTGCAGAAGCAAGGATTTCTTAGTCCCAATAAAGCAATAAAACAATTGTATCCTTTTCCTGAATTACGAAGCTGAAATGAAGTTCTGAGTAACCAAGCAAGGCATTTTGCTTGGAGAAAGTTTGTGGGCTTTCATTTGTGTGTATGGAATTAAGTCCGGAGCAGAAACTTTCTTCTAAGTTCTGTGTCTTTTATACTAGGGAGCAACTGATGGTTCTGATGAAAGCAAAGCAGATTTTACATGTTTGGACTCTGCCACAATGTGCTATAAGGGAGTTAAGGAAGGGGGCAATGAGACAGAATGAGTTATGTCCAAATCGGCAGCCATTCACAGAACACAGACTCTTGTTTTTACAGCTATACCGTTCCTGTTATGATCCTTCAAGTTGACTTCATTCTATAGTGGCAGCATCCTAAGGTTTTCTGGACAAAATTTATTCCGAAGAGGTTTCCCATTTTCTTTGGAGGCCGAAACAGCGTGACCTGCCTAAGGTCAACCCTGTGGGTGTCCATGGCTGAGCAAAGATTTGAAATCTGACCTGGAGTCCTGGTTAAAAACCCCAAACTTCTACATCACACTGCTTCTTGTGCACTGCATTGACTTTCATAGCTGTATTACAAAGCTACATTAAAAGAAATGTCTCAAATATCTACAGTCGGCCCTCCACGTGTGTGGGGTTGACTTTTCACAGATGTGATCATTTGTGAGCGTCTCCTCCTGCCTTGGGCTTTTTTCTTTCTGGGAGACCCCACTTCGCAGCTCCAATCAGGCCATGCAGCCCTTTAAAAACCCACCTCTGGTCCTTGTCCTCTGTACCAGCATCTGCCTGGCCAGCGAAGGACGGCTCACAGTCTGATGTCTCAGCACCACAAACCCTCTCCTGATCTCCCAGACACCCAAGAAAGGAGACAAGAGGGAGGAAATTTAGGGGAAATAACAGGCCAACCCACCCCCTTTCCCTCTCTTTCCCCTGACCTGGTTTGGACCCTGCGTGCCTGTTCTCCCCACCATGCCTCAGCCCCTTTCCCACAGACACACATTTTGATAGTTGCAGTTTTTCCACTTCTGCGAGGGTCCTGCACTCCTAATCCTAGAGAATGTGGAGGGCTGGCTGACTATAATATTTAAGAACTTTTAAAGACATGCAATGGCTTGCATGGGACACAACGATACACAAAGGGAGAAAACCATGTTTGAACAGCCTTTGATCTCCCACGTGTTGGACTGGCAAATAGTCACGTTGCAGTGAAGAAGCTGCATGAATCTTGTGGCTTCGTTACCCAGTGAAGAATGATCTAACAGGACTGTTGAAAACTTTCTTTTTTTTATCCAAGGGAAGTAGCTTTGCCGTATTTGGGCCGTATCACTTAACTTTTACTTAAAAGCTTTTCGTTACCTCTTGGAGATGGTGTTGACCACCACTGAGTAGTTTTGTATGAAACAAAGTTAGCCCTGGATTATTAAATTTCAGGCCAAGTGTGCCTTGTAAGAAATCCTCTTGAAAAGGAAGCAGGTGTGTGTGTAGCGGGAAGGGGTGTTGACTTAAAAAAATCCCTCCAGATTTTTAGACATCTGGTTTGAGGCCGTTCTCGCAGGCTTTCTCCTCCTGCCCAAAATAGACCATTTGTTAAAAGCATTAATGACCAAATTTGTTTGTTTGTTTGTTTTGATTTGGCTCTGGCTGAGGAAGCTGACCCATCTATTGGCTTGGTGATACAAATATTTATTAGTATACTTATGTCCTGCTTTTCAAGCCTGGCTTCCCAAACAGCTTGAAATTGAAATCTGTTCAAAGTAAAACGCGTTATGGGAATACACATTGGTATTTATGGCTGTTTCCTCTGGGCCCTGGTAACACAAGTCATAGGCAAGGCTCCAAGCTCAGGAGGCACTCCAGATGGTTTTTGAGGCTGGCTGGCAGTAAGAACCTCAACCCAGAAAGACAAGAACAGTCATCCTGCTGGTTTCCACTCTCTTTTGGATATTGGCAGTCATTCTTTTCTATAAAAGGGAAAACAGAAGTACGGTTGGCCTTCCGGATTTGTGGCTTTGACTTTCACGGATTTGATTATTGGTGAGTTTCTTCAATCCTTGTCCCCCTTGCCAGGCGCTGCTTTTCCAAGGGAATCTTCCCTTCCGATGAGGCCTTGAAGCCCTCTAAATACCCACCTCTGGTCCTATTCCTCCTACTCCAGCCACTGCCTGACCTGCTAAGGACTCACAGCCCAGTTTCTCAGCACTGCAAACCTTCTCCTGATGCTCAACACACACTCAAGGAAGGAAACGAGTGAGAGAGAGGAGTTATGGGTCCACTAAGCCGGCCCATCCCCTTTCCCTGACCTGGTTTGGATCTTGGGCTTCCATTCTCCCACCATGTCCCAACCCCTTCCCACAGACACACAGAAACACGTTTTGATATTTGCAATTTTTCCACTTTTGTGTGTGTGGGGGGGTGTCTTGTGCCCTTAACTCTAGCAAACGTAGAGGCCTGACTGTAAATCCAAGCAGAACAGGGACTCTGGAATGGGGTACTGGAGAGCTTGAGCCCCTTCCTCTACAATAGGTTGGGGGGCAGAACGTCCCCTGAAATGATCTGGTAAAAGTGGACCACCAAGACTCCTATACGTACTTTGGTCTCCTCAGGAATTATCAATCAGAAATGTACTAAGTGATCAAGCATTAAGAAATATTAAGATGATTGTCACTGCCATCATCATCACCATCACCATCACCATCATCATCATCATTACCATTGCCATCCTCCTTCTATTTATTTGTTGTGTGCCTTCAAGTCATTTCTGACTTAACAGCAACCCTATCATGGGGTTTTCTTGGTAAGATTTGTTTGGGGAGGGGGGTGCCATTACCTTCCCCTGAGGCTGAGAAAGTGTGACCTGACCAAGGTCACCCGGTGGGTTTCTGAGTGGAGATTGGAACACTCATCACCAGCGTCTCCAGAGCTGTATTCAAATGCTCTAACTGCTACACCACACTGCCTTTCTCTATCTATACCCTACTTTTCCCCTAGTTTGGGACTTGAGATGATTTACAACAGATTAAGCAAAAACAGTTAAAATTCACAAAACGAAAAAGTTAAAAAGCAAACAAACTATCAACAAATTAAAATCGGTTTAAAACGCAAACCATTTAAAAAACCAGAAGATAATTAACAAATATACGTAAAATCCATCACACTATTTAGGTGAATGGCCATTCCTCTGTATATCACTTGGGATTAAGCTAGGTTGAACTCATAGAGGGCACTTTTATGTGCACATTGTGCTTTATAACATCTTTATAGCTGTTTTACATCCTCTTGCAAATACTTGCAAGTCAGCATAATTATTAAAAAGTCTGCCTGCCAATGTCGTCCTCTCCTCCCCTCCCCCCCAAAAAAAAACCCAATTCCGGGGGCTATGCAGCAAAATTTTGGATCTATTTCTTTTTACTGCCAACTTATGCTTCACAGTGTGTGAGAGAGGGCAGGTATATCCACAGATTTATGGTATCGGATCCTTACAACAGGGTGTATAGCTTTCTTTTCTTTCCTGACTGGAAGGCCACCAATCACAAGACCGGGCGTTTTTCAAATTAGACTTTGTTCTTTGTATTTGCAGATTTGCAGCCCTTCATATTTGCAGATTTTTCTTTCATGGATTTGATTATCTGTGAGTTTCTTCACCTCCTGCCCTCCACCTCAGATGCTTCATTTCCAAGGGAACTTTTCCTCTCCGCAGCTCCGATCAGGCTGCTCAGCTCTTTAAAAACCTGCCTCTGGTTCTCCTCCTCCTCCACCATCCACTGTTTGGCCAGCCAAGGACGGCTTGCAGCCTGATTTCTCAGCACCACAAACTCTCTCCCGATGCCCTCAACACCCAAGGAAAAAGATGAATACGAGAGAGGAACTGAACCTATTAATATCTGAAGCTGATTATAGAACTCTGAGAGTTCCCAACAGGCAAGGACAATATCTTGGAGGGAAACTTCTGCAAATCATTAAAAACAAGCTCTTACTCATCTCATAATTTTATTTAATTTATAACCCACTTGTTCTTCAAAAGCGAGATTCAAAGCTACTAACTCAAGATATTTTCACAAGGTACAGATAAACATGTGATAATATTAAAACACAAACAGATCCCAATCGTGAAACTCAGTCGGACTTTATAAGCAATTTTAAAACTGTACAAATAAAAAAAAGCACACAAAGATATATCGAAAGCAAAATAGATTCAAAACTACACTCAGTCCCACTGACTGGCATTTATCTTTACTTATTAGAACAGGCTTTATAATCGCCTAAAGCATAGCTGATTAGTTCAATGATTAATTACAGTGCAAACATTTGCTAAGAAAGTGGAATCTTCAGTAAACCTTCCCTTCTCCACTTCAAGAATTTCGTAGCGGCAAATGCAGCTTGTTCTGAAACAAGCCCATTTATGATCTCAGCGGCATTCCAGTATTTTTAACTCATTTCCTTCACTTTGTAAATCTGGTAATCTAATCCAGCCCAGTTCACATTTCTTTTACGCACCCACCTACCCACCCACACAAGGAAGAAGCTTAGATTTTTCTTTAACTTCCTGCATTTCTCCTCCTCCTTCACAGTCACCAGAATATAACCAGGTGTTTTTCTTGCTTTGTGAACAAGGCTTACTTATGTAGTCCTTTCATTTTCATTAAATTATACAAGCTTTAGTTTGTTGCTACACAGCCCTATCTTTATTAGGTTCACTGCACTGGAAAATTGCGGGTGAGCTAGCACCAGTGAAACACAGTGTAAAGATAAGAGCTGTATTTTTAGGTATCATCCTCTCTTATGTGCTTCCTATTTACCCGTGGGTACGTGATCTCCATGGACACTAAATGAGGCCATATATATATTAATTTTTACTTCGTTTCACCCAAACAATTTTGGGCATTGTAGGTTTATTAGAACAGAAGACGAGAACCTCCGAAGAGAGACCGGAGGGTGTAGCGATCTGAGCATTCAATGACTCAGAGGACCAGAGTTCAAATGAACACTCAGCCATGGAAACCTACTGGGTGACCTTGGGCAAGTTGTATTCTCTCCGCCTCAGGGGAAGGAAAATGCAGAGCCCCAAAACCCTGTGATAGGTTCGCCTTAGGGTTGCCATAAGTTGGAAACAACTTGCAGGCACACAACAAGACAGAGAACTTCTGGTCATAGTATCATAGAATCATGGAAGAGACCCCAGGGGCCATCGAGTCCAACCCCCTGCCATGCAGGAACACCCATCAAAGCATTCCCAACAGATGGCCATCCAGCCTTGGCCTAAAAACCTCCAAAGAAGTAGACTCCACCACACTCCGAGGCAGCATATTCCACTGCCAGACAGCTCTGACCGTCAGGAAGTTCTACCTGAGGTTCAGGTGGAATCTCTTTTCCTGCAGCTTGAATCCATTGTTCCTTGTCCCAGTCTCTGGCGCAGCGGCAAACAAGCCCTCTCCCTCCTCAACATGACATCCCTTCAAATATTTAAACATGGTTATCATGTCCCCTCTGAACATTCTCTTCTGCAAACTAAACATCCCCAGCTCCCTAAGCTGCTCCTCCTAGGGCTTCATGGCTTCCAGACCCTTCGCCATTTTGGTCACCCTCTTCTGAATATGCTCCAGCTTGTTGATATCCTTCTTGAAATGAGGTGCCCAGAACTTCCAGATGTTGCTCGGCTCAATCATTGCTAGGCCAGCAGAATCCCCCCATCGTCTTATGTGATGATGGGAACTGTAACCCAATAATGTCTGGAGAAATGTAGGCTCCTCACTCCTGATTTGGAGATTCCCAACTACCCTCCACAAGTCTACAGCTCCTAGGGTCTCCTAGGAAGAGAAAATGGGCTTTAAAACAGTTTAGTCTGTAGAGATTTCCCAAAGCATGAAGAAGAAAATAAAATTTGGTAAAATAAACTGGTGCTGGTAAAGAGGACAACCAGAAGAATAAATTGTGGAGTGTGCTGAAAAAAAAAAAGAAAACGAGGACAAAAAGGTTAAAAAATGTCTTTATATGCACCAGAAGCAGGAAATGAGTTACAGATTTGCTGGCTGAAGTATTAGAGGACTAATCTATCACTCCATGTGTTGATGAAGAAAATCTAACACCTCTTCTACTCTATAGATGTCAATGGAGGTTTTTATCTTACTGTTTTTCTTTTGTAACCCTTACACGAGTATGGTGGAATTCAGGAGCAGAGTTGCAGGACAGAGAAGGGAGAGGGGGTTAAATCTTTTCCTATCTCTTGTGTTGTAAGCACCATCATTTGATACTGCTGATGCACAGAGAAAGTGGCAAAGACCATTTTAAGTAAGAGGAAAGATGGCTGTTATAGGAATTCCATCTGGAGACAGATACGGGGAGAGGGCTACAGCTAGCTACGTGCCAAATGAGAGTTCAGACTGAGAGAAACGGAAGTCACCCTTAGAATATCAGTTTAGGTAAGGATTAAGAAAGATTAAGCAAGACCAGAGAACATACCAGGAAACTGTACTTATCTCAGCTTCTACTGACACACAGCTACTTGGCGTGAGTGTAGTGCACTCCACTCCAAAATGAATCAGGGCTCCTTCAAGTCAACTCTGACTTATGATGACCCTCTTGTAGGGTTTTCTTGGCAACATTTATTCAGAGGCTTTCACCGTTGCCCTCCTCTGAGGCTGACAGTTTGACTTGCCCAAGGTCACCCTAAGTGGCATCATAGGGTTGACGTCACCCAGCGTGGTAGCTCATGGTGTCACCCCCCGTGGAACCTTTTCTGTCCAGGAGCTGGAATTCCAGGGGTCCCAGTTTGCTACCATGGGGACCTCCCTCTGAGTGTCCCAATCTACTTGCTTGGCTCCGTGTGTGCAAAGGCACTGGGGATCTCGTCCAAGGGGGCTGTCATCTTACATGGCCCTATATGGGCTCTCTGAGGAGGGGAAGGGGCAGGCAGTCATTTTGGTGTCACCTCCCTCTGATGGTGTGGTTCTTCTATGGGGTCACTCAGTGAATTTCAACGGCTGAACAGGATTACTTATAACTAAGCCAGAAAAGGTCACCTGCTTGTTGTGTCCTTAACATTACCCTGAAGTTTGTTTTCTTTCTATTAGGTTTTCTAGAGCCATATGCTTGCCTCTCAGGGAACGCAGGGTGCTGGATTTGGATGGACACAGCAGCCAGCGGTGCAGGTTGGTTGCTCCAATGTCAGCAGGGGTGGTGAATCCACACCAGGATTTAGTCCAAACCTTAAAGGAACTACCCAAGGTGCTGAACTCTATCCCCAAACTAAATCCTGGAGTGGATTCCCTGTTCTGCCAACACCGGAGCCACCAATCTTGACAGGCAGCAAGTCTCTTCTTATCACCTCCACCTTTGCCAAGCAGCAACTGAGCCAGGAGCAGCAGGGCTTAAAGAGAGCATGTATCTTTGCTGGGAGAACCACCTAGTAGCATTCCTTGTGTTGCTCCCCATATGAGTGAAATATAGGAACAAATCCATGATATGCTATTTATATTAGGTATGTGTGTGATTAAAAAAAAATACCACTTCTCTCAAGTTTGTGTTGGATCTCAGGATGCAGCTAATCACTTAAAATATATATGTCTATTGAAGCGATTAACAAAGAGGATTGAAAAGTATAAGCAAAATGTTTTGGCTTCTGCCTTCTTTACTTCCTAAAAATGAAACTGAGCTGTGTACAAGGTGGCAGTTTCAAACACAAAATTATAAATTATAATAACAACAACAAATATACATATATGCAAATGCATATAAAGTTTGATCACTTTTCCAAAAAAAGGTGCTCACAATAATACAGATTTTACGGGCAAAATCTTGATTATAAGATAACATCAAAAACAAGCCAACGAATATACATACAACTAAATATAAATATAATCATCATCATCATCATCATCATCATCATCAAATACAAATGCAAACAAGCTGCTTTTACTTATTTTAGCATGTTTTGTTTGTACTATTGTAACTTTCATATTGTATTTTAATTGTTTAATTGTATTTCAATTTTGTAACCTAATTGCATTTTTAATTGCATCTGTTTTTTAATCCTGTTGTGAGCTGCCTTCAGCCCCAATACTCGGAGATTAGCAAGGAAGCAACCATAAAAGGCATAAGTGGCCCCAGCCAGTTAGACCTCCTTTAACAGTTCAGGGCTGCCTGAATTAAAATGATTTTGACTGCTGCTAGAAGAATAGAGGAAGGAAATGGAAACGGGTTCCAAAGTCTGGGAGCAGGCACCAAGAAGCCTATTTATTTACTTAAGCACTTTTGTTCCCGTCTTTATCACAGGATCACAGGGCAGCGTACAATATAGGCAACTGAAAACATTTCCAGACTAAAAACAAATAATTTGAGCAAGGTAAACACACATTAAACATAGTAACAGCTGAAACCACTTTAAAAACTACAACAATTTAAAACCATGTAGACTTGAAATAGTCCATAAAAGCTTTTAATAAACAGGCATGATTAAATGAACTGAACCACTGGTGATGGTAGAACTGATTGTCAAGGCTGCTGAGTTATCCCAAATGGCCAAGCTACATGAAGAAACTAACTGAAGATTTCTTGAAAGATTGGAAACTATTAGTGGACTTTTTAAGCAATAACAAATCTAATGATGCTGTCATTTGTGGGTATGATTACTAGCAGCCTCAGTAAGTTTGTTTAGTTGGATCTGCAATGGTAGAATTATTTTCCCCCCTTTGTTTGTTTTCTCTTTTTCATCACAGTTTGGATTAGAGAGTCAGAGCCATTTTGTGTTTTATTAAGTTAGTCTTTGGTTAGTAAGTTAGCGTTTTGATGAATTTAGCATTTGGTGTTTCTAGTTCACTGTCTGAGCACTGTATTTTAATTGTAGCTCATGTTTATATTAACATTTTCAACTGGTGTTCATATTATTTTGCATTAGAATTAGTAAATAAATGCATAAAAATAATCAGCCATGTCCAGCTTGGCATGGGAACAAAATCAATGTCGGTGCCAGTCGGACCTCCAAAGGGCACCATCAGGGGGCCGCAGACGAGAAGGCCCTGCCTCGTGTTCCCCCTCCTTTGTATTGCCCTCACCAGTGGGATGTCTCTCCCACAGACCCCCGTTCTTGGGTAGGTATATATAGGGAGACTATGATCATTTGTAACCCAACTGATTGATATCCAGCATTCTAACCTGAAAGATGGAGAAATATAGCCAGCCTCCCCGCTAGAGCTGGACTTTTTCTGCCATCTGTAGAGTTCCAACCTAGAAGGTAGGCAGAAACACAACCAGCCTGCCTGGAGAGCTGAGTTGCATCCCTCTCTGGAGGAGGATGACTTCTTTAATAATAAAACAAGAAGCAGATGTTTTGCTTCAACCTGAGGTTTCTCATTTTGGCTCTCCTTTTATGGACACGAGAGCAAATGTCTGCCGCAGAGTCAGGAGAGCTCAGCCAGGTTGTAAAGGCCAGCAGATAAAGAAGCCTTTGTTAAATACGAGCAAGTCAGCAGTTGTGTAGAGAGAACGAGCTGGAGGAGCTGAGATCCCAACAGACATAACTTTGGCATTTCTAATAGGGTGCGTATTCACAGGAGGCATAAAGGCTGGGGTGAAATAATAACGAATTTTGTAGTTTTTGTGACATTAGTGAAACACTCGACGTCAGTCGTTCTCAAACCCCGGTCCTCTGGATGTTTTCAGCTCCAGTTCTCAGAACTCCCAATTGGTCATAGCCAATGCTCAGGAATTTTGGAGGCTGAAATCCAAAACAATATTTCATTGAGTGGATTATTTCATTACATTTCCCCATTGATAAAAGATCTCCATGTCACTGACCAGATTTTTTTTTTTTTAAAAAAGATGTATTTCAGAACCAGAGGGTGTAGGGGTTTGTGTGTTGGATTATGACTCTGGAGCCCAGAGTTCAAATTCCCTCTTGGCTATGGAAACCCATTGGGCAAGTCAGGACCTTAGGCAAGTCGCACTCTCTCAGCCTCAGAAGGAGGCAAAGGCAAAATCCCCTCCGAACAAACCTTGCCAAGAAAACCATGTGATAGGCTGGCATTAGAGTCACCATATAAGTCAGGAACGACTCGGAGGCACAGAATAACAACACGTCTTTAGAAATGTCCTGCTGCGCAACAGAGCAAGACGTAGCTTGCTACTTTTAGTTGTTGAAACGGCTCAGCTTAGCGGGGGAAACCCTGCCCGACTAATCACTCAGCATTCTAGTCAATTAAGCATTTTGTAATACATTAAGCTAACGATTCCGACTAAACTGCTTGACCCAGCTAAACTACATTGGCTGAATAAATTTCTGGATACCTAAATACCCTGAAGGCACTAAATCCTGTCTGATCTCAGAAATTAAGCAGGGTCAGGTCTGGTTCTTAAATGGAAAGGAGACTGCGAGTGAACACCAGGTGCTGCTGGTATAATTCAGAGGAAGGCAAAAGCAAGCCTTTCCTGCAAAAATCTTCCAAGCAGACCCTAAGAAAGGGGTACCATAGGTTGGAATGGACTTGAAGCCACATTACAAGAACAATGCGAATCACTGGGACCCAGGCCAAAGATTTGAACCAAGATGGGCAGCCGTGACCTCCCAAATGCTTTTGGCTTACCATTCTCCTTCGCCCTGACTAGAACAGGCAGGGGTGAACGATTTGGGGAGTTGTAGTTGACAGTAAGCCTGGGGTAGGGTTTGAACATCGGACTACGACTCCGGTAACCAGGCTTCGATTCTCCTCTTGGCCACGGAAACCCACTGGTTAACCTTGGGCGGGTCACACGCTCTCAGCCCCAGAAAATCCCGCGATCGCTTTGCCTTAGGGTCACCGCAAAAGACTCGAAAGCAAACAAGAAGTTGAAAAACCTACGAAGCTCCACGGCTGTCCATTCTCGGCTAAGCGCCGTGCAGCCTTACGGTTTCATCCCCCCTTTTTCCACGCTGCGCTGCAACAAACAAACAAGGGGAGTACACTCCTCCCTCCACATTCGCGAGGGTCAGGGGCACAGGACCCCCGTGGATGTGGAAAAACCAGGAAGAACTCTAGGCCCTCCCAAAGCATATTTAACACAGAAAAAAAGGACGACCACCATATTCAGCCCTCCGTGGATTCCTTGGAGGCATCAGGGTTCCTTCCCAAGGCAGAAGTGGGGGGCCAGTGGGGCTGACGGCCACCTCCGTGGCCGCCCCACGCCATTTTTAAGAGGGACTTGTAAGCTTCGTTGACAGTTTTTCAGTCTCAGGAGGCTTGCCGTCCCTGTCAAAAAGGGCCCAGGGAGGCAGCAGAGGAGACAGCAAATAATCCGTGAATAATCAAATCCCCCAAAGTGAAACCCACTGACGTGGAGGGCTGGCCCTGTTCCCCTTTCAACATCCGATGGACTCCTCAAAGGCCCCTCCCTAAACGGCAAACCCCAGGATTCCACAGGATGTTGAAAGCGGAATCATAGCACTACAAAGGTGTGGTGCGGAAATGGTCTTAAAAGTCCCATAGGTGTTTTGGTACTGAATGTTGTTTAGCCGACTTAAACTGTTTCCAATATTTGTCTATCAAAACACACCCGGCAGGCAATCTTTGAATGAAAAGTTTTTTTCTGTTTTCATCTATGGTATCTTTGGGTCGCATCCCGGGAGAAAAGTAGAGCCAAATAAAATAAAACGTCCTGACGTAACGACCTCGCCACCCCTAGGCCCCTCTCCCCAAACGGCAAACCCCGGGATTCCCTGGGATGCTGAAAGCGGCATCACAGCGCTGGAACAGCCCCGCGCGGAAACGGTCCCGGGAAGCGCGCGACGGGAGGGGCGGGGTTTTGGGGAGGCCCCGCCCCCGAGCCACCTGCCCCGCTTCCCGCGGAGAAGCCGAGCGCGAGCTCCCGGCCCCGGCTGCGCGTCCTCCCCGCTGCGCCGCCCGAGGGCTGGGACGGCGCCGCCCGGTGGAGCAGGCGGACGGCCCCCTTCCCGGGCGCTGGCTCCCGCTCCCTTCCCTTCGCCCAGGCAGGGAGCCCCGAGGTGAGGCGGGGGAGAGCTTGGCGGGCGCGCTTCCCCGGACGGAGGCGAGGTGAGTCTGCGGTGGGCGTCCCGGTCTCCTCCTCCGGGACCCGCGCCGAGGGGGAGACCGCGGGGAGGGCGGGGGCTGTTTCGGTCTGCGCGGGCGCCTCCTCTCCCGCGCCTCGCTCTCGCTCCTTCGGGCTTCGCTTCCTCGACGGCGTCTCGGGCGGCGGCGCGGAGCCGCCAGGGGGCGCCGCGTCGGGGAGGCGCCGCGTCCCTTCCGCGGGTTGGAAACGAGAGTGCCTCTGAGGATGTGCGGGGGGCGCGGCGCCGGCCCAGCCCCCCGGCTCGGGCTCGCAGCCCTGGGGCACCCTCTCCACGGCCCTTTGAACTCCGGGTTAACGGGAAATAGGCGTAGGACTGTCCGTAAAGAAGGAAAGACGATGAGTCCCAGCCCAGAGACGGAAAGATACGGGGCCGTTCCGCGCTGCACTGTTACGGTGCTGTTACTCCACTTTCAGCATCCTATGGAATCCCGGGATTTGCAGTTTGGGGAGGGGCGCTTAGGATTCTCAGCCAGAGAGCTCTTTGGCATCAATAAACGACAAACCGCAGGGTGTGGAAGCGGCTCGCCACTGATCCCGCCACCCCTGGGGCAACCTTTCTCAGGGCTTAGGTCCAGATGCGGTCCGCCCTCCCCATTTGCAGATGGCATTATGTGCCAGTTTCTCCCACTGCGGTTTCCCACCCTCCTCCGCGGGCTCTTCGGTCCTGGGGGAGCTTTTGTTTTCATCAGCTACACTGCGGTCCTTGGAAGACAACCACGCGGTCCTTTAAAAACCCGGCTCTGGCTGTCCTCCTCTTCCTCCGCCAGCCGCTGCTTGACCTGCCGAGGACAGCTTGTGTCCCAGTTTTCTCAGCATCCTCTCCCGTTGCCTCCCGTATGCATCCGAGGAAGAAGACGGGTCCCAGCTTGGGAGCAAAGGCAGCGTGTGAATGAAATAAATAAATAGGAATAAACAGTGCTTTGAACTCAGGGTTAATGAGAAATAGGCGTAGGATTGCCCTTGATAGCCATAAAGGAGGAAAGGCGTTGGCTCCCGGCCCAAAGGAAGAAAGATTCAGTTTCCCCTCGCAGGGAGTGAAACGGATGGGGTCCTGGGATGGAGGGAAGAGGGACGGGTTGGTTGGATGAGGAGCGGAATTTTGGCTTCTCTGTCCGTCTTTCTATATTTTCGAGATGAAGTGTTTTCATTATGCACCAAGATGAAATGGTAATAAAGGGTGCCCCTTCTGGCCCCTTGCTGAGAAGTTAGTAGCGCTGTTCTCAGTGGGGATCCACCCAGGGAAATGTGCAGGGGATCGATTTGGTGTGGACGGGGAGAACTGTTTAGCGCCGAGCCCTGAAACGTGTTTTTCAGTACCAGGTTATGAATTGCTGGAATACACGGTGTCGTGAAAGTTGGCTCCCACTTAGAACACAGGTTGGATCGCTGGTCGATTGTTTTTTAAAATCCGAATTGTTGAAAGGTACATATGCTTGCAAAGGAGCAAAAGAAAATGCTTTAAGAGACAAAAAGAGCAGTTTAGGGAAGTTACTTTTTGCAAAGACTGGTCTCTGCTGGCTTTTGATTTTGAGAACTGCCCAAGCACTGATTCCTCAGTATTATGTTTGTATGTCACAGCAGATACCTTTTGAACCACTCTCTGGAATTTTGCTTCGGAATCAGAACAAAAGTGGAATGCCTATTCTAAGAAACTGTGTGAAATTGGCTCTCTTTATATACGCTCCTATTATAAATCTTTTTTAGCTCATGTTTCTCTGGTCTTGCTTTGATAGACATTAATTTTAAAACCTTTCCTTTAAAAATACAGTTATTAATGATTTCAGCCTTAAATTAATAGCAGAGTACCTCTGAGCATATCTGGTGTCCATTTCCTTGATCCCTGACTTACTGTAGTCTACTTGCGTAGGATTAAGGTCGAGAAGGTCTTTCGGAGGGGACAAGGTGAGTTCCAAGCAGTCTTGAGTTTTTCTCCTTTCAGTCAGCCAGCTACAAACACCCCTTATTTAAAAGCAAGCTGGCCTTGCTGTGATGCCAGAGGTTGAGAATAGAGGGCACGCTGATCGAATTTGCAGATAATTTCATTGCATTCATTGAGGGGTTGCTAATATGTTGGGGGGACAGGATCAAAATTCAAAATGACCTTAACAGATTGGAGAGCTGGGCCAAAGCTAACAAAATGAATTTTAACAGAGAGAAATATAAGGTCTTGCACTTAGGCAGAAAAAATGGAGGCACAAATATAGGATGGGGGCATGTGGCTGAATAACGGTGCATGTGAAAGGGATCTGAGAGTCTTGGTGGACCACAAGCTGAACATGAGTCAGCAATGTGATGCGGCAGCCAAGAAAGCCAGTGCGATTCTCGGTTGCATCAATAGGAGTATGGTGTCTAGATCAAGGGAGGTAATGATGCCACTCTATTCTGCTGTGGTTAGACCTCATTTGGAAGACTGTGTTCAGTTCTGGGCACCTCATTTCAAGAAAGATATTGATAAGCTGGAGCATGTCCAGAGAAAGGAGACCAAAATGGTGAAGGGTCTGAAGGCCGTGCCCTATGTGGAGCGGCTTAGGGAGCTCAGTATGTTTAGTCTGCAGAAGAGACGGTTAAGAGGGGACATGACAGCCATGTTTAAATATTTGAAGGGATGTCATGTCAAGGAGGGAGCAGGCTTGTATTCTGCTGCTCCAGAGACTAGGACAAGGAGTGATGGATACAAGCTGCAGGAAAAGAGATTCCGCTTGAACCTCAGGAAGAACTTCCTGATGGTCAGAGCTCTCTGGCAGTCGAATATGCTGCCTTGGCATGTGGTGGAGTCTCCTTCTTTGGAGGTTTTTAAGCAGAGGCTGGATGGCCATCTGTTGGGAGTGCTTTGACGGGGGTTCCTGCATTGCGGGGGGTTGGACTGGATGGCCCCTGGGGTCTCTTCCAACTCTAAGATTCTGTGTTTCTATGATTCTAATATATAGCCCTCCATGTTGCTGGGCCATAGTTTGCATCAGACCTGGATAGCAGGTCTTTTGCTTCAGGCAGGAAAACATCCCTGTTTCAGAGAAATAATGAGTAGACTGAATGGGTTTCAGTGACTTATTAAACACACATAAATGTTCAAGTGGAAAAAAAAAGACATACTATCTTTTCTTGCTAGATTATGCCTAGAAAATCTCTGAAAGGGCAGCTCTTAATTAACTGATTTAGTATCTTTTGATTAACTGACTGCATGAAACACTGAACTCACACAGTCATTTCTGTGCTCTGCTAGATTTTCCGACTGTACAATCTAATGCATCAGGGGCGTGGAATGCCGTGGTTGACCAGATCCTGAAAGACCGGAACTTGTATCAGTCCTTACCACTGGCTGTGCTGGTTAGGCTTATGGGGCCTACAGTCCAAAAGCATCTGGAGAGCCACATGTTCCCCACCCCTACTATACACGTCCACACAGAAGTAGTTTCCTGAACTAAGTGGGACTTAATCCCAAGTAAGCGTGTGTAGGGTTGAAAGCTGGATGTCTGAACGGTTTGTTTTTAAGTATTTTCAAGTTGACTCCAACTTATGGCAACTCTGTCTTAGGGTTTTCTTGGCAAGATTTATTCTGGGAAGGTTTGTCATTGCCTTCCTCCAAGGCTGAGATAGTGTGATGTGCCCAAGGTCACCCAGTGGGTTTCTGTGGCTGAATGAGGATTCTGGCTCTGGGCTTCTGGAGTTGTAGTGTAGCACTAAAAGCATTACACCACATTAGCTTTCTCTGAATATTTAGGTGAGACAGTTTTTAAAAAGGGAGGGATGCTACAGAGATCAGGAAATTATTACTCAGGAAATTATTCTTTTCTAAGAACACAGTAAGCACACTCCTGGCTTAGAGAAAAAAAGGCCTATCTAGTCCAACATTCTGTTCACAGAAGACAATCAGATGCCTGTGGGAAGAGCTCCAGCAACTGAACCCTTTCTTTTGTGCTTCTTGGCAACCAATCTACTGAAAAATGTTGTCTCTAGTAATAACGGCAGTACCGTTCTGACTAGTAATTTTTGAAGGCCCTACTCTCCCTAAATGTACAGTACTTAAACCGTTTTAAAGCTGTCCAGGTTGACATCGACATCTACATCACGCGAGAGTGAATTCCACAGTTTAAACGTGTGCTACGTGAAGGACTTCCTTCAGTCCATTCTGAATCTCCTAGTATTCATTTTCAAAGGATTATCCTGCATGCTATTTTCATGAGAGGGAAAGAGGAAAGCTTCCTGTCCACTTTTTTGCAATGTGTGTGTTGAGCAATGAAACTCTGAAAGTGTGGCAGCTGTTAACAGGAAAAGAACCATCCATACTGTTCACATAGCATTCCAAGGGACAAGTGCACCAACTCCATATTCTTGGAAGAGAAAGTGAAAACTCTGTTGTAACATGCAAAACGATACACTCTTGCTTTCTGTTTACAGGAATGTAAGGGAGTGAACTGCTTTGGTGTATAGCATCTGTTGGCCAATCTGTGCTATAATCTGTTCAGTATGCTGTTGTTCGTTTCCCTTTGTAAAACTCGTTTCCTTTTGGTGTAACAGCTTCTGCATTTTGTGAGCCTTGCGATTATTACGAGTGTCTAAAAACAGCAGGAGGGAAAATATGAAAAAAACTTATGCAGAGTCCTCTTAAAAGGAGACAAGGAATTAGAAGCTGGAGCCAAGGTATGCGTATGTGTGTTTTCTGAATAAGAACTACTTTAAGTGCACCGGTGGGGAACAGATGGGGTTTTGGGGGCTCCATTGGCTCCCTGTAAGACACTCTCTCATTTTTGTTGTTGTGTGCCTTCAAGTCATTTGTGTCTTATAGTGACCCTAAGGTGAACCTATCATGGGTTTTCTGGGGGGCTGAGAGTGTGTGACACTTCCAAGGTCACGCAGTGGGTTTCCACGGTTGACTGGAGAATCAAACCCTGGTCTAAAGGGCCGTAGACTAATGCTCAAACCACTGAACCGTTCTGACTCTGCCCCTCCCAAATTTGGGAGTGTCTGAAATTTATTTTGGCTGAAAATAGCCCTTAATGCCCCAGTTGAGTGCTAATGGGGTGTGTGTGTGTGTGTGTTAAATTTTTATAAAAAAAATGCCCAGACAGGCTTTTTTTTTTTCCCCAGACAGGAAGTGATCAGGAAAATTCTGGAACCATTGCTTGTCTCTACAGTCCTAATCTGTGTGACTAATAGGATTGCCTTGAAAGGCTGTCACCCAGACCTATATTATGTCTGGATGAATTTGCATTTTGGAAATATAGTTCTAAAGAAAAATGGGTGTGTACTTTGTTTCTGGCTGTGCCCACATGTGTGTTTTGTGGAGTTTCGCTCATTGTATCTAACTGGAGTCTTATGCAGTTCTGAAGTTCACAGCAGGCTTTTTCTCCATATCCTTGTGATAGTGGGATCTCCTGAACAACATAGGTGAGGGCTGTAGCCCCTTCTCCAGGTAAACAAAGCATTAATGAGGTATGGGGAACAGCACCACAAAAAAGAGACAGATCACGAGAGACAGCTGCCCAGTAGGAAGACCAGTTTGGGGAGAAATAGGGGAGTTTTGAGATACTTCCAAATTGTTGTTGTGTGCCTTCAAGTCATTTCTGACTTGCAGCGATCCTAAGGTGAACTGATCAGGGTTTTCTGGGGCTGAGAGTGTGTTACATACCCAAGGTCACCCAGTGGGTTTCCATGGCCGAGTGGGGAATGGAACCCTGATTTCCAGGATTGTAGTCTAATACTCAAACCACTACACGCTGCTCTCTTAAAAGCTAGAGAGAGAGACAAACAGATTGATGGACAGGTGAAGGGGTGCTGTCTGCCCCACCTTGGGATCTTGGTCATAGGCTGGACCAAAGGGGTCCAAACTCCCAGCTTCCCATCAAACATTCAGACCCAGAACTCCAGCCGTATTGTGAGTAGACTAGGAATGTTTAGCTTGTTACGTTGGGGCTTACGTTCCGTTTAACCTTGGCTGAATATGACTTAGGCTTTCTTTGTAGCTTTGCAGCTTTTCCTGAGTAATGCCTGAAGGAAGGTGCTTTCATGTATAGGATACCCTTTTGCTAATATAGATTGCTTGCTTAGAATAAGAGCTTTCCTTTTAAAGACCTTCTCTTTTCCACCCTCTCTTCATATGCCTTTGCTTGGTGCACACGTGCACAGAATTCCCATCTCCCTATGGGAAGAGGCAGGAGGGAAAAACTTTGCAGAGTCAGAGATGGACGAGTAAGTTAAGTTCCCCAGTAACTCCCCACTGAGTTACCAAGTCACAGGGGTTAAATCCGAGGGTGGTGGCAGCCAGAGGATCGTCGGGGGGTTACCATCTCCTATTGTACCCTGTATTCTTTTTCAAACCTTGCCTGATAGTTTGAGGTGTGTTGGTTGGCTGGTCTCCAAGACTGTTTTTGGATTGTTGGAAACAAGGCAGTGATGAAAGAATTACAGTCAGCACTCCACATTTTTGGGTTTCACTTTTGTGGATTTGATTATTAACGGATTATTTGCTGTCCCCTCTGCTGCCTCCCTGTGCCATTTTTTGACAGGGACTGCAAGCCTTCTGAGGCTGAGAAACTGTGAACGAGGTTTGCTAAGTTCCTATTAAAAATGGCGTGGGGCAGCAGCGGGGGTGGCAGGAAGCCCCATCGCCTCCCCCGGCCGCCCACTTCTACCTGGTGAAGAAACCCTGATGCCTTGAAGGAATCCATGGTGGATCGAATAATGGTGATCATACTTTTTGTGTGTGTGTTAAATATGGTTTGGGAAGGCCTAGAGTTATTCATGGTTTTTCCAGTTTCAAAGGGGACTTGTGCCCCTAACCCTAGCAAAAGTGGGGGGAGGACTGTATAGGCATTTACAGTGAGACTAGTTCGTGGCACAGTATCCGTGAGCTGGAGAATCCACGTGACGTAGTGGTTTGAGTGTTGAACTGTGACTCTGGAGACCAGGGGTGAATCCCTGCTTGGCCATGGAAGACCACAGCGTGACCTTAGGCGAGTCATACTCTCTCAGCCTCTGGAAGGCAAAGGCAACCCCTCTCTGAACAAATATTGCCAAAACAAGCACACCCTGTGATAGGGTTGCCACAAAGTGGAAATGACCTGAAAGCGTACAACAACAACGCACAGTGAGTTCCTCCTTCAACATACTTACCTCTTTTGTTTGTATATGATAGATAGGTAACTCTTTCTGGGTTCTTTGGGCCCAGCTATAATTGAATGTTGCAAACAGTATCCCAGTGCAAGCCTCGGTATATATAACAATGATACAACAAGTTATATATTAAATTAGACACATATGTATTTTTTGAGAAGTTCCAAGCATCCAGTGCAGAACTTGATTTCAGGATTCGATTTCAGGACTCTTCTACCTGTGCTGCTCAGTAGTATTGCAACATTTGGATGCAAATGTTTAGAGCTCTAAATAAAAACATGAAGCAAAACAGAATAGGAGGAAATGCAATGTAGAAACTACACTACAAGGAATTTGCCCTTTTTGTTCCCTCCTAAATACACAATGAAATATACCATTATCTTATTCAAAATGAAAAGTGCGTGCCTACTGCCTAGCCCTGGAAACTATAGCTCCTCTCTAGTTCCAGCTGTCCTTCTCTTTCTGAACTCAGCAAGTACAGATCCTTCCCTAGGGTTTCTCCACACACTTGGCCAAGCCAATACTACTACTGCTACTAAATTTTTATTTCTTACCCCCCTCTCGCTAAAGCTTGAAGTGGGATACAATATAAGGGTTACTTATTAAGGGTTACATGGACACCTCTGTTAGAGCAGAAATCCTCTTAAGAAGATGCATTTTCCCTTTTGTCTTTGAAAGGGGGAATGCTCCTTTTAAGATAATTTTTGATATCCATAGTTTTTATAAGGACTTGTATTGAAATGAAATTTTACTTTGTACACAGAGTCCTGGGTTCAATTCCTGGCATTCAGAAGCTCTCGAGGAGTTGATTTATTGTGGACAACATTGAACGAGATGGACTAATAATCTCTTTTGTTTGCTTTCTTTAATTATGTTGTCTGTCCAAACATGAAGGACCTCATTCCAAATAAAATGTAAAGTTTTTCTGAGTGGAAGGACCCCAGCACAATGACAGAGCTCGTACATTTCTTGGAGAAATTCCTAGACTTAATTCCTAGCATTTTCTTGTAGAAGTTAAGGGAAAAAGTCCTATATGAAACTCTATAGTGGTTCTGCCATCCTTCAGCCATGTTGAAAGAAACAGGAGAACTGAATAAAGGAGGGATAAAAAGACTAAAGTATATTGTGTACCAATAAAATGTATATCATTGAATACCAAGGTCAAAATTGTCCATGCCATAGTATTTCCAATTTTTATGATATGGTTGTGAAAGCTGGGCACGGAAGGAAGCTCATAGGGACAGAACCCATTTGAAATGTGGTGCTGGATGAGAGTTCTGCAGACTGCCAAAAAGACAAATAAATGGGTCCAAAGGCAAATCAAGCCTGAAATCTCCCTCGAAGCCAAAATCACTGAACTGAAACTGTTGTACTTTGGATGTATCGTGAGAAGACAGGACTCATTAGGAAAGACAATAATGTTTGATGAAGTGGAAGGAAGTAGGAAAAGAGGAAGGCCACATTACGGGCAGATGGACTCAATCTAGAAACCCACAGCCCTGAGCCGACAGGACTTGAGCAGGGCTATTGATAACAGGGAGACTTGAAAACTTCCTATTCGTGGAGTTGCCGTAGGTCAGAGTTGACTCGACAGCAATTAACAACAACAAAGAACAACAGTATGAGATGTACAGATTTCAAATAACTCTAAAGTAGCTGATGAAGTACAAATCAAAGTGTTATGGGAATGGATCTCAAAGATTAGTAATTTTTTTTTATAAGTTAATTTCTAGAATTGCTGGGGGTTATCAGAACCAGGTCATCTGAGCTGTTTCAGGAGATTTTAATAAGAGCTTGTTCTGGATGCAAAGATGCATTAACATCTTTACCTACAAGGATGATTAAAGAGTAACATAGTTTTCAGTGCTGTGTGATGAATTTGCCTCTAGTGAATTTGTGCATGGAAGCCACAAGAAGGCTGTTGGCCTAAATCCAGTTGCCCAAGTAGAGTGGACCCACTGAATCAAAGAACAGTAGCAAGTAAACGGCTTGATAAATCAAATTGCTTAAGTGAGGGTACTGCTGTTGTGACCAGCAGTTAGATTTAGGGCATTGTGTATACGGTAGTGGGATGGGAAATGTGTGGCCCCCTGGATGTGGTTGGATTGCAGCTCCCGGCCCCTTTAGCCAGCATGCCCAGTGGTGAAGAATGCTCAAAGCTTCAGTTCTGCAGCGTCTAGAGGGCCATGTGATTCCTGCACCAGCATAGCATATGCAGATAGTGCATACATTCATTTTGTCAAGTTTTGTGCTCAGAAGCCACAGTTGGGTGCAGTTTCCTGTGCACGTGTACATGGGAGAGTCCTCATGTGGTTGAAATACATTTTCTGTAAGTGAGGTTATGGGCCATGCAGGAAAACGGTTCTTGTCTGTAACAGTGTCTTTCTTACTGTGTGTTCAATGTTTAATGAGACATGATATGTTTTGAAAGTAAGTGGTCTGTGCATTAAGCCAGATGGATGAGTACTGAGTGATTCACGCTGATGTGATCTGTGTATGAGAAATGACAAATAACAGGACAGACTTCACCCAGGAAGTCAGCATGGAGAGAGGATGTAGTTCTTGCCAGAACCTGTTTCTGAATACGAGTCTTGACCTCATGCTGACAAATTTTGGTGCAAAATTGTGCAAACAGCATACTCTAATGTGGATGACGGTGCTGTGTTGCTCCTACAGAACACTGTGAGATCTGGGAATAAGTAGAGATGGTATCTTGATTGAGCTGATTCTGGATTGGCTCGCAAAGTGCTTTGAGGAGCTGGCGTGAGAAGGAAGTTTCCCTTCCTCAGCAGATATTGCAAAAAAAATAAAAAATAAAATAAAATTTGCTTGTCTGCTACTGTAGCTGCTGGTGCTTCTCATCCCTTTAGAAAGTGGCCAGTGTGCTGAAAGCAATCAAGTTCCTGTTTCTGCATGTGGCCAGCTGCAAATTTCAGTACATAATTCCGCCTAGTGATGCACTACCGAAAATTATACAGAGCATTTGTCTGCTTGTCTTTTTATAGAAAAAAAGAGTTTGTCCAGTCACTAGCCATGCATACTCTCTAACAGATGGTCAGGCTACATGTAGACCTCCAGATGAGATTGGATCACAACTCCCATCCGTTTTCAGTGTTGGCTGCACTGACTAGGGTAGTTGGGAGTTGTGCCCCAAAAATATCTGCGGAATCACAAGTTGCCCATCCTGGCTCTAACATCTGGTTAGATCCCAATGACACCTCAAGGACCAAGGGTGTAGCCATTTCCCGTTGGTGGGAATATACCTGCATATCCACATTCCATTATAATATATTTAACAAAGCTCCAATAACTGGATGTTTTAGAACAACATATGTGCTTTTGAAATCCTCTTTCTCTAGAAATTGTAGTGTAAAGCCGGAGATGAACAGAAATCCTTCTATTAAAAGCAAAGCAGGATTAATAATTAAACCACCTCCTGACTGAGGAGTGAGGGTTCCTATAGGATTTGAAAAAAAGAAAAAAAAGAATGAGTAATTGCACAGTGTGGTGTCACCTTGACAGCACCTTATTCAGAGTATGCCGATGCAACTTGAAAACCTGTGTGTGGCACATACTGGTGGGATAAGTTCCATAATTACTCCTTTCAGAAAGGCAGTAGCATTTAAATCACTGTTGAAATATGGTAGGAAATATATTTTCTTCCATCATGCTGTAGTTCATAGTGCTATTTCTGTTCTGTGAAGGTGGCTTTAAGTCCTGTTTACTGCTTGAAGTGAAAACTGCAAGCCTGGTCTATTTAGACTGAAACGTTGTTGCGTTGCAGGAGTCTATTTAGGTTGAAACCTTGTTGCATCTGTGTACTTGATAGGTGGGAAAGAGATCAGTTAAGCGACTAAGTTCAGATCCTGGTTTTTCTCCAATATAGTTTTATGCTGATGTAATTAGTTAAAGGTTTAACCTTTAGTTCATCCGGGTCTTTCTTTGTCTGAGTGGCAAGCAGTCCTAAACTAAATTTTTCTCTGTGGTGCAGTTTCTTGTGACCTGGCTTGAAGCAAGAAGGATGGGTGGATGAGGTCTGTACATTGTCATACCTTACCGTGGCCTGGGAAAGGCGGAGAATATGGGAACACTTGTCCAACTGATGACTTCCCCAGGACCACCTATATTGTCTTTCTCTTCCTTTGGCTTTAGTCTTCCTTTGGCTCTACTCCTCCTTTTCTCAACTCTTGTTCCCAGTTGTTTTAATCTTCCTCCTCCTCTTGCCCTGTCAGCCTGTAGTTTGTGCTGTGTCCCAGTACTTGGTGCTTGGAGGGATTCCTGTTCCACTGTACAGCTGCTTGTAGGTTTTCTTTCTTTCTGTGTGTTGCTCCACCAAGAAAGTGGTTCCCGTGTTGCAATTGACTGACAGAGCTATGATGTAATGCACAGATCTCAAGTCTTCTAAATAATTTCGCAGTGTAATGACCAGCAAAGAGAGCCAGCATTGCGTAGTGGTTTGAGCATTGGACTATGACCCTGGAGATGAAGGTTTCAATCTGTCGAAACCCACTGGCGGACCTTGGGCATGTCACACACTCTCAGACCCCAAAAACCCCATGATAGTTTCACCTTAGGGTCACCATAAGTTGGAGGCACACAACGACAACAACAGTAAGCCACAAAACATGCAGTAAAATTCTAATGGGTTAAAACTAAACATGGGTGTTTTGGCGACTGGTGTATAATATTGAAGTGTCATAGGTTTTAGCACATTTTTGTTATACATTTGCTGGTTGTAATGCTGTGTGTCAAGAGCCGATGTGGTATAGTGGTTTGAGTTCTGGACTCTGGGAGACCAATATTTGAATCTCTGCTCAGTCATGGAAACCCACTGGGTGATTGTGGGCAAGTCAAAAGCTCTTACTCTGAGAGGAAGGCAATGGCAACGCCCTTCTGAAGAAATCTTGCCAAAAAAACAGTGCTGTGTAGTTATTTAGAAAAATTAGCTCTCTTTTAGGTAGTAAGAAAATTTTATTATTTACATCGGTGTGCCACCTATCCTCCAGTGAGCTTAACTTGGTGCAGGTGGTTGTCTCTTCCACAGTGACCATATGAGTTTGGTTGTGTTAAGAGATAGTGATTGGCCTATGGTGAGTTGCGTGACTCAGTAGGGAAGAGAATTTGGATATCCCAGGTTGCAGTTAATTTAATAATTGTTCCTCTGGTAAATTTACGGAAGTGTTTATGATAGGATAATTTGATTTGTTTGAAAATTTCTTTTGCAGTTGAGATAACTCTTTCTTTAGAATCATAGAATCACAGAGTTGGGGCCAAAGGCCATCCAGTCAACTCCCTGCTATGCAGGAACACCCATCAAAGCATTCCCAACAGATGGCTATCCAGCCTTGGCCTAAAAACCTCCAAAGAAGGAGACTTTTCCACACTCCTTTTGAGGCAGCCTATTCCACTGCCGGACAGCTCTGACCCTCAGGAAGTTCTTCCTGAGGTTTAAGGGGAATCTCTTTTCCTGCAGCTTGAATCCATTGCTCCTTGTCCTAGTCTCTGGAGCAGTGGAAAACAAGCCCGCTCCCTCCTCAACATGACATCTCTTCACATATTTAAACATGGCTGTCATGTCCCCTCTTAACCTTCTCTTCTGCAGACTAAACATCCCCAGCTCCTTAAGCCACTCCTCATAGGGCTGCATGGCTTCCAGACCCTTCCCCATTTTGGTCACCCCCCTCTGGACGTGCTCCAGCTTGTCGATGTCCCTCTTGAAATGAGGTGCCCAGAACTGGACACAGTATTCCAAATGACGTCTAGCTGCGGAGGAAAGGGATTTACCTGAATGATAACTTCATGCTTTGGTTAACTGGAATTAAGAGGAAATATACTCATATTGACCATATTTGAGTCTATACAATAAAGTATCCCTTCTAGGCCAGGGTTTTGGGGGAATCACAAGTCGTGTTCTGTTTCTCCTTTTATTCCCCTCATGAGACATTTTAAGCCCTCTTTGGCTTTGATATGAAATCTTAGACCTTCAGGCCAATGACGAAGGTATCGTTTGCCATTGTTTCCAAGTTCTTAGCTGTGCTCCCACTCCTTCTCTTTTCCTTTTAGTAATGCTTTACCTCACTTGCTGATTACTCGGTTTCTTCAGTAGCTAATTGTGGGGAGTTTGTCAAAGGCCCTTTGAAAGCCTGAATACATTACTCCAGCTGGTTCTCTTTATCCTGTGCCTCAACTGGTATTTTAGCAGACGTGAGATAGTATTTATCCTTTGTATGGTTTCCATTATGTGAGACCTTAATGGGATCCCCCGCCCTCTGTGTGTGTTTGTGTGGAAGAAAAAGCCTGCTAAACGCATTGGGGCTTGCTTACTCCCTAGTAAATGTGCACAAGATTGTAACCCAAATTTGATTTGTAACCCAATTTTAATTTGTGGCCTTTACCCCTTTTTTAAAAAAACCCTGAATATTATGGCTTTGGTCCAGGTGGGCATATCTGGGAGGAAAACATACAGAGTAGGGCGGCTGGTACAATTTTTCCTGAATGTCTTGTTCTACTTACTACTTACTATTTAGTTGAGAGTTGAAATGGTGGAGAAGAGGAAGAGTTGGAGATTTGTAGAATCTTGTGGAAGTCATAGAGCAAAGACAACAAGCTGTATGGATCCCTGAGCCCAAGTTAATGGAAGCAACACATACTCCTTCAATTCTGAACCTTAAGAAGAAGATGCTCTTAAATTTTTAGATTTCGCTGTTCCAGATAGAGCTATCATGGTTATAATCTTGTTTTTCAAAAAAGAGGAGGTATCGTTTAACCATTTCCAGAAAAATAACCATGCCAGTGTGTTGCAGCAAAAAGAAAAGGGAATCTGGTATTATCCTAATGCTACTTAATTTATTGTGGGATGAGGCAGGAGACTGTGACTCTGGACTGAAACTCCCATCCTCTCTCCCACCACTGGTTCTTTAGGCCAAACTGAATATTTTTATTTTGAAAGAAGTTCCATTGAACTCAGTGACATTTAATCATAAGAATAGGACTTAATATTGTCACTGTAGTTATGTAACAACAAGAAATAATTTTATTGAAAAAGTAGTTTCCTTCTGCACTTGGTAATAGAGAATTCATGCAATGTAAGATCTGGAAGTCTGATTCTCAGATTCTTTTAACTTGCATTTTTAAAATGTTATATGCAGACAGCCTGTTTCGTGCTTACGCATCTCGGAATATACATATACATAGAAATATACTATACGTGTACATATCTGTGTACATATACATTCTTTGTCTGGAGTGTTTAGTATGAAGAAATAAGGCATAAACAATAGGGAAAACAGGAAGTAGCAACTATCAAGTCTATTTTACAAGGGAAAATTGAAATGTAAAAGCCATCTTTGCTTTGACTCTATGTGTGTGTGTGCGTGTGTGCACGTCGGCGTGGGTGTTTTTAACAGCTGTGATCTGTTAAATATTGTGGATGTAAAAATGTTTTTTTCCCTCTCTTCTTCGTAGACTGTTTGTCTTTATTGTTATTGCAGTTTTTCAAAGTCAATGTTGTCTGCAAGAGCTGCTTTATATATATTATTCTTAACCTGTGCAGGTAAATATATAGCACGTGGAAGTGACTGACCTGTAGTTTCTGTCATTTTTGGTGGCGAGCTGTGGTTGTTTGTGCTTTTTGTGACACGTGTGTATATGAAAGAAAATGCAGGTTTGACACAAGGTAGACAGACTTCTTTGTCTTTGTGTGTGCACTTAGGTTATTTTACAAATCTCCAAAATTAACCTGGCTTGAAAATGTAGTTTGAGTTTAATGAAAGCAAGTTCAGTAAGTAGAATTTACAACCACTTAAAACTGAGTTTTTGACCTTCTGTAAGATATGTTGATTTAAATCAGGGGTGTAAATCATATTACTCTTTAGATATTGTTGGACTGGATGTCCCAATGGCTTTAGCCAGCATAGGCAGTGGTAAAGAATGCTGAGATTTTTGGTCCCAAAAAACTGAGAGGTGTCATGATTCATATTCTTAGTTTAAAGCCTGATTTATCTAAGTAAAAGAAGGATCAAAAGCACATTATCTATATTGCATTTATTTTTATTCAGATTTATGCATATTTAGGGGCTTAAGTATCCTCAAGGTACCAGATCCTGTCTGATCTTAGAAGCTAAGCAGGGTCAGACCTGGTTAGTATTTGGATGAGAGACAGCCAATGAATACCAGGCACTGTAGGCTATATTTCAGAGGAAAGTACTGGCAAAACCACTGCTGAGTATTCCTTGCCTAGGAAAACCCCACAAAATTCATGGGATCACCATAAGTCAACAATTGAGTCGAAGGCACACTAACATACGTGTACATACACACACATGCATGTTTAGTCTTTCATTGAGTTCTGGCCAATGAGTAGTAACAATGGTTTCCACATAGCTTGGTTTCTCATTTCTTCCAATATTTGGTTTCTTTCACCCTTGGTCCTCCAGCAGATTGCACTCTTTCTGGAAGTCTGTTGAAAATGGTATGCATTTTGGTGCAGAGTTCTCATAATAGATTTGTATAGTCTTTTGGTTGGAGAACTGTGTTGCAGCATTCAGATTGTGTCTGGCTTCTCCGATGAAGCTGGGAAGAGAAAAAGAAATTTGAACCTTGGCTGTAATGGTAGGTAGGGAAAATCCAACAGATGCTTTGGTGGTGGTGGTGGTGGTGGTGGTGACCTGGTGACCTCAGGGTTCATGGTCAAGCTCCTTGTTATTTCATTTGGCTTGTGGGGAGACATGGGAAAGAAACTGACCCACCTATGCTGAGAGTGTATGACATGTCCAAGGTCACCCAGTGGCTTTCCATGGCTGAGCAGGGAATCCAACCCTCATCTTAGGGTTGTAGTCCAATGCTCAAAGTACCATACCACACTGGCTCTCACCTTCCATTTTACGAAGTCTTATCATTTTTTTCCCAATGAGTCAGGAGCATTCTGGGCTGCCAAAAATGCCACAAAGGATAAAAAACAAAAGCAAATCGCAAGTGGTTTTTAATAATACGCTTTTAAAAATAATTTTTAAATTTTTGAATATTACATAGTTCTGTATGCATATATGCATGCATACACATAGTTTTTAAAAAAGTTGTTGTAAACCAGGTTTAACTAAAGTGCAGAGCTGGCTATAGCCAAACTGGTTTATCCAAGAAACCTCAAACATTTGGTTTAATCCTGTCTTGGCTGTCATCCATGTAGCCTTGGCCAACGGTTTTATAAGCTGATTTTACTGTTCGGTGGCTAAAGATACACGGATTTGCTAAGGTTACAAAAAGATAAAGATTTGCCAAGGCTTTCCCCAGCAACAAGAGAATGTGCAGGAGCTTAACTGGTCTATCTGCATGTTCATTATATTTAGCTATGTTTCTATTTTGGCTTCTTGCTTATGTACTCAGGGTGGCTTAGACTCCCCAAAAGATAATATCTTACAATTCTAGAGACATGATACTAAGGAAAATAAAGAGAATGGAAGATAAGAACTGGCATCTCCAGGTACCAAATCTGAAAGGAAAAAAAACAAAACAAAACGCTTCCGTTGTTGGAACAATGCTTACTTGATGTTACACAGATGTTTCATATTTTACTCTTAAATTAATTAAGTTTCTTCTACCACAATATTCCAAGCCCCAGGGAAGGTCATGAGTCTTTTATTCAGTAGCAAACTTCTATTACTTCCTTAGTTTTTTGGATGAATGTTACACAATATAAAGAATAACAAAACAATAAAAACTTGAATCACACCCAGCTTAGTCGACAGTGTTTGCTAAGAGGTAATAAGAAAATGGAGCCAGTGTGATATAGTAGTTTGAGCACAGGATTATGACTCTGGAGACCGGAGTTTGAATTCCCACTTGGCCATTGAAACCTACTGGGTGATCTCGGGTAAGTCACATTCTCTCAGCCTTGGAGGAAGGCAAAAGTAAACCCCCTCTGAACAAGTCTTGCTAGGAAAACCCCATAATAGGATTGCCACAAATCAGAAACAACCTGAAGGCACACAACAACAGTAAGAAAATGACAGGAAAGAAATAGTGTGTTAGTTCCTAGGAGAAGCTCCACAACTATTGGCCCCAACACAGCCTGAGTAGGGCGGAAAAGTACAAATAGAGTCTCCAAATGTTAAGACTCTTCTTTGCTGTTGGGAACCCAGCCTAATCAGTTGGGTGGAAGCAATGGGATTACTAGGCCCATAAGTTGCCCCTTTCCTGCTGTCCTCAGGGCAAGGGGGAGGAATCTCAGGGCGAGCGCACTGCTTCGTGTCTGTGTTTTCCTCATTTGTTAGATCTAGTGTTTTAATGCTTGAGGTATTGTGCATAATGATATTCCCATAACCTTTGTCACATTGCCTTTACAACATCAATGGGGCCGACCTCCTGTGACATCACAAGGGGCCATGGCTTCATTTCAGCATTTGATTCTGGAGTCTCAGGACCTAGAATAGTCCTGACCTGGCAATGTACGCATAACAGATTTTGGGACCCAGGCTTATAGGATAGAAGTCTGCATAATATTTCTGTAGGTTAATATTCAGAGCCTTGGCCTGATGGGTCCAGACCTAGCAACAGCTATGTGTTGTGTGCACGCAACAATATGATCAACACAGAGCTTCTCGGCTTTTGGGCTAAGATCAAATACCATTGATTGAGGCAGGAGCAAAAGAGTTACTGTGCTACTGGTCCAATCGTTAGTGCCCACCCTTGCTTCTGGTGCCTAAATACCCTGATGGCACCAGATTCTATCTGATCTTGGAAGCTAAGCTGGATCAGCCCTGATTAGTACTTGGATGGGAGACTGCCAGGGAATCCAAGACTCTGTAGGTTACATTTCAGAGGAAGGAGATCTTAAAACCACCTCTAGAGTATTTCTTTCCTAAGAAAACCTTATAGAATTCTTGGGGTTGCCATAGGTTGACAGGCCAGTTGGAGGCACATGCAAACACATACACCTTTGCTGCTCTCTTGCCTCTTTTTCTCTCTCCACCTGCACTTTACCTGTTGGTGGTGGTGTCACTCCTGTTGCTTCTGCCCCGCCTATCCTTTGCTTCGGTCTGCTTTGGGCTATTAGTGCTGTTTTTACACAGAGGGTAGACAAGGGAGTTGTGCATGGAGAAGAGCCGAGTAGAACGGAGAAGAAAGAGGGATGGGAGTTGCAAAAAGGGTGTGGAAGGAAGAGGTAGAAAAGAAGTGTGTCAGTGTGCAGTGGAATGATGGGAAGGGAAGGAAGAGAAGGTAGGAGGTAAGTCAGGAGGAGGGACGTGAGACAGGGGCTGAAGATTTCCAAGATGGAAGGTGGAGCATCTCTGCAGCCCTTTGCTACCTGGAGCAGCTGCCTCATTTTGCCTAATGAATGGATATAGAAAGGCCAAGTGATGGAGTAAGCTAGCGCAGTCTCATCTCTCTTCCATCGAGGAGCCAGAAAAAGGGTGGAGGTGAAATTGAAGGAAAAGGAGAGAGGCCTAAGAGGTAAACCAAATCACAAATGTATCTCATTCTGAGTTTATTATCCCAGAGGACTCCTTGGAGTCATTCCTTTAAGTTGGGGAGGCAGTATGGCTGGCAGCAGGGTTAAACAGCTGTGTCTCCCCAGACCCTTGCAATCTCCATTGAAACTAATGGGAAAGAGGTTTTAATATTGTGTTGGGCATACTGTTTGGCATGAGGTTCTATGTGCTAAGCTTGATGACAGAATGAAGAGAGTTTTCATGCAAAAAGCATCATTCTGTGGGAATAAGAGTATACAAAAGAAGGATCTTTGGGGCTAGCTGGTTCTTATCAGTGACAACTGAACTATGGTGACAGCATGCGTTATCTCTGCAGGAAGAGATGTTTATTTTTTGTGCCTTGTGATGAATGGTTACAGAGATGCTTTTGCTTCCAGTTTCACTTAAGGCTGAGCACACAAACCTATGTTCGATATGAAATTATTTGGATGATCTGTTATGGCTGTGTTAATCTGTTTGGTTTAATTACTTCCTGCCTTTTCTTTTTTTAAATGACAGGTCTAGGAGTTCCTAGTTTTTATATTATGTTTATGTTAGTTATGAGTTCTTTATTTTAACATATATTTATCTGTATGCTAATTCAATCATCTAAACAATTGCACTGATTTTGGTTATATTGAGGGCTTCCAAAAATGGGCTGTATAGAAGAACAAAACATCATCAAGTTGCAAAATTTGAAACTAAGCATGACAACCTTAAAAACGAAAGGGACACAATGAAGAGCTTCAGTGTTTTTGAAAAATTAGACAACCAGGGGAATAAGATTGCTTTAAGGCCCACTTACGTATCATCAAATGTGGGACTTGTCCTGCCTCCTTTGAGATGGATTTCCATGTAGAGTTACTACCACAAGAAAGTCTGTATCTTGCATTCCCACTAACCAAGCCTCTTTGGGTGGTGTGAATGAGTCAAAGAATATGTGGCTCACATATTTGATCCCATCTATTGGGGTGATGGTGGCAGTGAGGAAAAAGCAAGGGGGAGAGGACTGGAGTCTTGGAGGCACTACACAATGTCTCTGTGGGACACCCATGGATGCTGCATTGGGGTAGACTGGAAAACTGATCCAAAACTGGGGAAGGAATAGGTGGGAATGCAAAAACTGTGCATCTTCCTATCCCCGTTCCTGGTCACTGTATTTTGTTCTAATTCATATTCAAAAATTGTTCTGGGGGTATCTCTTAGCCTTCACAGATGAGTAGTTCTTTACAGGTTTATGTTAACATTAAAGCAAACTTTAGATTGTCCTGACTACAATCTGGCAGTCCTCAGCCAGCATAGCATCTCTTGGAAGTAGATATATTTATTACCTTTTGCAAAGTTTAATTCTGTCCATTATAAAAGAGCTGTCTTTCTTTTTTTTGGAACAGCAATTTTAAGTAAGATAGGAAACAGCTCGTATGCAATATTGGTTCCTAACTTTGTTATTGAGCTTCTAACTATGGTGTTCCCTTAAGATAGTGGTTCAGTAGCTGTGTTCTTTCGGAGGAGTCTGAGATGCCCGATGCCCGGGAGTTTCCTCTTTAGATGTGTGCTGAACAGGCTTAATTTCCTACCTTATCACTGAATCAACATCCATTTGTTACAGTTGGCATTGCTTCCACAGAATACATCATCGTTAACCGAGTGAACAAGAAGAAAAGAAATACCTTTCTGTTACGTTTGCCTGAATGACCTAATAGCTCTTTAGAAAAGCAGCGAGTTAGTGCTGCAATTCACATGGGGAGGTGGGGTAGCAGGGCTGTACTTAAAATTAGCAGCAGCTTCTGTTTTGAAAGGCGGTATTTAAACTTCTGCCTTTCCCTTGGCTAACACCTTCCTGTACACTCTCTTAGGCAACATTTGTCTGTGTTTGCTTTTGCAGGAAGGATGAAGAATGACATTATATTTTCAGCACACAAAATGAGTTTTACAGAACACGCATGAATCCGGATTAATGATCTCATTGGCTACTTGGTAGCATTGGCTAACTTGCACTTGTATTTTTTTCCTGTTCTCTCTCTTTCACCCGGCACCAGTATCACTTCTGTTCTAAAGTTGTCACATTTTGTGGAAAATTAACAGAAGGGTTTATGAGGGCTGGCCCAAGACATTTTGCTGCCTGAGGTGAAGGACGCAGTGTCTTGTCACACACACACACATGAAGCTCTCAAAAGAACCAAGTTGGATCATGGAACCTCAGCTACTTGTTTCTGCCGCTATTGTCGGTACATAATTGCTTGAAAAAGTGTGGTTGCACCTTTGCCACTTCCGACAGGCTGACCTTTGGTCTTGTGGCACCTCCGAAGGTTAGAAGCCTGATTATGGCAAAACCTTTCCTAGGCTGGAGTCCATTTTATCAAGTGAGGAAACAGACAAGTGGTGGAAATATGTACACAGTTTGGCCAAGAAATACAGAACGTGCAGTAAGTTAGGTTCTCTGTGTTTTAAAAAAACTACAGCAATAGTGGAAACTGGAGGGTATTTCCATCACTGAATCTTTGTGGCATAGTTAGTTGCTTGCTTCCATATAAAGTGTATAAAATTGTTTTTTAAAAAGAATAAAGGGAAGAGGAGAAGAAATGTAAATTCGAACCAGAGCTTTACAATCAAAGGAAAAAAAACAACAACAGACATATCTGAGTGAAAAGAGGCCTAAATACCGGAAAGGCTCTAGATCTAATTTTGGAAGCTAAGAAGTGTCAGGCCTGGTTAGTACTTGAATGGGGATTATTAGGGAACATGAAATCCTATAGGCTGTATTTTAGAGGAAGACAATGGCTGACTGCCTTGGAGTATTCCTTCTCTAAGAAAATGCTGTGTACTTTATTGGGTTGCAGTAAGTTAACACATGCTTGAAGGCAGATACATGGATGAGCAAGTGTACACACACACACACACACACACAAACCTACAGTCCAGGTGAAAAAATGCTTCAGTATGGAAGTGGTGGAGAGCCATATACCAGGTGGATGGTACAGGAAGCCCCCACCTTTTGTCCCAGTTATCTGGCATCTTGCTGTTTTGAGGCTTCCGAGTTAAGGACAACTTGCATTAATTCAGTGTGTGTGTGTGGGGTGGTTTCTGCTCTTTCATCAGGTTTGCTTAGAACGGCTTGCATGTGTGTGCTGCTTGAAAAAGTGAACTGGGTGTGGGGGGAGAAAGGCGCTAGCTGGCTGAGAGACTTTGCAAGCATTGCGTGCATGGTTGATCCCAAGTGAGCCTCTGTAAATCCTTCATGCTCCCTATGGTACAGAATATGAGTTTTGCTTTTCACATAATTCTGCTTTATGATAGTGCTCTGGTCCCTAACCTGTCGGATAAATGGAGGAAGCCTGTAGTAGTCAAAGGAATATAGAAACCCTGTTTCAGACCTTTGAACTATCTAAATCAGGAGTGGGCAATGTGTGGTCTTCCAGAGGTTGTTGGGTTGCAATTCCCACCGGCCCTAACCGGAAGTGAAGAATGGAAGGGGCTTCTCGTCAAACAGCATTAGGATAGCTGCAGTTACCCATCTTAGCCTATATAGTGATAGAAGACCATTGCCTTCTGTGGATTTTAGTCACTGCAATTATGATAATGTTTTTCTGTCTCCCCCTTGCCCCCTTCTCAGTTTTGCTTGCTTCTCAAGCATCATGCCTTGAGGATAAGGTTTATGAACAGATGAGCATGATTTGCCAAAGGAGAGCCATGAAGAATAAATTACTAAGAAGTTGGTGAAGCAGTTCAAATAATTGGACTGGAACTCTAAAGATTCGGCCCTTCTTAAGGGGTATGTGTGTGTGTGTGTGTGTGTGTGTGTGTGTGTGATATCATTACATATTAGCTTTTTAGTGTGTTGCTGTTTAAGGGCAGGCAGGACATTAGTGTTTGGCAGCTGTCCAGGGCCACACATGAGCAACTTGATCCTGCCCCTGGGCTACTTGGCACACGTCTCCTTGCTGCGGTGTCAGACTTCATAGCAGAAACTGGAGAGAAGGAAAAAAGGTCTATGTTCTTCTTAAACCCAATTGCTAGCCCAAACTATAGCAGAACCACTGAATCAGCTGCTGAATCTAATGTAGTTAAACTGCTAAATCAACATTTGAGTAAATCCCACTGATTCAGTTGGACTTAGCAACTACATGTAGGATTGTTGTGCTTTTTTTTGGTCAGCATTGGATTTTAAGACGAAAACGTTTTTACATTGCCTTTTACACACACATACACACTTTTTCAAGGCTAGATACGAAGTTTCATTTCTTTCAACAGGAGCTTTCCTCTGAGGAAAGGAGGAAGCTCTGGAATCCAGTTCAAAACTACAACCAAAAAATCTAAATAACCAAGTGGTGCAACTTCCCATACATCTCTTTTTCTTTTTAAAGTGAGCGGCACCGATAAACACTCAGCCCCAAGGGACAGTTGATCTGGAAATGGAGAGCAGAAAGGAAGCATGCTGTGGCTCATGTAATGGTCTACAGCAGCTTTTTGCCTTCTAAAAATTTTGGACTTTAACTCTCAGAAGCCCCAGCCAGGATAGCGAGTGGTCAGGAGTTCTGGGAATTGAAGTCCAAAAGACTCAGAGTGTCACAGCTTAAGGAAGACTGGCCTAAAGCAACCATTCCCAGCAGGGGTCATATGGCCCCTATGAGGGCCCTGGCACATTGGAAGGGGTTCGCAGACTGAAAACTGTGAGAAAGGGAGCCCCAAGGGTTTAAGGGGACCCTAGTAATGGAACCAAAGGAATGTTCAAACAGCAACTTTAATTGGAGTCGATAGTTTCCCTCCTATTGTGTATACTGAAGCCGATAGGATTTCATTTACCAGATGGGCATGGGATTGGTCGTTTTTGTCTGCATTGCTAGAATTCAGATCCCCCCCACCTGGAAACAAAAATTCCCCAAACAAGCTGAAGCAGAATATTGTGTCTTTTCAAGACAGTAAGCTGACCCGTGTTCCAAGATTTCTTCACCAGATGTGGGCAGTCATGTTGTTTCCCTGTTTGGCAGGAGGGCTCTGGAACCTGAGAAGAGCTGCTAAGGGAGTTGAAGCCAAAAAACAGTTGAGAATGGTTGGCCTAAGGCACGTGGGGCCTTGTGAGGCCACAGTCTCCTGCTTTCCAGGAGTAGCATTAAGTCACAGGTCCCATTCAGAGAAGCCAGTGCTTCAAGATGTTTCCTTCCAGTAAGATCTTTGCCTTAACTCCTCCAGCTCCCAGTTACCCTGGGATGGGAAAGAAGGTGGAAGAAATAGGCTAGCCCTCTCCAGTCTGTCCAAGCTTCACTTTGTTTAATCTTAGGAGAGGTGTTACAGCCTTTTACAATTGGGTATATGTTTGGGGTGTGGGAACCACCAACTTATGGTGTGACCTGGGAAGTCATCAAACAATAGTGTAATGGGAAGTTGAGCAGGGCCGTATGGGGAAGCCTAGAGGATCAAATTTGGGCTCAGGGTTTAAGTTTTCCCACCCTAGTCCAGAAATAATTTGTTCATTAAAGAATCCATGGGGCTGAGACACAACTGTGCACCAAGGTATCTTACCTGACAATTTTGAATCTGAGGCTGCATGCTTATGACATAGAACTTAGTCCCATTATGTTTAACAGGACTTGCTCTCCGTTAAGTGTGCCACAGATTGCATCCCTAATAAAAGTGACTGCTTTATGCTTAGCTGTTCCTAGTATGCAAACACATTCTTTAATTGCAGCAGTAGGTTAGCCCTGCCGGTTCTCTATAAATGACTTTGGTGAGAGTGAAAAGCGGCCTCGGTTGGAGGGAGAAGAGGTGTAGGTCTTTGTTATGCAACCCTTCAAATGTTCTGCAGTCAGAATGAAATTGGCCCGCAGACTGTTGCTACGGAAATGGGTTCCTGTGGTTATTGCTGTGTATTGTGTGCAGGAGGAGTTTGTGTGCTTTTCAAACTCAAAAGCTGTTTAAAAAAGCATGGCTTTAGTGTTGCTTTCTTTTTCTGGAACTCCCCTGCCCATAAACAGCAAGGGGCAAAACATTACCAAAGAAGCTTTTTGGTGGAAAAATTGCTGTCTTGAAATGCGGCTTCTTGATTTTTTAGTTTATTAAAAGGATGGCCATAGTGCAGGTTGTATCCAGTACCCAAGGGTAAAAAAACAAAAAACCCAAAACTGAACACCTTTTCTGCTAAACAAATTATTTTGCTCTCAAATGCCCTTAAGGGGATGCGGAGGCATTTTTGCCATGTTTTGGAGAGCTCTCCCCCACCACTGCTGACCATTTTAACTCCAGAAAAAGGCCTTTTTAAAAAATGGGAGGGCAACTGGGTCACTTTTTTAAAAAAACAATTCTCTCAGGTCTAAAATGGCCTGGGGGGTCTAGAACACGGTGAAAATGGATCCCATGGCCCCAGAGGCTTTGAGGGCATTTGGTGGGGCAAAACATTTTTTTTTTTGTGCAGTGGGGTGGGGGTGCAACTCCCAGGGTTTCCTAGGAAGCTTAAACAGCTCCTAAGTCTCCCTACAGTTGTCCACCCTGGTGTATTCCTTACAGCTACTACACTCCCCACCTCCAGTTACATGACATTTTTAATTTGCAAATTACTTTGTAGCCTTTATGGTGTTTGCCATTTGTTAGGATCTAGTCAGATGTACCGATGTTGTTCCCATTTCACCAAAGGAGAAGTAAGGTTAAGGAGGGCCAGTGACTTGCCCTACATCTCAGGCTTTTTCTGCACTACACTGTTATAGTGCTATTATTCCACTTTCAACCTCCTATGGAATCCTGGGATTTGCAGTTTAGGGAGGGGCATTTAGAATTCTCAGCCAGAGAGCTCTTAGGCCTCAGGAAACTACAAAGCCCAGAATTCCACAGGATGTTGAAAGTGGAATAATAGCACTATAACAATGTAGTGCGGAAATGGCCTCAGTGAAACCCATGACTGATGATAGATTCAGTTATCTATTTATATGACTTGACTACTCCAGTTAGGTATTGTGATGTTATTGCTGAGCTTTTGATCTTATTTTTCTTACGTTGCTGATCATTTTCCACAAAAGATATTCCTGTTTTTGATTTTCAGGGTAGCATGTTAATCTTATTTCTTGGAGAGAAACCACCTCATGTTAGTCTACTGTTTGCTGTTTATTGTTTAGTTTCTTTCACATAGGGATGTTGGTGGAGAGCAATTGTTTGCAAACAACTGATTCATTTGAAAAGATAGCAGATTGTTTGCACCCTGGTGATAAGAAAGGAAAGATACCATACTGCATTCCTGGCATGAGCCTCACCAAGAAATTAAAAAAAAAAAAAAAGGGAAAGAAGAAAAATACAGAATGTATAAATAGGGAATGTGTAGTTATATGGGCTGGCCTAAATACCCTGAAGGGACCAGAATCATCACCCTAACTCCTGTCTGGTTTTGGAAGCTAAGCAGGGCCATCTTTGTTTTGCACTTGGATGGGAGACAACCAAAAGATACCGTATGCTGTAGGCTCTATTTCAGAGGAAGATAATGGCAGACCACCTCCTTGCCTGAGAAAACTCTAGGAAATTGATGGAGTTGCCACAAGTCAGCAGGCAACGTGAAAGCACACTTTCTGTCTCTTTCACGCACGTGGATGTGCTGAGACAGCTTAAACATTGCAAAGAAACCTGTGACACTGTCACACTACACCACTCTAGCGGGGTATTCCATGACTGCATCTCATGCTACCCTGGTGTTTGTAGTCTGGTAAGGCACTAGAGCTCCCTGGCTGAGAATTCTCTGTACCCTTCCCTAAACTGCAAATTCCAGGATTTCATGGGATGTTGCCATGGTAATTAAAGTGGAATATAGCCCTGTAAGTGTATAGTGTGAAAGGGCCCCAGATCCCATCTGATCTTGGAAGCTAAGAATGGTTAGTAGAAGGAAGATCGCCAGAGAGTACCGGGAGCTGTTGGCTATTTTCAGAGGAAGCCGGTGACAAATCGCCTCTGACTACTTCCCTAAGAAAACTCTTTGGAATAGGCAGCCGGAAGGCACATGCTCTTGCTACTGTAGACATCCTACTTTAACATTAATTTATACAGTTCTTTTGTTTTGCAGATAAAATTTCAAAGTATTTGCCCATTTTGGGTTGCCAGTAGTATTTGACTTATAGTGATGTATTGTTTTGTTTGGCCACCACTTCCAGTTACTTCTGTAATGGAATTAAAACCATTATGGACATCTGGAGTAAAATTGCAGCACAGATAATGTTTAACAGAGCTAATTAATGTGAGGCTGGCTAATTACTGGCCAGTTAAAAAAATTACAAATCAGAAGTTGAACCTGAGTTCATATGGTTACCGAAACTGGCAGGGCTGGCTCTTCCATGACCTGCTTACCTGAGGTGGTAGATGGTGGGCTTGTGGGCAGTTGGCAGCCACATCTGCACTGCTTCTGCCTTCTTGCTTTCCATTGCAACTTTTCCTGAAGAACTCAGGGCTCTGTCTCTCCCAGAAAGAGGTCTTTCCTCAGACTGAGGGATTATAAACAACATAGCCTAGACCAGACATGGGCAAAGTGCAGCCACACGCCAAATGTAGCACCCAGGCCTGTTTTTGTGGCCTCCAGGGGTCCAAATTTTTTTTCTCCACGATGCCCAAAAATGACATCAGGGGGTAGGGCATTTCCATCGTGTAAAGTCGAAGGCTTTCACGGCTGGAATCCATAGGCTCTTGTGGGTGTTCTGGGCTTTGAGGCCGTGTTCTATTAGTATTTTCTCCTGACGTTTTGCTTGCATCTGTGGCTGGCATCTTTAGAGGATCTGGAGGATCTCCAGAGGATCCGTTTTTTCCCCCCCACCATGTTTGGAACCCACTCAGGCTGAAAATGAAATTTTGTAAAAACTTTTCAAAACATTTTTTGAACCTCAAAATGCTTTTGGGGAGCCAAGAAGGCCCCAAAACTTGGTCACATGCCCCCTAGGAGTTGTTTGAGAGTGGAAATTGTTTTTTTTTTCTCCTGGAAGAGGTGCAGTGGGAGTTTAGCTAAAATGTTGTATTGCAAAAGTTAAAAACAATTAAACAACAACATTTTTTAGGGTATAAAGTTGGCTCTCAGACTTGAGACTTGACTTCAAACTATCTTGCAAGGACTTGAGACTTGACTTGAGACTTGAAGGTAGAGACTTGGAATAAAAGATTTGGAATAAAAGACTTAAATACATCGATGATACTTGGTTCATGAAATAAAAGAAATGGGTATCCTGGTGGGGGTGGGTTGAGGGGGACAGAGTAGTGTCATATAACTAAATGGCATATTTTACTTGGAGGGAGAGAGGAAGAAGCAGGCACAGCTCCGTCATGTCTAAGCCCAGAAGCAGATGAAAGAGCCTCCTTCCATCCCAGTTGCCATTGCCCTGATCTTGGAGGGAGAGTTGAAGAGGCAGTTTTGGCTGGACTTAGTCCTCTCTCCCACTGCCATCCACTTTCCTTGTGTGTTGTATCTTTAGATTGTAAGTTTGAGAGCAGGGAATTGTTTTTTCTTGTTCTTCTTCTTATGAAGCACCATGTACATTGATGGTGGTATATAATTAAGTGTTGTTATTGTTACTGTTGCTGTTGTTGAACCTTTCATTCTGTCCTACTGCCCTCACAGGTACATCTGGTGGAAACATGGCGCAGGGCCTTCTCCGTGGCCGCTCCCAGGCTCTGGAATTCCCTTTCCAGAGAGTTTAGACTGACACCCTCCTTTCTGTCCTTCCATTAGCGGGTGAAGACCATTTTGTTTTGGCAGGCCTCCTTTTTTTAAAAAAAAACCTTGTTTTTAAAAGCAAAAATCCAGAAATATTTCCAAAATAACAATATTGTAAGCACAAAATGCAAACAAATATCAGAGAACAGGCCTTTGAAGGTTGACTGCTTGGAGGAGAAGGGCCTTTCATGTGCCATGTTGTTTATATTTATTGTTCTTTTTAAATTATTTGTTTTAACTTTTCTTAATTTTATTGGTATTTTAATTATATTCTTAATTCTTTTAGCTGCGTCTGTGTTAGCTTTTATAAGCTGCCTTGGGTTCCATACTGGGAAGAGATGAGATATTGGTAATGATAATGATAGTATTTTTTAAAACCTCTTCAAAACAAGAGATAAGGAAACCATTTCTGTTTTGCTCTAAACTGGAAGAAGCATATCTCATCTGGCACTGTCAAAGGCTGAGGGTTTTTCAAAAACTTCCTGTTAAGTAAAGGAATTCCCTAGATTTCTTATCAGATGTGGCAGTCACCTAGATTACGCTTGACTTGCTGTGAATGTCTGAGGTGCCAGTAATTTAAAACAAATAGGCCAATTGCAGAAAGTTTGTGTTCACCAAACATTAGCAAGTAGTGATCTCATGTCAGTAAACAGATTATTATCGTCTTATCCAGAAGGCAGCCAAAGTAATTTAACTGTCTGAATGAACATGGAGGAGGTGCTTCTTGTAGCATGAGCAGTTAAAAGAACTGACAATGTGTTGCCACGTACAGCTCAGAAAAGTTACTATTGGACTGTAACTGCCCCAGTCCCACAGCCAGCCAGGTCTTGAAGATTTTTAAGAGCTGCAGTGTAAATAAAAATAAATACCGTTGGGCCCTCAGTGTCTGCTGGGGTTTGGTTCCAAGATCTCCCATGGAAACGAAAATCCTTGGATGCTCAGTTCCCGTTATATGCAAAGGTGTAGTCCAGTGGCACCCCTTATGTAAAATGGTCTATGACACAAAAGCTTTACTTTTTGGATTTTTTTTAAAAAAATATTTTCAAGCTGTGGTTGGTTGAATCCATGAATGCAGAACCTGTGGATAGGGAGGGCTGACTGTAAATAAATAAATAAAATATTTTATCTATGTCCCAGTTTTCTCCACCAAGGGACTCAAATCGGCTTATAATAAGAACTAAAACAGAACACCTAAAACAATATAGAATACAAGAGTTTAAAAAACATTAAACTGTACATTTATTGCTTTGATACCTTAAAGCTGTGAAGATGATGCTGTGGCAGCCCGTGCCCCTTGAGCATTCCAGCATTCCTGCTTGCTTGCGGAGATGAAAGTAAAATCATTCATGCAATATTCTGCCCGTGGACCGTTATTGGTCGTAGGTTCCGTTTGGGTGGTGTTTTGAAAGGCAGCGTGGAACGCTTGGGAACCTCATCTGGAGTACTGTGTCCAGTTCTGGGCACCTCAATTCCAGAAGGGTATCGACAAGCTGGAGCGTGTCCAGAGGAGGGCGACCAAATTGTGAAGGGTCTGGAAGCCATGAAGCCCTATGAGGAACGGCTGAGGGAGCTGGGGATGTTTAGCCTGCAGAAGAGAAGGTTAAGAGGGGACATGATAGCCATGTTTCAATATCTGAAGGGATGTCATATCGAGGAGGGAGCAGGCTTGTATTCTGCTGCTCCAGAGACTAGGACAAGGAGCAATGGATTCAAGCTGCAGAAAAGGAGATTCCACTTGAACCTCAGGAAGAACTTCCTGATGGTCAGAGCTGTCCGGCAGTGGAATAGGCTGCTGCCTTGGAGTGTGGTGGAGTCTCCTTCTTTGGAGGTTTTTAAGCAGAGGCTGGATGGCCATCTGTCGGGAGTGCTTTGATGGGTGTTCCTACATAGCAGGAGGTTGGACTGGATGGCTCCTGTGGTCTCTTCCAACTCTATGATTCTATGATTCTATGATCTCTGTATTTAGGCTTGTTAGTGTTGACCAACATTATACCTGCACCCATCAATATTTATTTATATTTTACCTTCAAATGCCACAGTTCCTTAAGTTTTCGGATCACCTTTCTTTCTTGCAGGGTTGGTACCACTTTAAGGGCTTGCTGCTTAATCTCTAGGAAATGGCTGGGCTGGATGATGGGCCCTGGAGTCCTGGGCTATGTCTGGTGAGTCACTTCAGTGGCAGCTCTAGGTTGTAGGAGAGAGGCTTTGAGCAAGAAGTCTTCAGCAGTCTTGTCTTCCTTGGATTGGGTCTGCCTTATATTTGACCCTGCAACAATTACTATTTATTTGTTTATTTATTTATAATTTGGACAATTATTGGGTGTGTTCTGCATGCAACCTGTAGCCCATTCTCTTCTCTTAAACTATAGGATTGTTGTAAGACTTACAGCTTGATAACACACATTATTCAGATGTTTAGTATTATCATTATCTGCCCGCAGAACTCTCACAATAATCATGAAATTCTAATTCCCAAGTTTCTTTGTGTAGGAGGAAGCAGGGGGAAGATTGTCAGAGGATTTTAACATCAGTTTTATGTCAGTTTAAGGTTATAATGCAATATCCTCCCTTAATTGTATTTTTTTGTTCTGCCTTGCAGATTGGTAGAAGAATTACCACCTCTCCAAGTTGGCAGCTCTTAATGTAGCAGCTTCACTTATCACTGCTTATAACTGCTTGAATTGTTGCAAATCTTTATTAAGGGGCCAATTGAAGGCCAGATTTACTCCTTTTCTTCCCGACAGGCTATTCAGTCTAGAATTTCAGTGCTTCTGATATTCTAGAACAAGGGTAGAAAACAGAATCTGTAGTGAAAAGCTACCTCATTGCTGAGGACACCGTGTTTGGAAATTTAAAATAGGTCACTCAAAAGAATAATTGAGGTATTGATTTGTACAGTAGTTGAGATCAGTTGCAAGTTACCTCTGGCTGGAAAAAATCTATCCGTGGGGTCATAATGAGGGCCCTGGCGATTGGGAACTAATCGTACATCTTGAGCTTGCAAAAGGCACAAATTATAGCTGACTCCCACACTGGTGTGATAGCCTTCATTGCACCCTGGCGCTGGCTTGCTTATGAAAATCAGTGTTACGAAAGTCATACTGTTCTAGTCTGGAACAAATTGTGAAGTTAGCAGGTTGAAGAGTTTTCCTCTTTGAAGTGAGAAGCTTCAGCTCAACAATCTTGGCTGGGTGTTAGTGTGATAGAACTTTGATAGCTGGGGTTTTGATGAGACACTTTTGCAGGTCACTGCAGGCCAATAATTGGAGACCAGGATTCGAATCTGCACTTGGCCGTGGAAACCCACTGGGTGACCCCGGGCAAGTTAGACACTCTCAGCCTCAGAGGAAGGCAAAGGCAAACCCCTTCTGAACAAATCCTGCCAAGAAATCCCCATGGTAGGTTTGCTTTAGGGTCACTGTAAGTTGGAAACGAAGGCACAGAATAGCATCTCCCATTTCAGTTGTTCTTAATCTCACAGACTCCTACAAAAATCTGATGAAAGCTCTGTAACCCCCTTCCCCCCAGAATGTACACCAACACGGGCATGCTAAATTGTTCATGCAGTTTAATTTTATTCCATTGGAAGCTGATTCGTGTATACTAGCCTGGAATGAAGATGTTACAGTGAATACTTGAAAAGATTCAGATTCCAATCCTGTCAGTGCAACATGCTAATGTAACCACAGTAGCCTAGGCAGTGGCGGCAAGAAGAATGCAGTAGCCACCGTGGCCGTAAAGGAAATGCGGCATTGGAGAAATATCTATTTATGTTTGGCAGATTTTATCTGCTGTTCTTTCCTGTGCCGCACGGCCCTGGAAGAAGTGCACCTGCTAGTGGAGTGCACCAGCTATATTCTGTATTTTTTCTTGAAGTTCACAACAGCAGAAATGTTAAACATGACAGGAAGTACATGAAAGGGGAAAAAGTATGTCTGGTTCGTGGACTCCCTGTCCAAAATGCATTGGTGGATCTCCTAGAGGTCTGTGGACCTCAGGTGGAAAACTCCTGTCTTGTCCCAGTTACTTCTCGCTGCCGACCTGCCATGCACTTGAGTCCCTTGGCACTGACAAGTTACATAGTTCAACCAGTGATAGGAATTAACTAATTAAGGCAAAACTGTCAATTACGTTAGGATATTTGTAACAAAAAGGGACAACTGAATAAAATGTATTTTAAAATTTAATTGATTTTTCTTAATTTGGACTTCCAGCGTTAGTTCCAGAATTAAGTTATTAGTTAAGTCACTAAATAACTGTATGAGAGACTAACAAATTTTATATTTCCCAGCTGGTTCTTTAATAAATGCAAATAACTATAACAATCTTTTTTTTATTTTTTGTTCAGAATTAGAGTATAGTTATCTGTCATTGGCTAAAAATATATTCAAGGGTAACAAGGTTGGCCATACAGCAAAATACAATAAAATCTAGAATCCACAAGCGGTGGTACATTTATTGGCCCCGACAAGGTATTTTAAGCTTTGTAGTTGGCCCAGTAAAGTTATTGCTGCTTGTGGATTTTGGATTTTGTTGTGTGTCATTTGTTAAAAGATTTTAAACCAGTCTTAAAGGTAGTGTTCTTCTTTGCACCTAAAGAATAGTCGTTCTGCACTCTTTCCAACACTTTATAGGAGCTTGTCATCTGATGAGACAGAGACTGGCTATTGATATTTTTGCTGGTATTCACATGGGAATCAGTAAGCTAAAGAAAAGAGGAAGTTAAAGAGGTGAGATTATAAAGAAGAGAGGAAAAGAAGAGTTTTTGTAGGGGGTTTTGACAAATGGAGTTTTCAAAAATTCATGCAGCTGACGCTTTCTCTGTCAAGGTCAAGAAAGAAAAGTGGAGGCAGGGAGTAAAACTATGGATGGCAATTTTCATCTTCATTCTGCTAGGGCTTTTAACTTACATGGCAGTTTGGCGCAATTGTAGTAGTTAAGTAAGTTTAGTAGATGATGGGAATGCTGTAGATGTCATTTATCAGTTTCATTAGCAAACTGACTAAATGTGCAATAGAGGGAAACACAATCCAATGGATCCCTAGTTGGCTGGAAAATCAAGCTCAAAGTATTGTTATCAGTGGCTGTGCTTCAGATTGGAAGGAGGTCTCAAGTGGGAGCCACAGGGTTCTGTACCAGGGTCGAAGCTCTTCAATATTTTTATCAATGATTTAGATGATGGGGTGGACGGAATACTTATCAAATCTGTAGATGGTACAAAACTGGGAGGGGTAGCTAACACATTGGAAAATAGGAATCGAATTCAAAAGGGCTTTGATAAACTAGGAAACTGGGCTGAAATTAATAAAATGAAATTCAGAGACAAATGCAAACTTCTACATTTAGCCCACAAAAACCAAACACACAGGTATAGGCTCAGCGATACTGTATGTAGAAAGGACCTTGGGATTGATCATAAATTGAACATGAGCCAGCAGTGTGATGCTGCAGCAAAGAAGGCAAGTGCTATCTTACCCTGCATTAATAGAGGCATAGTTTCCAGGTCAAGAGAACTAATAGTCCCACTATATTCTGCACTGGTCAGGCCTCATCTGGAGTACTGTGTTCAGTTCTGGAGTACTGCCTCATTTTAAAAAAAGGATGTAGACAAGTTGGAGCAAGTTCAGAGAAGGGCAATGAGGATGTTGAGAGGTATGAAGAACAAAACATATGAGGAGAGGTTGAAGGAGCTGGTGGAGAGAAGAGTGAGGAGTGACATGGCTGTACTCTTTAGATGCCTCAAGGGCTGCCACAAAGAGGAGAGGGCAGGCTGGTTCTCTGCTGCCTCAGAGGGTAGGACCAGGTCTAATGGTTTAAGAGTTACAGGAGGGTAGATATTGATTGAACATTAGAAGGGACTGCTTGACAGTGAGAGAGCTTTGGCTGGAGTGGGTCTCCTTCTCTGGATGTCTTCAAAAAGAGGCTGGACAGCTACCTCCTGAAGATGCTTTAGCTGGAGATCCTATATTGAGCAGGGGGTGGGACCTAATGGCCCATAGGGCCCCTTCCAATTCTATGATTCTGTAAAATAGCTGCCACCAATAAATGCAATTGAATTCTGTTTTTAGCTGTTTAGCAGGTAATGTATCCATCCTGTTCTATAAATTTTCCAGTGCTGGGTTCATCCCCTGTCAAGTCAATGGGATGACAACTTCTTGAGAAATATGAAACATGTACAGTCATGAGTCTTCTTTGAGAACAAATGAGTACTGTTTGTTTTTGTAATGCTAAGCTCTTTATCCTGTCAAATCACCGTTTCCCCCCCTTTCTTGTCTGAAATATACCTCTTAATTTGTAGCTGAGTTGGCATAGGAATACAATAGGGAGGCAGATTATGGGTTGCCAAAGTTACTTTCCAGCAAGTAAGTACAAGAAAATGTGAAATGTTGTATGAAAGTTAGTCTTTCTTTAGGATTTTTTTTCCTCTCTCTCTTTCTCTTTCTCTCTAAACATTTTAGGCCAGAGACTTCAGAAAGTCACTCCAGTTGGGGAAAAAAAACAATTAGAAATACAATATATGAAATTCATAAGTCTGAAATACTAAATGCAAAAGCATAATTTTACCAAAACCTCCCAGTTTAACAGGAGTATAATTTGTTCACAGACTAATCTAACATTGATAGCTTGATATCAGTTGAAGTCTGATGTCACACTTCAACTGTGGTCCCTGGGTGGGCAACTTGGAGGCTGTGAAGTATCCTAAATTGCTCAGCGTAATGTAAAAGTTCTGCAGGCAGAATTCTGCTATGGCTCCCCCCACCCCCACCCCAGGACTCACGGTTTTGCTGTGCTAGCCCCTCCGAATGACCATTCTGTGGCCGGAGGAGAGTGAACTGGTAGTGATGGGATTGTTGACGTGGACTGATAAAATCTTCTGTTGAGATGTGCCAGGGTCCTGATGAAAGGTGTCCTTAGTCTATATCTCTTTACCAGCCAGGGAGTCGTCATTTGGGAAGGTTATTACAGGAAACCTGTGAGTTCTTAGAGGGAGAAGTGCTCTTTGGTCATTGCAGGTGGTGGAAGGCAATACCAGCTTCCACAATGACCAGAAAATACATACACAGGTGTACTTACGCTAGTGCATGTCACTGCTACCTTTCCCTCCTCTGTTGTTGGTATTATAGGAATAGGAAGAAATGCATACCAAGGACTGACTGTGGGAGGCCTTGATCTTCTGAATCCAAAGCCTTCTCATTCCCTCAGCTGAGAGAGTGTGACTTGCCAAAGGCCATGGCTGAGTAGGGATTCGCCCTTCCCCCCTGGTAACATTCAAGTCTGAAAAAATGGAATAAAATCCAAACTGGTGGGGATTATTGTGACTAACACTTGAAAAAAAAATTCAGCATCCTTTGTGTCAGCGTTGACATATTAGCTTTTTTTTTCAAGTGAAAAGAACTTGGAATAAAGGGTTTTTTTTTAAAGCCCCCAAGTTCTGTATTGCTGGAGTCATAGAACAGAACCCACAAACGTGAGACCAACTCGAAGAAAAACCTGTATGTCAAACTAACAATATCTGTGGGCCTTTGAAACGGAATATGGTGAAGGTCGTCTTGCATGTAACCTTTCTCCAAACCATTGAAGGCAGTGGTTATGAACTTTTGAGCTTACGGGTGTTGGACTGCACTTCTCAGAAGAGGAGTTTCAGACTTACTGAAAAAGATTCTGAGAGTTGTAATACAGCATCTGAGAAGCCAAGGTTCTCAAGGAGTTTTAGTCCAACAATATCAGAAGACCCAGATTAGGAATCTCCTGGTTTAGGGCTTTGGATGTCATTTCTACCACTCTGCGCTGGGCTTCTAAATGACTCCAACTTGAGCTGATATGAATGCTGCAACTGTCCTGCACTCATCTGTATTTGGCTTTTGTACCACTTCTGGTCCTTATAAGCAGCCATGTGGAGAGAGTGTTTGAGTAGTCTAACTGGGGTATCACATTAGTAAGATTGGTAAGGTCTTATCTTTCCTCAGTAGTTCCACGTTGTTCTTTAACTCTCCCATATAGGAGAGAATCCTCGATCCTTAACCCTCTCCCATGTGATGTTCCTGCTATCCTCTTTTCGGAATGATCTCTCCAAACCAACTGCTTCCATTCCCTCTGTAACCCAATATCTCGTCTCCAAATTCCACGTTATTTGAACTAGGGTTTCTGTGCCTGTTTGCTCTAACACAGGAACATGGAAGCAACTGTTTATTGAGTCAAACTGTTGGTCTGTATTCTTGGAATTGAGTAGAAAAAACTATTTTGCAAGGCTTGTGACAATTAAAGGTCCACTTAGAAAGTAATAGTTTTTATAAAAGGAGTGAAGTTTTACGGCCTATTTAGATAACACAAAGTTTGAAAAAGTTAAATTTTGAACTGCAGCTCCCACAAATCCTCAGCCAGTACTCATGTTATGAGTACTGTAGTCCAAAAGTAGCATTTGCAAATTCTGAAATAATACAAAAATAAACAAAGTATACATTCTATCTTCTGTTTCAAGTGGGGACACATCAAAGCAACACCAAGTTACCAGTTTCTGTTTTCTCAGAGTAACTGGGGATACTGAAGCACAGTAGTTGTGGTTTTGCTTTTACTTAATTTGGGCTGGGTTTTTCCTTTATTACTGTGTCTGCAACCATAGTTTCGTTTCATTTTTCAAGTTTCTTGGCTATAATAATCTTTAGATTGCATTTCCTTTCTTTATGCGTACTGTGGATGTAGAAGCTTGATACTGCATGCAGGACTTCTTTATTGACTCAGGACAATTTTGTGTTTCTGGGGTCTCTCAGTGAAAAACCTGAGCCGTTGGGGCACTTGGAAAAAGGCGACATACAAGCCTCTTCCCCCAATCCTCAGCTCTTGACAAGACTCCTTGTGTTCGAAACGGGTAAGAAGTTCATTTGTGGCCAGAGAGATATTGGTTCTGCATGTGGTAAGCAGGTGATTGACTGAAAGGGCACTTCGAAAGGATTATGTAAGAGGGCCATGAAGGGCCAAGTTCAGCATGAGTCACGTTGAAGCTGTCACCTAGACAGGGGGGAAATATCTGGTGTGACAAATGGATTCAAATGTGGACCGGGAGACAAATTAAAACTTGTGGAGTATTGTATTTTGTTTGACAAATGTACAAGGCACTGGATGAGGTATATGCAATGGGGAAAGAAGACTTTTTTTTTTTAAAAAAAGAATGATCCGTAGTAAACTGGAAGATGGCTGTTCCTTTTTGATGCAAATAGTTTGTGGGTTTAAACTGTACACCCCCCCCCCCCAAAAAAAAATATCAGTGTTACTCAGTTGGGTTGTTTGTTGAAGCTGGATTTAGTTTTCTTCTAGCGGTTTTCTTCTGATCTTTGCCAGGCCGGAAAGATAAAGTGATAGACAGAAGCTGACATCTTGCTATTGAAATTCTGAGTCTTGGTTGATCATGGGAAACCCCCCTGACTTGCTGGTGTTGGCATGATTTGATATAATTGAACTTGAAGAAAAAGGGTGATAGCTGCGACACATGCTCTGAAACAAGTGTGAGGTTTTTGTGGTCCTCCAAATGTTTGTGAACCATAGCCCTCATCAGCCATCATGGCCAGGGGGGTGGATGATTGGAACTGCAGTCCAATAACAAATAAAGGTCCTTGTGCATCTCATCCATGTTACAGAACGTGCGTGTTGTTAGTTGCCATCAAGTTGACTTCAACATGTGATGACCCTGTGATTGCGTGATCTGCAAGTCATCTTGTTATCATCAGGCATGTTTAGGTCTTGTAGACTCAGGGCTGTGGCTTCCTTAATTGAGTCTATCCACCTGTAATGCAGTCTTCCTCTTTTTCTATTATCGTTTATTTTATCGAGCATTGTTATTTTTCCTAATGAGTCATGTCTTCTCATGATATATCCAAAGTACAGAAGTCTAAGTTTGGTCATCTTGGCTTTTCGGGAGAGTTCGACTTGATTTGCTCTTTGTTGCTTGTGACTGTCTGTGGTACCTGCAGAACTTTGTTCCAGCACCACTTTTCAGATGAGTTGATTCTTTTCTCACCAACTTTCTTTAGTCTCCAGCTTTCACAGCTGTACGTAGAAATCAGAAATATGATGGCATGGGCAATCCTGACTTTGATATTAAAAAAATGTGGTGCATCATTACACTTGTGTGTTCTATGCCACTCAGAATTTTTACTACCATTTTGGTGAATCAGGGAGCACCTTTTGAGATTTGGGAGAACTTTGGACATGTCTTAGAGGGCTTAGACCTGAAGCAAATTCCTGGAAGTGAATGGCATACCTGAATCAATACTCTGAGGTGCATGGATAATGCTCATCAGTTCCATAGACTGGAAAATAGACCTATTTTACAAATGTGCAGCTAACAATAACCAGTTGGCAAGCCAATGTACTGGACTTTTTATACTCATGCTTAGTAGAACTGAGGTACAAGCAACGTGGCCATCCGTGATGTAGTTACAGCAAGTGGGAACTGAGCCACTCTCTTGGGAGTAACAGGTCCAGTGTTTTCTAGTTACCTTTAAAAGTTTATCTAAATTGCATTTTCAGAAATGATTTCACTTGAATTTTTCAAGTTGTCTCCCATTCCCTTATCAATTCTAAGGTTCTTTCTGAAATAAGAAAATAAACCATAAACAGAGTAACACAAGCAGTTACTTTTCAAGCACTTTTGGTGAATTATTTGAAAAACAGTTATGGAGTAATTATTTATTTATGTGATTATTCCATTTTAATTCCACCTTTCTCCTTATGTGGAACCCAAGGAAACAAATTTAACTAAAACCATAATAATAAAATTAAAGCGCAATTAAAAAACAACAACACCATTTTAAAAATAATAAATTACTATACATTTTTTTTAAAAAATATACAGAAGTTATTTTGAAGGGTCCTTGAAAGGAATTACTCATTAAAGCCTATTTGAACAAAAAGTACTTTGCCTGCCGATAAAAGGAGCACAGAGAGGGGGCCAGGCTGGTCTCCTATGGAAGAGAGTTCCAGAGGTTGGGAGCAGCCACTGAGAAGACTCTGTCCCATGTCCCCACCAAATGAGCCAGGGATGGTGGTGGGACTGAAAGAAAGCCTTCCTGACGAACTTAAGACGCTGGTGAGTTCATATAGGGAGGTGGTTGTCATTAAAACTTGGGACTCTCTTATTACTTATTTAAGATGGGGAGACCTAGCGATAGCTGGTTTTCTAGATTAGATTTGAGCATGTAATTGAAGATGGGTAATTGAGACTGAATAATTAAGAGTAGTTTAAACAATATTTTGTTAGTGTTGATTTTTGTTACTGAATATAGACCGAACATATAGCGATTTAATGCTCAAACAACAAGAAAATGGAACTGTAAGAATTACTTCTAAGATGAGATCTGGTAAATTTGATAATGGAAAGTATAATATAATGGAAACCTGATAAAGAAGAAAGTAGCTTATGTCATGGAATGTATAAAGTTTGATGTGTTGAATGGATGTATAGATGAGGTATGAATATCTATTTGTTTGTCTTTTGTGTTTTAATGCATTAAAAATAAAAAAAAATGGAAAGTGGTTGTTGTGGTGGTGGTGGTGGTGTGCCTTCAAGTTGTTTCTGACATATGGCAACCCACAGGCAAATTTATCATGGAGTTTTTTTGAGGCTGAGAGCCTGTGATTCACTCAAGATCACTCAATGGGTTTCCATGGCCAAGTGGAGAATCAAACCGTGGCCTCCAGGGTCATAATCCAGTGATCAAACTGGTGCGTCACACTGTATCTGAAATAGTCCGGACCTAACAAGTACAGACTGCTTTTAAAAAATAACTTTCCAAGCTCTGTGTGTGCCCAGGTGCACGAATGAAAAGGGGGTGGCTAATTCCCCTGAAACAGATGCAGGAGGCCCTTTCCTTTTATCTTTTCAATTTGGGTATTGACAGTGAACCTTTAGGATAACCAAAACAAGGCATTGTAAGAAGATGAAGGCTTTTTCAGGAAAAATTGCTGAAGGTCAGAAAGCCTTTGCTTTAATCAAATGTCAAAACATTTCACCAACTCGGGTTACTCCCTGTACAGTCTGCTCTTGTCCTGCTTTGCTATAAATAGCTGTTGTGTGGGCTTCTATAGCTTTAGGTCAAGAAACTCTCTGTCCATTAAGAACTTCCCACCTGTTTCGGTGGAGGAAACAGAATACTTTATGTTTCAAGTATGATTAGGACTGCAATTTCTATTGAATTTAATACTGATACCACATACAGGCTGGGGCTCTATGTATCTGTGCACCTGTGCATAGTTTCATCCTGAATTAATTGGAACAGGTATTGATTTGACACCTGGTCTTACATGAGGTTCTGTGATAACAAAATCCCCTGAAGTTCACCATCTGTTAGCCCTTCTGAAGGTGGGCATACTTTGATATCTTCCAGTAACTTTTATAAAAAGTATGTGAGCCCTTCCTGCTTTAAAGGAATAACACTAAGGTAGAATCTTTGCCCCAGGCGTGCTGCATCTTTATTAAGAATTATAGAGTCTTAAGGTTGGAAGGTGCCAACAAGGGCCGTCTGGTCCAACCCTTGCCGTATACAACTGCAGCACTCTTGAAAGATGCTCATCTCTGTTTAAAGATCTCCAAAGAAAGTCTACTACCTTCTGCGGCTGTATATTCCACTCTTGAACAGCTCTTGTAGTGAAGAAGTCTTTTCTACTGTTCAGGTGGAATCTCTTCCTTTATCATTTGAAGCCACTGGCTCATGTTCTAGTATCTAGAGCAGCAGAAGACAACCTTGCTTCATCTTCTACATGATATATTAGCAAGTTTTGTTTTCCTGTGGATGTTTTTTGTAAGTAGCTTCTTCCTAGCTTGGGTTTCATGTTGAATTTTGCTCAGAATGTAGATTAGCTCTTTCGTTCTTTCATTCTTTCATTCTTTGTTTGAAGCGGATAATGTAGACACGGCATTTTGGATGAAGAAATAGCAAGAACACTGTCAGTCTTTCATCCAGATATGGGAAGGTGGTTGGAAAGATCCAGGGTACTGCTCATGAATTCTCTGTGGTCAAAGTGCTGGAGGCTTCTGGTTGCTTCCTGTGGCAGCTGGAATTCGCTGCCAGTGGGGCCATGAATTTTAGTCCAAACTTCACTGGACATTTTTTTATTATTATTTTCAGACCTAAACCCAGAGTAGTTTCACCACCCCACTACCGTGGAAGTCACCATTTGCCACTGTGTTCTGGGCTTATTTTTGAGCTCCTTACCCTGCCTCCCTTACATGACAGAATACACTGAAATGGGACTTTCAGAAGGATGACTTATTCCAGTATGAATCTTTCCATATTTGCAATCTTAGTTGAAGTTCCTAAACACACATTAAGGTTGATAATGGAGGCAGAGAGTTTTGGTAATGGTACTCGTGATGCTCCTCCCTGTGGCTGCTTGCTTTGCACTCCCAGTAGTGAATTCTAGGCACTAGACCAAGGCGATTTTTTAAAAAAATTAGCCAGACTTTGAATGAGCAGTGATTTAGCTGTGAAGATTGTTAGTGTTAGATTCACTTGGGAATTTTATAGTGTTCTGTGCTGCTGTTTAGTTCCCTGAGAGCATTTTAATGTTTTAATGAATTTATACTGGCCAGTGACAGGTGGTGATTTCCATGGCCATTCCCACACTAGGCTGTTATAGCGCTATTATTCCACTTGCAACATCCTATGGAATCCTGGGGTTTGCAGTTTAGGGAGGGGCCGGCCGGCCCCTCCCAAAACTGCAAACCCCAGGATTCCATAGGATGTTGCAAGTGGAATAATAGCGCTATAACAGCCTAGTGTGGAAATGTCCCATGTTGTTGGGAATGGATGCAATCTGAAGTTTTAGTCTGAACTGTAAAGGAGCTGTTTAAGTTGTTGCACTTGTTTTGGTGATTCAGTGCCTCTAATAACAGGGAAGCCACCAGGAGCCACTTGATTCCGGTTTGCTCATTGCTGTAAGTCATTTTGGAGTTTGCAATAGAAAGCTTGGTACAGAACATTTTACAATAAAATAAAAGTAGTTTTTGACAGGGCAGGAAGATTTCATGTTGAGAGGGGAGTGTCTTGTGTGGAGGGGAAAGACAAGCATCCAAACTTTTGTGTACACACAGACTAGCTTTTTGGGATTGTGGCTGACATCTTTGCTTTGATTGTGGCTGACACCCTATGCTTTCAGTTTAATTTTAAATCTTAAAATGCTCAGTTCAACCTTGCAGTTACAGTCGACATTCCATTTTGCATTGACATTTTGCAGAGGTTGGGGAGCAAAACCCCCGTGAAAGTGGGAAAACTGTGAATATGAATAAAAATTGCGAACACTCTCTTTTTTAACCTGAGATAACCTTTCTCTAGGAATCTTTAGGTCCTCCAACATGACTCTGTGGTCAACTTTTGGCAGACGTTGACCACAGATCATGCTGGAGGACCTAGAGATTCCTAGCGAGAACATATTCATCAAATCCATGAATCATCAAATCCATGAAAGGGAAACCAGTGAGTGTGGAGGGCTGACTGTAATACTCATTGGGTACCATTTCCAGTATTGGTAAGGTTTAGTGTGGGTACATGTGTTTTAACTAGTTGGTTTATCACTGTCAGATAGCTAGCCTACATTTGGCTTTTCTGTACGTATTTTCTGTGGTGCTCTGTTCCTCTTGGGGCTTCATCTAAGCAGTTCCATGGCAGTGGCTATTGGGTATTAAGGAAAGTTATAATACAAAGCTTTTGAAATACCACCATACAAGAACTCATGCACAATTGTCTTTTCCCCCCTACTGTTGACTGAGTGCCTAAAAAACAGTCTCTCCTGAAATTCTATTTCAACCCGTTTTTGAAAGCCATCAGTAATTGTCAGTGAACTGCAGCTTATTCAGCTATTGTTAATTCCTGTTAGCGTAATGTTACAGTCGCCATGGAGGTAAAGCTATTTCTAATGGTTGCATTTTATAGTCTGAAATGATGCCTCTAATGTTGCAGAGATCTGCATACTCCATGAGCATATTTACTCTTGCATGCAATTCTACAGAGATTTATTATACTTCATTGAAATACAGTGCAGGACTGGGATCTGGTTTTAACATTTTGACCACTCTTTACATGTGGTCCTATAGACACTTAAGTGGAAGTAATTCTGATTGAAGTAATTGAGGTTTAGATCCAAGTAAGATGTGCAGTGCACTGTCTTGGCTACAATCTTGTGTATCTTTATTTGGGACTAAGACCCTCTGAACTCAAGGGGGCTGATGTCCATGGGTATAATAAAGGCTTGTTACAACTTCTTAGGCTAAGTTTCGGAAAAGTTGAGGTTATTCATCTGTAAAGTGTATCCCCTACTGGAAAGAAAACCTCACAATTTCTCAATATTTTGTATTGATTCTTTAGAACATTTCTTTTTTATTCCTATGTAGAACAGGATTGTGAGAATACGAAACATACTATCTTTGTTTGCAACACCTGGTACATTATATTAATCAATGTTAATTAGGTGACTGAGCAGGTTCCCCCTTTCAACATACATTGTTTGTATCTATAGAAACTACAGATTATAACCTCTGTTTCTGTTGCATAAACAGTGCCCTTCCAGAGAAGTTGCTGTAACATGCATATGTAACATATAAAAACATAGAATGTTTCTGTGTTTTGGAAGAATGGCAGCTGTTGGTTTTCATGTCAATAAAGTAGTGAATCTACCCGGACTTTAATCTGAATTTTAAAGGAGCTATCAGAAGTACTGAACTTTGCCCCCTCTTCCATATAGGTTCAGCACCTTAGTTTTTTTAAAGTTCAAAACCTGGAGTGGATTCATTGCCCCGCTAACATGGAGTGGGGCAATGGATACATTGCTTTGTGACTGTTGTTTTGACAATAGTTCATATGTGGGTGGTTGATCAGCTAAAAGCTCAGAAGAGTTGTTGAATCAGGTAACATCTCTAATTACAACCCTGTAAATAGGCCCTCAAAAATAATTAGCCTGCATGTTTTTTACTGTATTAAATGCCTGCATTCCCCTGCTGATAGCAGAGGAAGACTCATCCACTGCCAGCACGGAAACATAGGCGGCTGATCTAGCAAGCTAGGAGGGACAGGTTGGAACAATTTATCTTCTTCTCTTCCAGTCTCGAGCTTGGAAAGTTTCTTGTAAGAAGTAATTCATTGCTGTTACTCATTACAATGTAAACCCAAAGTAACTAATTCCATTGTTTTTTCTTTCTTTCTATTCTTTATTACTGGGGGGAGGAAAGAAATTAGGACTGCTAAGTAAATTGTATAGGACTTGAAAAAAATCCTGTTAAAAAGCTTCTTAAAATGCTAAGCTAAAACATAACTTGAAAATGTTACTTGTTATACCAACAATGAATGACTTTGTTCACACTTGCCGTTTCTGCAGTACACTCTTATAGCGTGATTATTCCACTTTCAACATCCTATGGAATCCTGGGGTTTGCAGTTTAGGGAGGGGCCGGCCAGCCCCTCCCTAAACTGCAAACCCCAGGATTCCATAGGATGTTGAAAGTGGAATAATCACACTATAAGAGTGTAGTGCGGAAATGACCACTAACTGAGTTGAGGGTGGTTACAGGGACTATACAGTCTCTTCCTGTTTCTGGGCACAGTTCAAAACGCTGGGGCTCTGAGATACTTCATACTGGCCCTTCTCTCAGTCCCTCTACCTTCATTTTATGAAGATGCATATAGTGCTTTATCAGTAGCTGCCCCAGAATTCTTGAATTTCCTTCCTAGGAACGCTAAAATTACCTTCTCCTTTCCATTCTCTGTTGTTGTTGTTTTTTTTTAAAATTGTGATAGGTTTTGAATGACTTACAATTTTTAAAGAAAGGTGTTTCTGTCTGGTTTTAATTGTACCTTTAAAAGCTGCCTCTCACTGTTCTTCACTCCATGTTTAAAATTGTTTTAAAATGTTGATAGCTTATTACCATGTTAATGTTGTATGCTTTTTAACTATATTGCAATTTAATTTCTAAGCAGCCTTAAATCTTGGTTGGGGGTGGAGGAAGGCGAGGTATAACTGAAGATGATGATGGTACTGGTGAAGATGATGGAAAATCTCCCTGCCTCCAGCATAGCCCATGACAGGGCACTAGGTTGATTGGTCTTGCTGCTTCCAATTTTCTGTGCCACTCTGCTTTGTTTCTATGCTGATTATGGAAGAAAAGACTTTCCTTCTGCCATGGCAACCCCAAAAACCCACAGTGTCAGAGGGATGGCTTCTTTCTTTCCAACCCCCTTGGCTATATGGAATTCCATGTCCTTCCCTGCATGGAATTCCTGGTTGCCATAGGTGACCAGGGACATCACTGAGCACAAAACTGCTCTCATATTGGCACAGTCCCTGGCCGTCATTATCCAACGCATGTATTAAAAGGCTGCAAACGATGAATACTGTGGGAGGAAAACAGGTTGCTAATAATCATTTGGTAACCACAGTGTTAAACAATATTTAGTTATCATAAGAACATAATGTGAAAGAGCTTGTTGTGGATCCTTCTCCTGGGAGAAAAGGCTCGGTTCTTCTCCCGTTCTTTTTTGCTGAACAATATTTACCTTGGGTCTGAAGAACATACACTTCTTCTTAAACAAAGGCACACCTGCTATAGTGAAGCCTTTTTTAAAAAGTCACCCTCTGTCTTTTTTTCCCCCTCCTTTACAGTTTTGTCCCTTTGCAAAGCACTCATCTGAGGGAATTGCTGACGGCTCATGAAAGATGTTTGAATGAATAAGGCAAAACAGCAAGAGCCTCCCATCAGCAGCACAAATAGCAATCAAGTCTCGAAAAACATGTGTGGAACTGTTGATGAGTAGCACATGGCTTTGGAGTGGAGGAGGAAAAGGAGGAGGAGGAGGCGGGAGGGCGCAGCTCTTCCAGTTTACAGTGAGATCCGAAGGACTTAATGCCTATAAGAAGAGCGATGCTAACGCAGAGCCCGGCGGCTCTACCGATGTGGCCAAACAAGGCAGACCCAGCAGCTACCTGACCGGCAGGAGGGACGACAACACTCGCTACTCGGAACTGCACAGATCTGTCTAACTTGTTGTGTGAGAAGAGCGAGAGAAGGACCCAGAAGCAAAACAGAATTTAAAATGCCAGCTAAAGGCAAATACTTTTTTAACGAAAGCGAAGGCTGCAAGATAGCTGACCCTCTGTATGAGAAGTACCACTATTCAAGTCAACAGCATCCGCTGCTTTTCTTCTTGCTCTTCATTGCCGTTGCCTATTGCTTGACCCTCATCGTAGTTCTCGTCAGCTGCGATGTGAGTATACGCCGCTGCTGCTGCTGCGCTTGCTTTCTTCGGCTTTGGGCTGCAGCCCAGAAGTACTGGCACTGAAATGCAAAGGGAGTCGAGTGAGATGGGGCATCAGACACGTCGCTTTACAATTTGTGCATTCATTCGCAGCAGCCGATAATCCTAGACAAGAATGACATCAAAGTAGAAAATTGGATTCTTCCACATAATGGAGGGTGGGGGAAGCTTGACTCAGGTGCTGCTTATCTTAAAAGAACTCTAATTCCAGGGTTAAATCTAATTGTTACTGAAATATGAAACTCTCAGTGGAAACTGTTAATCAGTGCCAAATGATGAAGCTGTGAAACTTGCTTTGTAAAATGTGATGAGTTTCAGAGTTATACTTTTGCATTGGCAGTACAGTATAGCATTAATGGTATGACATAGGCTATTCATGCAAAAGGTCCCAGGTTCAGTTTTTGATATTTCCATTAAAAAGATCGGGTAGTAGAAGATCTTCAAGTCGTGTCCGACTTACAGTGATCCCAAAAGAGAACCTATCGTGGAGTTTTCGTTCCAAGATTTGTTCAGACGGGATTGGCCTTTGCCTTTCTCTGAGGCTGAGAAAACGTGACTTGCCCAAGGTCATCCGTCCCAAAACTGAACCTGGAATCTCATATGGTGATAGGAAAGATATTTTCCTTGAGATTCTGGAGAATAGAGTAAATCAGTGGTGACCGTAACATAGATCAGGCCCTACTAGTAGATCTTTGGCTGATTAGCAGTAGATCAGTAAGGCTTTTTGACTCACAACTGTAACAACACCAAAGTGACTCCTTCATACCTTAAGTAGGTACAGCTGAATTGAAGAAAGCATGAAGTAACTAGGAATTTGTTTTTGTAAGGAAGAATTATGAGCTGTTTTCATTTCTTAGAGCAGGTTCTTGGGCTTGTGATGACTTAAGTCTAAATGTATGACTTTTGATTGTTGTCAGAGTTCTGCTGCACACACGCACCAGCGGAACAGATATAGTAGTTCTGTGTTCTGATTGGTTCAGTACTGCAGATTGCTTTGAAATCGTATTGTCAAGTTCATGGCTGGATAACTTTTGCTTTATCTTTCACAGGAACCTCGTGATCACCTTGCCTTTGTCATTACAGTCAGCATTGCTCTCATGATCTTTATAATCATATATGTGCTGGTTTATATTGAATACTTCTTTTGGTGCCAGCTGGAACTGTTTGCTGTCATAATTTGGGTCTGCTTGCTGGCCATAGGATATGTGTCTATATTTGACAAGATAAATACTTCTCAACTTTCTGCATGGGAACAGGTATTTATTGTGTCTATTAATCTGTATTTCAGTCTCCATCCTCCATAGATTTCACTTGCTTACAGGAATCTTCTCCAACCTGGTGTCCTCAGGCTGTTCTGGACTATATATCCTGTCATCTCTGACCATTGGTCATGCTTTCTGGGTCTGATAGGAACTGTAGTATGAAACCATGTTGGAGAAGGCTGGCATGTGGTCTCTGTGTTCACACCAATTTACCGTTGGGATAGATCAGGTTCTGAGATGGTGACTGGTGGAAAGTTACCCACTGATCTGAGTGGCATTCTGTTCACTGTATGTAGTGCTGTCTGTCTCTTCTGTGTTTATTTAAAATCGTTTTTAAAATCCATGTTTAAAAGAAATGAAATGACTTCAAATTTAAGTCTGTCTGGATCTCCCTAGATGATGCTCATTATGCAAATAGGCATGGTTAATTACCTGCGGGGTGGAGAATCATTTAATTATGACATCAATTTGCAAAACTAATACTGCTCTGATTGTAAGCAATTAGGGGCAGCATAGAGAGTTACAGCTGTGGGTGTGCCTTAGAGAAATGTTATGTAAAACTTGGGGGAGAGAAGGCCTGCCTGAAATGGAGGATAAGAATATGCACAATGCCCTTATGCATGTTTGCGTGTGACTGAACTTGATTATTTGGTATCTCTGGCTTAGAGACAGGTAACATCATAAAAGGTACAAAATATGTCATGCTAAAACGAGCATGTAAGCATAGGAAGTGGCTCTTATTGCAGGTTGTTTGAACATAAACATCTGTGAGATTATCAGAATCAGAGCATCTTGCATTACCCTTTACAAGGACAAACGTATTTTATTATATTGTGCTTATATCTCATATTTCCTTTGAAGAATGTCATGAGAGTTCTCTTTTCCCCTTCCATGTTCTCCTAAGAAATGAGTTAGGTCCATGAAGGGGAGGGACAGTGAACAAGAAAGTTGCAGTGGGACATCCAGAGACCTCAACAGAGATTTCAGCATAAGTTTCTCTGGACCTACTCCAGGACTCTGGCCATTGGCATCATCCTAAAATTTAGCATATTACTATAGGAGAGATAGTTTTTTCACTTTTCGTGTGATATGTACACCTTTGCTGCGAACTGAGGACTGCAGTTTAATGGTGTTCATGGGGAGTGATTTCAGGTAAAGCTATAAAAAGGTTCTATAGAACATGTGTAGGCAGAAGGTAGATTGTGATCTCCTGGAAGATCTTGGAGTAATTTGTAGCAGACCAGCAAAGGTTTCTAACTCCCAATGGTTGAACAGTAGCAACAGAGGGACTCCGCTTTCCCCCAAAGTTAGGGAGCTGGAATGAAGAAAATGGAAAAGAGTGGGTAAGACCAGGAGTGATAGTAAAGCAAGTTCTGACCCGAAGCACCCTACTCCTTAATTTTATGTATTTTTGCCCCACAGCGTCACTGTTTTGCACCTGACTGTGTTTTGGGAGCAAAGAGAAAAGTAGGTCTTGTAAGTCTGCCCATATATATGCCCACTATATGTGGCTGGACAAGATTTGGCATTGTTTCAGCATGTAGCCTGTAGAATCCTAGAGTCCACGAATGAGATTTGATGCATAGTAGGGAAGGGCAGTGGGTTCAGTTTCCGGTTGCACTTGATGAATCACACTGTCTGTACAAATTCATACCTACCTATGAGTAGGTGTTGATCAGAGATCTTAAAACAAAACCATCAAAGTAGCTGACAGAACTGTTCTAAGGAGACTAATTAATACTTACTCTGAGCTAAGAGACTAAAACAAGACAAGACAGATTTGTTCTTTGGAAACTTCCAGTCCTGCCTGCTATTGTTCAAACTATAGTAAAACAAAACAACAGAGTTTGTGTGTGTCATTATATAGACTGGCAGATTTATTTCGAGGTAAGCATTTGTAGGCACCTTAAATAATAAATTTCTGTGGATAGTATCCAGCGTTGCAATTGCACCACAGAAACAGCTTCCACAGGTAGGAAAATGGCTATTTCGCCTCTTTCGTGCAACTTCCCATGTATTCTAAAAACCTGCTCTGGAAGGTTGATAAAGGCTCTGGAACATATTTTCAAGGCTGGAGAGGGATGCAAAGGGGAGGGGATAAAAATCCTGGTACTATTGCAGGAGCCTTGCTGGTTAGTATATATGTTCCCCCAGGTTGCTTGTTGACTTATGGCGATCCCATTAATTTCATAGGGTTTTCTTAGCCCAGGAATACTCAGAGGTCGTTTTGCCAGTTCTCTCCTCTTAAATATAGTCTACAGCACCTGATTTTCATTGGTGGTCTGCGAGCTAAGTACTAACCAGAGCAGGCCTTGGTTAGTATCCAAGATCAGATGGGATAGTGTTGCATATAGACAGCCGGATATAAGACATGGATTCTCAAGCTTTTGTCCTCCAGATGTTTTGGATATCATCTCCCAGAATTTCTCACCTCTGATCTTGTTCCAAGTATCTAAGGGATCAAAGGTGGAGAACTGAGGGTCTAAAAGGCACCGCAGCTAATAACTACATTAGGAGTCAAACAACAACCTTGCTATAAATCATTGAGTACATTACAACCCAGAAGTGGTATCTTTTTGTGACTACAGTTACCACAGTCCTTCATGCTGGCTGGGAGATTCTGTGTGGTTTTTGTCCAAAAAAGTAACTTTTCCAAGATCTACAGTAGATCCTCAACTGTGTTGTTATTGCCCCTGCTTTAGGAGTACCTTTCATTTCATCTCTGCCTTGCTGGAATTGTGTCATAGTGTATTTGCCTTTATGAAAAAACCTGTTTTCCTACCATATTTCTGATTAATAGATTGACTTGTATGTTCCTTGGCCATTTATATGAGGAGAATTTGTGCAATATATGTTTATTTTATATAGTTATCTGAACTTTTATGAATATTGCTCCTTTTATAACTTCTGCCGTTCTCTTGAAATCTTTATCTCATGAGTTTTGACAATATCAAAACACTGATCCTCTCCTTCTTTCACAGGTGCCATTTTTTCTGTTCATAATCTTCACGGCTTATACCATGTTGCCCTTTGGAATGAGAGATGCTGTAATTGTCAGCACTATTACGGCACTATCCCATATTATAGTCTTGAGCGTTGCTGTAGTGGAACACAACAAGCAAAATAAGCAAACCCTTGTATTTCAGGTAAGGCAATGAAATAATTGATAGTTTAATTAGAATTGTAATACACAACTGATTAGCCAGATTTATTTTTTTAAAATATAGTTGATCAATTAATCTAATGACCAGCTAATTTATTAGCACTCTTAAGAAAAAGTTAACGGGCTATATCCCAATTTTTAGTCCCATCTGGAGTAGACATGGACACGGCTCAAAGATATGAGCACAGTTTCAATGAAGAAGCAGGCACTTGCTAAATTAGATCGTGCCTGCTGATGATACTTGTTTGAACTAATGGATTAACCTTTTCTCGGGGAAAGGGAGGAGTCTTGTTTAGGGGAAAAAATGGTGGGAATGACATGCAAACTCTGAATTTGTGCAGAGTTATTAAATTAAAGCAGTGTTTGCTGATGAGAAAGCCAAAGCCGTCCTCCGCAGTATTATAACTTGCGCTAAATTCCAGAGAGAATATTTGGCTTTTCATGCAAAGGGTTGGGTGTGTTCCTAAATTATTTGGAAAAAGGAAAAAGAAGTTCCCATGGTTTTGTAACAGTGAAGACTGTGCATATCTTGCACCACGCCATTGAATTTTCACAGTTGTTTGGCAGGCATCAGTGGTCTAGTCATGCAGCCTTTAAAATCTGATAAACAGCTCAGCCTAAAGGGGCAAAGGCTCCCTGATTCAGGATCCACATAGTTTAGGTGTGTGCGTCATGTCTTGGTGAGTGAGGCCACTCATTTCCTTTCCCTAAATGAATGTTTCTTGGTCCAGCTGATGCAACCCGTCTTTTTATTAACACTTTGCTTTCCCTTCTACTCTTGGGAATCTGTCATCAGATTTACAGGGAAGGGTTTTTCTCTGAATGTTGATGACTAACTCATATACTGAAGGACCTTTTCCATGTCTGAACGCTCCTGTTTCACCTTGAGTTGCATTAGAGTAACTCCAGTGCTTTTAAGAAATAAATTCCATTTAAAATTCTACCACAGCATTCACACACTACTTGGCAGATCATGAAGAAATTGTTGTTGTTGTTGTTTGCCTTCATGTTGTTTCCAGCTTATGGAAACCCTAAGATGGACTCTAGAGTCCAGGATTCAAATTCCTGTCCAGCCATAGAAACCCACAGGATGATCTTGGGGCAAATCATACTCTCTCAGCTTCAGAGTAAGGCAATGGCAAACGTTCCTCTGAACAAATCTTGCCAAGAAAACTCTGTGATAGGTTTGCCTTAGGGTTGCCATAAGTCGGAAATGACTTGGAGGCACATGACAAGTGTGAGATGCCACCAAGATCCCCATCATCAGCTGCCCTGCTCAGGTCTTGCAAACTCATGGCCATGGCTTTCTTAGTTGAATTAAACCACCTGTAGTATGGTCTCCCTCTTTTCCTACTGCCTCCCATTTTGCTGTCATTGTTGTTGTTTCTTACTTACGATGACCCTAAAGTGGACATGGGGTCTTCTGGGGTGAGAGTGTGTGTTGTGCCCAAGGTCACCCTGTGGGTTTCAATGGCTGAGCGGGGAATCGAACTCTGGTCCCCAGAGTTCATCCAACCACTCAAACCACTACACCATGCCTGCTCTCAGAAATATAATATTGAAATGTAATTGAATTAAAAGCAATGTAGAAACACTTCGGCAAAAATGTGTAGCACCTGTCTGTTGAAAGCTCCTTCCTCAGGAACCAATCAGTTGACCAAAATGTGCTTGAATAAAAAGATCTTTGCCTGCCTTCAGAAAGACAACAGGGAGGGGCCGGCCTGGCTTCCCTTGGAAGGGGGTTTCACAACTGTGGAGTGGCCACCATCCTTGTCTGTGATGATGCTTTCTCCCTCACTTGGAGACCTCTTCGGTCGCATGAAATGACCTGGGTGGACAAGTGTGAACCAGTTGAGAAGGGAATGCTTTCTGTAGGCTTTTCTTCAGTCTGCCAGTCATGGTCTGGGAGGAAACTGCATCTGAGTTTAGCCTTCTGCTCTTGGCTGGATTTCAAAGGCTGGAGACTGATGGTGTGTTTTCCTTTTTAAAACCAATACATCACCGGACCACTAATTGCATGTACTCATTTGTTTAAAAGTTTTCTCCAGTGCATTGTATAGTCATTCAGGGACTCAGAGGAAACTCTAGATCAAATAAAATGGAATATTCTCCTTTCTAGTTGCTAGTAACCACAAATTTACTCAGCCTTATGTCTACTAACACCCCTGCAGAGTTAAATGGGTGGACAGAATAAGCTAATATTGAATAATTGTTAAGTTTTTTGCACCCCCCCAGTTGTTACAAAGTAGAGTAGGATTCTTCTGGACAACAAGAATGTCTTGGTCCCCCCCCCTCAACTTTCAAATGTATCTTTTCTTTGGTGACAGGGACCAGAATTTGCATACTTTGTGCCTGGACTTAGTTGAGACATCATGCCAAAGCACTTAACTATGGTTTAGAGTTGTTTCCAGACTGATAGACTATGCTTTTCAACTAGTTGTCAAAGTACATTTGGAATCCATGCTTGCTACCCAAATAAACTTTGTTGTCATCACTGGATCAACAAACCAAAGTTATGGCCATTAGTCTGCCTCTAAGATTCCTTACTGAGCATGCCTGAACAGCAAAATAGAGAGAAAAGGGAGAAGACACATTAGTCTGCCTCACTAGCTACATATAGCATGTTAAAAAAAACAACATAGATGTGGCCACCAAAATAGAAAAAATAAGAAAACCAGAGGCTGGTGAATAAGAAAAAAATCATTCCTGGATCTACTTTGGAAGAAGTTTTCAAGTGATCCCTAGGAGATTCTAAATATTGCTGTTTACTTATGGAAGGCTTGTCTGATGTAGTTAATTTCATTTCACAAGTGCATATTGTTAGTTTTGATTAAAAAGTTTGCTGAAACATGTTGAATTGTTCTTCTTTTTGTGGTGTGGGAACTGTCCCCTCCATATTATTTCTGCCTCTTGTACGAAATTTTCTGTTAAAGAAGTTATGCCCAAGAACACACCTGCTTTATCTAAGCTATACCTATACTCCATTTTGATAGTCACTCATGACTTAACCCAAAGGTTTGTGGGAATTTTAGTTTACCTGGGCATCTTTAATAGAGATCTCTGGTCTCCCACAGAGAATAGGCAATATCTTTCCAAAGTAATTGTGGGCTCTGTTAATATGTAGATATGACCAACAGTGGTGGGAGAAAACTCTCATTAACTTGGAGGTGTAGGAATAATGAATCTCAAATGTAATTTGTGGTTGGACTGAGTCGGAAATGAAATTTGGGACAGATAATGAAATTTGGACAATGGGAAAGAAAACTGAATTGATTTGCAAGATTATTGTGATGTAGGCTAGTCTTCAGACAACAAAGTTCTGAAGGTCCAGTAACTTTATTCGGGATTGTAGCAAAGCATTTGCATATGTGATACCTTTCTCAGTTCATTCTGCAGTTTGTTTCTCTTTGGTTTTTGAAGTAAAGCTGCTGTTCCCTATATTCCCTGATGCTCTGAGCTGTTTATCTGAACCTGGAACTAGCCACTGTTCACAACAATTACGATTTTTGTGATATTTGAGATATTTTCTTTATTCCTTTAGGTGCTTGCCAATGTTTTTATTTTCCTTTGTGGTAACCTGATGGGTGCGTTTCACAAGCATCAGATGCAGGATGCTTCATGGGATTTGTATAGATATACTTTAAAATGCATCCAAGTCCAAATGAAGCTAAAGATTGAAAAGAGGCAACAAGTGAGTGGACCAGTTTTTTCCCCCAGTTTGATTACACCCTTTTAATGCTATTCTTAAAATTCAACTTCCAATCTAGTCCGCTTGTGTACATGGAATGAGAGGGAATACCATCTTGTTCTGTACAATGGGACGTGAATTCTCTTGGGCTGGACCTACCCCAGGTCATCAGAAGACAAGATTAAAGCCTAGAAATATTTTTCAGGCCGAAATACGACTTAGGTCTCCATTGTCAGGAAGATTAAAGGAGTATGTGCAAAAGAACGTGAGCATCTTTTGTCCCAGATCCTGCTTTCACTTTTTTGTACATGCTATGAAAATTAACCGTTACTACATTTATTGCTGTTCTTCATTGGTACTTATGGTTTAAATATAATGATGTTAGGTTATAGTACGATACCAATATTTACTACCAATTTCACTCAATAGAGCTATGGTAGTAATTGTATGTGATTGATATATTTTTATCTTTTTTTATTAATCAGGTAAATTTATTTTCTGAGTATAGAGATAAGATAACAAGGATCACTAGTGACAAAGCTAAGCTAGATTTTGAGTAATGATCTAATAGTTAAGTACCGGTATCTACTAAAAGTTGTATGCAAGAAGGGCAGGAATCAATTTTTAGTTATTTGTAGTGTTTTTTGTTTATTCCTGTAGTTTTGACAGATATTTGTACTTTTGTTAGATATTTTTTGCGTCCTTATTTGTGTTGTGTTATTATGGGCTTGTAGTTCTATGCATTGTTGTTACAGTTTTGTTGTGTCTTTGCTTTCTTTTTTCTTTGGCTCAATAAAAAAAGGTGTTTGTGCATGCTGACCAGATGTCACCCATATGTGGGTGTTGGCGTCAATAAATGAGCAAGAGTGAAAGATCTACAATGGAACTGTTTTTCTAAATTACTAAAAGTGGAAGTGTCCATTGGCCAGTGTGTGGTGATGATAGGGGTGATGAATTAATAAATATCATATCCCACAGCCTCGGAATTCCACTCTTTGCAGTTCTCTGATTCTTTTTTCCCCCAGATGCTGATATTTCTGTAATATGGGTGTTACTTTGCATTACTCAGAATCTTCTCACTCTTTGTAGGAAAGCTTGCTTTTATCCATCCTGCCGGCTCATATCTCCATGGGAATGAAGCTAGCTATCATAGAACGGCTAAAAGAAACCAGTGACAGGAAGAAGCATGACAATAATTTCCACAGCCTTTATGTCAAACGGCATCAGAACGTTAGGTGAGTGGTAGTTCAGGATTCCCACAACTTTTCTTTTTATGTGCCAATATCCTAAGTGTACCATATTTTGCTGTTTTGGTAGATGACTGTACTTCCTTGTTGTACCGATCGTGGAATGATCATTTGCTTTACATATTCTCCAAATAAAATTATGGGTAGCCTCATCTTTGTGGAACTTTGTGGATTTCACTTCCTTGTGTTGTGTATTTGACTTCATTTTAAGTTGCTTTTAAATGGACTTCAAAGATTTTGTTTGAAATTTCAGTCTGCTTTTCATTTTCAGTGCTAGCCTAAAGCTTCAGAACTGTTCCTGGTTTTGTTCTACCTTCACTGGTCTAAATTCTGATATTTTGAATGTTGGTTTCTTAAGTTGCTTTCTTGTTTAATGTGATCTATATAGTTTTAAAAATGTTTATGGTGTTGTTTTAAAATCTGTTTACGTTATTTGGTTATATTGTAAACTGCTTTAAGGAGACTGTCTGGGAAAGGAGTGTCTAAGTAAATATACTAAGTTGGCAGCAAGCTGATGCAGATGTGTGGCAGATGTGTTATTTCATCTCTCCTCTGCTCTCAAATACCCATTGCTCCACTTTTCAACATTAATGAAGTTGAGCATTATATCTTCTCTTAAGTTATTGCTAACCTAGTTTCATTCAATCAGGATCTGTGAATCAGCTTCTAACCATGGTTTCAAAGTGTTTTAGAGATTGAAAATGTGGTTAGCAGCTGTTTTAACAACTTTGATTAAAACTAACCATAGCTAATATTAACTGAAGCGCAGGTGTAAGTTAGTGTTGAAAAGGGAACGGGTGTGAATTTGTGGGCAAGGAGGAGAATTTCTGATTTAGTGGAAGATTTTTGATTATGGCCAAGAAACATTATGTCGCTGGAGCAATGTGGCAGTTAGTACTAGGAAAAATATGGGCTGCAAAAGTTCTAGCATGCCCCTGTTCAGAAAGCTTATTAAGCTGAGCTGCTTTCACACAATAAGAAAACAGCAAGTGAATCACCCAAGTCCTTGCAAAAGGCAAGAGCTTTCGTTGGAGGGAGGATATTTTTTGGTAATTCTCAGCAAGTGTTACAGATACAGAACTCTGAATAAGGAAATGAAAGATAAATACTGTTTACTGATTGAGTGTTACATCCATGCTTAGCATCCTGTATGCAGATATTGTGGGATTCACTCGACTAGCAAGTGACTGCTCTCCCAAAGAGCTGGTGGTGATGTTGAATGAACTTTTCGGCAAGTTTGATCAAATTGCAAAGGTGAGTTGATTATTTTCTGTCACTTAAAGATTCTAAGAATAAATATTTATATAAATACCTCTGCATGCATGATTTTCCGGTCATATGAAGTATTGCATCCCTGTACTGAAAATGGTGCAGATGTACACATGGACATGCTGAAGCATCTGTGCGTGTGTGGCCACCATTGGACATGAGCATTCGTGAACTTTGCTGTTTGTGGAAGTTCCTGAAACAGAACCCGTTCATATATGGAGGGCCCACTGTACTCTGTTCAGTTCAGTTATCTATTTAGTGGCTGATTGAGCATCTGAGACTCAGAGGCTGTATAGATTGTTCCCTTGACATTGCACAGTTTGGGCAAACTATTCTTCCCTATTTGTGTTCAAAATGGCAAACTGTGGTTTTGCCTCCAAATTTAAATTGAAAACTTATTACAAGTTGTGGCTTGCAATTCTGATTTGGAGATAGAATGGCAAAGTATAATTTGCCCAAACCAGGAAGTCAGGGAAATCAGATGGTTTCTCCTGACTTTGACTATTATTTTATAAAAGAAAATGATCTAAGTCTAATTGCTAGAGTAGAATGATTGAATAAACTGCTGAATAGTAAAACAACATGTATGTAAATCCCATTAATTTGGTAAGTTTTCCCAGGTAGCGGTTGAGGATGATCCAAATCTCCAAAATTCCCTGAATCTCTGTAGGAAAAACAGTTTGAGATGAGAGATCCTTTTGTCATGTTTTAGCATAAAATACTCTTCCGTGTCTTTTCAAAGGGAGGTTCTAGAAATTTTCATTGTATGAAGGATGTAGGCTTTATATGTGTGACTGTCTCTATTTATGGAAAGTGCTATTTCCAGTCTTTTTAAACTATAAAATTATAAATACTAATCATTAGGGAATTACGGTCTAAAAGTGTTTTGTTGCAGAACTATACTTTATTAAGGCTAAAAAGCTATGAGAAAGTTAATTAAGTCTTGATGGATGTGATAGAACTGAATCATTAATGTACTGAGACAACTTGTGTGCTAAAATAGCATCAGTGCATAATTAAGATATTTAAAGTTCTGTTTCCTTTTTTGATTTTACCCTTGTTTCTCATATAACAGCTGCACATTGCTTTTTTAAAACTCTGCAAAGACTGGAGGAAGAGGAGATGGCCTTATCAAACTTTTCAAAAGTTGTATTGCTGCTAATAAATTATTAGTGCATCAAAGGTTGCTATTGACATCCATCTCCCTGTAAGATGTCATTTCCTTCTAGATAAGGCAGGGATTGGCGTTAATGTATTGCGTTATCTGTAATGTGCTACTTTTGCAGGTTACAACTGAATAACATTGTCCTTTCTCAAATTTTAATATTAATGCGTCATTTTTGAAGAGTGTACTGAATCACATCGTCTTGTTACCTCTAAAATTATAGTTTTTGGGGGATCTTGGGGGTTATCCATTTTGGCCGTTTTTCTATTTTTAAGGATTAAAATAGTAACTAAAAGTAGCACCTTGGAACATTCCAGGTTCTGGACTCAACACTGTAGGGAGAAATTAGCAATGGTACTCGATAGAAACTTGTCCATCATCACTGAACTTCCTTTTGGCCACATTCAGATGACACATTCAGATACCTTGACTTAAGGAGTTGAGATAATGAACAAGACTTTTGGGTTCAGATGCAGCCCATTCTCAGGAGCCAATAAACAAGCCAGGAAATCATTTATTATCTGAAGTTTCCCATTATTTTCTGAATTGTAGAAGTTAGGGTTAGCAGCTCCAAGAAAACAAACATATTAAGCCTGAGAGATTTCAGGCTTCTGGGATCTACTTTGTTTCTTGTTGGAATACCAGTTTCAATGAACTGGAGAGTGGTGGAAATCACTTGAGCGCAGAATCAAAGAATTCTGAGCTCAAGATTTTGTCTTGAGAATCAAAACTGAAATAAAGTTGCAGTTTTTCCACAGGGGAAAAAAAAATCCACTTGTGGTATCTCTTGGGTCCCCCTTCCCACTCTTTCAGTAGTTTAATTAAGGACAGAAGACGATTGCTGGGAATCAAATACTTGTCCACTGGAAGTCATATATTTGTCAATGTATTGATAATTAGGGACCTAAATAGCCCCAAGACACCAGATCACATCTGATTTTGGAAGCAAAGAGAAGAAAAAGACAAAAAGAAAAAGTACTTCCAATCTGCATATATATATAACCACTTTAACACAACTTCTCTAGTTTAGCTGTTACGCTACATTTTCTTTCTATTATCATTAGACTATTAATAGTCAAATGCAACTACAACCAGATTGTCTTTATCTTTCCTCAAAAAGTCCAGGAGGGATTTCCACTGAACTATTGCTCGACTTTTCAAAAATTGCCTCCCTTCCACCCTCACCTCCGCCAGTTCCTTAGAACATGGATGTAAAGCTGCTGATTCGGATAATTCAAAACAATGACTGTATGCTAAACCATATAATTCCTGTTAATTAAGAAATATATCCACTAATTCATATTTACAGCATTTCTGGTGACTCACATGCTGTTTTTGTTTTGCAGGAAAATGAATGCATGAGGATAAAAATTTTGGGAGACTGTTATTATTGTGTCTCAGGCTTACCTGTGTCCTTGCCGGTGCATGCCAAGAACTGCGTCAAAATGGGCCTTGACATGTGTGAAGCTATAAAGTATGTACTTGAAAAAAGGCTGTTAAAGAAAAGTTTAAAATAGTTTTTTTTTTTAAAAAAAAAGCATTTCTAAGTTAGAACTAGTAAAACAGGCATTCTGTAAACAGACTCATAATCTAATGGAAATAGAAAACAACATTGTTTCTGTGACCATATTGTATGACTCTTTCACATGTTTGTGTCTGTTCAGGTGAGTGGGATTTTTATTTAGCAATAAGACTTTTTATCATGTCTGTGCTGTAGTACATGGAAGCTAACGCAACAGTAAGTGTGTTTAATCTTTAGGCACAAATATTGTTTTTGATATGCCAGATTAATTTAGCCACATCTCTGGAATTATCTAATGCTATTAGATAATGTCCAGAGGAGGGTGACCAAAATGAGGAAGGGTCTGGAAGCCATGCCCTGTGAGGAACGTCTTAGGGAGCTGGGTATGTCTAGCCTGGAGAAGAGAAGGCTAAGAGGGGACATGATAGCGGTGTTTAAATATTTGAAGCGATGTCATGTCGGGGAGGGAGTGGGCTTGTTTTCCACTGCTCCAGAGACTAGGACACGGAGCAATGGATTCAAGCTGCGGGAAAGGAGATTCCACCTGAACCTCAGGAAGAATTTCTTGATGGTCAGAGCTGTCCGGCAGTGGAATAGGCTGCCTCGGAGTGTGGTGGAGTCTCTTTCTTTGGAGGGTTTCAAACAGAGGCTGGGTGGCCTCTGTTGGGAGTGCTTTGATGTGTGTTCCTACATGTAGTCTCTTCCAACTCTGTGATGCTATGATTTTATTATTTATCATAGTTATCACATGCTACCTTTAATCCCAGCAGAAGCAGTACACACAAGTTTATCCATTTTTATCACAACAAAAACATTGTGAGGTAACTTAGGCCTGGATTGAGAAGAAGGTGCGTCGTCAATGAATTGTCAATTACAGAGGACAGAGAAGCTGCTTTACATCTTCTGAGCTGATTTTTTTCCCCACTTATCCAAGCTATAAAACTTTGAACTATGCGTGGACTTATTTATTTATCGTTTTTTGGTACAAGCAGTTTCTGATTATGTGATCCTCCCTTGGCAATATGAAATGTTACAGCCCAGCAGCATTTTTTGCTCTTCTTTGAAAATGAAGCCACTGCAATTAGTTCAAGGTTGGCCCACTAGTGCTTTATAGTTTAGTGACACCCCGTGCTTAGGTTTTCCCATTCAAACCTTCAAACTGTGCCTCTGTTGTTTTAGTTCCCTGTCTTCAGCGATCCACAATTGCTGTATCTTTGATTTAGTAATTTGGGGTAATTAAAACACTAGCGTGAATTTAGGCATAGAAATGGAAGACTAGTTAGGTGCCTATTTATATTGTCTTTGGAATTGTTTTACAGACAAGTGAGAGAAGCCACGGGTGTCGATATTAATATGCGAGTTGGCATTCATTCTGGGAACGTACTCTGTGGCGTGATAGGGCTTCGGAAATGGCAGTACGACGTTTGGTCTCATGATGTCTCCTTGGCTAACCGAATGGAATCTGCAGGTGTTCCTGGGTAAGCTCCTTCATTTCTTGTGTCATAATTTCCATTATATCACTGTGTGAGATAATCCAGAACCTCAGTGTTTTGATTATGAACAGTGGAAATACAGAAACAAACTATTGACTGCTATAAATTACATTGTTGTTGGAATACTATTTTTTTCATAGACCTGGTTCAGACCTGTTACGTGGCATGGCTATTGGAGTCATCCTTTTAAGCTTGTATTTTTTTCTCTTCTCTTCCGTGTTCAGTTTCTCTCTCTTCACTTTCTTGTTCACAAAAACTAAAGGTGCTGTAATATCCAAACTGGGTGAGCTACTTTACATGGAAGTTTGATTCAAACTAGGATTGCAAACTCTGATTTGAACGTGCTTCTCAGAATAGAGGCAAACGGTGTTTATCGAGTTTAGACGCAATGGCAAAGAATGTTTAAGCAGAGAAGGGAAAACTCTAGAGTGTGAGAAAGGGAGGGACATAGGTGAATATATCTGAAACTTGTTCATAATTGCCAAACTGTGTAGCCTCTGGACTGATATCTGAACTGAGCCATAGAATTTAAATTTATACATTAACTTGTATCCTTCTGTCCAGCACTTACGGATATCTTGGGATAGATGCCTGCTCTGCTCTATGGAAATTTTACAGTTTATCAGAGTAGATACTTCTATTGCACCGTAGCTCTTTCACTTAGAGGTGTTTCCTAATGCTTATCTTAAACTATTATTTCCTGTCATTGAAATGCACAGCTTATATTTCTGTGCAGATGGGTGGGAGATAGATCAAGCATCGCTGGTCCCTTTCTGTGGCAGTATTGATACTACTTAGAAAATTCTTGTCTGTTTCTTTCAGCCATGTCTTTTAAATAATTCACAAGGCTCTGGATATTGTTTATTTTTCAAAACCAGAAGTGGTATTTTTTTTTTTTTGGCAACTTCTAATATTTGGGGGAGCCAGTGTGGTGTAGTTGTTTTATTGGACCTTGGAGAGACCAGGGTTTGATTCCCTGTTCAGCCACTGGGTGACTCTGAGCACATCACACACTCTCAGCCGCTGGAAAACCCCGCGATAGGTTCACCTTAAGGTCTCTATAATTCAGAAATGGCTTGAAGGCACACAACAACAACGTTTGCAGGGAGTGGGAGGAATTGTATGGTTTTGGTAGTCTGTGCCAGGGCCAAAAAAAAAAAAAAAGAGGGGGCAATCAGACCCACCAAAATTGCTTAATCCTGATTTATATGGAGTGTTCAAAGATAGGTACTGTATCAGTCCCTTGTCACTTGTCATTCCTTATGCCCTGAACAAGTATTGCTGCCCTTGATATAAATGTTAATGAAGTACAAAATAAACTGCAAATAAGCAAGTGTGTTTGGACATATCATGAAAATGAAGATTAAAAGGAGTGCCTGGCAGGAATATATTTGTTGATTTGTTATTCTGGATATAAATTCTAACACTTCCTTCCAGAATTTTTCAGCTGGCAGTCAATAAAACCACATATGGGGATATAGAACCTAGGGTTGCTGGAGCCCTTCAAACAATTAATTCTCCACTTTTGCAAGGAGGTATTTGGCATTGCGGGGTGGCCTTTGTGGCACCTATGTCTTGGGATAACAGTGTAGTGGTTTGAGGGTTGGGTTAGGACCCTGGGAATCCGTACTTGGCCATGAAAACCCACTGGATGACCTTGAGCAGGTCACACTTTATCAGACTTTGAGAAAGGCAAGGGCAAAAACCGTCCGAATAAATTCTGTCAAGAAGACCCTATGATAGGTTTGTTTTAGGGTTGCCGTAAGTCAGAAGTGACTTGAAGGCACGCAACAACAAAGAGTGACGTGGAATAAGATGCCGGTAGCGCACCAGTTTAAGACCGCGCTCCCTGTGAGATGCTGAAAGGGTTTCAAAGGGTGGGGATACCCAAGTCCTTACTGAATCAGGAACAAAGCTTCTGCATAAGGTCTTAATATCATTTTTGCTGATTGCAGCACAGCTTGAAATAGCTGGACATAGAAGGACACGAGATGAAATCTTCCTCTCAAAATGGCTTGAGAAATTATGGACAGTTGCACTTACAAAGAAATCAGCCTGCCAAATCCAAGCCTCCGAAGGATGAATAACAACACATACATTTATCAATATATGATATGTATTCTTTATGTATCCCTGCAGATTTTTCTCATTATGGACCACCCCTCTATTTGTCCATCTGAAATACTTGAAGAGTTTCTCTTGACAGTTATAAAAAATATTTATGTTTTATGAATGTGTGTATACACACACACACATGTTTATTGAGCATTATCATCTTTTTTAGTGAGTCATTTGTTCTCATGATAGGTTATTTGTATATCTGTATCTGTATCTATACCTCTATCTATGCCTGTATGAGACAGAAGACCTATCATGAGGACACGTGACTTGCTAGAAAAGATGATAATGCTTGTCTAAGTGGGTGGTAGTAAGAGAAGAGGAAGACCATACTAGGAGTGGATTGATTCGATCCAGGAATCAATGGCCTGGAGTTTGCAAGATCTGAGCAGAGCAGTTGATAACCAGGGACCTTGGAAGTGTCTTGTTCATAGGGTCGCCATAAGTCAAAGCCAACTTGATAGCAGTTAACACCAACAGACAAGTGTACATTCGGTTTTCAGCCCAAGTTCAGGATAATTATAGTGTTGTGTTATCTCTGAGCTGGGTACAATATTGCAGATAGAGCCTTGTAGATTGTTCCCACAGTCAGAGCTGTCTTTTTAACTATCCCTGGAACTGATAGGACATCATACAGTAGACTGCAGGAGACAACATTTTGCTCCCTGTTTATATAAGCAGAAACCTTGCTGGTAAAACTAGTAGCATGACCTTAAACTGTAAAGAGTTGGCAAGGAGGTTTATTTTTAGCCATTTTTATATTCCAGCATTTTAATGATCTTTTGTTCTTAGTCATTTTTATAAATTTATGGTTGTTTGTTCCTTGCCAATACATGAGCTTATCAATTTGCTGGCTGCTGTTTGAAATGCAAGGGAGTCTGATGTATGTACTGTGGTTGCATTGTGAGCTTTATAGTCATTGCTGCTTGCTGAGTGCAGAGTGTAATTTCAGGGGATGCTGTATGTTGCTTAAGGATGGTTCTGAGTTTCTCTAAATTCTAATAAGCTCAGCAGAAAGTTAGTAAAATTATACTTCCTTTTTATGGCTGCATTGGAAAGTAAAAAACAAGACAGAGTTCCTATCCCTTTAATATTTGTGTAGAAGAGGGAATTTCAACAGGTGTTGCTTGTCACACAGGCTCTGTCTGCTAAAATTCTCACTTCTGCACGACTGTCAAAGGTACAGGAATGCTGTCCTGATATTCACCTGGCATCCTTGCTTGTACAGTACTGATGAGGGTGAGAGTTGCACATCTTGCCTTAAGAGTCTACGCATATTATCAGCATGTGTTTTCATGTTACATTATACAGTAACTTTGCCTTGTTAGCTCAAGAACAGATTTAAAAGAGGGCAAAATAAAATGTACAGTCAGCCCTTTGCATTTGCTAGGGTTAGGGGCAGAGGATCCCCACAAAAGTGGAAAAATCACAAATATTTAAATGTGTCCATGGAAAGGGGGCCAAGGTAGGGTGGGGAGAACAGGCACCAAGGGTCCAAACCAGTTCAGGGAAAGGAGAAGGAAAGAGAGGTTGGCCCTATACTCCCTCTCCCACCCATCTCCTTCCTTGGGTGTTGGGGGCATTGGGAGAGACATTGCTGTACTGAAAAGTTGGCTCTGAGCCATCGTTATTTGTCCAGGGAGAGGCTGGTGAAGGAGAAGGAGTACCAGGGGTGGGTTTCCAAAGGGCTTAGTGGCCTGATTGGAGCCATGGAGAAAGAAAGCTTCCCCACAAAAGAAATGCCTGAGGTGGGGAGCAGGTGGGGGAGCAAATAATGAAATCCGTGAAAGTCAAACCCACAAATGTGGAGGGCTGACTGCAGTGTTGGATCGCTTGTGATCATCAAGTCCTTTTTGGGGGAGAAACTTCATGGGTGGCTACCAGCCCTGGCATTAAATTCTGCCTTCTGGTCATTAAATTTTATCTTCTCATAGACCTCTGACACACTTTTCAAAAGTCTTGTCCAGTAGCACGAGAAGCTGTGTACGTCTGACTCATCTCTCTTATGATTATTTCCAGTCACTCCTCCTGACAAGCAGTAGTAAAAAATTATTACTCAGATATAAATAGTTCTTCTACTGTATCCGTTGTTGTTACATCCATGGCTAGCTGCCTTGCATACCAACTCTGGGAGAACGCTGGGATTTAAATAAAATAAATTAAAAAGGAATAAACGGTCACTACCACATTGCCAAATTTGCCACCACAGGATTTTGGGTGGCTTGCATGATGCAATTTTTGTTGTTATTGCCGACTTACGGCGACCCAAAGGTGAACCTATTACAAGGTTTCCAAAGGTCATCCAGTGGGTTTTCATGGCCAAGCAGGGATTCAAACCATGGTCCCAAGAGTCATAGTCCAACACGTAAACTACTACACTGCGCTGGCTCTTGATTACAAATTGTGCATTTACAATCCAGCGTCTGGCATGGACCTAATTTAGAAAAGAGATACCAGATTTTCAGAAAATAGGCAATATTGAGGGCAAGAGGGGTGGAAATTTATGCTATTATTTTCTTTTCAGATGTAAGTTTTACTGCTTTCACAACAAAGTGCACATTTTTTTGTAATCTAGAATGTTAAATGTTATTACTTGGTGGGTGTATGAAATCTACAGAGACAGATATTTCATTAGAGCTTTTCCCCCCCAGTGGCCCTCTAAGTTTGCTGCTGTTCCACTTGGAAAAAGTAGGAGTAGGGAAGTTTCCTGGTTGACCCCTTCTGCCATTTTGCTTTACCTTCCAGTGCCTTCACATGTGCATGGAGTTATTATATAAACTTAATTTATTTAAAACATGCTTGTACCACCCTTCATCTTTTTCAACCAGGGCTTCAGCAAAATGGGAGAGACGGGTTTTTCCCTTCACTTCTAATGTACTTATAAAACCTGACTTCAGTTAAATATTCTCCCTTATTAAGGCTCCTCAGAGTTAGCTTCCCTATAGATATGTGGTATATCACTCATACCTATTGATTGACCAGATGTTAACTAATGTTAGCTCATTAATAACTGAAATATGTTATAAATGGTTAAACAATATAAGATGTAAACATATAGTAGAGTGGGCCCTCAGTATCTCCTAGGGTTTGGTTCTAGGACCCCCTCCCCCAATGGATACTGAAATTCGTGGATGCTCAAGTCTCATTATGTACAATGGTTTAGTAAAATGGCAAAATCGAAGTTTGCTTTTTGGATTTTTTTTTAATGTTTTCAACCTGTGGTTGGTTGAATCCGTGAGTATAGAAACCATGCATATGGAGAGCCTGCAGTCAAGAAATATTGCTAGCTTTTCTGCTGGCGAAGTTGAAGCTTTGCCTGTAGGCATGGCTTAGTTTTGTTTTTCAGAGCAGGCTTAATAATGACAAGGTACTGGGAAGTTAACATTTTAGAACAAAGGCGGGAAATGCATGTATTTTTGGAGTGCCATGCATTGTGACTGTCTTTGTTTCATAACTGCTGCCTGAAAAACTCTTGCAATACCAGCCAGCTGAGTAAACTCTTGGATGATGATGTACTGTATAATATACACCCATAGATGTTGCCTTTAGAAGCCTCCAGCCAGCTTTAAAAACTATTCATCAACTTGTTTGAAATGGCAATGTGGGGAGGAGAGCAGTTGAGAGGGAAGAATGCATTCTGAGTAAATTTGAATTAATGATGATAGCCTTCTTGGTACATTGACATATTGTCCTTGAAAACCAGACAAGCAGTTTTTACAGTTCTGAGTGTATATTATAAGTGAACCTCAGGCCTGTAGCTAGTCTGTCTGTATGTTAGTGTTCATCTATTTAAAGTTAATTTGCATCAAATTTTGTGTTATGCTTGGGTGCCACTACGCAGTGACAGGTTTTCATAATAACATTAATGTTATCTTAAATATGCATGGTGCATTGTCGAAAAACTTGTACACTCATGACCTGATCTGATTTTGGAAACGAAGCAGATTTGGACTGGGTACCCTTTCATACCACACAATTTGTAGTCCTGTGATTTCACTTAAGCTGTTAATGTCAGCATCCTGTAGAATCCTAGGATTTGCAGTTTAGCTCATTCAGAATTCTCAGCCAGAAAGCTAGTGGTTTCTAAATGACAAACCCCAGGATTCCATAGGATGCAGCCAAGGTGGTTAGAACTGAATTGTAGCGCTATAACTGTGTAAAGTAACCCCACCACTTCACAAGGGTTCGGGGTGTAGAACTCACATGAAAGTGGAAAAACTGCAAATAACTCCTCCCTCGTGCTCCCCCTCCCGTTGTCTTCTGGGGCTCCCCCCATTCTTTTGTGTTTAGCCTTGCATTCTTTGTGCTGGAGCGAAATGTATGAGAATCGGAAGCGAGAACTCCAGAGAGGAGAAGGAGGGCTCACATGAGTCTTGTCCCCGTTCCTTTGCGTTTTGCCTCGGTGTGCGTTCTCCTGCCGGGGCAAAATGCAGGAGAATGCGAGGAGGAGCTCCAGAGGAGAGCACACACACATGTGCCTGTCCCCACCCCCTTGCTTTTTTCCTGGGCATGCTTACCTCATTTCTCTGTGCCTGGCAAAATGCAAGGGCAGGGGGAGGCACGCGTGCATACTCATAATGAAATTCGCAAAGGTCAAACCTGTGAATGTGGAGGGAGGAATATAGTGCAAAAGAGTTCCAGGTTACTGGTTGAATGGGAGATGGCCTGGGACTATCCAGAATCTCCGGATAGGGCTTGGAAAGATTCCTGCAGGCCGTGGAGAACTGCTGCCGAATGGAGTTGACAATATTTAGCCAGATGGACCAGTTTCTGAATCAGTACAGTATTTTCCTTACTCAAGCAGCATTACTTCTTTAACGGAAAATTTGGTACGAGAGGCAGAAATAACATGGATAGGATAGGGATAAGTTCCTACGTTACCAAAAAAACAAAAAAAAAAGAGCAGCAAACTTCTTATTCAGAACTAATAATATACACATATGAAATGATACAGTCAGGTCAGGTAAGCCTTGCATAAGGGGAGAAAAGCATTTTGAATTTTCTAAAAACTGCTTGAGGGCTCCTTCCAACGTATATCCATGGATGACTATTTCTTTTACTAGTTTCCGGTTATCTTATGATTTGCATTTTGGTGGCTGCAATTATAGATCTATGCTTTTTTTTTTTTTTTTGCATTAGCACGCAGGCTTATTTGCTCCCCTCTTTTCCTCTCAGTTTTGCTGTTCCTGCATGCTCAGTAAGGAATTCTGGAAGTAGTTGCAGTTGTCAGTTGTAGGCAGGGACACACCACTGTGCCAGGTTTGGCTGGAGCAGAATCCTATTCAGGCTTTATTGCATTGTTTACTGTACACCTGCTGCTGTAACCTGGCACTGAAAATCTGTGTTTCTCCAGCCATCTTTCACCACGCTCCTGATGCTGATGTTGCTAAAAAAAAGACTTCCAGCTGGACAGAAAAAAATGGAGGAATGGGAGCTATGTGGCATAAAAAGACTTTGTAGAAAAGAGTTTTCTGAGAGGCTTTGTTAACTGAGTTATGCCTGTATAAGGCAGCTTTCTGTGTTGCTGTGAAAGAAAGGGATCTGTCCTGTAAGGGTCTGCTAATTTTCTTATAGTAAATTATGTATACTACATGGGGAATATTAAATTTTCCAAATTTCAGTAGTAAAGGACAGTGGAAAAGTCACAGGTAGCAAACAGATACTTGTGGGGAATGTAGTTACATATACTAAAGTTTTGTTTTTAGTGGAGGTGAAAATAAAATAAGAGGTTCAGCCAAAGACTCTGTGGGATGCTCCAAATCCCAGGCTTAGAGGACACCTGGGGAAAAGGGTGAAATTGTTTAAAGAAGCTCTGGCCACTGTCTGTAAAGAAAACATTTTGTCTTCTTCTTCGTTGTGGTTTTCATCTTTGCCACCAAATGCATTCAGTTAACTTCCTGGTAATACAGTATTCTTTTGGGCTGGTGCTCTTAAGCTTTTCAAACAAAAGATTTTTTTGCTATCTCTTGTAAACAGAAACTGCTGCTCTCCTAACTATGTTGGCAAATGTTTGTTGAGAATGACTCCTTCTCCTTTTATGCTTCTGTTTTTCATCATGGAATTTAAGACAGAGTAAATATGGCCCTCCTCCATTCCTAATTTCATCCTCTCAACAGTGTTGGGAGGTAGATTAGGTTGAGAGATGGTAACTGCCCCAAGATCAGATGGTGAGTGTTGTGGTTATGGGGGACTCGGACTGGAGGCCCTGAGGCCTTAGTCTTAGCCTCCTGTCCATTGTACCATATTGCCCAAAGCTTAGAAACCTTGTTGTGTGCCTTCAAGATGTTTCTGAGTTGTGGGGACCCTACGGCGAACCTATCGTGGAGTTTTCTGGGGCTGAAAGAATGTGATCTGCCTAAGGTCACCCAATGGGTTTCCAAGGCCCAGCGAGGAATTTCGGCCTGGTCTTCAGGGTCATAGTCCCAAGCTCAAACCATTGCACACCAGCATTCTTGGAAACATTACCTTTTGGTTATTACAAAAAGGGCCTGCTCTTCCCACATTCTCCCAGCCAACATGTTCACTCATCAAAGTTCTGCCCTTGCTTGGCTTTGTCATTTTCCCCCTCCTAGCGCTGTTTGCTCTACTTCTATCAAGGTGGGCAGATATGGCCTTCTGGATATTGTTGGTCTAAGGCAAACCCTCAGCCCTGCTAGCATAGCAACGGTGAGGGATTATGGGAGGGGAAGTCTAGAAACTTATGGAGATTTGCAACTCCTGGCTTACGTAGACACATAATGAAGAGGGGCAAGGAAAAGAAAGAGGAGGAAAAAATACATATAAATAGATGGCCAATATGCTTCTCCTAAAGTCAATGGACAGACGGATTGTTGTGCCTGCTACTCACTTGTGTGGAGAAAGAAAGACCATTGATTCTACATATCTCAAGGTGTATCCTGGTATCATCTCACCTCAAGCTGGCTCTTCCAGCCTACCTTCTCCATTTCTAGAATTAAGTCTCACCACAGATCCTAAGGACGCAGTATCTGGCCAAGTTTTTGCACTTGTCTGTTCTTCCTCCATCCCAAATTCTCTAACACCAAGCCTGATAAAGAATTCTGAACAACTCAGAAGCTTGCCTTCTTCGTGCCATTTTGTGTGTGTGTGTGGGTGGGTGGGGGGCTTCAAGTCACCTGTTCATTTGCCCCATGAATTAAATTGGATTTTTTAAGGTAAGGAATATTCAGAGGTGATTTTTCCAGTTCCTTTCTCTGAAATGCAAACTACAGCACCTGGTATTCCTTGGTGGTCTCCCATCTCCTAACTGGGGCTGACCCTTCTTAGCTTACAAGATCAGATGGGATCTGGTGCCTTTAGGGTATGTAGACCTTTCTAGTGACCCTAATAAAGGTATTACCCAGTTCAGACTTCTGTTGTGATTTTTGCACTGCTACATTTCTTTTTCAAAAAGTGTATAAATAGATACATGCACACACACACAAATGTTATTTAATGTTTTGAATTAATGTATTTAGGAGATGATATATGTACCTATGTGTGTCAACAAGGGAAGGCACTGTACTGCTTTAAAAAGGGAGAAATCGGGAGGGACAAAAGGAATGTGTCATCACCCTCAAGACTAACTGGTTTTTATTGTAGCAGGAGCTTTCGTGGTTTTAAACTCACTTCTTTAGCGAGAGAGGCAATGCGCCATTGTGGATTGCAAATAAACAAAACTCTTAAGCAGCATTTCTGGCAGGATCCTGGGTCTGGCTGCCAAGGCATGAAGCTGTTGAGAGGCAGACATGTCAACAACAGCTATTGATATGGAAATGAATCACTTCCAATGACCTTTCTGCCAGTGTTTAAGTCCTTTGTGCTCCTGTCTTTTCCCCTCTTTTCCAGCCGTGTGCACATCACTGAAGCAACACTAAATCACCTCGGCAAAGCCTATGAGGTGGAAGAAGGGAACGGACATCTCCGAGACCCCTATCTGGCAGCCATGAATATCAAAACATACTTGGTGATTGATCCGAGGGTAGGCATGCCTTTTACCTAATAATTCACACTTGCACCTGCAGAGCAGTGTGCAAACAAATCTCTATCTCTGTTAATGTGGCTAAAAGGAGAGTATTATTGCAAACTCCATTTCCATTGGCTACGGTGCTGTGATGTTGTCATATTCCAATTGCCCAGGAAGAAGCTGCCAGCAATAAAACGTTAGCAAACAGTACGGCATCTGTGAGCAAAGTGAAATGCAAAAAGGATTGGGTAGAAGTGCATGTGTGTGTGTGTGTGTAGTGGGGAGTTGTTTCTCTTTTCAAAATCCTAGCAACTCAATGTGGTTTGTTGTGGGGAATTTTTTAGAAAAACTTATTTATTCCACTTACATCCTGTTTTTCCTCCAGTGATGTCAAGAAAGTATGCATGGTTTGTCCTTTTCCCTGCTTTTATTTTACCAATAAACTGTGAGATAGGTTAGGCTGAGAGAAAAGAAGGGGAGAGAGTGAGCAGCCAGAGTTCCACCGGGGAGTGTCATAGAATCATAGAATCACAATGTTGGAAGACTACAGAGGCCACCCATTCCAACCTCATTCTGCCATGCAAGGACACACAGTCAAATCACTCCCAACAGATGGCCACCCACCCTCTGCTTAAAAACCTCCAAAGAAGGAGACTCCACCACACTCCACGGAGGCAGCAGATTCCACTGCTGGACAGCTCTGACCATCAGGAAATTCTTCCTAAGGTTCGAGTGGAATCTCCTTTCCTGCAGCTTGAATCCATTGCTCCTTGTCCTAGTCTCTGGAGCAGTGGAAAACAAGCCCACTCCCTCCCCGACATAACATCGCTTCAAATATTTAAACACCGCTATCATGTCCCCTCTTAGCCTTCTCTTCTCCAGGCTAGACATACCCAGCTCCCTAAGACGTTCCTCACAGGGCATGGCTTCCAGACCCTTCCTTATTTTGGTCACCCTCCTCTGGACATTATCTAATAGCATTAGATAATTCCAGAGATGTGGCTAAATTAATCTGTCATATCAAAAGCAATATTTGTGCCTAAAGATTAAACACACTTACTGTTGCGTTAGCTTCCATGTACTACAGCACAGACATGATAAAAAGTCTTATTGCTAAATAAAAATCCCACTCACCTGAACAGACACAAACATGTAAAAGAGTCATACAATATGGTCACAGAAAAAATGTTGTGGAATCTCTTTTCCTGCATTTTGAATCCGTTGCTCCATGTCCTAGTATCTGGACAATTTCAATGAGTCTAGCCTAAGTCGTTGTTCGGTGCAGACTAGATCTTGGATCTCCCAAGTTCCAGTCCTATGTTCTAAGTAACCTGGAGAAGAGACAAAGAACCTAGACTGTAAAGCCAGGAGATTGGGAACGCATAAGCAGAGTGGCTGACGGGAAGCACAATTAACAATGCATAGGAAAGACTGAGTACTAAAACAGGAGAAAGAGGACTGATAAAAAGAGACCAGGGAAAACCTAAACCTGCAGGGAAGACTCAGTGCAGTGTTGGAGTATTGGACTACAACCCTGGGGAACATGGTTTGATTCCATGCTTGGCCATGGAAACCGACTGGATGACCTTGGGTGTGTCACACACTCTCAGCTTCAGAAAACCCCATGACAGGGTCACCTTAGGGTAGTCACATGTCAGAAACAACTTGAAGATACACAGCAACAAAAACCTATAAGGATGAAGAGGAGTGAATGCTTTTGGTAAGAAAAGAAAGGACATGAGAGGTTTGGGATCAATGTGTATGGAACAGGAAAACCAAACCATTGATGGCATAAAGGTGAAATTCCCATTGATTTGAATTAACTAACCAAACATGGCTGTCTGCAGGGGTCTCTCTGGCGTATTTCTGCATATTGGTTTTATGTGCCTTTAAGTTGTTTTCTGACTTACGGTTACCCTAAGGCCAACCTATCAGGGTTTTCTGGGCAATATTTGTTCAGAGGGGGTTTGTACTTGCCTTGCTTTGAGGCTGAGAGAGTGTGACTTGCCCAGGGTCACCCAGTGGATTTCTTTGGCTAAGTGGGGATTTGAACCCTGGTCTCTAGAATTGTAGTCCAGTGCTCAAACCATCATGCTGTGCTGCCTTCTACATATCATAACCTTAACAACAGTTTGAAAACACGACTGTGCAATGGCATAGTTGAGTCATTTCCCCAAAATAAGACTTGGAATTTTGCAGTCTGAAAATTAATATTTTGTAGCTGAACTTAGTAACTATTGATGCTTAATTTTAGTCAAACAATCTATTGATTTGGTTTATTTTGGACAGCTGTGCTTGTTTATTGATCCATTTTTTTTGGGGGTGGGAGAGAAAACTAGACATAGGGTGGTGGTGATAGGTATTGGGATATTGAAAGCCATAAACCATGAAAAAGATAGGAACACTGACTACCAGAGAGTTGTGTATGTGTAGAGGGAGGACTTGTATAAAAAGGCTGAAAAGTATTAGGTGTTCAGTTGCGTGAGCCAGAGATCCATGAAAGAATGGCTTTTAGAGTTTGGTCTCCAAGGAACACTTCAAGTATCCAGAAAGGGCTGTGTGTTCTTTAACTGTGTGTAATTAAAAGAATACGCTTTAAGCCTCCCACGTCCTGTCTTAAGTGCAGTTCTGCTAGCATTCTGAGAAGAAATGATTAGAAAAGAAATGGTACTCCAGAGCAATCCAGTTTGCTTTGCCTGAGGAAAAAAAATGAAAGTGTATTTTGTTTTCCAAAGTGAGACAGAGACCTATAGTCTACATTAACACCTCTTTGCTTTATGCACCCCATCATTAAAGGTTATGAAAATCAGTTTGCAAAATGCAGCTCCCAAAGGGATAGCAGGGGTCACAGCGTATTCTGTAGAGCATTTGATTTGCACGTAGATCCTAGGTTTTGAGTTTTGGCGTTTTGTAGTTAAAGCAACACAACAATAACCAGGAAAAAAACATCTCATAGTGCATTTGAGAGAACTTCTCCTTGTCTAAAGTACCAAAAAAAGACAAAAACAGGAGGAGGACAGCACCACAACAAGACAAAAAATTATGGAGAGAATGTACTGAAATAAGGAGATAATTTATTGCAGGGCCAACACCTTGCAGATAAATAACCTTCTTTAGGGGCACCCTATATGGGCAAGAATGAAATAAATGAAATTAATCAAAATTAATCACAAATATCGTAGAAATAAGATACTGTGGAACTCGACTTATCGGATGTAGGAACCTGCCAAACAAGCAAACCATACCATTAAAAAACATCAGAAATGACTTAGGATAGCCTATGGGGATCAGTCAACAATTAAACAGTTCGCATTACAGAAAAAGGATCTTGGAGCACCTTTGAGACTAACTGAGAGAAAGAAGTTTGTAGCATAAGCTTTTGTAGGCACGTCATCAGATGCATTTAATGAAGTAGACTGTGTCTATGAGAGGTTACGCTACAAACTTTTTTCTCTCAGTTAGTCACAAAGGTGCTCCAAGATCCCTTTGTTTACCAGTGCAGACTAACACAGCTGTGTCTTTGAATTCATCTTACAAATAAGTAACTAAACAAACAGTAGCCAAGTAGAATGATAACATATATTCTTTGCAGCAATGTTACGTACATATGAGGTTCACTTAAGTGGCTCTTGCAGAGATAGAAAAAAACAACAACTTTTCATGGGGACCTTGTAGACTCACTAAAGGCACAGGGACCCCTTGCTAGTCAGAGCAGACACTTCTGGGGGAGGCTGACAGAGGCCATTCCACCCTGCACTGTTATAGTGCTATTATTCCACTTTCAACATCCTGTGCAATTCTGGGGTTTGTAGTTTTCTGAGGCCCAAGAGCTCCCTGGCTGAGAATTCTGAATGCCTCTCTCTAAACTGCAAACCCCAGGATTCCACAGGATGTTGAAAGTGGAATAATAGCATTTATAACAGGCTAGTGCAGAAATGGCCAGAGTTAGGTTTGGTTCAGACACGATGAGCCAGGGTTCTGGATCTTGACTCACTGAAATCGAGCAGCATTCTGGTACAGTTTGTCTACTTGTTCATCTTTAGCTCTTGCAAGTAGGAGTAGCTAAAGAAGGAGAGGGAAGTAGTGTATTGGGGAGGTGGGCAAGAAACTTGCCTTAGACTTGTGTCTACTTGTTTCTGCTTGTGCACATCACGCTGAATTGTGGTTTAGCACAAAATGCAAGCGTCATCTCTCCATTAGCACTAAGCTTTCTAACATATGTGTTCAATTTGTCTTGTTTTTCAGTCTAAACAGCATGCCTCCAACAATCATGTCACCCAAGCCAGAGTACAGGATGGCTTGAAAATGAGGGCCTCTGTCCGGATGTCACGATACTTGGAGTCCTGGGGTGCGGCACGACCTTTTGCTCACCTGAGCCATAGAGAAAGTGTCAGCAGTGAGACCTCTGCACCAAACAGGAGGCGTAGGAAGGTGATGCTCTTTTATTTTGTTCTTTTTAAAAACAAATTGCAAAGTCTTCAGGTTGGTTTTTTTTTAGTTTTCTGATTTTTTTCTCCCCAAAAGAAAGATTTACACACAAAGATGTAGAACAGAAACATTAGCACTGCTGACTTAGGACACAAGGTCGTTTTCATAGCAGATCTTAAAGGGAGAGGAGGAGGAGACTGGAACATGTCTGCAGAATTGCAGTATATCTGTTCTTCCATATACAGTCAGCCCTCCACGTTTGCTAGGGTTAGGGGCAGAGGATCCCCGCAAAAGTGGAAAAATCGCAAATAATAAAATGTGTCTGTGGAAAGGGGGCCAAGGGAGGGTGGGGAGAATGGGCACCAAGGGTCCAAACCAGTTCAGGGAAAGGAGAAGGAAAGAGAGTTGGCCCTATACTCCCTCTCCCACCCATCTCCTTGCTTGAGTGTGGCGGGCGTTGGGAGAGACATTGCGGTGCTGAAAAGTTGGGCTCTGAGCCATCATTATTTGTCCAGGGAGAGGCTGGTGAAGGAGGAGGAATACCAGAGGTGGGTTTTTAAAGGGTCTAATGGCCTGATTGGAGCCATGGAGAACGAAAGCTTCCCCACGAAAGAAATGCCTGAGGTGGGGAGCAGGGGTGGGAGAAACTTGCAAATAATCAAATCCATGAAGGTCAAAACCTGCACATGGAGGGCTGACTGTACATTCAGCTCTCCACATTCATGGGTTTAACATGGGTGAATTTGATTATTTGCGAATTATTTAGCACCACCTCTGCTGCTGCCCTGTGCCATTTTTAATAGGGACTTACACGTCTCACTTTGTGTTTGGAGTCTCTTCTCAAGCCTCACGAGGCTGAGAGAGATTGCAAGAGACTATGAACAGGAGGTGAGGCTTGTAAATTCCTATTAAATATGGTGTAGGACAGCTGCAGAGGCAGCAGCAAGCTCTGCCTGCTTCCTGATTCTGCCTTGAGAAGGAACACCATTGCCAAGAAAGCAAAACTGGGCAGCTGCATGCTATCCACTATGGCCTATAGATATTTGCCATTTTTCCACTTTTGCGGCCCTAAGCCCCCGAATGTGGAGGGATGACTATACTGTTATCAGATTGTACTAGTGAAGCACTTAGGAGTGTATACATTTTCCTCTTCATTCGTCCATGTTATATGTAAGTCGGAGTTGCAGAAATACTTATTTTCTTGTTGTTTTCAAGACATCATTCCAAAGACATAATTTATTGGAGGAATAGAAGAGTTCAAAGAATTATTGATACAACTACAGAACAGAAGCTGTAATTTTAAGAAGTTCTCGGTTGTCAGTGTCATTCTTGTGTTACTAATTTTTTTTATTAATTTATTATGAGAGTCAAATACCATATATTTTCAATCAACCACTGATGTATAAATACTGATTTACGGATAAAGATTTTGGGGATGTTGGAAGTCCTCAGTTGTAACTTTCTTGTTATGACCCTTCAAGTTGAGTCGACCTTGTGGCAACCCTGTCATAGGGTTTTCTTGGCAAGGTATAATTATAGGAAATTGGTCATAGCCTTTGTCTTAGGTTGAGAGAGTGTGATTTACCCAACATCACCTAATGGATTTTCTTGGCCAATTGAGGGTTTGAACCATACACTCCCAGAGGCCTAGCCCAACACTATGCCACATTGACTCTTCAGTAATGACACTGACAGTGAATTTCTGTGAAAGATAGAGAAAACAAAGCATAGAAATGGTCATATGTACATATCAATCTCATTTGGATAGTCTCATTGAGTTTATGAATGGTTCACAGAATTCTAGAATCACTTTCCATGTGTCTTTTGTTGCACTTTCCAGTACTGAGTTATATACTGTTACTGTGACATATACACTGTTATATACTGTTATATTACAAAATAATCTATGAAAATCTATTTTGAGACCATGGCCATTTCTAGGCCATTTCTACACTAGACTGTTATAGCACTATTATTCCACTTTCAACATCCTATGGAATCCTGGGGTTTGCAGTTTAGAGAGGAGTCTCAGTTTATATACATGCTAAAGAAAACAACAACAACAACACAATTTACTTGTTTAAGAGAAAAAAAATCTCTCACATTTCTTTCTTCCATAGGAGATAGCTCTGCAGCTGGCAAGTCGTCAAAGGACTTCAGAGAGGCAAGTCTTACACTCTTCAAATTCAATTTCATTGTATTTACTTATCTTTATTATACAGTCTCCACGTTTTCATCTGCAGTCAACAAGGGAAAAGAAGTTATACGTACATAATAAACAATAGCAAAAATTAATGTGACAACTGAATTAAAAAGGAAACTTCCACCAAGGTTTGATAGGCTCTGAAAAAGAGCTGCCATTGCTAGGCATCTAATAGTCCAAATTAAAAAAAAAAGTAGGAAAAATGGTTGGGACACAAAGCTTTCTCCCCTGCTCACAAAAGATTTTTTTAAAAAAAAAGACACATAAAGTTGGGCGGACTATAACAACAGTCTTGTCATGGGCGATTAGTTGGTTTGTTGCTAATTAATACAGTACCTGCTTTATTATATCAGATTTTTCTTTTTCTTCTCTCTGTCTCTTTCTCTCTCTTTCTCTTTCCGTGTGCTAGTCTGGATGGAGCTAGACAAGAACATGCATGTCCTCCTTCCATTGTAAACTATAAGTGAGTTTTCTTTCCTCTTTTTACTTCTTTGCATTTTCTGTCATTGTACAGTGGAATGACTGGTATTTCCTTCCTAACTTCTTTCACTCTTTCCCCTTACTTTGCTTAGAAGAAGGTTTTGCTGACTTCTCTCTCTGGTTCTTAAATGCCTTGCTTTGGCATCTGTCTGCAGAATGGAACCTGCAACATATTGTTGCAAGATGGAATGTTTCTGGTCTGGGCATCAACCAGCTATGCCAAGCTCTATTTGGGGTCCCTGACCCCCACTTTTGTAGCCCGTGAAGCCTCACAACAGTTGCTGAAGTCACTCCAGTTTTTCAAAAATGGGTATAATCTTTTGGTTGATTTTACACCCAAAACCTTGACAAGCCAACACTCTGAAACATGGAGGCTGCCTTATTCCCATTGTCAGAAACCTCCGCTCCCTCCAAACTCATCATTTTTGGCTGTGAATTTGCTGAAATTGGGGAAGTGACATCATAGCACTTCTAGTTTGTCCAGATCTATGGGTGCAGCCAGTGGGAGGAGGACTGTGGAGTGAAAACAACCTCCCCTTGCAGTTGCCCACTATAAGTGCACAGTCTTTTGGGCAAGTATGGCTCCACCTCTAGCAGTTGGTAACTGTGATGTAATATTTTGAGTGCATTAATGTGTATACTGAGCCAGTGAGAGTCAGTGGAAACTACCAAAAAGAAAGATGCAAAATGCATTCAGTTTTACATTTAAATAATTCAGTAGGCTCATCCAAAACTTCAGTAATTTTGGATTGTATATGATACGGTATGGTATGGTATGGTATAGTATAACATAGTTTGGTTAGGTTGGAAAAGTAACCACATTGTATTTATACCTGAACAATATTTGGACTACTTTGATTTTTTTTTTTAAGTTGGCCATCTTTTTGGTAATGTGTCAAAATATATTTCTTCTTTGGTGACAAAGAAATGTGTTTAAAAGTTCTGTAATAATTATGTAGAGCATCCTGTCTCCTGCATTTGGGAAGTGCCTCATTTTTATAATGATGTTTTTCTTGTCTGCTTTTTAAGAAATACCTCTCAGAAGGGAAGGATGGAAGAAGACATTAACGACAAAATGTTATCAACCATCGAGGGACTCAGTTCAGCCAAGTAATGACACCAGTTTTGCTTTCTTGTTCTTGAGAGGAATTGCAATCTTCCTCCACAGAAAGGAAGGGAGGGAGAGAGAACCTCAGTGTTTATCTTCTGTAATATAGAATCATGGAGTTAGAAGGGTTCTTGTAGACCATCAGGTTGAAACCATCTCCCCTCCTTCAGTGCAGGAATCCAGTTAGGTTATTTCCCAGACAGTGGCTAGTGACTGTCCAGCCTCATTTTGAGGACATCTAGAGAAAAAGGCCCAACTATCTCTCTAGGAAACTGGTTCCATTGCTGAACAACTCTCACTGCCAAGAAGTTCCTTTTAATGTTCAGTGTTCAGTGTTTAATCTTCAGATTCTTTGACTCATAACCAAACCTCTGAATAGCAGTTTTAATCATGTGGTGGTATCAGTTTGCGCGATGCTTTGAGACCACAGCGTCATATTGCTGGAAGAGAGTCGTGTGTTTCCTGTAAGCAGCCCCTGTTAACAATCTGGCTGCAGTGCTTTGGACCAGATGAGCTTCCAAACATTTTTCAAAGGCAGGCCCACATAGAGTGTGCTGTAGCAATCCAAATGGAAGGTAACTAAGCCTTCCAGCGTGATGCTGAACCCTGTTTGGTTCATGGTCTGCCCTGACACTCACTTATCTTCTACGTTGCCACATGATCCTGATTGTGGAAAGTAAGTTCTAGGCCCAGGGCCCTTGAACCTCTGCATTTTTGTGCAAATGTTCAGCTTTTGAGAATCATCGTCCCAAAACAGAAACAATTAGAAGAGCCCTATTTTGAAAATAGAGCTAGTACATGTTTAATTCAGAGATGAAGTCCTAAATTAGCTTCAGTTTTTAGGAAGGACTTAAAACCCAAACTAGAAATGACCTTCAAACAACAGGAAATTGAGAAAGGTCCTCTCTGACATGGCTATTAATTTGGTGGTTTAGTACTGTAGCCCTTGAGAGCACTCTCTGACAATACCAAAATAAATGAGTTCAGGATAAGAGTCTTATCTGTAAGTTAATGCAGCAGAAGACAAGCAATGAATTCTGCGATTATGGTCTTGAGTGATGGGAGGTAGGAATAAAGAACAGCTTTTTTTGCAATGCATACCTTAAATGCGAGTGATTTAATTTTGTATATTGAAAACTGTTAACATGCTCCCTTCCATCCGAATTTCAGGGTAGTGTACTATGAAATGTAATAAATTATTTACATATAGTATGATAAAATTAGTAAGAAAAACCACAAAGCTGAATGTGGTGTCAGTCCTGGGCCCACTTACTTGGTGATAAGTCCCACTGAATTTAGTATGACTTACTTCTGAATAGAGACATATAGGACTGTGTTGTAAGGTATTCGGTATTAAGGTGTCTGTTTATGAGAAGCATTCCTAAGCTAGAACATCGCTACTTATTAAGTCCGTTTCTTTGGAGCGATATTAAAACACTCTTCTGATGAGGACGACATGCTTTCTAGAACTAGAACAGATGGAATTCCACATTACTCTGAAGATTTGTACCAAGTCTCTCCAAACTGGCTTCATTTAGGAAAATGTCATTTCTTGATCTGCAGCTGGGGGAATTTCTTTTCAGGATTTAACACTTAAATGATACATGGCAGAAAACAGTGACAATGACCACTAAATTGACTCACCACTCATTGACATAAATTTATTATGTGCAACCAAAGACCTTTACAAAATATAAAATGAGAGGCTATTAGCAATAAGATGCTCAAATTTAGAAATAGATTATTATAGAAGTCCCTGCTGTATGGAATATTTACACACTGTTATGATCCTTAATATAACAAGAATACACCTTTTTAGCAGCTAATGCAAATAGAGCTACAGAGTATGTAATAAATAATTATCAATAAAAAAATACCATTTCCTCAGGTATACAAACTAGATACAGTTGAAAAATAGGTGACAAAAATCTTTAAGCAGGATCTGAGTAGAAAGGGCAAAGCAAGAAATAGTGACTGATTTCTTTGGTCTGGTTGCAACCGTAACTGCATTTCTCTTCTTTATAAGGGATTCCTAAATAGACTCCCTTCAAGGTAACCAGAAACCATTTGCTGAAATCTGAGTTAAGTAAAAGATCTACAAAGTTGTGAGCATGGCAGTGTCTGAAAGTAATATGACTGGCCAGTGCTAGTAACGTGGTTGTTACAATCAAGTACTTTCCATATTAAATTTCTCTCTGATCTCACCCAGCTCCAGGAATGAGAACTGTATGTATGCCTGAAATTCTAGATAACCTTCCATGCATCTAATGTACTAGGTTATATTTCACAGTCACTCATAGCATAATAATTTTTTTGATCTTTAAGATAACTTTTTGAGATCCTAAGGACTCTGTTGTAAATTTTAGCGTAGCACAAGCATTTGGCCTCTTAACTACAGGCATTCCATCATGCCTTGTGCGAATCTACAAACTATTTAGTGCTGGGTGTTAAATGAAGCAGTAGCAATGCTACAAATGACTTTCAGTCTCCTATTCAACATTTGGATTTTTTTCCCCAATAAAGTGGGAATGGAAAGCATGCAGCCGGCATGTAGCTCTTGGAGGGTCTTTGGTTTTACTTTTGGGAGTGGGGCCGAAAATACCCTGGAAACGATCTTTTCTCATAAAAGTTTTTTTCAGCTGCCAGCCCATGCTGAAATAGCAAGAAACAAAAAAGAACCCCTAACCTCTCCCCAAACAACAACAGCAGCAGCAGCAGCAGCAAAATAAATTTCAAAACCAAAACCAGCATCCTACCTACAAGTGATAGCAGTGACTTCCCATTTCCTGAAATATAACTTCTGGTTACTGCTGAGTATGTTGTAGGTCAGGACAATGGGAAAATGTTCCTTTCTTAGTGCATGCTTATCACTGTTACAGAGGAAGATGATGTGGGTCAAAGTAGCCGATATGTTTCAGATTTCATAATGCTATATGAAGATATGATCCATAGCTAAATGATCTAAGTTATCTTATTTTGCAAGAGATTATTTTATCTCCCTTTGTCTTGCATGTTTCTTTCAACGACATATTTGTTCTTCAATGCAGACCGTGCTGCAGCGAGAAGGATGATTTCCAAGGACCATGCGGGTTTTTTGTTGACATGGGACTTGAAAAAGAGGTTAGTAAGAGAGGAATAGACTTTTCAGGAATGTTTTAAATAAGAAAACATTTCTGTCCTCAAAGTGTATTTTGTCAGAAGGAAGCTAACTCTGACAGATCTAAGGTGACATGAAGCCTTGTAGCTTCACTGTTGTTAGATCCTTGCTTTGGATGGTGGAAGACAGTATTCAGTTGAACCTCCTCTCATCTAAAACGTCATCTTCTGTTCATTCAGCCCTTCTTAGTACCATAGAAAACTAATTAAATGCTTCTTTGAGGCCATTAGCTCTTATCTGTGGGAGAAAATATGGATCACATCACTTGTACACCTCTGCCTTTTGGCTGAAATTGTGTTGATCCGGCTTTTTCTTTCCTTTGAAACCTTGAGTGCTTCCAGAAACTGATTTGGGAAGTTCCACTACACTGCTCCCCATAGGGAGAGTACAACAAGGAGGGAGACAGTGCAAACTTTATTTATTCCATCTCTCCCCCCTCCTTTCTTAATAGTTTTTACTAATCCATTTAAATCTAACCTGCCTCTTTGTCTGCTAAGTTTCTATTCTTAGCTTTCATGTCTCCTCTTCTGCAACAAAGGATTGTGGGATAGGGCACCCTTCAATTTTGTGTGCGTGCATGCATATGTGCATATTTGTATGTGTGTGTATGTGTATATATATGTATATTCTGTTTGCTAATTACTTCAGTAAATATCTTCAGTGATTAACTGCATCTTTATTGGATCCAGGACAAATCTGGTAGAAGTGCTGTTGGTTTCCTTTTTAATCACCTATATAAAGTCTATTTATATATTTGTTCTGTTAGTCACTATGTATACATATGGGCACTTAGAACTTTTACATACATAGAGTAAATTCATTTGTAAAATGTATATAAAGTGTACGTTTGTGTCAGCCAAGAAGTTAGTTCTTACAAACAAATCCAAACTGCGTTGCCACTGGTGATGTTTTTCTTTTTGTGCTGTTATTTTTCTTCCAGTATCGCACAATCCCTATCCCCAAGCTGAGGGGTTATTTTGCCTGTGCCAGCATTGTATTGCTGTGTATGTTTCTGGTACAGATATGCATAATGCCAAAGTAAGTATGAAGTTCTGTGTTTTCTTTTCAAATTTGCTACAGACTAACACAACCAGGCGATTCAACTGGCTTTGTGGGAATATGTCAAGTTAGTTCTTGTGCCGAGAGTCCTGTCCCTCCCGGGAACATTTCCTTTACACAATAGACTATTGCTTGCCAGGCTGAATATTTCTTCTAGAAATGCTAGTTTTCTATCTTCAATTGCTTTGCAGGTTGGAGGGTGGCTTCTTGAACAAGCATCTCCCCAAAATATCCAGAAAAAGCTTTACCACTTGAATCTGTTTTCATAAACTGTCCTAGAAAGCAAGCAAGCAATTTCTTATTCCCCCTCCTCCCAAATACAGAGTTGAAAATGTTTGCAAAAGATTTTACCATACTTTCCCTGAACTGGAATGTATAACTTCATCTTTAAAATCACTTCTATTTAGTCATTTGAGTATTAGAAACCAGAAATTGAATTCGTGCTCAGTCGTGGAAATCCATTGGCTGATCTTGGGCAAGTTACATCCTCACAGCCTTAGAAAAAGCCAGTGGCTGACCTTTTCTGAATAAATCTTGCCAAGAAAATCCTATGATAAGTTGGAGTCCACGTGAAGGCCCATAACAAAAACAGCAACCCTGCCTTCACCCTACATTAGCTCCCAAAATTAAAACCTACAACAAAAATACAGTATGATTTGAGCTTAGTGGAGGAGTCTCTGTTACTTGTGTGTGTGTGCGTGTGTGTGTCGGTGTGTGTTTGTTAGAAAGTTGGACTGGGACTTGGTAGGTCTACATTCTAGTTCCCACTGAGTCATGGAACTTACTGGGTGATCTTGCCCCAGCCACTTCCTCTCAAGCTATTCCGTCTCACAGGGCTGTTGTGAAGATAAACTGGAGAGAAAGAAAGCCATGTATAAATGGTAGAATATAAATTTTAGAAATAAATAAGTAATAGGGAGATTGCTTCTGGACCCTGGCGGTTGATCGTGGTCAGGTTCCAGGCTCTCCCTTCTTTGGGAAGAGGTCAGAAGGCTCTGCAGACAGAAGAACTAGCTAACGGGAAGAGTGAAGTAAAGGTAAAGATCTTTATCGTTGTTTGTGACCATTTAATCTAATGGACGGTTAGGCATTGAGGCCAGCAGTTGGGTTTCTAGGGTCTCAGGTATCTGGTATTGTTGTTCTATACCTTCAAGTTGACTCTGATTTGTGGTGACCCCATCAAAGGGTTGAGAGTCAGCATGGTATATTGGTTTGAACCTTGGACTATGACCCTAGAAGCCAGGGTTTTATTCTCTGCTTGGCCATGGAAACCATCACACAGTCTTAGACTCAGAAAACCCCGTGATAGGTTCACCTTTGAGTCACCGTGAGTTGGAAATAACCTTGAAGGCACACAACCGCAGTAATAACATTCTGACCTCTATGTGGTTGGACACATGTAATTGAAGGAAATCTGCACATATCATTTTGTTAACAGGATCTCCCTACCTCAGACATCCTAAGCCAGCAGCTTGGTTAATAGAAGTTTAATGAGATGGCTAGAAATTTGGGAGGATATTACGATTCATGCTTTGAAAAAGCACTGTTAAATTAATGCTGGAAGTTAGATGCAAAAAGCTGTGAGCAACTTGAAATGAAAGGGATTATAACTTCCCCAGAGAATTCACGACTACTGAATCACGAATAACATTTTCCCTTAACGCTGCTTCATCTTTGTTTCCGCCCTCTCCTTCCCACCCCTTTCTCTCTTTCAGAACACCAAGGTTAGGAATTTCGTTTGGAATTGTAGCTGTCATAATGGGGATTATTTTGAGCGTGTGCTTTGCTGATGATTGTTGGGTAAGTTAAAGAAGGAAAAGGTGAGGCGGGGGGCTCAGATGTCCAAAGCCTTTAAAGAAAAGCATATTGCTGGAAAGAAAATAATAAACTCAAATTCATTTGAATTTTTTTTAAAAAAAAAAACTATAGAAGGAGAGGTAAAAGAAAAATTAAGATGGAGGTGGTGATAAAAAGGGAGATCCAAAGTGGTGATTACATTTGTCCAGGTAGCTTGCAGCAGCCTAGTGGGATTTTTATCATTTATGTGCAACAGGATGGGAGGTCATCTGTTTTGAATGCCTGCTTTTGAATGCCTACCTGCCCCCCGCCTTTAAATGTACCGTAGGGATATGATTTTTTAAAAGGAGGAGGAGAATTAAAGCTCTGCTTGTAGAATTAATTTCTTTGTTGTTTGGATGGTCTTCTGTGTGCTACCATGATTTATTTATGTAACATTTGTGTGGGCACCGTGTGCTCCTTGGTCTAAGGTCACCATCTGAGGCTGTTCTATAACCCTCATTCCAGACTCCTTGAACTATCCTTTTTCTGAGCCTTTCCCCCCAGAAAGGTATGGGTATGAATGGTCTTAATAAACTGCAACTTACTTTTTAAAAGGGCTGCAGGGTATTCCTGCACTGTCCATTTTTCAAAACCAGAAGTAGATTTTTAGACCCTTCCAGTTTGTTTATTTTGGCATATTTGGCCATCTGTGTGTTCCCCACAGGGTCCTGGAGCAGAAAACTGGCCCCAGACCCGTTGCAATTACCCACCTCCAGTTTAAAGTAATTTTTGCCCCACCTTTATGCAAAACAGATTCCTATAGAGGATTGTTGCTGTCAAGGTATGCCTGTAAGTCATTTCTGACTTAACAGCAACCCAAGAACAAACCAATCACAGTGTTTTTCTTGGCAGAATTTGCTCAGAGAGGGTTTGCTTTTGTCTTCCTCTGAGGCTGAGAGAGTTTGTGAGCAAAACTTGCCTAAAAATGTTCCAACTTTTTTTTAACAAATCGGGGGCTTCAGAGGGCACAAAAATGAGTGAGGTCTGCGTGCCACCCGTGGACCACAGTTTATCCATCACTACTGTAGTGTCACTGTAATGGTGGTGTTAGTAGCCAGTGTGTGTTTACACACCTTGCTGACATTGTCTTTGTCTTCCTTCAGAAATGCTGTTCGAAGCGGTGGCCTCCAGCACGCTACCTTCGCTCGTTTTCCCAGAAAGTGGAGACGATGCCGTCTGCGAGGCTCCCTCTGGCCACAGTCGCGATAGGCTCTCTGCTGATCATAGCTGTGTTTAATTTGGTAATTCCTCCTCCGCGAGTCCTTTGGGAATGCCGATCCTTTTCATTTAAGTGGTGATCTTGGGATTATGAGGGGTCCCTCATCAAAGCAGAATCGTAGCTAACTTTTTCATGCAGCCACAACTTGGAAGCAGCTCACCAACGATATGGTGTTACTGGTAACAAGTTACCTTTTTTGTAATGCGGGTGTTAACAACACTATGTTTTAAAGGCAGTGTGATAAGTAACAACAAAGTTACTTTACTCTGAAGAGGAGCACAGCAGCCAGCACGTGCAGCCTACTTCTACTTCTGACTGCTCCTCTGTCCAACTCTCATGAGCCACGTGGAGCATTGCCATGGTAACCTGCAGCAATGCTCTGATGGTGAGACTTGAACAGAGGAGCAGTCAGAAGTAGAAGTAGATGATGAGTGCTGGCTTCTGGGCCCCTCTTCAGAATACTGGCAGCCAGGGGCCCGCAATATGGGGATTGGGCTTGCCAGGTGAGGGGAATGCCGCAGCTACAGGAGAGGTGTGAGGGCCAGATGAAATGTCCTGGTGGGCCAGATTCGGCTCGCGGGCCTTGTGTTTGACACATGTGATGTACGGCAAGATGAAGTGGCGGGTGGTGGCTTCCATATTGTTGGGGCAGGCAGTCTTCTTCGGGTTGAAAGGAGTTATCCAAGGTGCTGAATCCTTTCAAGTTTAGAATAAAATCCAAAGCAGATTCACTCTCGCACTTACATGGAAGCTGTTAGCCATTATCAGCAGGGAGCACCCAAATGAGTGACAGCTGCCTGGCTCCCAAACTGGACAGCAGTAGATTTTAAGGTAGCACTGGACCAACTCTGTTGTGACACCCACCCACAAAAGCAGATGACTCTGACTGTTGCTTGCTAAAGCATTCTGCAATAGCTGCCCCCCAACCTAGGGTGCAGCAACTCAAGCAACAAGAAACTGTTCACCCGTTGGTATCCGCCAGACCTGGAGGGGAGAGGCGGCAGCAGGTTGCCAAACTATTGGACGTAATAGTTGCTTATACATGGCGTTCTTCGTAGCAATTCCTTGACTACCCAACCCAACATTATGCTCTGGGACTGCTCTTGAAAACATACCAGTAACATGCATAACTTTTATGAAGTATGGTGGCTTTTGAAGCTGAGCAGCAGTATGAATTTCACCTATTTAAAAAATGATTTAAACAACTTGCTTTATAGGGTGTTTTGCATACCTTCTCTTTCAATATTCTCTGAATTTCTCAGTCTTCCCCTACATACTGATTTTAAAAGTTAAGATTTGTGCATCTTACTCTTTGTAATGAAATTGCAGTGTATTTGAATGCCCACCACTATGTTCTCTAACTAGCTTTTAATGTTTTAATTAGCCTGAACACCAGTCCATTGGAAACTGTACCACACCACTTACTACCCCAGTGAGTAAAAAGAAAAAAGCCAATTGTGTTTGTTAGATTAATAGCTTTGGTTTAATAGTAGAAATTGGCAGTTTTTCAGAATCTTCTTCTTTCTGGCTTTGAAATACTGCATAATGTTTTGATTGTTGGGCGCGCTAACTTCACACTTGCTATCCAGCTTTCTCATCTCCTTCCTCTGCAATAGGTGTGCCTTTTCCTACAAGCTCCCTGTTTTCTCAGTTGGTTATTTTGGTGTAGCGACTTCTGAATGAACCTTGACCTCCCTCTTTCAAGGGGTAAATCAACATTCAAAATGAAGTGACATTCTCAGCTCTCTGGTCAAAGCAGATCCTTAAAATTTGATTTTCCCTGGAATCTGGAAGGCTTACATGGTATTTAGTGCTCTACAGACAGTTGCCAGTGATATAGGAAAGTACAGGGTGATTATCTCAGTTAATAATAATATTACCATTTATGTGCTCTTCTCCCTAAATGTTCAAATTGCTTTGCATTAATCTGAGTAAGTTCTAAGAACAGCCTTGTAATTTAGGTCATGATCCTTACCCCATGTTGCAAATGAGTCACAGAGAGAAAGTGGCTCACCAAATAATTTCAACAGTTTTCTTCTAGCTGTAAGATGATAGGAAGGTTTCTCTGGAACTTTTTGATGACTGTTTGTGCTTCAGGACATTTTCCAAAAAATTATTTTGTGCAAATAAATCTTCCCAATAAAAGCCCCAAAGTGTGAAGAAACTTGCAGCTGTTCCACATTTTCTTAAAGCGTATCTCAGTAATGTGTGGAGGTGCCCTTTTTTTGTGCCAAGGATGAGAAAACTTAGAAATATGCTTTACTTTCCTTAAGTATATGTGAGGAGTAGCTGTCCAGAGTGCTTCTGTGGCTCTCTTCCCCTTCCATTCTCAATTCAAAAAAAGACAGTGTTAAATCACCCACAGATTTTTGGTATCCACTTTCACCCACCTCTCTGGATTACTGACAGAGCATGGAAGGAACATGTTACAAGCAACAAACATTATTGTAATATGTTAATTTGGAGGTAATGAAGGACAACAGTGTTAATTTGAAAGTTGACATTGGAGCATATTCACACTACACAATTATAGCGCTGTTATTCCACTTCAACTGCCGTGGTTCCATCCTGAGCAATCCTGAGGATTTTAGGTTGATGAGTTATTGGAGCACTCTGGTCGAAAATTCTAAATGCTCCTCCATAAACATGCCAGTCCCAGGATTCCGTAAGACAAGAACCATGGCGGTTAAAGTGGAATAATTCTGCTATAATTGTCTAATGTTAATGAGCCTATAGTGACTATTGATGTTGTTTTTGAACATTATTTTTTTTTTGAGGGGGGGATAATTACAATGCTTACTTACCGTTTATAAATATTATTGGGGCCAATATTTTGGGCCGTGTTGAGTAACTTGAGTTTTTTTTTTTTTAAGGAATGTGCTACCAAAGCATAATTACTTACTTAAAGATGAGTTTCCTTATTGTATTTTAAATTTTATCATAAGCCACTTATCTTAGCTGTAAGACAAGGTGTTAATGATTAATGAAATAGTACCTGAAAGAGGCCTTAAAACCACCTCACAATCGAGCCATCCTTGAGTTGCCCTATTTTGAAAGATGCATAGAGTTTGTGTCTGCTTTGCTTTGTTCGTGAATCATTTTGCTCTACGTGTCAATGGGTCTTTGCCTGCCGAATAAAGAAATGTTTCTTTGCTTCTCTCCCCATCCTGATAAAACAGATGGCACGAAATGGCTCTTCTGGAAACAGCGTTGCATGCAGCGATGAAGCTATGACCTATTCAGTGAGTGAGGTTGGATTTAATAATTCAAAAATATGGTCTTAGGTTAGGGACAAATCTGCTAATTTCATTTTCACATTTTCCAACACTTCAGTTTCTTCCATTGTATTCCTGCATGTTTGCTGCCTCCAATATATTACTTCCAAGGGAATACAGCTCTTGACAAGAACAGTTGCCCTATCATGCACTAAATCACGGTCTGTGTCGTGCATAAGCAAGCTCTGCACAGGCTTCACAAGTCAATTAAAAAAAACAACCAACATACTTCCTAACATTCTGTCATAATTTAACAGGAGACATTCTGATATGATTAGATAGAACTTGAGCTGGACGCAGGTGAACTAGAGTATGTGTGTGTTCTATGCCGTTAAGTCACTTCCAACTTATGGCAACGCTAAGGTGACCCTATGATGGCATTTTCCTGGCAAGATTTGTTCAGAAGAGGTGTTGCCATTGCCTTCCTCTGAGGCCGAGAGAGTGTGACTTGCCCAAGGTCTCCCAATGCATTTCTGTGTTTGAATGAATGTGAACTGTGCTATCCAGAGTCCTAGTCCAATGTCCAAACCACTACACCACCACAACTCTCTGAGTTAGAATCCATTCACTAATCCTGTCTGTCATCAAGGTTTGAATTGGGGTCAGATTTTCTTAACACACCGCATACATACAATTAGGCTGATTATCTCAATGGTTTTGTGTGCCAAGGTATATAAACCTACAATGTGAAACCAGATTCTTTGTGGTTTCAGTGCATCAGAACCAAGCAAAGACCTGCTTGAAAACAACTCTTGTTTTTGTTTTCTTTAAACAACTTCAGAAGTGTGTATTGGATAGGAGATGTAATTTCACAACATATGTGTTAACTGCTTTACCTTTTCTCAGGAAGTTTCTGTTGTCACCAATAGTTTTGACCATACTGATAATGTAATTGTTATCTATATTTCAATGTCATCTTATCTTATCCCTGATTGTTTGCACTGTGTGTAGATGCCTGATGAGCTGATGCACTAAAGCAGCGGTTCTTAACCTAGGGTCCATGGACTCCCAGGGGTCTGTGATGCTCTCATGGGGGTCCACAAAAGAGTCAAAGACTGCCCAGCCCATCTTCCCCCCTACAATGGAGTGGCGATGTGGCAAGAACTGAGGCAAAAGGCTAGCTGGGCCTGTGCCCCGCTGTTCAATCCACTCCGTCCTTAAATTGATGGGAAGAAGCAGGAGAAAATTCTTCTCTTCCGCTCTAGCGCATCTCAGGGAAGTGTGCATTTACTTATTTCTCCCTTCTCTCCCAGTTTTGAAGACCCTTGATAAGCAGTTTTAAAGGGTTGTAAATCCTGAGTTAAGTCTTAGGGATCTGTAGTGACAAAGGAAATTTAAAGGGGGGTCCCAGCAAAGAAAAGTCTGAGAACCATTGCTCTAAAGATTATACTGTGTGCATATGAGAAAGTGGATTGTACTTAATGAAAGCTCATGTTTATAGAAAAAACTCTTTTATGTAAGAGTTCCATAAGACTCTTTGTTATCACAAAGAAGTTTGCTGAGATTTGCTTAAACTCTTCTGTTCCAGTATTTTGCCTACTGCTGCCTCCTTGGTTTTATTGCATGCTCTGTATTCCTTCAAATGAGCTTTGAACTCAAGGTCATGCTTTTGTCAGGAGCGGTCGTTGGGTATTTCATTGTCTTCAACACCAGTCAGACTTGGAGCTCCAGCCACAGCAATGTCAACAATACCAGCACAAGGTAAGATATCTGATTTTCTGAACAGTTACATGCCCTGTAAGCTCATGGATAAGCTTCCTGTAATTGTAGACTGCGGTGTTGGAACTGAACTTTTGTTTGAAAAATAACAATGAAAAGAAAAACCTCCGTCAGACAAAATTATTCTGGAACTCAGTGACGTTTTAAATCTACTTAAGGAAAATCCATTCCACCACTGAGAATGCTGTGATAATGGTTATTCTGAGGTCTGCAATTCTCTTTGTGCCACAGGCTCCTACTAGGCTGTGTTTTTGACATTACACCAAGTGACCTCCCAAACTCTTCTTCCTCATTTTGAGATCTTAAAACATTCTGCCATTTCCTGTTGAAGAAGCTTCCTTTGCAGAGCTCGGAAAACTTAGTCTTTTCTAAGACAACTCCCCAAATCCCATAACCAGTGTGGGCAGTAGCCATGATGGTTAGGGGATTGTGTAAATTGCAGTCCCAATTAGTAATTTTTCTAAGCTCTGGACTAGTCCGGACCCAAAATGGGATCTCCAGTTTGTCCCTTCCAAAGCTGTGGGGACTGAACTGAGCGGGCTGTTTCAGTATTGAAAATAATTCAACAGTAAATTTGTCCTTGCTGCGTAGACTGGTGGCATCCACCGCATTTTTCCTCACTTGCGGAGAAAACCCACCTCATCTGACAGCGGTAGGAGCATTTCACAATGCCTCTGTGCAGTGTGCTTGAACAGTTTAAAAACTCCCACGGGAGTGTAGTCCAGTTCTGGATCAGATTAGTTGTCAAGTCCAATATTGGATTTTTGACTTGCGGTGACTTGCTAGAGTTTTAGACAGAGGACTTTCATGTTCCCTGTTATACGATTCTTTTCTAGCTGGAAATGCCAGAGGCTTTCTGCATGTCGGATATATCTTTTCTCAAACTTAGCTCTGCCTTGCCTTTATTCTTCCCCCAGCCCATCTACCTCTTCTTCTAAGTTCTATGTTTCTGCTCTTCAGTTACAGGAAGAGATGTCTCCAAGCACTGTCCAAATCACTGTCCTCTACTTTCCTAATAAATACTGTGCACCCATATTCAGAAAGATTGTTGCATTTATTTGTTTTTTAATTCTCTCCCGTGAACCAGCCTGACTATTAAGAACTTCCTCAAAGGTTTACTTTTGCCCTTTTCCCATCTTCCTGTATAGGGACTTTCTAGTCGTGTGAAGAAATGCACACAAGAAATGCTCAGACATTTGTTGTTGCGTAAATTCTGTATCACTTGAATCTCCGTGTCCTCAATGAGGCATTTTCAGACCTTAGGTACCTGTACTTCAAATTAAGTTCCTGTATGTTTTTGTTCTCCTTTTCTTCTAGTTTTTTTATGAAAGATCCAACAATAATGACAAATTTATACCTGGCCCTGTTTTATATAACCTTGGTTCTGCTGTCAAAACAGGTATGGCTTCTAGTACTGTTTTTATACATCAGTGTCTTCTCTAATGCCTTCTCATCATCTCTTTAGTTTATCTGCATTGTGCTTCTTCTTTCTAAAAATGTATTTTTTGGAAAATGACTTTTGAATACTCCAAGTGTAGGTTTGGAGGCCCAGTTTAGAGGCAGGGAACCTCATGCCGTATTCAGCTCTCCTGGGTCCCAATCCAGCCTTCAAGGCTTTTCCAGAAGACCACAGTCACTTTTCCATGACACTATCATTTAATGTTTTTCCCAGCCTTTGTATATTTGTTTCTCCCATTCCAGCAGGTGAAATGTCTCTCCAAAAACTTCATTATTTTCACTAACAGCTTTACGCTACAATATGCTGGTAGTTTTGGTGGAACCTTTTTTGTCTTTGGCCACATCCACCAACAGAATACAGCCTCTGATTTTATTTCTCTCAAATTGAATTCAACCCTTAGCCAAAAGAGGTTCCCTGCCTTTGTTATAAGACCAAAAGGTTTGCTCTTATGAAGAAAGAATGATGTACCTCAGTAGTGACTTGCCAGAGGTTCAGACAGATTTATTCCAATCAGAGAGTGAGGGTCTTATCCAAACCTCTCCTAGCAGCACTTGCTCCTCCTAAACAAGAGAATGACTGCAAAAGTGAAGTCTTAAAGTAATAAAACAAGAGTGAACCCTTTCCTTTCCTGTTATAGTCATGTTTCTTAATATGGTCTTAGCAAAAATCTCTATTCAGCGGAAAAAAATGGTCAGTTCTTCACCATTAAAAAATCAATAAAATGAATAAAAACCAGTCGGCAAACATAAAATATTTGGGGAAGAAAGGACACTAATGATAGAACATAAGACGGACCATGGGCCCTTTCACACTACACAGTTACTGCTCTGTAATTTTCCCCTAACTGCCTTGGGTGAATCCTGTGGAAGCCTGGGGTTTGCCATTTGGTGAGGCACTAGAGCTCTCTGGCTGAGAATTCTAAGCACCCCTCTCTGAACTGCAAATCCCAGGATTCCATAGGATGGAACCATGGCAGTTAAAGTGGAATCATAGTGTTACAATTGTCTGATGTGGAACGGTTCTATGTTTTGCCAAGTTATGGGTGCAGTGAAGTTGCAGAACTCTTTAAATTCTGGTACGTGTTACCGTAATAGCGCATATCAATAAAAATACCCACTTCAAAGGCAGTGTGTATGTGTAGAGGGGATTGCAAATGAATAGCTTCTGTACTGTCTCAACAAGAGTTTCTAAAGGAAAAACAGTTTGAAAGAGTGCTTTCTGTATTGTTGGTGGGGGGGATGACTAGGGGGACCTTATCCCACCGATGCAGGGCAGAGTGCTCCCCGTGGCAGACCATGATACCCTTGTGGGGATTCCACACGGATCCTTTCATTAAGTCTTCTTCCCTGCAGAAAATGTATTTGTTCTTGTTGCATGGCTTCAAGTCATTTCTGACTTACGGTGACCCTCAGGCAAACCTGTTACGAGGCTTTCTTGGTAAGATTTGTTCGTGGGGGATTTGCCTTTGTCTTCTTCTGAGGCTGAGATAGTGTGATTTGCCCAAGGTCATCCCGTTAGGTTTCTATGGCTGAACCGGATTCATACCCTGGTCCCCAGAGTTGTAGTCCAGTGCTCAAATCACTCCATCCTACTGGCTCTCATAAGGTTTATTACGGGGCATTAATTATGTATGTTGCTTCTTGAGATGCTACAGGTTGCAGATACCTCCAGGCAGTGACCCATGTCACTGACTTACTAAAGGGATGCCTCCCCTCGCTTCTCCCTCCCCGTCTCACCGTTGGTTCCTTTAATGGGCTGACTACAGCAACGTGGCAAATGCCTAAGCGGTTGGTGACTGCCCAGGTGTATTTCATGACTGCTTTGCTTGGTTGCAGATAGACTATTACTGTCGACTGGACTGCCTCCAAAAGAATAAATTCAAAAAAGAGCACGAGTCTTTTGAAACCATGGAAAATGTAAACAGGCTGCTGCTGGAAAATGTCCTTCCGGCCCACGTAGCTGCCCACTTTATTGGGGACAACAAGTTAAACGAGGTACGGAAGAACAGCACTCTTAATGTTATTGTGCTGCGCGCGTTTGGCTGAGGGTGTTTGCACACCTGTTCTTTAAGAGATCTCGTAATGAGGCTGTTCCTCCCTGCTCCCCACTCTTAGCAATCGTTGTGAAGCTGAAGCACTCAGATCCTAAATATTAATAGCAAACTCATCCTCTGAGTGCAGATGCTCATGTGGGTGAAATGGAATGATCCACAAACAGGGAGAGGTACGGGCAGGCTTGGGGGATCTCCAAAGTGTGCAGAAGTATGCCAAAAATATTTGGGGAGGGGAAAAAAAGGAAACCCCAAGAGAGGCCAGTGAAGGCAGGAGATATCTAGTGGCCACAGAATGTTTTTGAATGGGGAAGGTTAAAACTAAGAGAGAGAGAGGAAGGATGGAATGGAATATACTGGGAAAGGGTATGGTTGGCTTGCTAACATTCTGAATAAGAAGGCTCTACACTGCAACTTTCTGTTGCAGGGCTCACTTGTATAGCCGTGATGCCATCATAGTACAGGGCGGTACTAAGAGGTTTTCTGGTCAGGACACTCCCTGCATGCCCTGCCTCAACAAATCGGCCTGAGTTCACAGCCTCTGTTTAATTGCCTGGGGTGTTGTGTTAAAGCAAAAGCGATGGCTGTCAGCAGTGATGCTGTGAAAGCCCTGTTGCCTCTTCCACAGGATTGGTACCATCAGTCCTACGACTGTGTGTGTGTGATGTTTGCCTCAGTACCTGACTTCAAGGTGTTCTACACAGAATGTGATGTCAACAAAGAAGGTCTGGAGTGCCTTCGGCTTCTCAACGAAATCATTGCCGATTTTGATGAGGTATTTCTTTGCCTGCTTGGTTTTGATGTTGGGATTGTGGAACGCTTTGCCCTTTAAATCTACAAATAAGTGTTAACCTGTCCATCTGCTCAAACCTGCAGAATACTGAAGAGGACGCTCCTTATATCGTACAAATGCTACAAGAATAGCTGAGTTTGCCATGAGACAGGTTCCGAAGGCTGTATCACACAGGCTTTTGAAACGCATGTTTCTTCATCACCTAAAGATCATTTTTTAAAAAGCATGTAGGGGAAAAGGGGATGGAGACCAGATACTGATAGAAATTAAAAGCGTCTGAAAGGCTCTAGTTACAAATAAATTATTTGCTGTTAATTCATTTTGCAATTACTGGAGTGTTACTAAATTATATTGTGATTGCAATGTAACAAAAGATAACTTCCCTCCTTTTGTAGTGTAAGAATTGTAATTACTTTTATTACATGTCATGTAACACCATGTAATAACTGCCTAGGGATATTTTATATCACAGGCCACTGGCTCCTAGCATTGTGACGGTGTAATTGTTTAAATACTTTTGAAAGCAAAGAGTTATTTTTTAACATTACAACAGTGGCAAGTTACTTTTAGTGTATCAGAACCCAAATTAATTATTTTTTAGAAGCAACCATCCAGGCTCAGAAGGAGAACCAATGCCTTGTATCTTTTCTCTTGTTTTGGAACTTGGCCTAAAAAAGCGCCTTCCCTGAAAAAGCATTTACAGTAGCCAGTCATGTCCCCATCCCCAAAGGTGCGGGAGCACAGTTGGCCATTTTCATACCAAATATCTTTGTTCGTGCTGGGGCAGTCTGGAGGCACATGCACATGTGCCGTTCCTGGGCTAGAGAGACTTGATTAGTGGGAAATGTCCAAAATGCAGAGTGAGGCCCCGTGAAGCAAGCCCCAAAGAAAGACCGTAGCTTCATTTGTGCACTCTAGCAAGCTGATATATTGTACTTGACTCTATAAATGTGTCATGAAATTGTTGCCTTCCAGTGTTGAAACATGCCAGATCAAGAGTTGTGCGTGCATATGTTTTGAAATAATGATAAGGGCTGAGCAGCATGGATTGAATCTTACAATATGCACGCCCTTTCCCCTGTGTTTTGTACTTAGGAAGCTGTACAAAGTATGAAATGCAGTGGGAAAGTCAGCAATGTTTGAGTATTTCTGGAGGCTCTTTTCCTGTGCCAGCTTATTCTACTGGAAAAACTTGGCTTCTGGTAAGATAGTAGAGTCACAGAGAATCAAACAGGGTGTGAATATTATTTTTTCCTCTCCCTTTTTTCAAACAGCTTCTGCTAAAACCTAAATTCAGTGGTGTTGAAAAAATAAAAACTATTGGGAGTACGTACATGGCAGCCTCCGGGCTCTGTGTTACACCAGGCCAAGAAAATAATGTGGTAAGTCCTCAAATTTCTGCTGACTTTTCCTGGAGTCCTTTGGTACAAAAATATGTTGAATGTTTCTGTAATGCCTTAGTGCAATGGCTCTCTTAACAGTCCCCCTCCCTATTGTTTAGGATCAAGAAAGGCAGCATGCTCAGATCGGCATAATGGTGGAATTTGCAATGGCTTTAATGACAAAACTTGATGGCATCAACAGACATTCATTCAACAATTTCCGGCTCCGAGTTGGTAATTTTGTTTCTTCTCTCCATAGTCCATAATCTCAAGGGCTGGTCAGCAGCAAACTGATTTACCTTAACAGCCCTGCTTTCTTTTGCTTTCTTTTGTCCAGACTGTTAAAATATCAGTTGTTATTCTCACTCAGTTAAGCTTTTTGGTTTGCTGGTTGTATAGTTTCTGTGCCCCTTGGTTTACAATGTTGTTGTAAATGTATTTTGTTTTTCCTTACATAAGGTTATGTGTACTAACGTAGGATCCCTTGTGTATGCACAGGTGGTTCATAAATTCCAAAAAAATAAAATTGAATGCTGCTGCATTTCTTCTATATTTGGACCCAACAAGTGTCTTTTTTTGTAACACCACATCTTAACAGACAAAACTAGTAGCTGTTTTGTCACAGGTCTGGCTGCCCTTATTCTATTGGCTTGCAAATATTCTTGTCGTGATTAAATATCCTTTCATGGTGAGTGGAGGTGATTCAGTAACAACCTGTCTCCCCAGCCAAAAGCCTAAATTCCCTTTGGATTCAGGGAAGCAGAAAGATGACAACGTAATAATAAAGGAGGGAGACTGGAAAATAGATGGGCAGACTCAGAGCTAATGGAGCAAACTATTCTGCTTTGTACCTTCCGTCCTATGTAACAAGCAAACAAAAAGTTCAAAGCCAAGACTTAGGCTTTCCTCCTCTTCTTGTTCATGCAGGTATAAATCACGGACCTGTGGTAGCTGGCGTGATTGGTGCTCGTAAACCCCAGTATGACATCTGGGGAAACACTGTCAATGTTGCCAGTAGAATGGAGAGTACTGGAGAACTTGGGAAAATCCAGGTAATTTAGAGGAGAGGTTTTGAACTGTCCCCTCTAGAGGGAAACCTGCCCAGCAATGATGCAGAGCAGCGCCTCTCCAACTATCTCAGAGGGGCATTTTTCCTCAGTGTGCCAGGGACCAGTATCATATTTGGGCCAAGTTGTGCTACAGTCGCTTTCTTTCCTGGAAATTTGTCATAAGCTGATGGATTAGTATCCATCCGTGGACCACGGCTTTGGGTAGCACTAACACAGAGAAAGGCTTTTGCCCTCTTTAAGGTATTCGTTGGAGCTATTTTTACGGGCTCAGCTGCGGTTTTGGGGTGCACCAGGAGTTGCCAAGTGAAGGGCTTTCTCTGTTGTGAGTCTTTTGTTTGTGGAACCCTTCTCTCAGCTCATGCACACATTTTTGTAAGATGATGTAGAGATATTTTTAACCAGAAGTGAGTTTTTTAGGTGATAGGATTTCTTTTTCGATTGAGAAGGATGCTCAGGACAACCTCGGACAAACCCATGAAACACAGTTATGGCTTCTTCTGCCTTTTTCAACACATAGTATTTATTCTTCTGTAATAGTGAGATTTCTTATTTACTTAAGACGCTTTTTAAAACCCGTCGTACCACTGGGGCTGGCACAAAGGGTCCCGTATCATCACTCACCTACCAAGGACTACACCTAAATAGTTCCCTGTCTTCTGTCATCTTCCTTATCCTACTTGCTGTTGTTTCCTTTTCATTTACAACTTCCCAGTCTGTAGTTAGCAATGAGGAGTCGACGCAGTAACCTTTGCTTGCCTTGTCTTTCATTAGTGGCATCACTTGGGCCGAGGTGGTGATAGTAAGTGAACAGGCAACTGTGATAGTAGTCAAGGAGAGGGTCTGTTGATGTCATAAACTCACTCTCAGGTAGACAGTAGGTTTTATTTGTAGCAAAGCAAGCAACACAATATACTTCTTCCGAAGTTGCTGAGGCTGAAGCTCTCAGGTTTTATAGACACAAATCCAAATTTGAGGCACTCAAAGGTATGGATGAAGAGGATCATAAATCTAACATCACCTCACATCTTTGGAGAATTCCCAGGTCCTCATTTGGGTTCCCACTTCTCATCCTTCAGGCAGGAATATATTTCCTGCCTCTTAGATGCTTCTTATTTTCGCCTGCTCTGATCTTCCTCCCCTCACCGATATATTGTAGCAACAGGTAATAAAGCAATTAATTAATTGATACCAGTGGATACTTTATAACAACACAGGCAAGCTCCAAATGGATCTATTGTTGCAATCACCAATTAACAGCTTAGCTCTATGGAGATCTATGGCATTGCATGTACATTGACTCTGATACTCTTATTTCATATTCGTCCGGCAGACCAATGTATGTCAGGATTTCTGCATCCAAACATATGTGGGCACAGGCTCCGGTGAAGGCCAACACTGTTCCCCCTCAGTCCCAAAGCCCACTCCTCATTAAACTGCTGTGGCCGTTTGCATTGCATTTTTTCTCGTCTTGCTCCCTGAAGGTGTGGGCAGTTATGGGGGCTTATTGCCTGACAATAGGGATCCCATTATTACCATCCCTGCAGAGGGGCTACCAATGTTTCACTGTCTAAGAGGAGAGAGGAGGAGTTTTGGACAGTAGTCTGACCTATTGGGAAAGGTGTTAACATTGCCATTGCAGATGTTTTGTTGCCTCTGTGGTTGCATGTTATATTCATGTTCGGAATTTGTTTTGCACGCAGAGCTGTTTTAAGCTCCGTGCTTGGGGAACAGAATAGGAAACTAGTAAAATGTATTCTAAAATTTATTCCAAATGTCTTGTATGGTCTCTCAGCTTTCTGTGTTTCTTCCTACAGGTTACAGAAGAGACATGCAAAATATTGGAGGGCTTGGGGTATGCCTGCGAATGCCGAGGGCTTATTAATGTCAAGGGAAAGGGAGAACTGATGACCTACTTTGTGTGCACTGATACAGCCAAATCCCAAGTGCTTTGATCTGAACAAACAGCTTTTCTGAGAAGTCTTGCTGGGTTTGTTGTTGTTGTTGTTTAAGGAAACAACAGCTTCCCTTCTGTGAAGCCTGAAGACTTGGCCTCCTTATGTAAAGGAGCTTATTCCAAATGTTTGTGAATTACCTGATGGTGGTATTGCTTTGCAGTTAGAGGAAGAAGCACAGGAGGCTCTTGAAGTGATGTTTACAGCTGTTACCATTCCTGTTTCTAAGACTTTGCAAATGATCTCTGCCACAGGGACGTAGGACACAGGAAATGTCTTTTTGTGCTTGTCTTTTGTGGATTCACATTTGAACTGGTTGCCTTGTTAAAATGTTCTACTGCCTCATCCTTCTAGTAACAGTATTGCACTTACCGTTTGGAAGATTTGACTATACACAGAACTGCACTGCCTTAGGTGCAAAGCAGGACTGGACCTCTGCAACCAGAATTTTTTGGACTTTCTGCTCACAAGGTGTGTGTGCTCTACCAATGAGCTGTAGTCCACCTCCTAACTTTGCACTGGAGCCTTACCTAGAACCCACTTTCAGTACCAGAAGCATTGCACTGCCAGTATTTTCTACAACCCAGAATTCCAGTCCACAAAAATGTCCTTTCCCGGCAAATCCTTCTGTACCATTGCTCAGTCTTTATCTTGCTCTGCCTGTCCACTTCTGCCACTGCTTATAGAAATGGTGCAAGGATGAAGCTTCTTCAATTGATGCATGTTTTAATTTTTGGAGGTTTCTTACCTGGGCTTCAGAGCACTTGTGACTTTATTTCTTAAATATGCTTCCAGTTAGGGTGTCAACAGTTAGGTAGCTTGTCCTTGTTTCCCTTCTCTTTGTGCTGTCATGTATTTGCTCTTCACAAAGTGCCCTTTTATTTCAAGCAGCCATTTACTCTGCCACAACAGTGTGTAAAATGTTGGCATTTTGTGTGTGTGTTTGTGTAAATTCAGATTCTTTCCTGGGGCAACTATGTTTGGACAACTTCTTATATAAATTGCAGGCTGCTATAACTACACTGTGGGAATAGAAGGATCTTCTGTTTCCATACCATGTAGAATTGGGTGATGGATGACCCTCGAATGTTTTGTGGGAGTAGCACCAAGTTGTAGTTTCCAGTATCCTCTTCCAGTTCTCCCTCCCTCCCTGTCAAAATTGAGACTGTAAGTTTCCTGGAACAAAGATCTCTATTGTTTTTGTTACTCTAAAGCAAGTATGAGGAACCTGTGGCTAAACCTGACCTCTGAGCTTCCCTGGATGGTGAGATCTTTTTCCCAGTTTGCACTGTTTCTGGTTTCCTAGCTTTTATACAGGGCGTTCTCCATTCTCAAAAGTTGAAATGCATTTCCTAAGACTCAGTTATCTTTAAACTAAGATACGCTGATATTTCTGGATCTGTCCACCAAAGCGATGTGGCACCCAAGACCTCTGACGTTAAATTCAGCCTTTGGGTTGAAAGATATTCACCACCCTTACTCTGAAGCACCACTAACATTGATAGTATAACACTGGAAGCCCATTGTCAGATATTGGACAAACTTTCTTGCCTGGGCTCTTTTAGTGTTGAATTTCATCACTGGCCACCACTTGTTTCATGTTGGGTATGTGATAAAAATGAGTAAGAGAATGGGCACAATACAGTGTTGGTGTTCCTCCAGTCTTGATTTTGGAGGGTAAGGCCTTTAAATATTGCACTTGCCTTTTGATAATCATTCTGAATTCATATTTCATAATATAGCTACTCTGTAGTTTTCTGCTCTGTTTCAGTAAGACTTTTTAACCTTTAAAATAGGTCTTAATTTTTTAAAGTGATCTTTAGTGGAAAATGAATGTGGGCCTCTGCCAAAGTTGAGTATCTGCAGAATAACAGATTAACTGATTCTGATTGACAGAATTAAGGAGAAATGCAGTCCACTTCTGTTTGGGACTGCTTTCCGGCAGAAGATTGAGAAGGATAGCTACTGTGGAAAGCCTGCATAGAGGTGGAGAGAAGAATTTAATCCCTGGTCAGTCTGGTTTCTTTTCAGGCATAGCTCATGGAAGTCGGCTTTTGTCAGAGACGTAGACCATGGGGCATTCCAGATGTAGGACTGCAACAAACATCATCCCTAGCTGACATAGGTAGCGGTGAGGGCTGATGGGAATTGTACTTCAGCAATATTTGGAGGTCAACAGAGTCCCCTTCTCTGTCTTAAATGTTTTGAGGTTGGATCTAGAAAAGATGATAGTGCTTGGTAAAGTGGGAAGCAGTGGGAAAAGAGGAAGGTTGGGTGTCACAGGTGCGTAGACTCAAATCAAGGAAGCCACGGCCCTGAGTTTGCAGGACTACTGATGACGGGGTGTTTTAGGGGTCTCGGGTTCATAGGGTCACTGTAAGTTGAAGCTGATTTGACAGCAATTGACAACAAATGTAGAAGATATTTGTTTCAGTGTTTGAGCAAAGAGCGAAATGTATGCACAAGGTAATGATCTGTTTGTGTATCCTTACGTACAGACAGAAGCAATTGCTCTTCAGTTTTTATAGTATTCCTCACAACAGCACTGAATGAACTTTTTGAGGCTTCGCAGAATAGCATTAGCAGCCATTTTCCTCTTCTTCATTGTTCTCTGGATCCAACCCAGCAGTGGGCTGATCTTGGAGACAGTGACATGGGCAAACTACTTCTAGCTGGCAGTTTTATCAGAAGGGAATCAAAATCAAACCAAGTGTTACAGGTGAGAAAAAGCTTGTTTACAATGTGGTCAACACAGGTAACTTCTTTTAAAAGGCCCACCAGTCCAGTTGTAGGCATGCTTTATCAGAAGCAGGGCTTGCTGGAGTAATGGGACTTACTGTCGAGTAAATATGCACAGGATTGCAACTGAAGGCTTTTATCTCAAGCACTGGTGACTCACATTTGACTAATAGAATTAATTTTTACTGTAGCATATCCTAGGGGAAAGAAATAATTTACCTTGCATTTAAGTACTCTATGAGCTGAAGCCTAAATACTATGAAACATTATGAAATGTTGTTCCTGCTAAACATTTGCATATCACTTTGTAGAATGTTCTGAGTAAGTAAATGTACATGAACCTAATGGAGTAGCACTAGAATTTACAAACCACTTGGCCTGGAATAACATCAGTGAAATCCGGCTGAAGTTGATGAATCAGTTCCAAGAGTTTTTTCCCATTTGAGGGCTGTGATTAGTAGCTTTTAAAAAGGTTTTCAGAGTGGAGTATGATTGCAAAGGGGTTTTTTTTTAATATGCTTTGTCCTGGATGCATCCCTGTTGTGTTTGTTATGATTACTATGTAATTAACCAACCTGGAAGCGGAATTGCCTGTGTTTCATGACAGGAACAAATCTTTTCTGGAGAGGTCTTACTGTCGATTTTAGGACTTTTGGAAAGTCCTAATAGCATAGGTCAGAAAGTAGCAACATAGACCAGTCCTGGATAGTATTAAAATAAAATGTATGTGGTTGTCCTTTTTGTTATTATCTGCAAGTTGACGTGAATTATAATATACTGTATATTGCTTTCATTTCTTAATTTTACTGTGCATTTGTTACATGTTTTTTTTAAGAAAAATAAAATACAGAGGATAGAATGCTTTAGTTGAAAGGGTTCATATGGTCTAACATTTACTAACTATTACTAACTATTTGTTATGTATGGAAAGAGCTATAAACTTGTATACCAACAACAGAAACCTAAAAGGATGAAATTAAAGCATTAATTTTTAAAATTGTTTCTGCTCACATTATGTACTTTGTGGTAATTTCTCTACGCTAATTACTTCTCATTTTACTTGAGCTTGCTGGATTAAACATTTAAGATGCTTTTGATGCAAGATAGTTGTATATGACTGTAAACCCATTCAGGAACCTCATCAAGAAAAGTAATGGCTGGAATCCAGTGTGGGAATTAACTCTACGTAAGTGGACTCATGTCTGTGGGAAACAGAATTGAGTAGCATCACAATGGCTGTATTCAGGAATGTAGATGTTACTACATAAGGGAGCCAGCAAAATGACTGATGCACATTGGTCCCACTGCTCCTGGGGACATTCTTGCTTGTGCTGATATACAGTTCTCCTTCTACACAGCTAAGTATGCATTAGTTATGCAACACAGACCATACTATAGAACTGTGGCTCACGAAAGAAAAATTACATAGACAGTTTTGCCGAGCCGTTAATCTAAAAGTTCTGGACCATGGGAACATGCTATGGTTTGCTAATTGCTACTAGCAAAGTGGATGACCGATGAATTAAAGGGCTGCTGAGACAGTTTGTTGTGTGAGGTCAGGATCTAAATTGCACTCTCCTTCCTAGTAAACTACAAAGTTATGCACTGGTGTCTGCCTTCAATGTATCTCAGAAGTTGTTCTCCATGCAAGGCTAGGGATATGCCTACCTTTGTTACTTGGTTTGCAGTGGAACAGGTTAACTGGTTCTCCTGACAAGGCCTTGTGTCTGAGATGATGAGAAAGCTGGGTATGTAGTGACTCTTTTATATACGCCAACAACTACTTCATGAAGATGCATCTGTAACCGAGTGTTCACTTTAAAAGAGAAGCATCTGCCATTTCTAGTAATAACGTTCAAAGATTACTCATCTGCTTTCTTGACTAGTGAACACGCAATCATTAAAGTCAGTCTTAGTGCACTCCTAACAGTTTTTCCCTCAGTCCTGTACAGCTCAAGGAGCCCTGGACCATGGAGGCAAGATATAACATAACAAGATATGACTTAAGTGAACTTAAGAAGTGGGAAGTTGATTTCTTTTAAGCTTGTCCTGGTGTTCTTCATGAATGAATAATCTGAAAGGGAGAATGACCTTCCCTTGCTTTCCAGGAGTACAAGAGGGAAGCATGGAGCTTACTCTACGCATACAGGTGCCAAGCACAGCTTAGAACCATGATTACTTTAAAAGCTAACACCAGGAATGATTTCCGGGGTCTGGAGGGTCTGTTCCTCTCTCACGTGCATCAAGAACCTAGCAGTACGTTAAAAATTCAAGCTTACACCAAGTAAAATGTATTCAGTTTCTCTGCTTCCGACCTCCTCGCTCCAGCATGTAGAGTGCTGTGGGTGACAAGCACAGCCCTGCCCTCACCACCTTATGGAAGCAATTCACGGCTGAAAGGGGGCCTCTATGTTCTCTTCAAAGAGCACCCCCTGAAGCTACCATGAACATAACACCAAGTTTGATTTTAAGGATTTTATTAAGAATTCAAAAATTTTACAGACACCCCTAACGTGTAAATATACAAAGAATGCCCAAACGTGCATTAAATGGGACAAATCTAAAAATACCCCCCCCCCCCCCAAAAAATGATTAGTAGCATTATGTAGCAACAGGTTCACATTCGTTCCCAATTAGAATGCTCGATTTTGGAGATTCTGCCAAATCTAAGGGGAAAAAAAAGTTTTTAAAATGCATTACCTCATTTGTTTTAGTTAAGGAAATGTGTAATTATATATAAAGTTCTGGCTCTTTAGCTGGTTGATGTGAATCACTCATTGATAAATACAGTGATCCAAAGAGAATAAATTCACAGTGCAACCATTTATCAGTGAACCTATTCAAAACTAAGCCAGGCTCAGTTTAATGACAGTTACACTCAGGCAAGTGGATACAGGGGCTGACATCCTGTTAGGGAGAGCCAGTGTGGTGTAGCTTTGGAAACCCACTGAATGACCCTGAGCCAGTCACATTCTCTCAGCCTCAGAGAGAGGTAAAAGCAAACCCTCTCTGACTAAATCTTGCCAAAAAAACAAAACAGAAAACCCTGTGACAGGGTTGCCTTGAGTCAGAAAACAACTCGAAGGCACACACCAACAACAATCCTATTAGCAAGTTATGGCAGCATAAGACCAACTAAACTAAACTAAACTGTTGTAACCGACTTGTCTGGTTACTGTGGAGGTTGGAATTCTTTACCAATACTGCAATGACCAAAATACCCTGCAACCTCTTTTCAAGTAACATGTTTCTGCAAGAACCTTCCAAGGCCCTCCTGGAAGTTCCTGAAGATGCCCCTTGCAGCGTGCCCAGCTCCAGGAAAAGAGGTGGATGTGTCTCTGGTGACCCCCCTGCTCTCCAATGACACAGTAATGACTATTTTGAGGCAGGGGGAGGGTTGTCGTGTTGCTCACAAGGTGGGTATTCAAGGGGTGGCATCAGCAGACCTAGCTTCGGGCCAGAAGTACCTCTTCAAGTGCACGATCTCAAGCAGAATTGCAGCCTCTGGCCAGAATCCTGTTGGCACAATTGCCATTGTGTGTCTTCACATTGCTTCCAACTTATGGTGACCCTAAGGTGAACTGACCACGGGGCTGAGTCTGTTATGTGCCCAAGGTCACCCAGTGGACTTCCATGGTCGAGTAGGGAATCAAACCCTGGTCTCCAGGATTGCACTCCAATGTTCAACCCACTACACCATGCTGGTTCTCAACACTGGTGTAAAATTTCTTAGGTAAGCGGTTGTGCTTTCCTCGCACACCGCCTAAGTGCTGTCCTGAGTGCAACACAATCATTCTGCAGGCACCCACAGATCCCCCTCACTTTTGAGTTGCGGGGGTAGAGCAGGAATTGACTGTTGTACAATTGGTTGCACAACTGCAGAAACTGGCATAGTTACTCATTTACAGCACACAAAAAGCACAGAGGCTCTTGGTCTCTCTGACCAAGTTACCCAATTTCATAGCTAGAAAAAAAAAATACATCCGAATGAACGAACAGCCTTCCTTTGCAGAAGAGCAAAAACATGGCGACACCAACCTCAGAATCTGAAATTGTTTTATTATTACTATTATAATGAGCATTACCCTGCTTAAGTTTCATATGTTAAAGTTGCTCTAAGTGCTAGCATATGGAAATACTGTATTTGCTGGCATATAAGACTCACTTTTTTTTCTAAAAAATACTGTTTGAAAATGGGATGCATCTTATACACTGGTGCATCGTATATGCTGGCAAATACGGTAACTCCGAGTAGTGAGTTATTCATCTGGACAAGCAAACAAGGGGACCTGCTGAAATGCACTGTGCTTACTCACCTTCCGTTAAGTCAACAAAGCTGTCTGTGTTGTCTGGTAAAGGGATGGAAATTCCCATTGCTTTACGGATCCCGTATGTGCTCACAATATCTCCTGGAGCCACTTGTTGGGCAAGCTCTTTTAGATTAGTGGTCACTCTCTCAGCTGGAAAAGTTGTAAAAATATATTGGTATAATATTTTACAAGGCTTTATCTGGACTCTGTTAATTGTCCACACAGTATGAGCTTGTGGATGTAACTCAAGGCAATTCTCACATATTCAGAGGGTGAGAGAATATAATGTGAAACAGTGAAACACATCACACCTTGTTCTCCATTACTGCATTTCTAAGCATACTGATTGCAATGATTAAAGTTGTACAAAGGGGTGATGGGAGTATTTCTGCCCCAGTTGCTCTGCTCACTTACTGAAGACTCCTTCCTCACTATCTCCACCAAGAGGCATAATGGAAGGTAAGGGCACTGGAAGAAGTCTGGCTGAAAGCCACTTGCTTTTTCCTCCTCATCCCTTTTATCAGCATGAGTTTGGAGAAGGGCAACAACAATGATAGGAAGTATGGAGAACAAAACCTATGTAGAGAGGTTGAAGGAGCTGAGCATGTTCAACTTGGTGAAGAGAAGAGTGAGGGGTGACATGGTTGTATTCTTTAAATACCTTGAGAGCTGCTACACAGAGGAGGTTGCAGGCTTGTTCCCTGTTCTCTAAAAGGTAAAACTAGGTCTAATGGCTTTAAGTTACAGGAGGCTGGATTTAGACTGAATATTAGAAGGAATTTCTTGACAGGAAGAGCAGTTTGGCAATGGAACCAAGTGCCTGGAGAGCTGGTGGGTCTCCTTCTCTGGACATCTTCAAAAAGACGCTGGACAGCTACCTGCTGGTGATGCTCTAGCTGGAGATCCTGCATTGAGCAGGGGGTTGGACTTGATGGCCCATAGGGCCCCCTCCAGCTCTATGAGTCAATGATTCATTTTGTCTTAATGGTTAGGGTCAATGACTAACAATATTTTTGTGTCATACCTGCCAAGTCAAAATGCTTTAAATAAACACACAAAACCAAATTTTCAAAGCAGTACAGCCATTAAAAGCAAAGTACTGATGTTTAAAAACAAAAATCACTCCAAGCACAGAGATTAAACTATGAACTGAAGAATTTAAGTATACTTAGAACGTAACAGAGAATTGCTTTGATGGTTATTTTTTCGCCTTAAACATTAAAAGATTTACAGCACAGTCCTATATGCATCTGCTCAAAAGCAAGCTGCATGGAGTTTAATGTGGTTTACTCCAAGGTAAGCAGACAGAGGATTGCAGGCTTCATGTGCCACGGGAACCATGCTTACCCAAATAGATCTCCTTGTAAGATGGGCCCAAGAGGCAAATCATGTTAGGCGGTGGTTTTGTACTCAGACGTTCATTCTGCGCGTCCTGAAGGTCCCTAAGTAATTTTGTGGTTTCGTCTAGTTTTCGCTGGAAGATTTCAGCTTCTGTTAAATCGAAAATGAAGTTGCATGAAGATGTCAGCTTGGAGGCAACATACCAAGAAACTTTCTGAATCAACAGCTGCACTGTTGACTCCACTCACCTTCAGAGTCAAACTCCTCCACAGGCATTCCAAAATTGGCTACGGCTCTCAGTGCTGTAAGCCTCTCCTTACCGAGACAGGAGTCAAACTTGTTGGCCGGATCTGCTTCCACAATCTGTAGATGGCAGCAAATGCATGCGCTTAAAAACCAGCAAGAGCAAAATAGCCATTACTGTGTCATTGGAATAATTAATTCAAGCAGTGAATTGTTGGCACCTCTTTTCCTTCTGATCAAGGGATATTATAGGTGGATTAAAGGGCTGAAGTTGATTTTCAGGACCAGGGTGTCCAAAAGGAGGCCCCAGGGCTGCAAGGGACCATCAAGCCTAAATCTGTAGTCCCAGACAACCTCCTCCAGGACTACCATCTTTCTGGTTAAAAAAAAAAAGAAGCGTAAACTGTCTCCCAAAAGCCTCCAAGATGGGTGACTCACCTTTTCAATTGGTTACAGCCACAATACCCTGAAGAACTAGTTTTCAAAACCAGAAGTTGGTATCTGCCTGCCTCTATTTTACTCTGCCACTCCCCCCTCCTCATTTGTGGGCATCTTTGACATGCCACAAGATCCCTGGAGAGTCCCAGGGGCACAAACTAACTCCTGATCCTACCAAAGCTCCCCACCCCTGCTCTTCAAAGGGTCCTATATTGGGAGAAAGGTTGGATATAATTTAAGATATGTGTAGATAAATAAAACTAATCAAATATTCCAATACTAGGAAGCCTGATATAAAGTCTCGATATAAAGCACAAGGCCGTTCTCCAGAATTCCACCTCCTCCTTTTGCCAAGTGGGTTCTGGTAGGCAATGGACCAGAAGGCTCAGAAGCCTCCTGCCTCCTACTTATCATATGAGTGGCTAAGCTAATATCCCACAAGACAGTATCATTACTGAAGGTACGAAGTCTTAACTTACTAAGCAGTCAAAAGACATTTCTCTTACAGTACAAACTGTGACAGGTTTGCACTCAGAAATGCTGGTTGGTGCAAGCAAAATCTCAATACTGCACAACAATTGGCCTGCCTTAAACAAGTTCATCCTGCTCCTGTTGTCTGTACGATAAACAAATTATTACTCTAAACAAATGTAATATTTAATTATTATAGCATTTATACCCTGCACTTCAGCTAAGGCTCCCAGAGCAACCTACAAATTGTTAAATGGACAATTCCCTGCCCTCAGGCTTACGACAGTCACATAAAGATAAACATCAGCATTAACAAAATACTGTTCAGAACACCTGACTGGTACATTGTTACAGAATATAAATTGTTTTTATTGCAAGCTGATTTTTTTTCCTGTCCCACAAAGAGGAGGTTTAAAGAGCTGCCTGTTAATTTCTAACACTGCATAATTGGAAGGTACATGTTCCAGTTACGTGGATGTATGTAAGATTTGGTACTTATGGTCTAGTGAAAAACATCGCTGTAACTGGCTTGCTTCTGACCCTTTCACTCTTAAAAATTTCAGTAAATTGTACAAGTATCTTACCTCTACATCCTTGGATGTATCAGACCTTGCACGTGGGCCTTCAGCTTCCTCTGCTGGCTGTAACTGGAAAAGGACCATATAAGGTTATGATATATTGAAATAAAAATTCATCTAATTCAATAAAAAGGTCTTATATTGCTCAAATCTCTTTGATGTCATTCTTCCCTTTCAATATAGGCTTTCCATATTGCCTCAATGGTACAGAATAAAATAACAGTGCTGTAGCTCTCATACTACTCAGGTAATGTTAAAAACCCAGTTTCTCCCTCTCTCAGTCCTCAATGAGTTGCCTGTGAACTAGACTGCAGCCTTAATTTATAGGAAAAATACAGAATATTCAGTGAGTTAATTAATCCTCACCACAGGGAGTAAACCTCTCAATGGAAGTTGCATCTGGAGTTCCAGCAGAAATCAGCCAAGGAATTATTTTAAATATAAAATGTACATAATTTTTCATATGTGTAAAATTTTTCTCTGAACTGATAGGCTGAGATCCTGTAATGTCCTAGCCAAGTGTTAAGTTTCTGCCAAAGTATTTAAGGGAGACAGTGAAGGCTGCTTTTCTATGTCTCCCCAGTACTCAAAAACAACCCCCTGTAGTTTTCCAGCCAATCAGTTGCTGAGAATATGGCAGCTCCTAACATGGGGAATGCCAGGGTGAGGCCTTGCAGAAAGCAATACCAGGTATCTCCTTCTGCACAGTCTAGAAAAGTAGGTATGCAGGCATAACCCACTCCACTTGGCATATGTCACCAGGAAGATGCCATCTTTAGTCTGCCCACCGGCATGTCCTTCTCCTAAACCAAGGAAGGGCAACTGCAGAAAGCACAGGAGCCAAAATTTGCCCTCGTGCCCCTCTGTGGGCCACTCCCATCTTGAAATCAGCTGTGGCGTCAGGCATGGAGAAAACACCAAGAGGCTTCTTATCTTGGTAATTCTTTGCTTTTTTGTCAGGGGGAGTTCTTGATTTGCTGTTTTCAAGGTCATTTTTGCCCTTAGTTGTTTCAGGAGTACAGCCAGAGTTTCAGAGGCCATAAAAATGTCCCTCAAAGGCCTCATGTGGTCTCTGGGGCACAGTTTCCCCACTCCAGTTCTAAACTAAAAGGTGGCTGGATGCTGCAGTGAAGAGGATCCAGGCAGGCCAAAGCATAGACTGAACAGGTTGTTCATCCAGTAGTCATCTGGGCCCTCACACAAATGGATTTTGTGCCTGCACAGAGACTGTGGCCAGGAAGTTCTAGAGCTAAGCAGCTTGGTGGGAACCTCTTCCCCTTACCACAACTGCACATGCCATAGCTGGCCAAAGTAACTCTCTCTGCAGTTGTGAAGTTAGCAAAGGAAAAACATAATATGAACCTGAACCAGAGGGGAGGTAGGGGAGGTTGTGTGAGGGCACAGATGACCACTCAAAGAGCCACAGTTATAGATAAGCATAAAGAATGAACATCAGAAAGGGACACACTCCTCCCAGAAGAAGTAGAGTTAGAAAAGAGATGTGGAGGCCATAAAAGGGAAAGAAAGAAAGGGTTGGGCTCAAGCCCTCAGGTAACGAAAGAACTTTTTTAAAAAATAAACATAGTCAAAAGAAGGTAGAAAGAAACTAGAAAAGAAAAGAATGATGGAGAGTAAGGAAGATAAAATGAGGAGGCATTTCTCAGCATTGAGAAACAATCTACTGATACTGCTCTTGTGGCAGATGGAAAGAAACTGAGGGGAAAGCAGCTTTGGACATGCGAGGTTGCAGGGAGGGGCTGGGATCCCCACCAAGCTATTCAGCTCTAGGACTTTCTAGCCATGGTCTCTGTGAAGGCCCAAAGCCCATTTGTATGAGATACAGAGACCACAAAGATGAACTAGCACTATCTCTTCCCCACTTACTCTAACACTTTTAAAACATTAACTCTGGCTACATCTCCTATCATCCCTCAGCACTGGTGAGCCCAAGCCTGGAAGTGTGCCCTATGTGCAGAAACTTGCAGTGTGCATAATATTTTAACCAATATGTTTATTTACAGAGATGGGAATGGCGCCAACATCTGGCAAGCCTCTCTGAGAACAGTGCCAAAGTACCAGAGACTGCTACTACAGATTTAACAACCACCATCCTACGTGGTTTTGCTTAGAAGTAAACCCCTCTGAATTCAAGGAGGCTTGTTCCCAGGTAAGTGTGCACAGTAGCGCAGCCTCAAAACAGGAGTGAGAAAGGAAAGGTAAGGTTTCTTTCTGCTCCAGAGTAATCTATAATTATTACTGGCTCCTCCAACAGTTAGATTAATGTCAATTAACTGGATAAAGTTTCTCTGTAAAAGATGCAAAAATACCTATTTTAAGTGTGGTCCCACTTTTCCCAACATATACCTTAGGATAATTCAAAACCATTGTATCCAGATGATATTTCATATCCTGCTGTGTGCTATCTGAACACCCACTGCAAAAAGCAAGCCTATTATGTATGTATACCCAACGCGGTGCAGTGGCCTCCTCTTCGGAGAAGAGAAATGATTTAACAATAATAAAGCAAGTCTAAATGCATGGGGTTTCAGATGTCTAACAAAACAGCAGTGAGCAAGGGAAGATTTTCTTCTACATTATGTATTAACATCCTCATTGCCATGATTTTAAATCCCACATTTAAAAATACTAACACAGAGATAGTCTCACCATTTCTAATTCTCTGAGTGACCGCGAATGCCCGCCTTGAGTCAAGACATCCAGCAAGCTGTCCGCCATTACGTATGGGTACTCTTGAGACTTTGCCAAAAACTCATTAATGCTAAAGATCAAAGGAACAAAGTTACATATCAACTGATTTACAATAAACCATCTACTGGGGGGAAAAAAGACAGTAGGCTTGCCTTTCACAGACTACCTGGCTGCTTTTAGCCTTCTGAGGCAACCAGGGGGTGACTTAGAACTCTGGAAAAATCCTTTGCATTTGGTCAGTTCTTTGCTGATTAAACTCTCATCAACAGCCAAACCAGTGCTTTAGGAGTCAGGTGCATCCCGCTTTATTAAGCAGAGAGCTATATCATCTTTTCATTTATGTTGTATGCCAGCATTCCCAAACCTGGATTCCTCCAGATGTTTAGGCCTACAGCTCTCTCTTTCACTCACCACTGGGCTGGGGCTGTAGTCCAAAACATCTGAAGGGAATGAGGTTGGAGAAGGCTGTTCTGTGTTAAACCAGGACATTACTATATGTGTCCAAGACACCGTCAGAGGAATGCGATGGGGAAGAAAATGGATTGAGGTATGTAAGAAAGAACTAAGTAGGGCAGGCAAAGCTACCTTTACTATTCTTGTCCAAAAAAAGACAAGATGAAACCTGGATAAACTAAATTAACCTTAAGCAAGCCTAAACACACGTACAGTAAAGCCCAGGGTTAGTGGCTGTCACAAGTCATGTCCCATCCCTAATTCAAGGTCTCAATCTCCTCCAGTCTTTCCTCTCCCAAAGTTAGACTGAGGACTACAGCTCTTGCAGAATGAAACCAATCTGCCACTTCAGGAGTACTCTATAGGAAGCCTCCACATTTTGATGCCCTGTTATATAATGACTTACTCTTTTGACACTTCCAAATTAAGAACAAGTTCTATTAATTCAACAGCAGTTCCGCTCTTTCATCTTCTTGCCTATGGAAGCTTGCTTGGGACCACTTGCATGCGTGTGCTGCTTGCAAAGTGAGCTGAGAGGGGGGAAAACAATGCCAAGCTGGCTGAGAGACTTTGCAAGCACCACACACACAGTCAGAAGCAAGAGAGCCTCCGTAAGTCCTTCCTGCACCCTACAGTAAAGTACATGGGATCTGCTTTCCAATCAGTTCCATTTTCTGATAGCGCTCTGGTCCCCAACCTGTCAGGTAAGTGGAGGAAGACAGTACTGGGAGGATGTCTTTCAGGAAATATCAGTGTAATGGATGGTATGTGAAAACAGATGACAGGGAACCACTAGATTAGCGCAATTCTTGAATTCACGTTGTTTCAACAGACATTAAAGGACGGAATTTGGTGGAATGTTAGGAATGTCACCAAGTGAAATATTCCCATTCTCAACAGCAACTTGTGAAAAACAGACACAGAAAAACCCAAGTGTCCTTTCCTTTAACACTGCTGTTGCTGATAATAGGAAAGTACTCTTTCTCTTAATGTGAAAGCTTCTGCAAGCTTCTGAAAAGCTTTAATTTCAGCTGAGCAAATTACTCTAAGAACCAAAGATAGTCTTGTTCATTTGTTGAATACTTACTTAAAGCTTCCTTGATTAGAATCTTCTCCATAAGTGGAGTAGATCAAATCTGAATCGTCCTTGCTGATATTTGCAAATGTGGAATCATAAGCTGGTGCATAAGAGCTAAAGGGCCCATAGTTCAAGTACATCACTAATGACAAAGAAGAAGACAGGAATTAACATCCTCAAATGAGCCAGGCTATCCAATCTGCATGGCGAGTACTTACACCAACAGCTTTTAGAAACAGATTCCTTATTCACAGATCTTTACTGCTCACTGGAAGAAGAGGGACTGCGGTTTAGACCTCCAACTTGCTTTAAAGCTACTTCTACTCTCCTGGGCAGAGTAAAGCGGCTCTTTTGTGTCTCTCTGGCACCAGCAAATGGCTGCTCTTCCAACTGTACTTCCCCCAGTGGAAGACTGAAAATATATTCTGCGTCTTGTTTAAGAGATAAGGCATAGGTTTTGCAGTTATAATAATCTACCAGTTGACAGGGTGGAACTTTATGTCTGTTGTCACTGACGGGACAGTTCAGTATCACTATAGTTGTGTTTCACCCTGCGTCCGGCTGGCTTGTGCAAATTGTTGCACGGTGCAAATGCATTGCTTGTGACCCTGCATTGGAACAGAATCTCTCGCACCTGATCCTGTCTGCTTTGGCCTTGAATATCTCAGATTACAGGTCTCAGTTTTGTTTTATACTATACCAGAGCTAAATTCAACAGCTACTGAGCCATTAAAATTGATGTTTCAGTGAATCGCTTTTCAGCCCAGATTTAAGCAGAACACCTGGCCTGAGCCCAAGGAAATGTTGCTTCTGCTAATCCAAATTAGTTAAACATGAACACGGTTGCATGCAATGCCCTGGCATTTAAATGAAAACATTTCTCTGTCACTGTGTAGATATCTCAAAAGCCTGAAGTCATTTCTTTCAACTCTTGTATAAATTAGGCTATATGAAACTCTGTCATTCATGAAATGTATGTCTTATTTCAGTGAGAGTACATCGGCTAAGAGAGAAAGCTTTGGATATATTCTGCTGTGATAGAAGTTAACCAGTCAAAATAGTCAAGTTTTAAGCACTTAATTACAAATGTTATATATCTTAACAAATAAGATGAAGATCAAACATATATTTTGCTAAATTACAATTCATTCTAGTACCTGTCAACACATGAAATGTGGTCCTTTCAAGCAACATTTTTTTCTCCTAGCCAGCAACAATTCTCTACTGGCTACACCACTGATTCTCACCAAAATGCAAATGAGTCAAACATTTAACTCTTTTCAGACTACATAAACCCAAGAAGTTATGAAATAAATTAATCTCTGCCTCTCCTGACCCACAAAGATGTAGCATCTCTTTTTACATGAGGTTTATTATGTTAGCCATCTACAGAGAGTTCAAAACAAGAGTCAATATTCTTCGAGAAATTGGTAACAGTTTTAAAATTTGTAAGAAAAACTATTGTAAGAGCTAAGTTTACGCTGATAAGATTACATATCACGATATAAGAACATCATTTGATTTATTTTCAAAAGCCATTTCTTAGCCACTTCAACAATGTTAGCTATTTCAAGAATGCCACAGAGGACTGAATTCCTCTGGCAAATGCTTTAGTAGTGGCATTCCTGAACTATCTTTCAACTATCAACCATTTTTTAGCCATCAACTTTCAACCATCAACTATCTTTTAAACCATTTTTTAAAACCTTAGCTCCAGAAAACCTAACTTTGGCAGCCTAATATCCTCTATCAGCCAAATTTAACAACAACAACAACAGCAGCCAATTATTTTTAATAAAGTCCAAATCCACAGTGAGCTGTTGGAGGTCTGAGAAGGACTGTTTTTAAAAAGTAAGGAACTGTTATTTGAAAACCAGGTTGTAAGTATTTCCAGACAAAAGGTGTCCACATAGTTTGCCACTCCTGACACTCATCTACTCAGACAGACAAATTTCTGCCCTTGAGCAAAAAGTGCCACTAAAGCAATGGAGAAAAGCATTTGGCATGCAGAAGAGAGAAGCAGCAACTGAAAAAGTCATGGAGAGAGAGAAGAGAGGGGGTAGCAGCTGAAGAAGTATAGAAGGGAAGAGGTAGGAATAAATGCCTAAGGGGTAAGGAGGAGATTCTGGTTATCAAATATGGCTGAAGGGGTGAACAGCACGGAGAAGATAGCAGGCTCAGCCAAAAACATCAGCACCACATTTATAGGCCAGAGAGAAAAGAAAGGAGGATATTAAGGGAGAGAGGTTAGTCAATGTTTTCTCCTTTGGGTGTATTTATATACACTGAAGGAGTGAGGCCTGAACTATGGGTTCTTTCCTCTCCAAACATGCTCTGCAGGATTCACCAAGTAACAAAAGGGTGAATCTGTCTCCTCAAAAGGGCATTTCCATTTTCAGAGGGCATTAAACCAATGAGGGAGGTGGAGGGAGAATTAATTTGCATCTTCTCCAAGTCTTCCCCTTCCGTCCATTTTTCATAGGCATTATTACTTAAGAACGGTGAGGATTCGTTTGTCACCTTCAAGTCCGAGACATCTAGCAGAGCTTGTCTGTAGAATTCAAAAATGATTTTGTGTGAACATTTAAGACAGTAAGTTGGGTCAGGTGCAACTTTCTAAATTCCTGATGGAGTTGCTACTGCAACAATTTAGCTCACATCCAATTCTATCTCCTGCTCATTGAAAGCATCTTGCTAAAGCACGGCATCATCAAGTTGTAAGAAAATGCAAGAATGAGGAAGATTTTTAAACCAGATTGGGGGAAAAATTTCTGTTCCCTGTCTAAAGAGGTACACCCCTTTACTGCAAAAAAACCCTGCCCATATGCTACAAAGCAAATAATCTAAAACAACACTAGAAAACAAACCACAAAAAATGTTAATACCATTCTGGAAAAACAGGCAAACCACATTTGTATTTAGTGTGCACTTAAAGGCTGTGTGGGTTTGGTGATTCTCAAATCTTTGAAAGCTATAGCCTGCGGCTCTCAGAGTTTCTGAAATTTGGGCCAGCACTGGCATATAGGAAAAGACTTTCAAATACATTTCTATTTGATTATTTCATTTACTCTCTCTGTTTCTTTTCTCTAAGAAATGAAGATGTTTTTAGCAGAGAGCAGCAGCAGGTCTCACCTGGAGTAACTTTGTTCCTTTTGTCCTCTTTGAAACCTTGTAATGTATTTACACCTGATTGAAGTCTTCCAGCTGTCACCCCAAGCTTCACCGAATTATGACCAAGATCTATCACCCAAGAAAGACACGTGAAGAAGTAAAAGCTACATTACTGAGAATTAAAACACAAAAACTCATTGAACTGATATTCTCCCTTGGACATCTGCAAGATTCTTCTCAAGCCTTTGTGAGAATAAATCCTGACAAATACTTTCTTAGAAACCCCTTAGTCCCTGATTCAACCGCAATCCATTAAAACGCATGAAGAAAACAAAAACTGAAGATCTGCATCTTTTAAAAGATCCCTTTTAAAAACAGGAGAATTGTGTTCCAAGAAACCTCAAGAAAGCACAACTTTCCATTAAAGCAAGGCACAGGCTGCCCTCTGCATCTGCTCTCTAAAGGGCTTTTTGGTAACCAGAAGCAGACTTTTCACCAATCTAGAAGCTATTTAAATAGTTACAATCAAATATAATCATGAACTATTATTAAGGCTAACAGTTCACAGTCACTTGCTTTTCTTTTTGTCTGCTCATCACCATAATATCTGAAGCTCTCTTAAAATTAACAGCCTAAAGCACAAGGGTCACATCCCCAGTGCAGGGGAAATCTCTGCATCGACAAGGCCATACTGAGGAGGCCACCAAGCTTTCTTTGTCTTATTCAAGCAGGCAACTGAGTTGTAAATCAGTTCATTTAGTTCAGTGTCTTCCACTGAGGAACAAACTCTTTAGAGCAGAGTGGGCAACATGGTGTTTACAAGCTGCGTACAATATTATGCCCCCAACCAATTCCCTCACTGTTTTCCCTTTTAAAAACAGGAGAACTGTGTTCCAAGAAACCTCAAGAAAGCGCAACTTTCCATTAAAGCAAGGCACAGGCTGCCCTCTGCATCTGCTCTCTAAAGGGCTTTTTGGTAACCAGAAGCAGACTTCTGGACCCTTATGGCTTCAGTATTTAGGAGCACACAGTCCACAGTTCATCTGGACGGGGGGGGGTGAGATTTGGTCCTGGATCCCTGGAACTTGACCAACACCATCCCAGAGTTTTACAGCCAGACACACCTCCCAATTCTGCCAGAAAACTATTTATCTTGGATCTTCTTGGCACAATCCACGTGTTCTATCAGGGCAGCCAATAAGTGGCTCTCTGGATGTTGCTGCACAACTCCCTTTAGCCCTAGCCAGTATGCCCAATGGCAGTGAATGCTGGACAATACAGTCCAATGACATCTGGAGGGCTTTACTCATCCCTGCTGTATGTGAACAAATCTTCATGCTTCAGAAAGACATTCATAAAATCTGGATGTTGGAATGTTCCAAGATTTTAGGTCACTATTCCTATCAAGAAGACACTTTTTTGCCCTTCAGTGGGTTAATTTTTTCAGTCAGAGACACATTAAGCTCAAACACAGATGGAAACAGACAGATGAACCATGGGGATTGTAAGGAAAACTCATGATGACTGTGGTACAGCCTCCAGAGATTTCTTCTGTGTCTCTGCTAAGTGCAGAAAATCCACTGGTAATACACCACTAACAGGAAGGATGGTTAAAATTAGTTATTCCAAGCATTACCCCCTGTGTTATTTTCTGCTGGATTAAGAAGTCCCAGGGTGGTTGTGCCATCAGGTTTTCTTCGTTCAAACTCACACTGAAATAAAAGATCAAGCCATTAAAACATGTCTCTTGTGGCCAGCTTGAAAAGCTAGTACGACATAGAGCCATACATAATTTAGTAGGCTCTTTTGCTCATCACTTCAATTAATGGTTATTATGAGATTTGATTTAGATTTTAATGATATCAAGCCATCACTACATCAAACCAAAGGGACTTAGATGTGTTCCAATTGAAGATTTTCTTGACAATGATCGTTCATATCCTTTTGTCTATTTACCTGACCATTAGCAGGCCGTCTTGTTAATTTTCCTCCTGATTCTCTAATGATACGTTCAATCAGTTCTTGTTCTCTCTCTAAATTATTATTCCTTATTTTTTCTTCAAGTAGATCTTTTTCTTTCCTAAAGAAAAATAAAACAGATAAAAAAACTCTTTACTGTATTTGTTCCTGGTATATAAGGCTACAAAGGGAAACCAAGTATCACTAAACAAACTTGCTGTCCCTGAATACATGCAATTCAATAACTGGTAATAATAACTCCTTTAATTTAAAAGAAGAGTAAATGCACAGCTCGTAGTGAAGTGGAAATCATCTGCCAATAATCTGTTTCCTTCAATGTGCATATCATCATCTTCAGTCTGGAAATGTGATTTTAGAGAGAGAAATCCTTCAATTCCTTTTTTGCACCTCAACTTCTACCAGAGTATAGAATGGCAGTCAAGTTACCCCTATAATAGAAAAGTTCCACCAACATTAAGAACGTAAGAAGAGCCATACTGCATTAGATCAAAGATCTGTCTAGTCCAACAGTCTGTTCACTCTGTGACCCTTGAGATGCTTCATGGAAACCGAATCCTATTTGCAGTGCTTCACAGACTATTTGATCTCGTGGACTGGTAATTAATTGTTTCCAGTGTGCCAGGGACTGGTGCCATATTTGTGCCCACTGCAAACAACTGTTTCATTCTTTCCAGGAAACTCATCAGGAACTGGCAGACAATGGCCTGGGGACTGGTACCAGTCCAGAGACCACCACTTTGAGTAGCACTGCTCTATGGCATTTAATTTTACATCTGCTATTATGTTAGCCACTTGTAGTTCTAGCAAAGAAATGTCACCAAGTCCAGCAAAAAAAAAGTTAACAGCTATTTACACACAAAAACACTGCCAGATCAGACCACAGTTCCACCTAGTTCAACCTCCTGCTGGCTGAAATGCCCTTCCGTACGTTCAGGCTTCAACAAATACATTTGCTACATTTGCTGTGGCCACAGCAGAGCTATGGTAGGCATGACTAATTGCCAGTCTTCTTTCCAACTCTGAAGCAGTGAAGGCACGCTCATCAGTCAGCAGCTGCACAGTAATCCTTGCCACTTCCCCAGCTTCAAAGTTGGGACTTTGGCAACTACATGATAAAGATGCACAAAACAAACTGACAAACATTCACCCAACCTGACAACCCTCTTCAATGCAGAAAAGACAGAGTAAAGCAATGAACACCTCTTCCTGAAGGCACTACATGCATTTCTGGGAACTGCGAACAAACAGTGCATACTTCCACTGCCTCCAAACCAGATTTTTCCTTCGGTAAATGCTGGTCGGGGAAGGGTCTGGCAACTACAGTTTTTGGCTTAGTCCCATATGGTTGAACTCTCTATATACCTCTGGAAAGTCCTCCAGCAAAGCCTTTTGTTGCTCCCCAGTAAAAGGCATACTCTTTCTGCACATGGGAGGTTTGATATAAATACCGTGAGTAGCAGTTGTTGATACACAAATTTTGATACATGAATTTTATGAACCCCCTTTTACAGCCATCCAGATAAGCTTATATAGCACACTCCAGGACCACCTGCTGCTTTGCAGAAATGAAAGAAATACTTAGCCCTTATGGGAGTAATCACTTTTTGTGTTCTTTGCTGGGACTTTTAAAGGCTCGGAGATCTGCGTCCACTGAATCTCCTTCTTTTCCAGGACCATCATCATCTTCTCCACCAGACTGTACACCTGATTTATCTTTCTGCTTCCGAGTTTTTTGAAGGTCTGCCATGAAGTCAATGCTTTGTTTCAAGCTCTGAATTCTCTCCTATGGAAACAAAACACAGCGATTCCAACGCTTCTCATCTGATCCTGACCCCACAACTGAAAATCTGCTTAGTTAGAGTGGGCATTTGTGAATTAAATGCCTTCCTTTCAGATAACAAAAACAGCTTGGGAACACAACTTTCTGGACTACAGCTCCCAAAATCCTCCAGCCAACATGGCTAGTGACTGCAGTCTACTTTGGACCTTAGTTTCCCAAAGTAACTTTTCCAAACTCTGGCAAAGGGAAGGGGAGAGGAAAAGAGGAAGAGAAAAAGAGTATAGCAACAATGCTATCTATTTGCAAGAGCTACGTTCTTTCCTTCTAAATAACAATTAGATTTTGCATTTACAAAGTATCAACAAACCAACGTTACAGCACAATTGTAAGCAAATCTATTCAGATGTGAGTCAACTGAGTTCACTGTGATGTACCATCTAGTTTATGACTGAATCTAGTTAATGATTCTTGGAGGCAAGACCACCTATGGTCAAGGAGGTAGAGAATTTGTACGTCTTCCATACCATCCAATTACTTATTAAATTATCCCAGATCAGGACAATATCTTAACATTTATAATGATTAAAAAAGAATTAAGACATCAAAGAAAGACCATGGTTTTTTTCAATATTAAAGACAAAAAGTATAGTTGAAGGACTGTATCTCCCTTCATGAGCCCAGAAGAACTCTACGATCATCCAGAGAGGCCTTTCTCTTTGCCCCATCACCTTCTTGGGTGCATTTGATGGAAACACAGGAGTGGGCCTTCTTGGTGGCTGCTCCCAAACTTTGAAACTCCCTGCCTAGAGAGACCAGGATAGCCCCATCCTTGCTCTCCTTACGACGGCAGGTTAAGACTTTTTTGTGCCACAAGGCTTTTATAAATTGATTAGGTCTGGGATCTTCTGCTGTGTGGATCTGTTTTAAAGAGATATAGTTTTTTATGTATTCAATATTTGAGCCATGTAACGTTTTAACTTTATAATTCTTCAATTATTTCTTAAACTTTATATTTATAGTTTATAGATGTTTGAAGAAAAGCAAGATATGAATAAAATGAGGATGACAATTATAATTATATGGTCTGAGAGTAAAAGTCCACACACTCTCCAAGCCACAATTCCTCTAAAACATTTTACTCTTTAACATAATTACCTGGCTGAGTATTTTCATTCCTGAATGCAAGAGTTTCTTTGCAGCCTTGTAATAAATGGTCTCTGGTTTGTTATAGATCATAGCGTTAGTACACATCAATTTGAAGTTGTCCTGTATCAATAGGAAGTAAAAAAGACTTATCATCAGAGATTTCAGGGAATCTTTGTTAGGATATTTTCTCTCTCTTCACATGAACAAGGACTGGAAATTTTAATTGGGTAGAAGGCAGCTAGCATTTAGAAAAAGAAGTATCTTCTTTTTTTCCTTCTCCTTGACTAGAATAAGAATACTTTAATAACTGGACAATGCTAAAAGAGCACTGCAGGGGTTTCGAAACAATCAGTTTTAATAATGTTCTTCTCCAGCTTCTCAGTTTCTTAACAGTTTCCAGTTTCTTACCAAGTTCTTCTCTAGTTTCTTAATAGGATTTCCAAGGTCCAACCCAAAGATACTGTCTGACATTCTTAGGAGTTCAAAGGCAGAGAGCTGAGTGAGTGTGGGGGTGCACATAGAGACACACACAGCACTTTTCACAACCCTCCTCTTCCACCTCTAACTACAACCTGACTTACTACTGTAGATATAACAGAAGGACAGGCGAAAGGATCACTGGAATACTGGAGAAAGAGGCACTATGGCTTTCCTTTCTGAGCTGCCTCTAAGCTCTTAAGAGTGATAGGCCAAACCTCCAGGTGGGATTTAGTACCCTTTTCCTTAGGCATTAGCTTGCAAAGCACTAGGCCAGCAGTTGACATGTTTTGGAGATGACAGATTTGATCTGAGGCCAAAGATGCTTATGACAGACATCTGACTTCTTACACTTTGGTATTAATGCCCTGATAAAGAAAATCCTCATCACAGACAGTTCTCCCTGGAGATCACAGGGTTGTTTTCGTCAGGTTGAAAACAGTAATAAAGGAAGCATCCAGGTCTTATGTTTTTCTTTAAAACTTACAAATAGCAGGGTCGGGGGGGGGGTGAGACTGGAATGTAAAAAGCAGTAGTAAAAGACAGCAAGAAGACAAGCTGAGTTTTGTTAACTCCTAAGCTACTTTAAAAACAAAACCAAACCAAGAACATGCACAGTATTTGTTCCAACAATGCAACTATTTTATTCTAGAAGTAAGCAAATACAGGACAGCCAGTGTAGTGTAGTGGTTTGAGCACTGGGGTTCCACTATGGAGACCAGGGTTCATATCCCTGCTAGCCTTGGAAACTCACTGGGTGACCTTGGACAAGCTGGGTTCATGTCAGAGTCGCCATGAGTCGGAAATGACTTGAAGGCATACAACAATGACAATAAAAGAGCTGCAATGGAAATGCAAGGGAAGTAGACATTTTCTGTCTCCCTAAATGCTAAAGTTTTACTCTAAATTCCATTTTTTAAAAAAACATTGTATGCCTTTGTGACATGCATTCCATTTTTGTATGTCTGTGTAGCAGCTACTTAAATCCACTAACATATTGGTGAAGAGTCACTAAATGACTACTGTTATGTGTTACCCTGACAAACTAATAACCAGGTTGTTCTTTATGAATATGCTTTTCCAAATTTATAGTTTTGTGCAGAACATCAAGTACTACTATAATGTGTTTTGGCTGTTCTGACTCTCCCCACCTGACACACGTGGATGTGGGCACACACGCACCCTTTCTTTTGAACACCTTGCAAGTTAACATTACAAAGTGTCTATTGAAGACACTCAAAGGCTTTCTTTAAAGAAACTGAATGGAAAACTCTTAAAGCCAGATGTGCCCATTTTTGATTCTGTGTGTTCATAAACTATGAAAGTTCAGCCCAAGATGAATAATTTTTTTTGAAAAAAAAAAAACCCCTGTACAATGCAATTGCTAATACCAGCAAGTGTCAATGTTTAATCCCCTCTCTGCAGTTGAAATATAAATTAAAAGCACCTTTAGTTCTTCTATGGACTGGTAACCATTGTTCTTGATCTTCTCTTTCATGGTACTAAAATCCATTGGGCGTTTAATGATCATGGAGTAGCCGGGAGCAATAAAGTCAGTCACAGGAAATGAAAAGAAAGCATTTGGATCCTTTCTGTTAAGAAATGAAAAGAAGAGTCCTTTATGTTTCGTTTCTCTAACAAAGAACAGACAGAGTTTAGTATTAAATAGGAGAGAAGACTCCCAACTTAAAAGGAACCAGAAAACTGAGCTGAGACAAGAGACAAGTTTTTGCCCTAATCCAATCTTGAATTTCTTTAAAGTTGGAGAGGTACTGCCTGGGAGCATCCCTGCCCCCCTCTGCTCCAGCTTTCACTAGGATGTTATTGTTAAAATGTGTTTGATAGTTGTAAATCAAACCACAGCCATCACATTTTTCTGCTTCTCCTTCAAACTCAAAGGCATATTATAATATCAATGGCAGGGAAGCTTATTGTACGAGGCCACCAAATGGTTGCAAAAAAGTATTTTCACCTTCAAATGAGGGACCCCTTATAAGACTGATAGCATTCCCAAAACCACAAGGAATGCTAATATAAATATATACAGCAAGTGTCTTCAACACTAGTAGCCTCACCAAGGGCAAGCGAAACAAGATGGTTGGCATCAATTCATTCTCCTTCCAGGCCAAATGAGTATGCAGCATTATATGCTGAGTATGGATGTGCACAGGAAGTGGTGTCCAAGCCTACACAAACCATTCTTAACAAATTGTGCTGCAAGCAGACTGGGAAAACCGACAGGGATTTCTGGCCAAGTGCTTAAACAACAACTAGGCTTGTCAAAATGAATGTACAACTCAACCTGTGCTTGATGTCCTCTTTCATGCTCATCCTGGCACACATTTTATAATTACATAACTTCTTCAAAGAATCATCTTTGGCTGCAATAGTCACAATGCTTTGCATATTCTATAGTCAGTTCAATGAATAATTATTTAGAAGGCTACAACAGTCCACTTTGAAATAGTTCTGACAGATGTCTACAATTAGGAAATTTAATTCTTCCAACGCAAGATAACACCAGACCACAAAATGCTACACTCACTCGAGATCCCATAAAAATCTGTACAACATTCCATGATTACTTCAGCATAGTCTGTTTATGAAACACAGCCCCATTATCAGTAACTTTTTAGAGCCCCTTTAATAAAACTCTCATTTTAAAAAGTGAAAACTATTAAGTGAAGATAACACAGGAAACACCGATAATCATCCGCACAAACACATGACTATATGCATTAGCTTGGCACTGTAAAATTGTTTATATTAGCCTACCAACACAATGTACTTGTAAAGAAACATCCAACTTAGAAAGATGACCATTTATGTTATTCTAGTATTACATGGCTAGCATGTTCTATTAGCAAGAGCCAGCATCGTACTGTGGTTTTGAGTATTGGACTACAATGCTGGACACCAGGGTTCAGTTCTCTGCTTGGCCAGGGAAACTCACTGGGTGATCTTGGGTGGGTTATGCACTCTCAACCCCAGAAAGCCCTGTGATAGGGTCGTCTTCGGGTTGCCGTAAGTTGGAAATGACTTGAAGGCACACTGCACAACTAATACCAGTACCACAAATATTCAGAACTTACCTCTGCAGCTGTCTAACAAGCTGGTTCAAAGCTTCTTGAAGTGGTGTTTGTTCCACTTCTAGGACAAAAAGATGATAGAATAAATGAACCAACAAAGAAATCAAATAACTAAGAATTCCTAAATGACACTCAACAGTGCTGAAGTTTCATATAGCACCTCAACAAGAATGTTGGTTTTAACAACTTTTCCAACTGTGGAAGAGACTATCTCAAACTGTCTAGTCTCATTTGATCCAAAGGTTGGGAAGAGCTCTATTTTTTTACCTTGGGAGGAGGAAGCCCCTCTTTCATGACAGCCTTGTTTCTCAGCAACAGGGTTCAGAACCTTTGCTCTAATCGCCTCCACAATTTCTTTCCTATTCCCTTCTTTGACTTTGCTAGAGAAGGTAGCGAGTGAGCTCACCTATTTAACTCCAGCCATAGCTTTTCTGCATGGAGACTCTATCTGCTGTAGTCTCTGAAAAGAGTCTCCAGACGTTATTAGACTATAGCTCTCATGACTCCCTTACCGCTGGGCATGCTGGCTGGAGCCACTGGGAACTGAAGTCCTACATTACCAGGGGAGCCAAGATTGAGAACCAGTGGTCAAACTTAACATCTTTCACTTGTGGCAGAAAGACCATGGGAGGCCAGTGCAAGGGCTTGAGCACTGGTACACTTAATGTCTGGAATCCTGTTCATGATCCTTCCTTCAAACTTATTTTCAGGATCTATACGCCATCCTTTTACTTCAGCACCAATGCACTCAATCCAATAGCATCTCAAATTAAAAAGAAAACAAAATAAAGAATATGACAGCTTTAAAAAAAACACTTTTTTTTTTACCTTCCTGTTTTGCTAAACTGCTTGCCAGTGGTTTTTCCAGTGGCATGTCCAGTCTCACAGGAGTCTGACATTTCAGGTCTCTTTCTCCTTCACTTTCTCCACGGTCCCTATCTCGTTTCTTTTTATCCTCCTGAGGACATAAACAATAAGCAATATTGTTTTGCAAAACATCCATATGAAGGGTTGCAAGTTTCTGGCTGTAACTTTCTTACATGAAGAGGAACTTAATTACAAGAATGTTAAGCATCTATGCAGAATACTACAGAACTATTTTTATGCGTTGTCTCCACCTACTGGAAGACACATGAATCCAGGAGATTATTTATGATATTTAACAAAAGGCTTAGATCCACAGCAACACAGGAAGCTATTTTGTAACAGGTCAAAACTTTTTCTCTATCTAACCAAGTATTATCTGTGTTATAGCTGGCCCTCCTGATGTGTCATAGATTCATAGTGCTCGAAGGAACCACATGGGCTATCTCATCCAAACCTATTCTTCCATGCAGGAATATACAACTAAAGCATTCCTGAAAGATGGCCATCCAACCTCTGTTTAAAGATCTCCACCACCATCTGAGTCAACCTATTAAGAGCTGTCAAACAGCTCTTAAGAGTTTTTAAAAAAGTGCCTCCTAAAGTTTAGATACATTCTCTTTTCTTGCAATTTGAATCCATTGGTTCGTGTTCTAGTATCTGCAGCAGAAGAAAACAAGCTTGCTCCCTCTTTTACACGACATGTAGATGAACTTCATATTCTCTTCAGTCCCAGCTGACTGAACATGGGAATCTTCTGCATGCAAAGGAGATCCTCTAGTTCTGAGCTTTGTGCTAGACTCACATGAGTGAACTCCTAGAGCTTACTGCTTTTGCAAACTTCCTTTGTCTGATTTTTGCCAACTCCTCCCTCCTTCTTCAGACCCTGTATCACATCTTAAGTCTTTTCTGACCATTTCAATGATCATCGTATACAAGCAAATCATTTTACATTTAAGAGCAAATTAGGTAACTGCTATAAAAAAAATCTACCTTTACTTTCCTCTTCCTTTTCTCCTTTTCCTCTCCAGGGACCTGCTTTTCTGCTTTTTTCCTCTTTTTCCTTTTTTTGTCTTTGTGTTTTTCATGTTCATTTTTATCTTCATATAGAGCTGGATCATGTATTGAACTCTGAGTGGAAAGTTCTGCAACTTCATTTCCTCCCACTTTTAAGACAAGCTTTAAAGGTTTTTCTACATATTCTTGAAAAAAAAAATGAAACAACCAGAAACCTAGTCAATTTTCAGAAGTAACAGGGAATAACAATCCTCTGGATGTTGTTGGACTCATAAAGTTGCAGCGTAATAATATCTGCAGGGCCACATATCCCCCATGTCATTTTAAATACTATTAATATTTAATTTACACAGTTAACCCATAATGAAAACATGTATCAAACTCAGAAAATGGCTCAATTTTAACGGAGTCAGTTGATGACCAGCAAGAAATATTTCTTTCCTTACAGACAATGATGTTAAAATCTATGTCCTTCCACTGAGCTTTAAACAGATTTTAGCTCCCTAGCCAAAGCACCACTATAACAGGGATTACAAGAATGGCCATTAGCTCCGAGACCCTGGGCCAGCATTTCTATAGAATACAATACATCCCCAACATCTGCAAGGGATATGTTCCCTGATTCAATGCAGATGGCAAAAAACACAGATGATACAGACACTAAGTTTTGAGCCCCAGGCTGGGCAAGACAATGAAGGAGGGAGCCAGCTTCACTGCCCAGCTCCCCTTTCCTTCCTTCCTGGCAGGGCTTGGTGGGCAGCCCCCTACTTGGAGTTGTGTGCCACTCTTGGCCAAGAAAGGCACGTGGTTTCACAAAGCCAGGCTTCACATGCATCTTTCTGCCAAGGAAGAAGTATCCGTCTCCTTCCTCGGGCAAGAGAGGCCTGGTGGAGAGCTGTGCCAGGTTTCACATGCATCTCCCGGTCAAGGACAGAGCTTCCATCTCCCTCCTCAGCCGAGAGAGGTGCAGTGGGAGCAGTGCTGGGCTGTGCATCTCTAGGCTGAGGAAGGAACATCTGTCTCCTTCCTTGGCGGAGAGAGGCGCATGATTTCACAAAGCTGGGCTTTACATGCCTCTCCCAGCTGTGGAAGCAGGGTCCATCTCCTTCCTCAGCTGAGAGAGGTGTTGCAAGGCAGCTGTGCCAGGTTTTGCACGTGTCTTTCGGTCACGGAAGGAGCGTCTGTCTTCTTCCTTGGCCCAGGGAGGTGCAGGAGGCCCAGCTGTGCCTCACCATACATCTCTCTCAGTCCACCTGCACAGAGTAAGGACCCTTGCTAACAGATGTGGATCACGGGTAAGCGAAACCATGGATACCGGTCACATGACTATAGGGGACCTACTGTATTTCAAGTTTTCAACGCACTTCACAAACAGTGATACTGGGGTGGAAATGTTTTCACGACAGTTTGATGGGTGAAAAGAAAGGCACTCCAACATCACCACCAGCACCTCCAATTTTTTATTGGTTTGAATATAATATTTAAATCAGATTAGGTGTGCATTTCTTTAAAAAATCAAATCAGTTCAAATGCTTATGGCCTACTGATATATATCAAAGTTTTGTCTAATAAACATAACTCAGGCAAATTTGCTAAATCAGATCTCTTTAGGGCAACAGAAAACTTTCCCACTCAAACTTTTCAAAATAAATAAATAAGTCAGTAAATAAATTGCTGCATATAGCATCCTTGCAAAGGAGCCATGTAACAAGCCTGAGAGCTGTTTATAACAACCCTATAATGTAGTCCAACATGATCTCCATCTTTTTGTTTATCATCAAAGAATAATTTATCTGTTTGTCTATGATCAAACTATTATACTAGCTTGTTACTCAACTGACCATTTATTATTTTATGCATTTTAATGCACTGTATGTGTTTGTAATTGTTTTAAATTTATGTCTTAAAAGCAACCTGGATTTTGTTTAATGTCTTTAAACATTTTTATACCACATACTGTTTTAGCTACTTTTTTTTCACTTAGTTTCTAGGTCCACGATTTTCTGTTATTTTGAAACTGTCTTACACTGTATATATGTTGTGAATTTTATTATTACCATGTACTTTGGTGCTTGCATTATGTTATATTTTATAACAAGGTACTGACACAAATAGAAAAATTATTATTGATATCAGATGAACTGGCACAGATGTCTGCAGTGTAGTTAAAAATGTATAGGTTGCCTGTGTATATATAATATAAATGCAGGGGTTGGAGTGCTGGAGTGCTGGCTACAAAACAAATTTCACTCCACACTGCTCTAGTAATTTTATTAGGCCAATGCACAAGTGTCTTGGTGCTAACTTTTAAAATCAAATGGTTGGTTGGTTGGCTTATTTAATTTGTTTAATTTAATTTACATCCCATCTTATCCCCCAGCACGGATTTCAAGGCAGTTTTTTTTTAACAAGGAAGACACCAAAATAAGGAAGAAGACAAAACTAAAAGTGGCCAGCAGACAACTTCTGATTTTGAAATGAAATGGCTATCTCTGAAATGCTAAATAGTGCCAAGGAGCCCTGCAACATATTTAAAAAGGGAAACGTTGCTCCTGGAGGTTTTCTAAGACAGGTAATTCATTCTTTTTTATGGCCAGAAAAAGGGTAGCAGTGTTGTGGTTGTTTTCTAATATTCTAAAAAATATTGGGATGTTATGTGCCTTGAAACTGTTTCTGACTTTTGGCAATCCTGAGACAAACCTATCACAGGGATTTCTTGCAGGATTTGTTCAGAGCGATTTTGCCTCTGCCCTTCTCTGAGGCTGAAAGAGTGTGACATGCCCAAAATTAACCAGTGGCTTTACAAGGCTGAGCAGGGATTTGAAACAGAACTCAAACCATCACACTATGCCGGCTCTCTACATTGCACTGGGCATGGATTAAAAAAAAAAGCCTTGAGGAGATGGATTTAGCCTCAGGGCTGCAGTTTGCTTATTGCTAGCATAAACAAAAGATCAAATTAGGCTGTTCAGTCACCCCCACCCCAATGGAATATAAAAGCTAAGCAATAAAACTCTGACTTAGTTTATCGACTTGCTCTTGGGCCCAAATTACTATTAATTGATTTTAGAGACCAATTTGCTTTGGGTGCAGATTAATGGATCCAAGAACAAATTAAGCCTGAATTTTCACTACAAGCCAAAATGACTAAACTGAGGCTATTGTATTTTGAACACATCACGAGGTAACAGGATTCACTGGAAGAGATGCTAATGGAGTGGGAGGCAGTGAAGTGGAAAGCAGCAGGACAAAAGAACACTGCATTACAGCCACGCTCCTGTATCTGCAAGACCTGGTGAGGTATGAGGCTTTTAGAGGTATATCATTCTTAGGGTTGCCGTAAGTCAAACAGCATTTGACAGCAAATAACAACAATGAATAAATCTTGGTTCCCCATTTGATACTATAAAGACCCTCAACTTCATCTCTACCTAGAGTGTGACTTCGTGGGAAGAGAAATGTGAATTCCCAGGCAGCTTCTCTCCTGACAGGGTTGGAGATGAATTTAGGTGCTGGAACAGGCAAAGTTCTCTTGGCTATACAAATTATAGCAATATGAGCCTTCAATCTGCCTGTCGATTTATGGCGACGTCATGAATTTCATAGGGCTTTCTTAGGTAATGAATACTCAGAAGTGCTTTGCTATTGTCTTTCTCAGAAGATAGACTACAGCAGTACTACTCAAAGTAGAAATCTCCAGATTGGTGTTGCTCCTCAACCTGTCTGCTATCATCCCTGGAGAGCTCTGAGGAAAGAAAAAATTGTAGCCAATGGGCATTAGAGCTACCAAGTATCAGGACCTGTCTTCACTTTTCTGGCCCCTAGGATGAGGGGGAAGAATCTCAGGGTGAGGGCACTGCCTTGAAAAGTGCGTGTGTATATTCCCCATTTGTTTGAGTTGGTGTCTTACATTTGAATAACAAACTCTAACTGTGGCTGACGCTTAATGTATCATGCTTAATGACATTATCAGGTCTTCCCTGATTTACATCATCAGGGCCCACCTCTGATGACTCACAAGGAATCATCTTGAGGTCTCAGGTTTTGGCCCTGAAATTTCAGGGCTTAGGAGTGTCTTGACCTAGCAACCTTATGGGTGTAAGTATGGTGCCAGTCCTGAGACACTGGGAGTAAAAAAAGAAAAAATTGCCATAGATAGCTTAAGCAGTCAATTACAGTACCCAGTATTCTTTGGTTGTCCCTTAACCTTGCTTAACTTCCAAAGACTGATCAGATAAGGTCAGTTCAGGGGTATTTAGCATCAGTCTTGGATGGGCAAATTATTATACAGAGAATATAAACAGACACCTGCAAACAGGTTAAATAGTACAGCCCAAAGGTCGCAGAATGGGAGAAATACAACATATGACAGCCCCTCATATTCTCCAGTAGTCCCAATATGACACAAAAACTCCTGATTAATCCTCACTCCACTTTTTAAAGCTGCTTTCAAAATGTCCCAGCTTCTCTCTCCTCCTCCTCCTCCGCTTTGTCCTCAGCTTACCTCAATAGCTGCAAACTGAATTCAAAGTGCAAACATAGTTTGCTTTAAGTTATAAGATAGAGCCATGCCAGTTAAAGTTGCATCCTAATGCTGTAATTGTCTAGAGCGAAAGGCATCTGAATTGTTTTCTCTGACCAGCAGCAGTGCTTTGATTCTTACCCATCGGCAACTGCAGCGTCACTGTGGTGGTGAATCCACTCTGGGTTTTAGTCTGAAATTCAAAGAAGCTATCCAAGGTGCTGAAATCCATTTTCAAAGCAGGTTCAGCACCTTTTGCAACTCACTTAAAATTGACCTAAAACCTGGAATGAATTCACTGTCCTTTCCCACACCTTCCAACTGATCTGATTTGGCCGGGACAAGTCCCAGTTACTTCTCTGCAACAACAAAACCCTCTGGGGCGTAACAAGCACGCACAAAAACGACAGAGAACCCCCAGAAACAATATACATCAGTTGGAAGGCCTTAGAAGAATTAACTGGCCTTAGAAGAACTGACTGTAGACTTTGGGGGACCACAGAAGGATGGATTACAAGCTCTTGTCGGGGGGGGGGGGGATAGTTGCATAATCATCTTTATTGCAGGTACACAACACAATCCTTCTGAAGACCTGTTACATGAGCAATAAGTTATATTTGTTAATATAAATACTGTATGTTTATTGGTTCTGTAGGAAGCATCTATTGTATATTTTGTTCCTGCAAGAAAAATATATACCATATTTCTAGGCATGCAAGACACACCTGTGTATAAGACACACCCCATTCATACCCTGGGAGACACTATTTGGCAGTGTATAAGACACACCGGCATATAAGACGCACCCTACTTTTGGGGGGGGGAATGCCTTTTTATATGCCAGCAAACACAGTATATAATTGATGTGTATTGTTTCTGGGGGCTCTCTCTAATTTTGGTCTGTCCCAGTTACCCCTCCATCAACCCACTCCTTTTTTTTTTTTTTAAACCTGCTTTTACAAATCCCCAATGTCTTCCCTCTCCTCCTCCCCCCCCCCCCCCGCTTTGGCCTCAGCTCATAGCCATGGCTGCAAACTGGACTTCAACCAGCAGGAGCAGGCCGCGCTCGTATAAGTCAGCCGAGGGTAAGGAGAGACCGGGGACGCCGGCTCTTCCCGGGGGCCCAGGCAAAAGCAACCCCCCGCAGCCTCTCCTTGGTGGCTCTGGCCCCATCCTGGCATCGCTCGTCCCAGACCTGGGAGAGGCCGGAGGGCGCCAGAGCACCCTGGGAGGGGGCTTGGGAGAGGCCCTGTCCCCCCCATCCTTCCTCGCCTCGTCTTGGGGGGGGGGGATTTGGGGAGAAGCGCCCCCACCCACGTCTCAGGGATGAAAGACCTCCCTTCCCTCTTACCGAAGCGGCCCGAGGGCGACCACCCACCCCCGCCGCCCCGGTCCCCTCGCCCACACGGTGGCCTCGGGCGGCAAGAAACGAGGGGCGTACCTTCATACGGGTACTTCTCCCCCTTGTGCTTCTTGTGCTTCTTGCCCATGGTCCCGCACGAAGCGGCGCCGCCACCGCCTCCCGCTCCCGCTCTCCTCCTCCTCCCCCCCTTTGTGACTCTCGCGAGATTTAGGACCGGCCCGAACCGAGAGGGGAGAGGAGCGGAGGAGGAACATAGAGCTTTCGTCTTTTAGAAAAAGGAAGGAACATCCAGCGCCTTGGGTTGTAGGGAGCTTCCGGGTTCATAAAGAGGGATTCAATGAATGGAGATTTCGAGATTTTTGTCGCTGTGACTTTCCGCTTCCCCCCTCGTACTCCCTCCCTCCCGCGCCGTGTGGGGGCAGCAGCAAAGGGCAGGGGTCTGCAGTTTTTGACTTCCTTATTTCAAAAAAGGCTGGGGGAGGGAATGCATGGGAATGATTGCAGAAAGATTTTTAAAGTTTCTCCGGTAATGGCAATAAAATTTAATAGTCTTCCTCCTGTTGCAGCGGGTTAGTGTGGCTGGGAGGCTGGTCGTCATCCTCCAAAGCAGCATTAGGCATGGGGGGGGGTGTTGAGAGAGGGAGATTTGTACGACAACCCTGCAGGGTAGGTCCATTTCTGCCCTGCACCGTTATAGTGCTATTATCCCACTTTCAGCCTCCTATGGGATCAGGGGGCTTGCAGTTTAGGGAGGGGCGTTTAGAATCCTCAGCCTGAGAGCTCCTTGACCTCAGTAAACTGCAAAGCTCGGCACCTATACTTCCTATAACACCCAGAGCAAAATCTTAGACGTGGAGGGGACTACCGTAGATACTATTGCACTCAATGCAACTTTCGCTGTGGGTTCCCTAGTGCAATTAGCATTTTTAGAAATTTAAATTTTGAAAAATTTAAGAAATTTGTTCTCCAATAGGCATAGCGCGTGGTTCGTTTAACAATCGTGCTATCTCGCCAAGTCAGAGGCTCTGTTCAAAAGGACCTGCGGGTGGCCTTTGGACCACTGCCTGTGAAATCAACCGAACCTCAAATGTTGTGAATTACTCTACAATTTCTACCTCTATGAGTCCGAAACGAACGGGAGGGGGAGGCAGGCAAGAACCAGCAAGAAAGGCAAACTGTGAGAAAGAGCGACACCTGCGTGTCCTGTGGGATGGATAGGTACTAGCGCACCCTAGCGGCTCCACGGTGCAGCTGCAGCATGGCGCTCCTACCTATTCGAAGAATGAAGGCAGTTTTAGAAACCCATAATTGGTTTATATGGTTGTGAGGTTGTGGATCGGCCTGCCTGTACTCTATACAGCATAAATAGTCCCGAAGGAACGCTTCTTTTGGGTACAGAGACTGGGGAATTCCTAATATCATATTGTATTGCATTAAAACTATATTTTAGTAATTGAAAAAATGCGATGTGAATTTCAATGGGATAAGAGACTAGATTTTGGGACAGAGATTAGAGTTCCTTTAATAAGGGGGCAGATTGTAACCTATGATATCTGTCTTCACACATGTATGAGAAGTGATGGCAGTGCAAAGTTGGCTTCTCAGGGTCTCAGCTCAATTTAATCCCTTATTTGAAGAACACACATACTTCCTCTTAAATGAAAAGAGCTAGGAGTGAATACTTCTGAATGTTAGCAGGGTACGTGTCCCTTATTTTATTTACCTACTGGCTTTTCAGAAATTCTGGAGGTGCTGAGCTCCTCTGAGCATGTAGAGAGTGCTTTTATCTCTGTGGGGAATAAGAAGCACATCTCCATGGGTTCCCACAGGGAATCACTTCTTGGCGTCTCCAAGTAAAATGTTCCAGGAATCTCTCTGTGTGATTGTTGGCTGCAGGCAGTTTCCATCTTGGGGAAGGGAAAATGAATTAACTATAAGTTTTAGTTCAAACTGTAAAGGAACTTCAAAAGCACTGAATCTACTTTGGAGGAAGAATGCAGTACCTTGGACAGCTGCCTTAAATTTCAGACCAAGGCCATTTCCACACTGGACTGTTACAGTGCTATTATTCCACTTTCAACCTCCTATGGAGTCCTGGGGTTTGCCGTTCAGGGAGGGGCTTTTAGAATTCTCAGCCAGAGAGCTCCTTGGCCTCAGGAAACTACAAACCCCAGAATTCCATAGGAGGTTGAAAGTGGAATACTAGCACTAGTTAACAGTCCAGTGCGGAAATGGCCCGAGATTAGATACACCACCCCACTGATACTGGAACCGTCAACTGGTGCTGTGTGAGATCCAAAGAACTGCTGCCAGTCAGAGGAGAAAATGCAGGGGTCCTTTCGCACTGGATGAATATAGTACTATGATTCCTCTTTAGCTGCCACGGCTGGATTCTATAGAATTCTGGGATTTGTAGTTTAGTAGAGCACTGGAGTGCTCTGGTTGAGAATTCTAAATTCCCTAAACTGCAAGTCCCAGGATTCCATAGGATGGATTCAAGGGAGTTAGTGGAACCAGTGCCGTGACTTTCTAGCATGAAAAGGCCCCTGGGGTAGAGGGTCAAATGATCTGATTCAGAGGGCGGCGGTTTCATAGGTTATACAGCAAGCCCTTGGTGTCTGCTAAGCTTTGGTTCCAGGACTGTCTGTGGGTACCAAAATGCATGGACTGTCCCTGGCAGACTCCGATGGTTGGTGGGTATGTCAGGAGGGACTATTACAGGTGGTACCTCTCTCACTCCACATTTGGAGGGCGTGAGTTTCCCTTTCATTATTTATTTACTTATTAGTTACCTTTCTTTCCTGCCGTTCCTTCAAAGAACTCAATCCTATTTTTATCCTCGCAACATCCCTGCTAGGTTTTCGAACCTGGATCTCTCGATCTAGTCCAATATGTGGTTGACAGCCTTTTAGGATATGCAGGGTGCTTTATTTCTGAAAATTATTTCATTCTTTTCAAAAATTGCATCTCATATATACATACATACATACACACACACACACACACACACACACACATACATGCATACATACATACATATATATATATATACACATATATATATGCATGCAGGGAAAGGCTAAATGAATGAATAAAAAATTGGGGATATAATAGCCTGAAAACTGTAATTTTGGCCAGAACAGTAGATTCATGAGTTGCTAGAAACTCTGACTTTAAATAACTAATTGCAAATGTGCTACACTGCAATTCCTTTTTGTCTGAGAATTCTCATATCCAAGTATTAAATACTCCATGTTTTCAGATCAAACAAATATAGTGATAGTAACTCATCGTTATAGCATTACGATCCCACTTTAACTGCCATGTCAACAACCTATGGAATCCTGGGATTTTCAATTTAGAGAAAGATACTTAGAATTCTTAGCCAGAGAGCTCTGGTGCCTCAAGGATTCCTTAGGATCCACTTATGGAAATTAAAGTGGAATCACAGTGTTATAGTTATGTAGTGTGAAAGGGTTCTTGGTACAGACAATGCAGACATACATTTCATCTCTTTTTTCTGGAGACCAGTGTCATTCTCTCAGTAGCTATTAGTTGTGATGGAACCACTCAGGTTCAAAGGCAGTATATGTTGAATACCAGTAATAAACAGGGACTAGTACCTTCATGCTATATTTGTGTTCTTTCTGGCAGAGCTTGCAAAATTTACCTTTTTGGACTACAACATAAAAGAATTTTCCGGCCAGTATGGTCTCATACTGAATTAAATGGCTCATTGGTCCAACCTGGTCTTCATATATTCTATCTTTCCTTCTCTTGTTTCAGATAACGTACACAAAGGCTCTGTGTTAGCTGGGCATCTCCTGGTTCGGGCAGCTCTCTTCCAAGCTGAGCAGCAATCTTCCAAGGGCAGTTAGGCTGGCTCTGATTCCTCTGTCATCAGAAAGAGGCTGTTTTGTTTTGTTTGGCAATTAACTAGTTAATGAGGCTTTTAAGATATTAGTGTTGTAATTTTTTAAAAAAGAAAAATAATATATTTGAAATTGTTTTTAATCCAGCTGTGGTTTCATATTACAATTTTTTAAAATCCTGTTTCAGCATCATCATATTTTCTGTTTTAAATGTTTACCTTGTCATGAGCTTCTTTGAGTCCCAGTTTTGGAAGAAAGATGAGACACCTATCAAATAAATAAATGAATAAAGCAATATTACTTAAGATCCCAGATAGAAGCACTGGAATGTGGGAAATGTACCCAAAATGAAATCCTGTTTTCCTTTTTTAAAGTGCGGTGGTTTCCTTGCAACCTAAGCAAAGTCTGCATTTTGTGTGTGGCAGAACTCTATACATTTTTAATATCTGCAGGTGACAGCTAACAGAGGCCTTTATCTGTTTGTCAAGGCTAGGAGTTTGTTTGAGTCCAAGTCCTGGATTTCACTGGAGAGCAACATAACAAGACGTGACGCGCTTAAGCGCTAGAGGACATTTTCTTGTTGCTACACCCCCCTCCCCTCCATCAAACTTCACTTTATAAGAGAGGTGGTTAAGATCACACATCGATTTTTGTTTAGAACAAGTGTTCATTGATCTGCACAGGCCTCGTAATGAAAACCGGCAAATCTCTGAGAAGCTAAAGGTGCTCCAAGGTGCACTGTTGTCTCACACATGCAGGGAAGTGGCCTATTTTGTAGAAGATGTGACATGAATTTAAGGAAATTTGCTCTTGTCTACGAAAGCTCCTGCCACGGTGCACTGGCTAGGGTTGCATCCCTGCTAAGTTACATGCTCAGGAGGCAGTCTGGAGAAATGAAAAGCCACGCTTGAAGTTCCCCGCACAGTCATACAGGTGAGTTGCTGTTCAGTTTAAAAGGAACGGGTGCGGGATGTAATGTGTGGCCCTGGTCTGTCGCTGCAGATGTGACTCCGGTTTCATGCACCGGGGTGGCCAACCTGCACCCCTGTGTGTCTTCCTCAGCTTGATTTCAAAAGCTCTCGTACAAGCCACCTGACTGGAACCGTCAATTGATCTCTTCCTCCCTTGAAAGCTCAGAAAGTGAGCGAGAGGGTGGCACAGAGAAGCAGGGGGAAAAGAATGGCACTCTGTCAAACGGAGAGAGAAACAGGGCGGCAGAAAGTGAAAAGGGAGGAGAGAGAAGGGGGTGAAGGGAGAGAGAAGGGAGAATGAGTGAGAAAAAAAAGTGAAGAGGAGGAGAGAGAAAGGGAATTGCACTGGGTCAGAGATTGAGAGAGAGAGGGAGAGACTGAAAGAGAGAGAGAAGGGTGGCAGAAATAGAAAAAGGAAGATGGAGAAGGAGGGAACAACAAAAAATCAGAGAGAAGGGACGCCAGGCTTTCTAAAAGACCATATTTTCCCGTATCAGCCAACCTGAGCTCTGATATGGGAGGAGGCGCTCCTGTCTGTTCCATCACCTTTACGGCCACTTTTGGTAGGACGTGGGAGAGAGCTTTCCCCACGGCTGCTCCCGGAGTTTGGAAGTTAGGATGGCTCCTTCTTTTCTGTCTTTTTGGCAGTGAAGAACTTTTTATTCCAGCAAGCCTTTGGGAACTGATTATTTTGCTGACTAGGTCCTGTGAGATGATATGGGTGGTCAGTATAGGGTTTACAAGTGACAGTTCTGGAACAAAAAAATTTCCAAGGAAAACTAGAAACAGCTGAGCTACATTCACAAATTCCAGTCCATTCACAGAGATATGAACAAAGATAATGGTTTCGTGGAATGTTACGTCTATTAATACATAAGTACTCACAACTATATATATACCAAAAGAGATCTCCTCAAAGGTTTTGACCCTAAGGGAACTGAAGCAGACTTATTGCTTTCATATGTTGATATTAACTGGCTGTTTTAAATATCTAAAAGGCCTGTATCACTTCACGCAGACTTTTGAAGACTTGTGGTGAGGGTCATGATTTGCAACTTTCTGGGTCCTGTTGCATTCTATCCCACTCCCAGAACTGTATCAATATGCTTAATAACCTGGGGCTTTAATATTTATCTGTCTGAAGAAGTGGATTGATATGCACAAAAGCTCATGCTAAAAAATAAATCAATTAGTCTTAAAGGTGCAGTTAGATTTCTTCCCTGCTGCCTTTTTCCTTTTATTGGATCAGAACGAATCCTACAGATGTACAGTTTATAGCCACTCATGTCTGTCAAATAGCATTAAATCAGTCCAACAACACACTGAGATTTATTTCTATTGCTGAGTCCTGCGTATTTAAGAGGGACAAATATGGTTTCTTCATGCTCCCCCCAGTAGCATTCTTTGCCCCCCTGTTCATTGTTGGCATTTTAGGTGTTACACTCTCGGATGTTTTAAATCCCATTTACAAACAAATGGTGAATTGTTAACCATGAAGGAATGGAGATTACTGTGTGTGCTGGATGGGATGGGTAGAATGTAATCCTGCTAACCTTTGCCACAGCAATATACATGCATTTATACAATTGCAGAGGCAATTCTGTCCACTAAGTTGACCTCTTTAGTGCATGCCTGGATGTCTCGATCAGGTCAGGAGCAAAAGCCCAAAGGGCAGCAAGGTATACTCTCCAGGATTTCACAGATGAAAACCAAGACGTGTGTTGCCAACCAACATCGGAGTGTGGTCTACACGGCAAAAGTTATGGATGAGGAAGAACACGGCAACTAAGAGAGGCTGCAGCAATTGGCAGCAATTTGCTTTTGCCTGAGCCTACCAGAAAGGGCAAGACTCTGCCCCATCCTCTCCTCTCCCCACTGCTGAGTGCAAGCTATGTTTGCACTTTCAATTCAGTTTGCAGCAACTGAAGTAAGTTGAGGACAAAGCGGGAAGGTGGGGAAAGGAGAAAGAAACTGGGACGTTTTGAAAGCACCTAAAAAAGTGAAAGAACATAGGATTAATTGGAAAATCGGAATAGTTGGAGGATATGGCAAAGCCATCTAGAGGCTACAGCACTTGGGAGAATTCCAGGTGAACAACAATCTAACGAGGTTCTGGAACCATGCTGAAGGTTTTTAGGCTCCAGTCATGCAGCTTTACACCTTTCCAGGAAGCCTGTATGGGACTGGCTTTCTGCTTGGAGCTTAGTTCTCTTCCATCTCTCCAACTGCTCATGTCATATGTGTAGTGTTACCGTATGCCATTCCCCCCAATCTGGGCATCTAATTTAGATATTATGCAAATTATCCCAAATATGCAAAGTACTCTATGTTGCACTCTAATCATATACATTAGATGTATAATTTGTTGCATTTGCCCCCCTTCCACCATGTTTCAATTTTCATACCATTTCTTTACAGTTACAACTGATCTGAATGAACTAGGATAGAGTAAGGCTCAAAGTGCTGGACATGGAAGAGGGAGACCCAAGTTCAAATCTCATGCAATTTATCTTGTGACCTTGGTCCACCACTGCTTATCTTCTAGGCTTTTAATATGTGAGCAGGAGATCTTTTGATTGGGATTTTTTTTTAAAAAAACTTTTGCATGTTTTAAAATTGATTTTATACTGTTTGGATGTGATATTTTTAATTGTTTTTAAATTTTGTTGTAAACATTTTCAACTAACTTTTCAACAAACATTTTCAGCCACCTTTCTCACCTCTGGGAAAAAAGAAGCATATAAAATCAGTAAGTAAGTAAGTAAGTAAGTAAATAAATAAATAAATTTCTCAGCAAACCTACATTAGAGAGTTGTTATGAGGACCAATAGGGAGAGGGAAACCATATAAGGTAGATATGTACATTGTTAGGGCAGTAAAAATGAAAAAACAACTTTAACATTTGTCATACATTTGTCATACATGGATACTTCCAACAGCTCAGTGTTGTTGCTGTTGTTGTTTTGACCATTAATGTTTCATTGACAGCAAAAGCTACAGATCCATGAAAATACCACAGGAGTTTCCTATGAGTAAAAATCACACCATTATGGTGAAGGGAATAGACACTTCCATTCTGAATGGAGCTTCTGCAGTGGATGTTTGGCAAACGGCCTTGACGAAACTGCTGTTTGATAGTTCACTAAACCTAAACTTTGGCCCTCCCGATGTTTTGGACTTCATCTTCCAGAAGTAGTAATCAATATAACCAATGGGCAAGGATACTGGGATTCGAAGATCAAACCGTCTGAACCTCCGAAGGCTAAGAACTGTAGTAGACAAAATCCAGGAACAATACTTTTTCATTTCCATAGCTTGACATCTTCTTCCTCCTCTTCTGCCTTGTTGAATTTATATCCTGCCTTCCTCCCAAAAGTGGGATTCAAGGCAACACATGAAATGGAGCTGCCTCAAATAAGGAACTATACTTTCTCTCTCTCTCTCTCTCTTTTCACACACAGAGAAAACTATAAACAAGTGTGAAACAGAATATTAAAAACAAATGCACTAAGGGATATAATAAACAGGATTTCATGACTGGCCAGCTATTTGAAACAGTTTGCCAAAGTCTCTTACATATCGAGTTTCTTATTTTATTTTACAAACCTTCTGTCCTCAGCGTCCACCTCTCTCCTTGACATCTGGGTAGACTTTAAAAGGATGTGATGGAGAAAAGTGCACATTAAGGACAATGCTTAGAGGTTGCCTTTCTTATCTTCTTCTTCTCATGCTATCATCCACTTGGTGGTGTAATATGCAAAGGAAAATGGACTTGTCATGTTCAGCATTTGGGCATTAATGAAATGTGGATTTCTATTTCAGATAACATAACTTCCTGGATTATTTAATAACACTGAAACTTGTTAAGAGCTCAGCTAAGCTGCTGGATTATTAAATAAAGCAGGAAGACTTTTTTTTTCAAACACTTTTTTTTTTTTTAAAAAGGTTCCTCTGTAGTTGTTTGCTTTGATTTTATCCCATGAGAACATTGCTGAGGCTGGTATTTCACTTCATTATTGGAAAACATTGTTTGGAAAATGCTGAAAGGAAAACTATATTCTCCAAAAAAACCCCAAAACCCTCAATATGAATACTTTCTTTAATGCATTGCCTGCTTATAACTAAGAGTTCTGAAACTGAACTAAGAAGAGAGCAGCCAGTATTCAAGACAAATGAGAAGAAACCATACCTTCTTCCAAGAAAAAAGAATTCCTTCTGCAAGCCAAAGCTTTGAAAGGTTAATCTTTATGCTACAGCTCCCAGGATTGCCAGAATTTTGGGAAGTATAGGCTCAAAAGTAACTTCTCCAAGCTCTGCTACGAACCATTAGTCTTGCAGCTTGTTCGCATAGTTAAGAGTATGCTGCTATTAACAATACCAAGGTGGAGGGTTCAGTCCCTAGATGGACTGGAACCTAAAAGTTCTCCTTTCAAGGAATAGGGAAAGTGTCCATAGGAAGCTGTTTACATTGAATCAGACTATTGGTCCATCTGGTACAGCACCAGCCATAGTATTTGGCTGCAGCCCTCCAGGGTTTCAGATTGGAGCCTCTTGGTCCTATCTGGAGATGCTGTGATCTGCTGTACATACAGCATGTGCTTTTCCTTTCCATTCCATCCATCCGTCCATCCCTCCATTCATTTATCCATCCATTATCCTTTAAGATCCCAGGTGGCGCAGTGGTTAAATGCCGGTAGTGCAGCCACAAAGTTGTGAGTTCAGTCCTGCAGGGCTCCAGGTTTACTCAGGCTTCCATCCTTCTGCAGGTCAGTAAAATGAGTACCCAGCTTGTTGGGGGCAGTTAGCTTGCAACGTTGTAAACCGCTTAGCACTGACAAGCAGTATAGAAAGATAACTGCTATTGCTATTACTTTTTCAATGCTCTATCCAGACTCTTCCCCAGACTGGGGCCATTTCCACACTGCGCTGTTATAATGCTATTATTCCACTTTCGACATCCTATGTAATCAAAGGCACCTCCTTAAACTGCAAACCCCAGGATTCCATAGGATGTTGAAAGTGGAATAATAGCACTATAACGGTCTAGTGCAGAAATAGTCTGGGATTTAAGAAAACAAAAGGTATTACTTGTGTGGACTTTCCATTTAACTCACCATCTGATCAAGTGAATGTTAAGGACAATATACAACCCCATTTGTCAATACTTTTAAAAGGAGCTAGACTTACCGAGATAGACACTGATTTTATTTATAGATGTAGATATAGATATAGATATAGATATAGATATAGATATGAACGAACTTATTAACTTATTAATAAGTTATTAACTTAACTAAAATTAACTTATTAATTAACTAATTAACTAATTAACTTATTAATTAAACTTAACTTATTAACTAAAATTGCAGGGTGGAAGGAAGGAGAAGAGGGAATTGAATGTTATGATACATAATTGCAATATTACATTGCATTTACATTACAATATATTTGTAATGGGAAGAATGTCAATAAAAAAAGGGAAAAGGTAAGACCCAAAGTGGCTTGCCATTGAGCTACATCTTTCCCCTAGTTGTCTATGGGACTTCTGGGTTCAAAGCAGGAGAACATTTATGCACCTTCAAATCTGTACTCCCCTCATAGGTGGGAACAACTTGCTATGCCCAAGAAATTCAGATAATTGCTCAGACATGTAAGTCCTCATCTGTAATCTGAAAGGTAAAGCTCAGCAAGACCAAACCATATGATTTTCACGTAGCTAGTCTCTGACAGAGACCCAATGTGGTGTCTTGGTTTGAATGTTGGGCAATGACTCGAGACCAGGGTTCGAATCCTCATTCATCCATGCAAACCCAGTGGGTGACCTTGGGCATGCCACACACTCTCAACCCCAGAAAACTCTGTGATAGGTTCACGTTAGAGTGAAGGCACACAACAACAAGGCTCTGGTGTCAGGTATACAACTTGCTGTTTTTCCACCCCCTTTCCTGTTTAATGCAAAGGTCTTTAATTAGTCCTTTGGACAATTGTTCCCTGAAAAGGAATAGGCATTACCTAATTTAAGAAAAACATGGTTATTCTTCCTTGCTTTTCCAATACAATGAAAGGGTGCAACCCATCTCACAATTAATTCAAATATGATCTGGATATTGCATCATCATTGTGGACTGGGAAATGGGAAGATATTGACATGTAGGGAAAAATATGGTTCAGGCCTCTGTTTGTTATTGATCTGCATAAACCCAAAGGGATATCTATCAATAACTCAGGAATACCATCATTTTGCCAGTATAGACATTGATCATGAAGTCTTTGGTTGGCTTTGGATCTGAGTATCTGCGCTTTGGAAATTCATAGCTGAGATTGTAACATGTGGAAAGCTTCACTACAGTGTGAATTCCTCTGAATGGCAGTTGCTTTTAGAGGGATTAATCACGACAGATGCTACAGACACTGGAAATAGTTCTGAATACAGAGAGAGAGAGAGAGAGGGAGGGAAGGAGAGAGATTGATTAATTTCAACTGTTGTCCACTTTTAAAAATGCATGTACATAGAGATTCATGAAAATTTAGGGATGTGATATGTAGTATAGCATCACTTCTCCTCCTCCGTTTCCTTCCCCTCCTCTAAATACTATAAGTAAGAACTGCAGTTGTGCAGCGTACAAGGAGACTTGCCCTCAGGGGTCTATAATCTATAATCTAAAATTTGATATGGAGAGAGGAGAGAGATGATGGCAGGGTAACTGGTGGATTGCTCTGTTTATTTCCGTTTAGGGAAGTGGGGTCACTGGATGCGAGGAAAAAGTGGAGTTTGAGGGCAGATAGCATCTGTGTAAGAGAAAGACAGGGGCCATTTCCGCACTAGACTGCTGTAGTGCCATGATTCCACTTTCAACATCCTATGGAATCCTGGGATTCAAAGGCTACTCGCTAAACTGCAAACCCCAGGATTCCATAGGATGTTGAAAGTGGAATCATGGCACTATAGCAGTCTAGTGCGGAAATGGCCAGGGCTTCCACAGGCATTCTGGGAGACAGCTCCTGGCATAAAAAGAAAGGAAGGTGAAAGGAGAAAGCCATGGGCTTAGTAGCAGCTGGTGGGGTACTGAATCCACTCTGCATTAGAAATCTGCCCCCTCGTGAAATTTTCCTTCAGTCCCCAGGTGTCTATCACTGGAGAGAAAGAGGGAGAGATGGAGAGAGACCGAAAATAATTTACACTTCAAACTCTTACGTTTGTGTTTGTATTCCCTTAGTCACTTTGCCTCCTCCAATTTAGGTATCTTTGGATACCTAAATTGTACAGTTGCCTCTCCACATTTGCTACGGTTAGGGGTACAGGACCCGCACAGAAGTAGGAAAGTAGAAAAACCATGTGTGAGTCTCCATGGGAAGGTGGCTGAATCATGGTGGGAAGAGTGGACATCCAGGGTTCAAACCAGGTCAGGGAAGGGAGAAGGAAAGGGGGTGGGTTGGCCTGGTGGTCCTGTGCTTCCTCTCTCTTGCCCATTTCCTTCCTTGGGGTTGGGGGGCCTTGGGGCTGCAATCTGTTCTTAGCTGGCTGGTCAGTGGCTGCTGGTGGTGGTAGAGAAGGACTGCAAGCAGGTTTTTAAAGAGCTGTATGGCCTGACTGGGGCCGTTGAGAGGGAAGGTCCCCCCAGAAAAGAAGTACTTGGGGGGGTGGGCAGAAGTTGAAGAAACTCACAAATAATCAAATCCATGAAAGTCAAACCCACAGATGTGGAGGGCTGACTGCGTTTCCAAATGCTCTACTGAAGTTTTAAGTTATTGCCGTGCTAGAAATTTGGGAGTGGAAGAGAAATTTCATTGGCAGAGAATTCTTATTGGGTGGCAATCTGCTCATTTTGCCCTCTCCCCAGTTATACCCTTGCACGTTGCCCACCCTGGCTACAGTCCATCACCCGGTGAATGCACGGTTCAGGATTGTATTCTGGATCCCATATAAATTCTACAAGTAGTCTCTTTAGTACCCTGCAAAGTGCTTCTTCTTTCTGCCTATTTGTTATTCCTCTATTTATAGTTCCAACAAATAACGCTTAGCTCTTTTTACAGTCAGCGTTTGCATTGCTGGGAATTCATCTTCTGTTTGTTACTTACTGTGACCCTTAGAACATTTTAAAAATAACTGTTTTCAAGGATTAAGCTCTTCTCCACTGTAGGAATTAAGTATACTTTACCACCCCTATCCCCACCCCCCGCTTCCATATATAATCCTGAGTTTAGCAGTATTAAAATACCTTGGTGCGTTGCTGAAACCCCTTAACCATTTAAACCAGGCTCTGTTGCAATACATCGAACCATCTCAGTGTGTGTGTATATAATTTATTTTATACAATGATATATTTTTTTAAAAAATTAAAGGAATCGTGCTTTCTGTTCCCTGAAAGTCCTCTACAGACCTTTTCTAATTTTCGACTTCTTACCATCCCAACTCATAACAGCACAGTTCAAACCTCATCAACTCATTCTCACAGTCGTGAAACCTAGGGATTTGCAAATCACGATGACCTAAAATTAGTTGGGAATGGGATAAATTAGATTCTTTTCATCCACAGAAAATTGGCATCTTTGGAGCACTTCTACCAAGAGGCAGGAAATATTATTTGGGACAATTCTAGTCAGGTTGGTCAATGACCATGGAAATTCTGGGAGTTATATTGGGGTGGGGGGGGGGCTTTTCCAAACTCCACTTCTGCCCTTAATATTTGTTGTTTGGCCACTTCCATAGGATAGAATTGTATTTGCTGCTTTCCCATTCTGGCCACAATCCTGCCTTATGTTTATTGAACGTGTGTCTATGGTGCTTCTCTTCCATCATCTGTGCGAAGCAGGTTCTTGGCTCTGGCATGCTACTCCCACAACCATTTGGTGGCCAAGATAGGATGGGGGCGTCTGTGTGGCAAGGGAAAAGAGAAGGCTTAGCTGAGAGAGCCAGCATCAAGTAGTGGTTTGAGTGTTGGAATATGACTCCAGGAGATCAGGATCCAAATTCCTTATCTGCCATGGAAACCCACTGGATAACCTTGGGCAAGTCACAGTCTCTCAGACTCAGAGGAAGGCAAAGGCAAACCCTCTCTGAACAAATCTTGATAGGGTTGTCTTAGGGTTGCCATAAGTTGGAAATGATTCAGAGGCACACAACACAATTGACCTGGGAGAAAAGAGCAGGCATCATCCAGATGTCAACATTTTAAGCAAATTCATGGGTTGCTTCTCACTCTCTCTTCTGATGGTGCTGTAGAAATTTCAAAAGTAGCCTGTGTAGAGGGTGTTTTCTTTGGAAACAAGTTCACTAGAGATCTGCCCTAGGATAGGCATGTAAGGTGTGGTATCAATTTTTCCTCTCATGGATTAAACCATATATTTACTTTTTCTGACCTTTTTCTTCTGATAGTCTTCCTAAAACGATACATGCACTTCCTCTAAATCCAGTGGCGATTCCTCTTCTTCCTTGTCCATCACTGATCCAAACACATCCACCCACGTCCCAAACTTTACAGGCAATGTCAAACCTCTTCTGAATAAATCTTGAAGAGAAAACCCTATAATAGGTTTGTTTTCCAGCCTCCATAAGTCAGAAATGACTTGCAGGCACAAAACAGCAAACAACAACTGTGCTTTGGTTAGACTTCATCTGGAAGACTGTATCCAGTTCTGGGCCCCTCGTTTCAAGAAGGATATCGACAAGCTGGAGCGTGTCCAGAGGAGGGCGACCAAAATGGTGAAGTGTCTGGAAGCCATGCTCTATAAGGAGTGGCTTAGGGAGCTGGGGATGTTTAGTCTGCAGAAGAGAAGGTTAAGAGGAGACATGATAGCCATGTTTCAATATTTGAAGGGATGTCATGTCGGGGAGGGAGTGGGCTTGTTTTCCGCTTCTTCAGAGCCTAGAACAAGGAGCACTAGATTGAAACTGCAGGAAAAGAGATTCCACTTAAACCTTAGGAAGAACTTCCTGAGGGTCAGAGCTGTCCAGCAGTGGAATCTGCTGCCTCAAAGGAGTGTGGTGGAGTCTCCTTCTTTGGAGGTTTTTAAGCAGAGGCTGGATGGCCATCTGTGGGGAGTGCTTTGATTTGGTTTCCTGCATGGCAGAATGGGGTTGGACTGGATGGCCCCTGGAGTCTCTTCCAACTCTACAATTCTATTATTCTTTGGTTTCAGTGCGCTCTGGGACAGTTTGGCAGTGCCTTGGGTGACTTGGGCCCAGTTTTCTCTATTTTTTTTTAAAAAAATAAACATTGGGTTCTGAGGAGTTTGGGGGTGTCCTGGAAAGGGTTGGGGCCCTCGGAAAGAAAAATAGTGTGACCTCGTGCCTCCCACAGGCCACACTTTGGTCTCCTCTGTCTGTCACCATGGTGAAGAGAGAAGTTAGTATCTCTAGTCTGTTTGACAAAGCTGTTGTCATAACATGATATTTCACAGTCTGGGAGTGGGGGAGCACAGAGGGAAAAATCATTACAAACGCTACACTCCGGCAAAGCATTCGCTGACAGTCTGAGAGCTTAGTTGTGTTGATTTCTTGGACTAGGAGAGCAGCCCAGAGCAGGCAAGGGCAGAGAGCGGCAGCTTTGCTGGCGAGGGCAAGATCAGAAGAGTGCAAGAAATGAAAGCAATGGGAAGAGAAGAAAACGAGAGAAGAAATGTCTTCAGCACCTCCTCATAATGATAGCTACTCCACACTTAATATTTCCCCTCCTCGCCGTCTTTGACACTGAAAAGAGCAGACCTTTTTTTTTTTCCTACCCCTAAGCGTATGGGAATTCTGCTTTTGTCTGTTGAAGGGGCAAAGAAAGCTTCAGACTGAGAACTTAATGCACACAAAATTGTGTTTTATTCCACGATAATCACAGTTTGGAGTACTACAAGTGGCCAATAATCATGTTGGCTGGAGGGAAGGCATGCTGGGAGAGTAGTCCAAAATATAACTATTTATATACGTTTTAAAGCTTATATCAGGTTTTCCTTCCAGAATTTGAATCGAGGGGGCTCACATGAAGCAAAACAGATACAAATTAAAACCAAGTACCAATAAGGACGTGCGAAAGCTTATGAGGTTAAAACACAATTAAACCAACAATAGTATTAAAAGATGGTTGAATTAATAAGACGTTAAAAGACTGTTTAAAAAAAAAAGGAGTGACAGCCAGTGTGGTGTAGTGGTTTGAGCTCTGGACTGTAATCCTGGGGACCCGGGTTCGATTTCCTGCTCAGCCGTGGAAACCCACTGGATGACCTTGGGTGCATCACACACTCTCAGCCCCAGAAAATCCTATGATGGGTTTTCCTTAGGGTTGCCACAAGTTGGAAATGACTTGAAGGCACACAATAACAACAACATCAACAAAAAAAGTAGAATTATTTTTTCTCCCAGAGCCCTTCCTCCTGCAGCCAATCAATTGCTGCAGAAAGCTTTTTAGAATAAAAATGTCTTTGCCTGCTGGAGTGGAAGGACAAGAGGGAAGGGGCTGGGTCGGATCAGGCCAGCCTCCCTTGGCAGGAAATTCCACAGTCTGGAGGCAGCTGCTGAGAAGACCACTTTTTCCAGGTCTGCAATGTCCTTTATTGTCCTTTGCTGTATTTAAGGGATCTTATAGCACCTTTGAGACTGACTGAAAGAAAGTAGTTTGCAGCGTAGCAATTCTTGGACTTGATCTGCTTCATCAGTCTACAAAAAGTCCCCTTTGCATACTGATACAGGCAAACATGGCTGTGTCTTCGAATGTCCTTTGCTGCGTGCATGTTGGAATCTCAGTGTCGGTCCTCAAAGACGACTGCAGTGCCAAAGCCAGTGGCCATGGGGAGGCTTTTCCACCTTTGGGAAGGCTGGGGTGATGCTTATTTCCCAGTATGACTTGCTCATTGTGTTGCACATGCATTTTCCCAGCTCCAGAAATTAATATCACTCACTCCATGGATTTCTTTCCTTCCTCCTCTGCAGAGGTATAAAGTCAACACAAGGCTTTAGGTATGGTGGATAATGCTTCTAGCTGAAGTTCATGCCACAGAATGGCCATGCCTAGACTGGCTGGTTTAACAGGATATAGGATGGCCAGGATCAAAGCTCCTACGAGTCAAGTTCTGAAACTCTATGTGTGTGTGAGTAAGAGAGAGAGAGAGAGAGAGAGAGAGAGAGAGAGAGAGGTGACTGTAAGTCCAAGTGGGCGAAAAGCAGGTGCACGATCCAAAACAGGCAGTGGCTAAGCTAAGCTTTCTTTCAAATTCCTGTGGATCATGTATCTGTGTCCAATCTGTGCTTGCACTTAATGGATCTCTGATGGAGCAATTAGCCTTGTAATGCACTAAACAGTTGTTTCTTTATAGGAATTAATTGCATTTGATTTGGGGAACAGTAGCCTAAAATCTTGGAACTTTCTGCATTAGTTTTGACATGCATGACATGTTGAAGCTTGAAGAAGTGTTCCTGGACAGTAGGGGTGGGAAATAATGGACTCTGGGGCCAAATCTGTTCCTGTGGGGTTCCCTGTATGTCTCTACCCCTTTCCTCATGACAAGCTTCCCAGCTTTTGTATATTCTCCTCTCCTCGATATGAATAGTTGAAATGCCTCTCTTCAGGCTTTGTTTATAAACTACGCTTCTATGTTGGGCTCCATCAATTTACTGTTGGTCCTGCTCACCACTGAAATCTAATCTTCTGCAACATCAATGAAATGGCATTTGTTCCTTGGGTTGAACCCGTTGCCCCACCCAAGGCTTTGATGGTGGTATTAAGACATGGGCTCTGGAGGTAACTTGAAGTAAACTTGCTTCTAGTTACCTCCAGGCTTCAAGTTACCTCCAGAGTCCCAGTCCTCATGATGTTCATCTGTTGAACATGTTGTGAAATATTCATCATGTTGTAGTAACAGCCTTTACAAGGACCGGTGTGTTTATCCTGTGTTTGTTAGCACTCTGTTGGTACACTACCCACATGTAAGTTCCCTTGTACAAGCAGTTGTACTTCTTCTGGCCATAGCCAAGCAACCATATTCAGTTCACAGCTGCTTAAGTGGAGTTCTGCCGGTAGAACCATTGCTTATAAGGATATGCCTTCTTGGATGGGATGTAACTTCTCACCAGTGCCTTCAATGTATGACTTGATTCTGTCATGCCCCAGTCCCACGACTCAGGTGCAAACACAGACGGGACCATCCCCAACAGCCACAACACAGAGACAGGAACAGGGCAATATTTACGGCAGCCAGCGTAGATGGAAAAGGGAGAGTCCATAAGACTTGGAGCATTTATATAGAGCAGATACTTTAATTAGGGGAAGGCTGCTGGCTGATAAATACAAGGGATAGCATGGGGAGAAATCTATTGGAGGCAACTGCTTTCACTGGTAGAAGCAACTCCTCTGACTCTCAGCTCTCTGACTTGTGTTCCTGGAAACCTTGACCCTTGCTTTGTGTGTTGACTTTGGATACTCCCTTTGGACTGTCACTTATTACTTGGACTGCTGAAACAATAAGCAGTAACTGACTCAAGAACTGTAGTGAACTTTGTCAGTTGGCTGCTTCCTCAGAGTCTATTGAAAGAGCTGGGAAATTTGTCTGCCTGGCCGCAAATGACATATTCACTGGGATCACAGAAAAAGCAGGCACATGTGCAGAGACACCATCAGATGCTGCTGCTGCTGATATCATATCACCTGTTTTCTGACGTCATTTCTGCACTAGACTGTTAATAACCCTATGATTCCACTTTCAACATCCTATGGAATCCTGGGGTTTGCAGGAACCCCAGGATTCCATAGGATGTTGAAAGTGGAATCATAGCGCTATTAACAGTCTAGTGTGGAAATGGCCCGAGTCATGCACTCAAGGCAGCTTACAAAGGTTAACTACATCACTGTAGATTTACACTACTCAAGCACAATATAGGATCTCAACTCAAATTTTAAAAACTCATAAATGACCCTTTATCCACCATGGGTCCCAGGACAGTGTATGTTTTTTTACAAACAATGGCTGGAACTCAGCAGGGGATTTACATCTTTGTAAGTGTGCTTACCTGTGTCAGAAGCAGAACTAAGCAGTTTTGCAACACCTGCGTTCACCTAGGGGCTGCTGTGACATTATTATGCTTAGGTATCCCTTGCCCTGGGGGATTGACTGATGTGCCAGGGCCCAGTGCTCAATGGGCAGCAGTGTGCATAGGGGCATTCCCCAGGGTGTATCCAGACACCAGTCAGGAAGTGCTCGAGGATTACAGCAGCACCTGATGTGCATCAGAAGTGCCTGATTTGTAGTGGCTTGAGCATTGGACAGTGGCTGTGGAGACCGGATTTGAATTCCTGTTCAGCCATGGAACCTCAATGGCTGACCTTGGGCAAATCACACACTCTCAGCCTCAGAGGAAGGCAAAGACGAACCCTTTCTGAACAAATCCTGCCAAGAAACCTCCATCATCGGTTCCTCTTAGGGTTGCCGTAAGTCAGAAATGACAACAAGGCAAGATTCATAAAGGAGGAGGGGAAGTGTGTGCAGTAGTACCTAATAACCTAGTGTGCAACTTGACGGACAATGGGATTCTAAGTGGTAACACCAAAAAGACAAAGACCAAAGGACTCCGTAAATGGGTTGGCAGTTTTAAACAACAGTCCCATGGCACCTGAATCAGTTTTATTATCACCTCTTTTTAACTGTCAGCCCCATGCCTCATAATTTCAACTGTCCCTTATGGCTGGCTTGAGAACTGTGATAACCCTGTTCCCACTTGCCAAAATCTGTTACTTCAGGCAGTTGCTTCACTCTGCTTAATGGTAGGGCTGGCCCTGGACAAACTACGCAAGCAAAATACATTTATTCAAAAGTCCCACTGAATCCAGTGGTACACTTAAGCTTGCCAGCTCTATGACACGCCTCAGCTTTATGGTTAGGAACCATTTCCTTTCTGTGCTTACATTTTTTTTTCCCAACCAGCACTTTGTAGGAGCCCAGTAGCAAAGACTGGCAGTATCAATAATATGTAAATCTGTCTTTTTAATATCTTGTCTCTCCCTAGAAATGTTCAACACCACCCAGGGAAAAAAACAACAAACGTATTTAATGTAGTTGCAGATCTGAGCATTTCTCTCTCAAGCTCTCTTTTTGATTTCTTCTTCTCATTCTTCTTCTATAAAGAAAAAAAGAAAACCCAAACACCCTCATCAGCTATAGAATCCTGATGTTGCAAGGGCAATGTTCTAGACCATTTCCGCCCTAAACTGTTATAGTGCTATTATTTCACTTTCAACCTTTATGGAATCCTGGGGTTTTGCAGTTTAGAGAGGGGCACTTAGAATTCTCAGCCGGAGATCTTTTTGGCCTCAGCAAACTACAAACCCCAGAATTCCACAGGATGTTGAAAGTGGAATAACAGCACTATAACAGTGTAGTGCGGAAAGGGCCTAAGTTTTGTATTATTTAAAAAGGAGACAATTGCAACTAGGGAAAGGGGGAAGGGTTCTTAAATTCCACATCATCTCAATGGTTGGCCTTCCCCAGCATCTTTCCACACATCTCCCTTGCCTCTGTTCCATCATGTCCCCCATGTGGTGTGTATGGTGTTTGTGGCTGCCTCTGTGTGCGCGGTGTGTGCGTGTGTGCAGGTGCGCGCCACCTTAAACGTTTCCTTTTAAACGCACGGATTCTGTAAATAGGGAGCGCCGTTCCTCTCTGATAGAAAAAAAAAAAGCTTTAGAAAAATCCAAATGAAGTGTTTAATTATATAATTACCAAACAGACCGCCTCGGGTTAAATTCATTAGCGTTTTACCGGATTGCTTTCACAGTGGCTCCCGAGTTCCTCGTTTGCTTCTGGTAATGGAAACTTGTAGAAACAGATTGCGCCAATCAAGCACCCCTCTCCTCTCCTTTCCTTTTTTTTTTTTTTTTGGCCTTTTTTTTTGGCGATTGCCTAGGTGTTCTTGTGACTTTTCTCTCTCTCCGTCTCTTTCTCTCTCTCTCTTTTTTTTTTTTTTGAGGGTGACACATGAAAGACAAAACCCCAAATCAACAAACCTGCCAGCCGGCCATTGTTGGCCTTTGAAGAAACTGTTTCAATCACTTTGCGTTGTCTTTATGTCAGTTTGCCAGATGGCTTGGGTCTTTTTTCTGAGGTCCTGTACCAACGGGGCTTACAGAGCACTGTTAAAGCTTCAAAGCCGCTTTTTAATCTTCGTGAACATCACAGGGGCTGCGAAAGTGACTTGGGCTCCCTGAAGTCTCTCCTACAAAAGAGGCCAAGCAGGCCTGGAAATGAAAGCCAGATAAAGGGACTGCCGGAATAAGAAACAGAGGGAAAAGAGCAGTAGTTAGTCTTTCTTGTAGCGTTTCAAAAGAAATTCTAAGACAAATTATGGCTCTGGGTGTTTTTTTTCCCCCTGCTTCTTCTTCTTCTTCTTCTCCTCCTCCTCCTCCTCAAAAAAGGACTGATGCAGGGGAGAGATGTTGAGAGAGAATATTTTGACCCAAAGAACCCTTAACCTTGTGGGAAGAAAAAGAAGCTAAAAACAATAAACCACTTCTCTCTTTCTGTCTCTTAAACGTCTTAAGAAAAATGTTCCTTGCATAATTATCAACAAGACTCTGAAGCAAGAAAAGATAGGGTTTTGTTCTCCCTTTACCTTGCCAGCAGCAGTGTTAATAATGAGGTCTCAATTTTGATTTGGGGGGAAGTTGTGGGTTTTTAAAAGACACCTCTTTCCTTTGTCTGTCTGCCTTGCCACACCGAAGCGTGTTGCCCTCAGATATTGCTGACATTTGACGATGGTGGTGTTTATTTGAAGCAGCACTGGATCTGAAGAAGTACACCTTTCTTCTGTAGATGAAGAGCTGCCTGTTTATGCCTCCTTGAAAAGCATTAGTTCATCTTCCGTGCACGAGTTAGGACTTCCTCCCAGCCAAGTCCGTAAAAATTCCTTCTATGTTGAAGTGTAGTGGACCTCATTTAATGGTCGGCTGTAGGCAAGAAATCAGAAGAGGACTAAGACCTGGAAGCAAGTGGATAAGATTCTCAAACGTAACAAGAGAATATTGAATACCAAAATCGGAAAGCTGGGAGGAAGAGAATCAATTCACTTGAAATGTGATGCTGGAGGAGAGTTCTCTGCATTCCATGGGCTGTCAAAAAGGACTAATAGATGGGTCCTAGAGCAAATCACGTCTGAACTCTTCTCTAGGAGCCAAAAGAAGTGAACTAAGGCTATTGTACTTCGGACACACGGTGAGATGATATGACCTATGGGAAAAGATGGTAATGCACAGCAAAGTTGAAAGTGGTAGTGAAAGAGGCCGATTGCATTACAGATGGATTCGCTCAGTCAGGAATACCACAGCCCTGACTTAGCAAGACCTAAGCAGGACTTTTAAAAACAGAGCCTATTGGAAGGGTCTTATTCATAAGATTGCCTTAAGTCAAAGCAACCTTGGTGGTATATAACTAGAAGAAGAACAACAGCGACAACTGACTGACAACTCTACATGGGTTTAGTGCTTTGGTTATGTGCACCTGAGATCCATCACTCTTTGGAAGCTTCTTGAACATGGGATGACTCACTGAGGGTGAGACCTTACACCAGCCTGGTGCTCTACTGCTCTCTTTCCACCCTTTCCCCTGTCTACCCCATGACAACCAACCTTTTCCATGGTACGGTATGCCCCCACATACTCACTGGAAATATGAGAGGATGGCATCTTTCCTGCCCCCCCCCCCAGCAGTGGAACCACAATCAGACACTGTCTGGGCAGTTCCCACTCTCCCCTAACTGTGGAAATGTGCTCCAGTATGTAAAATGTCCATAAGATGGAGGAGGCACTCATTGTGCAAGCAGGTGCGGAATGCCACCTTCCACAGTGGCCTAAAAGTGCTTACGCAGCCCCCATAGATTTCTTTAATGCCACCAGAAGGATTTCAGACATTAAGTATACCAGAGCTCTACTCCCTTCACTGGCTTCCCATGACCTTCTTGCCACCAATGAGAAGTGTTAGCTCTGGCCAGTGGTTGCCAAAGTTTTAGTCTTTTGATGATGTTGGACTTTAACTCCCAGAGGCACTAGCCTGTGTGGCTGGGGAAAAGGAATTCTGGGAATTGTAGTCCAATAACATCTGGGATCTGAGTTTGAGGGCTGAATGTTTGAGGGTGGAATGTTAGCTTCACCACAAGTGTTGTAGATCCAGCTTGAGCATATTGTTGATTAGCAAGGCCTATTAACATTATCTACGGCTATCCTGAGCCTGTCTTCTTTGTTTTGCCTCGGTCTTCAAAGTAGTTGTGCTGGGTATGGAGGAGGATTTTCCCAGAAATAATATCTAATTGAGAGTAATTGTTGTTTCAAAGTATCAAGAGGTTGCCTCAGTGGCTCCCATATCGGTGGATTCTGGATTTAAGTCTGAAATTTAAAAGAGCTATCCAAAGTGCTGAACCTATTTTGGAGACTGTGTTTAGTACCCTGGATGGATGCTTTGTAAGTCTGGTCTGACTGGGCTCATCGCTCCACTAACTTCAGAACCACCGGCCACCTCTGTGTTATTTAATCTTCAATGAGCAATTAAAATGTATTGGCTTTACAGGAGACCTCCTCCTTACGAAGCTGGAAATGGCGAGGAATGATTTGTTGATACAGATCATCACAGTTGAATGTGTTTTGGACTCTCCTTGGGGATAGTTGTAGATAGCTGTATTTCAAAATTAACAACTGTACCCCTGGTCATCACTGAATCCCACTGAGAGGTGGGGTTTCTACTCAAGAAGAGGGGCCTCCTATCAATCTGCAAGAACCTAGACTAGACCACATGCTATGAGCACAAAACGTGAAGTAGGAATACGTTCAGAGTCAATCATTCATGAACTCATGGACAGAATATATGCATAAGTGTAGCAAAATCACATGGAATTAAACATTTGAAAAGTGATACCTTGTTCTTTAGAGTAGGGATGGAAATCATGCAGACTTCCAGTTATTATTGAGTTGCAACTCCTAGCATCCTAAATGTGGATGGTGTTGGTGAGGACTGTGGGTCTGACCTGTAGGACAACAATGTTTCAAGGGTTGCATTATTAATGCCCCCTGCTTTTAAAGAACAGACTAAACAAATGTACCCATTTTACAAACAGAGTATACGAATGAGTGAAAGCAAGCACGGTGTAGAGGTTTGAGCATTTTATCTACGACTTTGGAGACCGGGGTTCAAATCTGCACTTGATCATGGAAACCAGCTGGGTGAGCTTGGATAAGTCACACTCTCTCAGCCCCAGAGGAAGGCAAACACCCTCCAAACAAACATTGCCAAGAAAATCCCATGATAGGTTTGCCTTAGGGTCATAGTTGGAAGTGACTTGAAGGCACGCAACAACAATACAAATGAGATTTTTTCCTCAATATTTTTACAATATAGGATAAAGGGGAAAAGATGGAATATAGATGATGATGGTGGTGGTGATGGTGGTGGTGGTGGTGGTGGTGGTGGTGGTGATGATGATGATGATGATAGCAAGATAGTCTGGGTGTCCTCTTGATCTATCCTCACCTCTTAAATTCATCCTTGCATTTATCAAAGAGAACTGTTCGATGTTCAGGGGTGGTTTGGCTGTTTAAAATTTTAGATATTAACATCATTTGTTCTGAACAGCGCTAGTGATACCAAGTGGTACACATAAATGATGTTTAAAATCTGTATTTTATATTTTGCATCATTTTCATGCTTAATTCTTTATGTTGTATATTTTGCTAAGGCCTTTGTCTAAAAAGCAATAAGAAATTACTGACTGGCTCAGAAAGGCCTGTGCTTTGAGCCTTGTGCATCTCATTGACTCTATCACAATCCCTAAGATCAACTAGCAGCTGGATCCTATAAACTGTTATTTGGAAATAAGCCCCACTGAGTTCAGTCCTGAGCTCAGGGCTTGCAGCCTTGCTGTATTTCTATACAAATTGTTCAAAATACAAAGACAAATGGGGAAAAAATGGACAACTCTGAGTGGTCACGGCTAGGTGATTCTAGAAGTGGTATTCCAAATAATAACTTTTCCAAACTGTAGATGCTGGTGAAGTCATAATTAAAAGCCCTTTACTTTTCAAAAGCAGATGAAACTCTTCTTCTTTACTTCTTCACTTGCTTTATTTTATTTTATTTGCCTTGACTACTCATGTTGCTGTGAGAAGCAGCATGCTGTAGTGGTTTGAGAATTGGGCCATGGGTTCTCATCCCTGCTCAGCCAAATCTCAGGTCCTGTTTGTCTCATATTAGTGGGTAAGTTGCAGTTTGTGTAGCCTGAAAAGTGTGGACAGGATCTTTGAAGAAGTGAGGGCCATCACATGTATGCTAGACCCTTGTCCATCCTGGCTTATACAAGTTGCCAGAGGAGGATTGGGTGCATGAATAACGGGAGTAACAAATGTTTCATTGTAGCTAGAGTTCCATCTCCTCTAAAAGAAGCTGTGGTGAGGCGCCTACTAACCATGGTGTAGCAAGAGCTTTTGCCGCCTGGGGCAAAAGAACCCCTTCTCCCCCATGTGTGCCCCACTCCCCTTTCCTGGACTTGGGGGCCAGCTGTCCCTCCCTCTGCTCGGCAAGCCCTGCCATACTCCTGCCTTACCGGTACAGCTGAGCTGCAGGTCCCTGCGTGGCTTCTGGTCATTCCGGGCCGGAAGATGGGCAGCTGCCTAGGCAGATTGGCCAGGGGCTTGGGGTACCCGTAGATGGCTGCTGGGTTAAAATACATCCATGCCATGGCAGTGGCAGCAGCAGCCAATCCGTTCAGCTGGGACAGGCCGGTGAGGATGTTGCCAGTAGAAGTGGCGGCAGAAGTGGTGGCCATGGGTCAGCCAAGGATGTCACTGATGCTGGTGGGGCTCTGGAGGAAATGGGGAAGAATGAGGTCTTAATCTTGGCCATGTTGTGGAGGGCCACTGGCACCCTCCAAAATGTGCTGCCTGAGGCAGACCACCCTCCCTACCCCACCCCACCCGAGCTACGCCACTGCCTACTAAAGGAACCTTCCCTGGACCCGACTGCACTGGTAACTCCAAGCCAGTCTCCAATATTCCCTTTCTGGGCAAAGTTCTGAACCTGTGGTGGCCTCCTGGGGTCAGGGAGTCCTGGATGACACAGATTATCTAGATACATTTCAGACTGGCTTCAGGTCCAGCTATGGGACAGACAGCTTTGGCCAGCTTGTGGAACTGCATAGTGAGTCCTGCTGAATCTGCAGGATCTTTCAGTGGCTTTCAATGCAACCCACCATGGCATCCTTCTGAGCTGTTTCTCAAGGATGGGACAGAGCACTCTTCTACACGGGTTCCAGTCCTTTTTGGAGGGGCAAACTCAGAAGATGCTGCTGGGGGATTCTTGTTTGACCCCATAGCCATTGGCCTGTGGACAGGGCTCAGTTTTTCCCTCCATGCTATTCATCTACACAAAGTGAGAGGTTATCCAGAATTTTGAGGTTGGATATCACCAGTATGCTGATGACACCCAGCATTATGTCTCTTTTTCATCCAACTCCAAGGAAGCTATTTTTGCATTAAACCAGTTTCTGCTTTTGGTAATGGACTGGATGAGAGCAAACAAATTGAAAGTTAATCCAGTTAAAACAGAGGCACTCCTGGTCAGCTGAAAGGCAGATCAGAGAATAGGGATTCAGCCTGTGTTGGATGAGGTTACACTCTCCCTGACCTCTCAGGTTTGTAGCTTGGGTGTGCTCCTGGACTCAGATCTAAGCCTGGATTTGCGCAGTTAAAAGTGGCGCACCAGCTGCACCCATTCCTTGGGACATCGGATCTGGCTACAGTGACACATGGCTTGATTACATCCCATTTGGATTACTGTAATGCACTGTACATGTAGCTGCCTGTGGAATCTGCTCAGAAATTATAGCAGGTCCTAAATGTTGCAGCCAGATTGCTGACTAGGGCAGGTTATAGAGGTCACATAATTCTCCCTGCTGAAACAGCATCACTGTCTGCCAATCTCTTTCTAGGCAGAATTTGGAGCATTGGTTATGACCTTTAAAGCCCTACACAGGTTGGGTTAGAACTATTAGAAAAATCTTATCTACCAATAAGAACCTGCCTGAGTTCTACTGGGGGAGGATTTGTCTTGATCACAGGTGTGGTGGGAACACAGGAGTGTTTTCAGTGGTTCCTCTCAAGTTGTAGAATTCCCTTCCTCAGGAGGTCCGATTGGCCCCCTCCTTGCTGCATTTTGGCCAGCAGGTAAAAGCATTTTTGTTTAAGGAGGCATTTGGTTTTTAATATGTCGCAGCAAATGGAGTTTTTAATGGGAGGTGCTGTTTCTACTTTATTATGTTTTATACAAGTTTTTAAAATTGGCTTAACTTGCCTTTGAACCTTGTGGTTTCTTTTAAATAGAACTTTGATTTAATGATGCCTTAACTCTTGTATGAAGAGCTTTTTAGTTCTATTGTGTTTTTAAAAGGATGTACGTCCCTTCGATTCTGTGCTGGGAGAAAGGCAAATCAAATAAAGAATGAACGAAGGAAAGGGAATGAAGAGGCTAATTGACTTCTGGAAGAAGAAGGAAGTGACCTCAACATGTAAGAAGTAAGCAAAAGGCTTGTGTACATAGACCAAAGAAAGATACAGTGTGGTGACACAAAGGGCAGGTGATATCTAGACTTTCTTGCTCACTAATCCTTTTATACAAGCACTGATGCCTGTTTGCTTTCAGCAACCAGAAGGCAAATGGAATGATCCTGGCACAGATACTGGATCAATGAACAGAGCAAGAGGTGATGTGTATTGACTATTGGCTGTTGAACATGGTCAAGCATGAAGCGTGCCTTTAAACGGGGGAGAGCCAGAACATGTGCAACTTGGATGGTGTGATGGAGACAGATCCAGGGGATATAGTCTCGGCTCCTGTGTGTCTCCTGTTAGTGGATAAGTTTCAGTTTGTGCAACCTGAGAATGTGGACAGGATCCTTTGAGAAGTGAGGGCTACCACATGTGCACTGGACTTCTGTCTTTCCTGGCTTATAAAAGCATCCAGAAGGGGTCTGCCTGGGCGAGTAAAGGGAGCAGTGAATGCCTCTTTGCAGCAAGAGAGAGCTCCATCTTCTCTAAAAGAAGCTGAGGTGGGGCCCCTACTAAAACAAGTTTAGTAGCCTTTTGAGAGATGCATGTGCCTCACCTATTTACGTATATATTAAAAACATTTCTATACCAGTTTTCATGAAAAAAATCTTATAGCTGCATATGGTAAAGAAAAAAAAAGCACAATATAACCACTATCTAAAAATGATAAAATCTTAGAAGAATAACAACAGATAAAATCCATTTTAAAAACCATTAAAAACCAGGGATAAATGCGCATGTCATACTCACCAATATTTTGCAGATGAAAATCATGACATAGCTGAAGAACTTCAGAGTCTGGTCAAACGACGTGGCCACTTGAGAGCAACGTTTGAGGAAGGACACACAAAACTAAGCGGAGGAAGCCTGGAATTTATTTATTGAGTTTAGGAAAGACTGAAAAAAATAAAGGAAAAAAAATACAAATGACTTTATTAGGAACGGCAACATTCCATTCTCTCTTCTCTTCTTCCTCCTTTTGAGTCAAATGCAAGTTACTTCTATGCATTGAATTCACTTTGTAGCAATTGGAATTAACTGAGGTTGAAGAAGAAGGTGGGAGGAGAAGAAAGAAACTGGGACATTTTAAAAGCTGCTGAGAAAGTGGAATGGCAGAAGATTAACTACAGCTGTCTCTCCCAAACTGGAATGGTTGGAAGGCATGAAATGTTAAAGATCAGGAAAACAAATGGGAAAATGCCTAAGAGGCAAACGAACAAATCTTTAGCTGATGGCAGACACATCCAGCATGGGGGCCCCCCTCATCTCAGTGGAAAGATAATTCCATATGGCAGATGACACAATGGATAATTTCCTTCTCTACAACACAACCAACCTGGACTCACTGGGCCTTGGTACAATAAGAACAACCATCCCTCACAGTGTATAGCCTGGGGCAGCCTTTACAGATGGAGGTGATCTCTCAGATAACTTGGACTTCCTGGGAGCTTGAATTACCCACTTCCTCACCCTTTGGCCAATACGTATCTTCCATCTTGGGTACTCTTATTCTATCCTCTTATCTTCTTTCTCTTCCATTTCTCTGGGTGGTCCTTGTGCTGTTGCTTGGAGAGGCACCTTGTTTGACAGTTGGGTTGACAGAAGGTCATCTGATTTTCTGAAGCCATGGATTCTGTAAGCCCATTTGTTCAGCTGAGTGTTTTTATAAGTTTCAGTTGCTAAGTGAGAAGAAGACTACTTTGATGTAAATGCATTTAATTTGCTGCAGAGATAAAAGAGCTTCATTCTTGTTCTTTCCATGCCAAAATATCACAAAGTTCTAAGTGTCTTTTGCCAGACAAATCTTACTTAGGAAAGTTACCTCATTCCACACTGAAAACCATGTTGTCAACTGGATTAGTTACCCTTCCTTCACATGCTTCAGCAATGTTTTTGAAGCCACATAATCATCATAATCATCACAGCTGAAGACGAACACAGAGCTGAGATCCTTTCTTTCTGCCTCAGCCATTACATACTGGTGACTCCCATGTCAGCGGTGTGGTGAATCTGCTCCAGGTTTTAGCCTGAATTTAAAAAGAGCTATACAACGAGCTGAACCTATTTTGGGGATAAGGCTCAGCACTGTGGACATGCAGCCCAAAAAGTCAGAGCAGATTTATTCTGCCACTGACACAGAAGTCACTTTCCATTTCTAGGGAAGAGGAAGGACTATGTTTATGGAAGATGGTGGCTGGAAGACAGGCAGTTGCTTAAAGTTGACTGTGTATGTTCCTCAGCAAGTTTTACCTTAAGCAAAAATTACCTTAATTTAAGGAAACATATCCAGGAGTAGCCTTGTTGGCCATACAGCAAAATACAAGAACATCCAAAATCTACAGACCACCAGTATCTTTATTGGGGTAACCAAAAATGCACAAAATACATCACGCAAGCTTTTGAAGCTCCAATGTCTTCTTCATCAGGCAAAGGTGTTAAAAATCATACAAGAGAAGGGAAAAAAATGACAATGTTACAGTCACAGGTCTACATTTGGTCAAGATATGTTTTTGTTGACAGTTAAAATGGTCTGAGGGGAATATCCGTACATGATATCCCTCCAGACTGTCTTAATGGACAACAAAAACAACATCATGACCATATGTAGGCCTGTGACTCTAACATTTTTTAATCTAAGTGTTTTTGAACCTATAACATCAACAAGCAGGACTGTCCCAAGATGCTTTGCTGCATGAAACAGAACCACCAGTGACATGTCCCTTCCCTAAGTGGATGCCAACCAAAACCAATCATGTGATTTGTGTACATGAAGAAGAAGATCCCAAAAGCACCTCTCTCCATGCCAGCTGCAAAAGTACAATAACAATAAAGTGAATTAACCAACCATCTGCTGTTTGAAGTGGCTACTTCACTCTGCCTAATGATAGGACTGGCCATAACATATATCTGATTCAGTGTCCTTGGAGCCTTCGAATCAACCATAGTTGCTTCTTTGCACTACATGTGACTGGAATGGCCAACCATTCCTGAACCAAAGACCCAGCAAAATCACCTATCTGCGGGAAAGACTTGTTGGTCTGAATGGGTTACTGTGCTGACAAAGACAGGCCTGGCACAAAAGCAATTGAACCTACCATTACCTCAACAACAGCCCAGCTTACTAGTTCAGGATCTACCAGAATAAAAAATGTATTTGCCTGCTTGCAGTAGGAGAACAGAAAGGAGGACAGCTTAGCCTCCCTCAGCAGGGCGTTCCACGCAGTGGTGGCCAATGGCTTCCATACCAAAGGTGCAGAAAATCTGCTTTGATTTTTATTCCAGACTTGGGAAGAGCTTTCCAAGGTATATAAAACCACCTCCTATGGGTTTAGCACCTTGGATAGTTCCTTTCATGTTTACCTAATGATCACCAGGCATAGCCTAAAGCAGGGATCGACCACAGGAGCATTCCAGAAGTGTTTGGCCTTCCACTGCCATCAGTCTTAGCCAGGACAGACAGCAGATGCACTTTGACTTTAGACTAAAACTCAGAATGGATTTGCAGCACCCTTAACATAGAAACTACTGGCTGCCATTATTTGGGAGGAGATACTGAGAGGCCCTCTCTTACAGTAGGCCCTTTGTCCTCCCTCTGCATGCAATGTTCGTCCACCTTGCTCCTCCTCCTCCTTCCTTTCTTCTATTCAGTTATATCCTACCTTTTCCCCCAGTAATGGAACTCAGAACGGCTTGCGGCATATTAAAAACAACACAAGTTAAAAGCTATACAAAAGCATCAATAAAAGATATAAATAAAAAAGTTATTTTAAAAGCAGTTGAACAATTTGTAATGTTAAAACCATTCAAATACACTACAAGACGATGTACAATTCAACAAAACAGCACTGCACACCATTAAACGCCTATCACAGCCAATTTCTAAGAGCTTCCTGGAATAAGAATGTTTTTACTTGCCAACGGAAGGAGAACAAAGGGAAACCCATCTTAGCCTCCCTAGGGATGGTGTTGCAGAGTCTGGAAGCAGCCACCAAGAAGGCTGTCTCCTTTGTTCTCATCAAATGAAACTGAGAAGGTGGTGGGACAGAGAGAAAGGTCCCAAAGATCTTAGCACTCTAATGAGTTCATATATGAAGATACAGTCCTTCAAATAGTCTACAGCCAAGACATAAAATAAAAGCAAACAATTGCTTGTCATTATGATGGAATTACAGTGGCTGAATTGTAACTGAACTATGCATGGGCAAACTATACTTTGATACAAAGCTGAATTGGAAACTGTTGCCAAACTGTTGTTTGCAGACAAACAATAGGCTGCCATCCTGTTGGTGGCTTTCACATGTGCAAGCTCCCTTGCAGAAGTGGGTGGAAGGGCTACATTCAGGTCAAAATTGCACAATTAGAACTGTACTTGTGGTGCCACTGCACATGGATGCACATGGGTGTGCAACGATGTACACTGTGCATGGAAAATGGAAGCATACAAATGCATATTATGCATTGTGCGAAAAGAGGTGAATGCACATTTAGTGCTGCAATTAACTAGCAAGGTGGCGTTGCATAATTCTGTGTATATAAAGTTACATGCTGTTTCCTTGGTGGAGGACCTTGAACAATAGCTTGCATGCAACCTAATGTTTACCCATCTAAGTCATAATGGCAAACCATGGTTTATTGTAAACTTAAACTAGGAAGTCAGAGAAAAACCAAGAGCATCCAAGGAGAAAGACATTTGACCATGTGAGCAACAAACAGCCAATCCATGGTTTGGCTGTTGTGTCTAAACTGGCTTACCATCTCATTCAGCAGTGCATTTCTCAGAAAGGGGTACGCAAGTTACTTATGCATTTCAGAAAGTCTCCTCTTTGCTTTTCTCTTTTTAATAATCTGTTCCCCTCCTTCCATGATATGGATGTAATTTGCAGTCTGCTTTCGATAATTAACACCTTCCCCACCCACCCCAGGTTATTAACCCACAAAAGAAACCAGCATCTATTAGTTTCCGTGTCTAGATCCCAAATGTAGTTCATATCTAATAACTTTCAGTCCCTCTCTGACAAAGTTGCAAGGGAAAGTTGGAGAGTGGGGAGGGCTGGAAAAAAGAAACATACACAATAACTTGACTTTGACCTTGCACTCTTCAAAAAGGAAGTTACTTCTGAGCCGCAAACATCAAAAAGAATAAATAATTGTTTTTCTTTTTTGTTGTTATGATATGGATCTTCTGAGCAGTTAGTGGTAAGCAAGCTGCCTTTGATATGGTTTAGATGCCCTGGTGCTTGGCCCTCTATTTATGTCAGCGTGTTCCTGTTCCCACACCGGGAAAGTAGAATCCCTTGATTAAATTCATATTTGTTTTAATCTTTCCCCGTGTCTGATCTCAGGCTCAAAGATTCTAATGAAAAAAGTAATGCTTCCTGCTGGGTTTAGTGCTGATGTCAACCATTCATGTGTTTGTTCTGTTCTAACCTGATAATGCTGGAAAAGCTCAGAACCCAAACAGCTGAAACTCCAGCTGATTCCAAAGACAAAGATATTTCGATGTTTCATGTAGGGTATTTCCAACCATTGCTACCCCCGCACAATTTTTTTTTGTTTTGTTTTATAAAAAAGAAAAAAAACTTTTTGTGCTTTGTTTGTAGAGCTGGAAAGAAAGGAGAAGGAAAGAGAACCCAGATAAACAACTATTTATAAAATATCAACTGGCCACAACAGGGAGTTTAATTAATCTGACCTCTTGGTATAGTTTTGCACGCAGGGGACATTTGCATGCAAGCTGTAGGAGTAAAAAAAAAAAGCAACCCAATGGGCATTTTTGAAAAAAAGGAATGATAAGGAGGAAGAAGGCGTGTTTAATTATACTGGCTCTCTTTTGAAATATTTATGCAAATATAGATTTTTTTCCAGGAGCATTTGAGCTGCTTTGCGTGTGTGCTTTTGTCATTTTCTGCATGCAGAAAGCCATATACTTACTCGTCTTACAGTAAGTAGTCCCTCTTGTGAGCACCGCAAAAGATACCTTGAGGCAGGGGAAACCATAACATGATGAGCAGCCCAAAAATGTGAGACACATCTTTCTCATAACCAGTGGTTTGAAATGACCCTGCAGCCCAGGGTTGGATTCCCTGCTTGGCCACGGAAACCCACTGGGTGACCTTTGGCATGTCACACACTCTCAGCCCCAGAAAACCCTGTGATCGGTTCACCTTAGGATCACTATAAATCAGAAACAACTAGAAGGCACACAACGGCAAGAAAAGATACATGCGGGTATAAGGTGAACTTATGTTTACATATCTCACTGCAGGAAGTCAGCCATTATTAATATTAACCCATGGGTTCCAGTCTCTTCCTATATGCTATCACTGAGATTACCACTCAGTCTGTGTTTTACTTCTTGGCAAACTTGTCATGTCCCAGTCCCAGGACCCACACAGGACCCTTCCCAACAGTCACAATGCCGAGACATGAAAGGGACGATACTTACAGCAACCAGCATAGGTGAAAAAGGGAGAGTCCAGGAGACTCAGAGCATTCCTATAGTAAGGACACGTCAATTAGGCAAACAGCTGGGGAGGCTGTCAGCCTATACAAACAGGAAAGGGATAACAGACTCTAATTAGAGAGCTGGAAGCCTTGGCTGGCTGCCCGCACAGGACAAAACTGGCCAAATGAAGCAACTACAGGAAAAGCAACCCTATGGGTCAAGAAGGTTTTCAACTACAAATAGGCTGTGTGGCATTTCCTGTCCAAGGGCAGCCATATTTTTAGTCAGAAGAGCCAACCACCCTAAGCAAGGTAAGCTGGGTGCCATCCAGATGTGGTAAACGGCTGGAGAACATTGCTGTGCAGCCTGCATAGGCTATATTTCACCCCCTAAACTACGGGCTGCCCTCTACTGCGGTGAAGGATGCTTTCTCTGTGCCAGTGTTGAACTAAAGTTCGGTTGCCAATCCAACGGGTTTCTGCCGTTCATCTATCCAGCAAGACATCTCAGGCCATTCTGTGGGTTAACCTTCTAGAATCATTCACAGTAGATTTGGCCATTGTTCTGAACAAATGGACTCTGTCTCTTCTTGTTTCCTGTGGCCCGCTTTCACACTTGGCTTTGCCTTCATAGCAACCTCCCAATCTAAGCTCCCTACAACTTCACAGGAATTGTCAAGGAGCATGGGTGCAAAATGTTGCCCTACAGCTAGCTTGGGTGGCCAGATTTAACCATGTATTCTGGGCCACGAATCAAGTGTTTCTCACTGAGTCAAGAAAATGTACAGCGAATCCTAACCCTTGTGATGTTGTGGAGTGCTTCTGCCCTCGTGAAGAATTCAATCACAGGTCTCTTCTCTTAGTCCATTTCTGCACTACACTGTTATAGTGCTATTATTCCACTTCCAACATCCTGTGGAATCCTCGAGTTTGCAATTCAAGGAGGGGACATTTAGAATTCTCAGCCAGAGAGCTCTTTGGCCTCAGTAAACTACAAACCCCAGAATTCCACAGGCTGTTAAAAGTGGGATAATAGCACTATAACAGTGTAGTGCAGAAATGGCCTCACAGTTGCTAAGGTATTTTTTTAATCCAACCTTTCTTTGTGATAGAGGAGAGTTTTCTTTCTCTTTTCTCTATAGTCTTCCCTATTACTCCCTTAAAAAAATCAAACCTTACCAAAACTCTGTTCTTGGGGTGAGATTACCGGTTTGAGAGGGAGTGAGAGGAACTGCAGTTATGAAAGAAGTTTACTTAAACGATTTTCCCGGGCTTCTCCTCCTGCAGAGACAAACATTCACCCCAGAAATGAGAGCAGGGAATGTAGAATAGCATGTCTCTTGACAAGCAGAACTACCCAACAGACCCAAACATAATACCGCCGGGAAACAAGAAGAAAGGCTCTGTGGTAAAACTGAAGCACAGGCTGTTAATGTTTTTTGGCAGACACGTCTACTCGAACAAGTGGGCGCACCGGCAAGTTGAGATTATGGGCTGTGTTTCCTAAGATGGTGGGTGGATGGTGGCGAGGAAGGGGGATATTGAGCAAGCCTGATAGCAAATAATAGGATTTATACTTGTATCTCTTACTCACTGCTTTGAAAATGTATCTTTGCAAGCGAGGAAATGCTGAGCTATACAGAATTTAATCGGATGATGCCAACATAAACTCTTTCCCCTTATCCCTTGTGTTAAGCTGGAGGTCAGACCAGCCAGGTTTTTTGCTACTTGGCACCATCAAGAACATTCAAAGGATCTAGCACACACAAAAGGAGGTGTGATAGTCCAGACAGTGGTTTGTTTCGGAAGCTGGTATCATAGGTGAAGGAGAGAAACGTGTAAAATATGGGCGATGAACTTTGTGATCGTTAACAATGTAAGCCTATGCTTGCCTATTCAGAAGTAAGAGTATATTCCCAAATAAGTGTGCCCAGGATTGCAGTGCATGACAATTCATTAAAGTGTTCATTGACTAATTGTTGGGTGTCCATTAAATTGGTGCCATTATTATTTAAGGAGGCACTTGTTTCTTTTTGATGGATTTGGTCTTTCTTAGCCATGTTACTGCCATAGGGAGAGAAACAGTGAAATGTTAAACTTTGGCTGTTTCCTCGCTAGACTGTTATAATGCCATTATTCCACTTTCAACATCCTATGGAATCCGGGGGTTTGCATCCTATGGAATTGTAGGGTTTCAAAGTGGAATAATAGCACTATAACAGTCTAGTGTGGAAATGGCCTTGGTGTTTGTCTCTAACTATTAGTGGCTGATTGGTTGATTCAGTGCAACAGTCTCACACTAAGGGTCTTTCCGCACTACATTGTTATAGTGCTATTATTCCACTTTCAACATCCTATGGAATCCTGAGGTTCACAGTTTAGAGAGGAGCATTTAGTATTCTCAGCCAGGGAGCTCTTTGGCCTCAGGAAACTACAAACCCCAGAATTCCACAGGATGCTGAAAGTGGAATAATAGCACTATAACAGGTAGTGCGGAAATGGACTAAGTCTATACACCCATAGATGTTAAAATGACTAGACTGAGGCCATTGTGCTTTGGACACATCATGAGATGACATGGCTCATTGGAAAAGACAACAATGTTCAGTAAAGGGGACTGATTCAGTAAAGAAACAGCAAGACCACTTCAATAAAGAGAGCTATGGCCATGAGTTTGCAAGATCTCAACATGGCTGTTGAAGACCAAGGCTGTTTCTTCACTAGACTGTTATAGTGCTATTATTCCACTTTCAACATCCTATGGAATGCTGGAGTTTGCAGTTTAGGGAGGGTCCTCAGGCTGTGGTTCTCAACCCCCACCTTTTTTTTTTTTTGGTTATGGACCCCATTTCATAAGCCAACAAAAGCTAAAGACTCCCTTCCCCTTATCTGATAACTATCAAATTTGCAACAAGGGCAGGAATCTACTTTTAGTTATTTGTAGTTTTCAAAAATTTGTTATAGCTCTGTTAGATGCTTATAGTTGTGTTAGGTATTCTTTCATTTGCACTGTATTATTATGTATTATTACGTATTTGTAGTTTTATGTATTGTCATGTAGTGGTGTTCTTTGTTTTTGTTTTACTTTTTTTCTGTTCAGTAATTTTTTTAAAAGATTCCTTTCCTTTAACATGGTGAGAATAATGCTTGTACATTATGTGACCATGTACAGTAGCAACATAAAGAGAAAGATCTCAGTTACTATCGAACTTTGAAGCAATAATATAATAGACACAAATAAATTGCAACCATTTTTAAACTAATAGGTGGGAAACTAAAAGGGGTGAGGAGAAATATATATTTTTTACTCTCTCTGTTGATTGACTCCCTGAAGTTCACTTATGGACCCGTTAGGGGAATACGGACCCTAGGCTGAGAACCCCTGGTCTGTGAAGTCCTCTTACTTTGTAGCTGGAAGTCTGTCTCCATGTGATTGGGAAAGCTCCAGGGTGTGGAGCTTTTCACCTGAATGCTACTTCATCCTTTATGCTACTCTATTGAACGTCCTTCAGAATCATTCAATGTCTAAAGCAAGCTGTCTGGTAAAAATATGTATGTTGAATAATCAGCATATGAATTTGGAACCGCAGGAAATGTTTCAGGTGGGGAGATGTGGGTGGGCAGGGTTATTTTTCTTCTTCCTCCCACTGTTCTTGCAAGAGTAGCTGGTTCTAAGAGCTTCACCTTGTGTGGTCCCAATTTGGCCAGTCTTGCCCGGACCCTGGTATCTGGCATTTTGATACTTTGCGTAAACTGTCCCTTGTTTCAAAGGATCATCTTGTTATCAGGCATTTCTGGACTTTGGGCCAGATACAATTAATGCTTACGTTGTTGGGTAAATCCAGCTATATCTGTTGGTCTTAAGCATATGTCGCACATAAAAGATTCAGCTGCTAGCATGCAATTGGATAGATTTATGGTGCACTGCAGACAGCTCTCATTCAGTTCCTCTTTGCTGAAAGGCTTTGAGTTGCTTTCCCATTACACACACACACACACACACACAAACACACTTTAACATAAAAGTTTGTTCTTCGCATTTCTTAAAACTCCTTTAAAAGAGAGAGAGAGAGAGAGAACGTATGACAGATACACACACACAGAGGAAATCTTACAAAATCTCAAAAGTTGATTTCTAAAGCCAGATCAAATAGTTTTTGACATTTGCTATCTAGCTTTTAAAAGATGTACTATAGATGGCGGTAGTTTCTTTCCCTGGTTGATTTGCTGTAGATAAAGAGCTAACCTGCACCTGTCGTCATAAACACAAGAAGAGCAGATTGTGGGAGCCAATGTCCTGGAGAGAAACACATTCCTTTAAATGTTAATCCATTGGCTTAACTTTTTGTGCCTCTTTATTCTTTTAGGAAACTGGGACCCGGCATAAATTGAATTCCTCTTCCACAGTCTTGGAGAGGGGGTGATGGTGGGGAGGGAATGTTTCTGGTTGATCTCTTTTCTGCCCAGACGTTTGTCATAATACTTACCACAGACCGGAGACCTGCAGTCAAAGATTTGGACTGGTTGTTTGAAAAATTGAGGTGTCAACTTCAGAGGCCGACAGTGTCAGGACCTTAGGTGGTGGTCTCACAACTGAATTAGGATCGATGGAACGAGCTCAGGATCCTTGAAGTTTTGAGCTCGGAACTGGATTGGTACAAAAATTGAGCCTGGCCTTTGGGCGACATAAAAGGGAACAGATGTAGCTTCTGCTATTGATTGCAGGCTTATTCAGAGCAGGGATGTCACACTGAAAGCCATTTTTAGGACAGCCTGGAAAAGTTACCCCCCCTTTTTTTTTTGCATTGCAACTCCCAGAAATCCCATATCCCCCCAACAGTCCCAATTTGGAATCTGATTTTAAAATGCCACTTTCCCCCTTTTGTCCTCAGATTACTTCAATTGCTGCAAGTGATGCTCAAAGTGCAAAAGTAGGTTGCAGTCAGTGAACTGAGCAGAGGAAGAGAGGAGGGGGCTTTGCCCTTCCCAGGATATTTTCTCTGTCCAGGAGGCTCAAGCAAAAGCAAATGGATGCACGTGCTTGTGTGCTCCTCCTCAGCAATAACTTTTGCCATCTTGCCCATACTCTGACATCGCTTGGCCACATGTGTCCTGGTTTGCATCTCTAAAATGTTGGAGGATCTGAAATTCCTTGACAGCTGTTCATGCTGGCTTCTGGTTTCTGGGAAGTGTAGTTCAAAAAAGTAACACTGATTTCCAGACAGTGATGTAGCATATCCTCTTTACTTCTGTACCTGAATGTAGTCTTCAGAGGTTGGAGCAGACACAATCCAGCAGCTTATAAAACTAGGTCCTAGGCCAAGTGAGGTTTACCGTTCAGATTTGGATAGCGCTTATATATCTACGGATTTTGTGCCCATGGATACAACCAACCATGGCTTGAAAATATTTTTGAAAAGATCCAAAAAGCAAACTTTGATTTTCCCATTTTAAATAAAAGACATCATTTTATTAGGCAATTGTAGCTAAGGGACTTTTTTAATTTATATTTTATTATTTTAAAAAAAGAAAGAAAGAAGGAAAAAATAGAAAAAGGAAAAACAACAGAAAACACATAATATACAATACACAATGCAAGCAAGCATAGCAATAAATCAAAACAGAACACAATAACATACTTCTCTAATCTATCTGAACGAATCTAACAATTAACAAATTAACAAAATAAAATCTAGACGAAGAAATACTAATAAGTAATGAAACAAACATTTAATACATATAATAAAATGTATAATGGGACTTGAGCATCCACCAATTTTGGTATCCATGAGGGGTCCTGACACCAAACTCCAGCAGATACTGAAGGCCCACTGTACTCAGTTTTCCAGATCTTGATCATTCTTCTGGGATCCTAGTGGCATCTCTTCAAGGCTGGTTCGTGTTCCCTTTCTCTGACCTTGTGAAGGCTTGTCTCCGATGTTCCTTCTGCTCCATTGGATCTCAAGTCTGTACCTTATTTCTCTTGTTGCTGTTGTTGTATGCCTTCCAAGTTGTTTCTGACTTAAGGCAAACTTATCATGTAGTTTTCTGGGGGTTGAAAGTGTATGATTTACCCAAGGTCATCCACTGGGTTTCCATGGCCAAACAGGGAAACAAACCCCGGTCACCAGGTTCATAGCCCAATTCTCAAACCACTATACCACATTGGCTCTCTATTTCTCTGGAAAGTCTCTGTTTATTCTGAATTATCCTTCTGTTAGGCCTTTGTTCTCACCTCTTTCTAGAACACAGATGGGAGCCTTCACTCCATATGAACAGAAAATGTATGCTAGTACAGTGGTTCTTAATGTTTGGTCCTACAGAGGTTTTGGACTTCAGTTCTCAGAATCCATGATCATTGTCCCTGCTGGCTGGGTCTTCCGGGAAGTTGAAATCTAAGGCCATTTCTGCACTACACTGTTATAGTGCTCTTGTTCCACTTTCACCTCTGTGGAATTTTGGGGTTTGTAGTTTACTGGGGCCCAAGAGCTCCGTGGCTCAGGATTCTAACTGCCCCTCCCTCAACTGCAAACCCCAGGATTCCATAGGAGGTTGAAAGTGGAATAATAGCACTATAACAGTGTAGGGCAGAAATGTTCTATGGTCTGAGAATAACTGTATTAGGCCAAACTCATTGTACAAACAATTGGCCGGTTTCCAATTGTTCCTTGTGACTGTTCTTTTAACCAGAAGCACAGCATTGTTGTTATTATGTGCCTTCAAGTGAACTCTGTGACTCTATGATAAGGCATATCTATGATATACATATGATACCTATGATATGCCCTGGTGGTGCAGTGGTTAAATGCCAGTACTGCAGCCACAATGTTGTGATTTCGATCCTGCAGGGCTCCAGGTTGACTCAGCCTTCCATCCTTCTGTAGGTTGGTAAAATGAGTACCCAGCTTGTTGGGGGCAATTAACTTACAACATTGTAAACCGCTTAGGGTGTGCTTAGCACTGATAAGTGGTATAGAAATGTCACTGCTATAACTGCTCTAACAAAGGAATTTTGTCATTGCTTTCCTCTTAGGCTGAAAGAGTTTGACTTGCCCAAGGTCACCCAGTAGGTTTCCATGGCTGCGTTGGGATTTGATCCATAGTACAACATTCAAACCATCACAACCTAGTTGAAATTCCCTTTCTCCTTGCTTTTTTATAGGCCTAGATTGGACTGAAGCCTCTATAATCCCCCATGACTAGTTGGGCTGGTTAGACTGATGAGACCTGCAGACCAACAACATCTGGAGGGCCACAATTGCAGATCCCTAACCTAGATGGATGGTATGAAGAAGAAGCCAGATGTGCAACAGGGATGACTTGAAAGGGCAGGTAATTAATATCATCTGCCTGAGCCTTCTTATCTTGATGGGCTGATGTTTACAATCTTGACCCCAAGGGTTGTTGCATGGCATGACCTCCTCTTCATAAAACAAAGGAAATCCAATGACTTTTGAGATTCACAGGTGACTTTGCTCCATCTGTGAAGCACAAGAAGCTTGGTTTTTGTGTAAATATGAGAAGGAATGATGTTTTGCACAAGTGTCTGTTCTAACATCAAGTTCCTTTTAAGTTTTTTCATGTGAAGTGAGGAGAAAACCTTCATGGCACGTTTCATATGATCTCTCGATATTCCTCTTGGAGTGCCTTTCCTAAAAATTTAATACATTCCTGTCAGCTGATGAAGATGTTTTTTTTTTGGTGGGAGGTCTTCACAAAAGAAACATTGATTCCAAATGGCCTTTTTTCCCCCATCTGCTACCTTTTGCACTTAATTATTCCTGACACTTTGCCCATCATATTGTAATGAGCTTCTTCAGAGGAAATGAAAACAGCTTGTCCCTTTGAAAGCAGAGACGGAGCTATTTTTTGTGTCTTTGTTATCACAACACAAGCTGTTTTTTTCTTCCTCAAAGGACACCTCGCTGTACAATAGAGGAAACATCAAGAATTAGGTTAGACAGCATCAATCTCACATGAAAAAGAAGCATCTCTTTAAGAACATCCAGTCATTCTTTAGGAGGAAAAAAAAGAAGGAGGGGGCAATGCAGAAGTTTTAAGGATTTAGAAACCGTAGCCTTTCCCCCACTGAGGCCTGTTTTTGTGCACAGATGTGATAGTGAAGAACTGAACTGCAGATTTTTAAGATAATGGTCTAATTGTGAATAAGGAGGCTTGAATTAACTCAATTCATTTGGGAGGTCTTTTGATAATTCCCTATATTAGCAGGGTCTGAAACATTTTATGGTTCCCTGCTCATTTCAAAATATGTATCCGCCTTTGATCGTTTCACGATGGTAAGGATAAATTGCAGATTAATTACTGGCTGCTTTGAGACACTCTTTGTAGACGTCTACGGCAGTTTTCCAGAACCACTGGTAGAATTTATATTCTAAGTCTGTGCAAATAAAACCATATATAGTTTCACTAATTACCATAATATTGCTAAACATGGAAGGATGAGAGATTTGGTTGTGATGGGATACAGGGTAAAAGGTAAGTAATTTGTTTGCTGCTGCTACTCTTAAAGGCTTGTTGAAAGGGCAACAAGAGCCAAATAGCTGGATTTGGATTGCCATGCTAAACAATTATTGGGAGGGTTATGAGTTAGCTCTCTAAAAGTGAAGATTTTAAAAAAGAGTTCTCAGGTTATTCAGGACTGGCCTAAGACATCTTGCTGTCTGAGCTAAAGGACAAGATGGCACTTCAATGGATAGAAGCCAAGAGTATTGCCATCTGAGGCCATTTCTGCATGCGGCGATGGAATCGCCCCGGTCCGGTACTTACCGGACTTCTTGGCTTGACGCTCGGGTCCAGGCTGCTCCGGAGCAGTGCATGGCCACCGCTCTGTACTGCTCCGGGGATGAAAATGGTGGCTTCTGGTTGGTGGAGGCTCTCCACCAACCGCTGAAGCTCACCAGCCTAAAGTCCACCCCTGGCAGATCTGCAGGCTCGCACCGGTGCGAGCCTGCAAATCTGCACCTGAGCGCGGGAGCGGAGTGGCGTGCTCCGTGCTTTTTAAAAACCTGAAGAAACAGGTTTTTAAAAAGCACGCTGCACGGCCACTTCGGGTCATTCCGGAGAGGACTGAGGTCTGGAACTATGTAAAGTAGTCCAACCCAGTCTGCTTCCAGGTGCAGACGTCCTCTCTGGAGGACGCTTTGCACCGGTTTTTTAAGCCCGTGTGGAAATGGTCTATATCTCTCATCTCAGCTTTGGCATAGGGGGGCATAGAGCAGCCCAAAGGACACACACAGCTCTCTCTCAGGCCATTTCCACCCTATACTGTTAAAGTGCTATGATTCCACTTTCAACCTCCTATGGAATCCTGGGGTTTGCAGTTTAAGGAGAGGCATCTGGAATTCTCAGCCAGAGAGCTTTTTGGCCTCAGTAAACTACAAACCCCAGAATTCCACAGGATGTCGAAATCATCCTAATAGCACTGTATAATAGCACTGTAACAGTGTAGTGTGGAAATGGCCTCAGATTCTGTTGCCTGAGGGAGACATATTATTCCGCCTTATGATAGGGGTTGGCTCTATGGTTACAAGAGGGGCATCTCCAAACAGAGGAGAGGACTCCAAACAGTATCAATTGAAAGGCATTGTGGAACTGTTCATTTGTTTGTTTGTTGTTTGCCTTACCATACTTCCTTCTGCTAAAGAAGAAAGAAGCAACATTTTTGAACATTCAGAAGGGTCTTGTGTAATATGTAACTTATTCCTCATAGAGGATGAAGACACATCTGAGGGATAGAAATTAAGGAACTGGATTCAACACTAGCATCAGCTGGGTTCATGACACCCATCTTACGCCCTTGATTTTGTGGTGCCCCTAGTGGGAAATAGATTTGCACTTTTTCATTTGTATTGTTACGATGTGTGTGCAGGAGCATAAACTCACACAGCAACAAACAGCACAGACAGGTCCGTTCTAGAAAGCTGATACAGAAGAGGGAACCCTTAAGTCTTAGGTCTGTCGAACAAATGAATCTTCTTGTGTGAACAAAACTCTGGAGAATGCATTTAAAAAACTGTTTATAGAAGTGAAGACCTGTATTATTTCAGGGCTGCATACAATGTGCTAATTAAAGCACTCATTCAGGGGTTCATATTCGTTAAGCACCATTGTCCTCTGCCTGAATGCTTCTCATAGGCTTTTAATTGAATAATGGAGTACTGTCGTCAGTGAGTGAACCCTGCTCCTCCCCAGCTCTCCCTGAGCAACATGGCTTTCTTTTAACTTGAAGTGACCAACATGTTGACAAAAGAACCTATTTATCTCACAGTGGCCTAGATAATTTGAGTGTTTGCTGAGTCAGGCAGTGCATTCCAACCCTTCTTTATTTCTGTTTGTTTTGCGTACACCCATGAATCTAACAGATTTTTGAGGGCTTGCATTGTTCAGTCCTTGTGGGAAGCCATCCTTGCCCTGGCGGCTTCCTTTTAAAAGCGTCTATAGTTAATACGTTTGCAGAAAGCATCTGTTATATCTGAAGCTCATTTGCACCCACAAATGCATGCCTTGTTTATGTGGAATTCTGGAATTATTTGCTTAGTTAAATGCTATGCATATTCTACGGCCACATTTTGAGAAAGTATTCCCATCTTTGTCTGAAATGAATGGAAGGGGGCACCTGAGCCAGCACCGTCCAAGTGTGCCATTGCAAACTGGCTGGCCATGCCCACTTTGTGAGAAGTCTTCTTCAGGGTTGTGTGCATCTAGCCCATCAGCAACCATGCAGGGCAGCTAGCCCATCAGCCAATGGGCTTCCAGGATGCTGACTGAGGTGCGTCCACTGCCCCCTTCTGGCAATTCCCAGTGAGAATAGAAATTCCTCTTAACGGCCCCAAGCAATAGCTAGAGCTTTCTTCTAGTGAACCTCCTCTAGACTGTGAATGGCCTGCTGGAAGAGATTCGACAGCTGAATACTCGGTCCGAATTTAAAACAGCATTAAAGACCAGTCTCTCCTGGCAGGCCTCTTCTGATGATTTTAAATTGGGAATTTTAACAATGAATCTTAAATATATGTTGTCTGTTTTTAGCTGGTTGTAATAGTTGTTCTTTTAAGATACAATGCATTTTAACCGTTGTTTTAATTCATGTTCTGTTTTTAACGGATATCTATTATACGCTAATCTATTGTCATCCTCCACCTCAGTCCATTGGGAAAGGCAGGCAGGTAAGAAATAATAATAACAATAATAACTACTACAATAACAACAACAACAGCAACAACAACTTATATCTAGAGATTTAAAAAAATTACTATTTTTTCAATCACAAGATCTTACGGAAGCTTTTAGTGACCTATTGCAGAACGCTAAGGTTTCAGAGAACTGATTTATGCCTGCTTGTGTCAGACCTGGACCCCCACAAGACATGTTGCAGAGCTAAGTTCATGGCATCATGTTCAGACCAGTAGTGGAGACCCACAAGACGGCCTGGACATTGCAGCACCTGGGAGAGCTCCAAGTGAGTAACTTGTTCCAACAACTCAAGGCCTTTCATGTCTGTTGGCCAAGATTGTCCCTTCCAGGCTCCATCTCAGTCCACAAAGTGGGACTCCTTAAAGAGGCAGACCCTGGGTTTGATGTCTAGGACTTCTTCACATTTCCAGAAGCATATGCTGTGCATGCTGTTGCACCACAGGCTCCAGTGAATGAGGAGCTCTCAGGGACAGGTGTGTTGTCCCAGGGCTGGGTGTATACTTAGAAGATTCCATTTTTGGTCTGGTGCCTATGGGTCTCCAGTATCTTTGGATGTTTGGACCTATGGTTCTTCAGTGTGGCTTGGGTCTGGTATCCCCTTTCCTGGCACCACTTGTTCCTTACCGTCTGAATCTGTGTCCAGGTTACTGCTGGACTCCTGGATTATGACACTTTCACTGATAGGAGAGAGCGTGAAACAAAAGCAAAAAAATCAGTCTTGTAGAACTTGAAGACAGTTTCCATTCTCCCCCACATATATAGTACCAATGAGTAGGACAATTTTGAGCTTTTAGCATTAGAATTCTGAAGAATCCCTCATATCACTGGACCTATAAGGAATCATTTACGTGTGTCCATGGGTTTAAAATAGGTGATCTTTAGGTACTTATTGGCCCTCTGTAATTTCAGGAGCATATATTTTCTGGGCTACGAAAGTCTAGTAAACAGCCAAGTTAATTCTATCTTGCAAGAACATTGCTAGCTGTAAAATGCAAACTATCCACTGCTAAAAATAGAAAACAGGTGGTGATTGTGCAAAAGGCTCTAAGCGCCAAGACAGCTGTAATTTTCTCCCACCCACCCGTGCACACTTCACCAATAAGCAATGAACCCTGTGTAGGTCTTTATACCATTTCCCCAAGACTTTGTGATGCATGCAGGCCCAAGGCAGTAAATCAACCAAGCAGTGGGTTAATTTTTTTTTTTTTTTAAATGAAACAATACCATAGAATGTTTTTCATGATACCCTAGACTGACCTATCCATCAGTCTGCTAAACAGTGAACCTGGGGGAGCTTTGTGACAAAAAAAAGAGAAAAGAATATTTAAAAAAAAAGTGATAAGGTGGTTTCCATATGCATACTGGGACTACTGGGACACACGCATCCATTCATCCATCCCTTTATTTATATTCTTCCAGACTGGGACTCAAGGCGGCTTGCAAAAAGGCACAAAATATAACAAAAACACATCTAGTTAAAAACATACAAAAGTAAGGTTAAAATAGTATTAACCAAGAACAGAAACAAAATATCTTAAAATCTTATGTGAAAACAAAATCTTATGTGAAAACAGCACCATAAGAAGCCTTTATCTTGTAAAAGATTGGTTTCCAAAGGCTTGGTGGAAAAGAAAGGTCTTAATCTGCCACTTGAAGGACCGCAAAGAAGTAACCACAGTAACTTCTCTAGGGAGGGAGTTCCAAAGTGTGGGAGCAGTCACAGAGAAGGCCTTCTCTTGCACTGCCACCAACCAGCAACAATAGTAGTCCAGCCCTGGTTTTTCTGAATCTAGTACAAACTTGTAACATGGGCCTCTCTCATCCCTGCAAAAGCTGTTCTCTGCTGTGGAAAACTGAAGGACTGAGCAGTGTCCTTTAGCTTCTTTGGGTCCCTTTGTTTAAGCTACTTATCTTTCTGAATGCTTGATTTGTATTTATCGCCAGACATAGCTGTATGGCCTGTGTGTATATTAATTATACTTGAATACACTGACAAATGCTTCTTAGACAGTGTTCCTTGTTTCTATGACCTAGGGTCAATTCTTCTACGCATGATGGATGCCTAGCCTCTTTGATCATATACATTCCAGGACCTGTAAATCCTATTGGCAACACAGGTTCCTATTCTTCCTGAGTTCTTCAAGTCTCTGATGTTTGTGGTGCTTGTCCGTCTCTCCTGCAGCCAAACTTTGAGCTCCTCCTTTCTGTGCACAGGAAATGCCCAGTGGAATGATAGAAATCCAGGATATAGTGCTTGAGGGAACATCAACGTGTCTCTGAGATTCTGAGTAGACCTCTATAGGCCATAGGCCCTATGAGGAGCGGCTTAGGGAGCTGGGGATGTTTAGTCTGCAGAAGAGAAGGTTAAGAGGAGACGTGATAGCCATCTTTAAATATTTGAAGGGATGTCATGTTGAGAAGGGAGCAGGCTTGTTTTCTGCTGCTCCAGAGACTAGGACGCTTTTTGCATGGTATTTGCCATGCGAAAGGGCCCCTCGAGCGTCGCACGAATGTGAGGAGAGGTCCACACAACGCACTCACAATTGTGCAACACTCCAGTGTCTGGCAGGCACCACTTGCACACTTTTTTATTTTCGGCTTTGAGCTGAAAATGGTGCGTGATTGCGCATCGCTCTGGGGCCCTGCGCACACTTGCCGTGCATGCAGAGTTCTGGAGCCGCGACGCTAGTGCTTCCTGCCCCAGCGCTGCCTGGGAAACTCCCAGGCTGCACTGCGGAAGGAAGAGGCGGGCTCTCGTGTGAGCGGGTGGCAGCTGCGGAGCTGAAGGAACCAGGACGCGAGAGCCTCTCACTGGAGGCTGTTTGCGTGATCCCCGCACCCCAGCTTCATGAAAAGGTGCGTTGCGGAAAGGGCCTAGGACAAGGAGCAATGGATTCAAACTGCAGGAAAAGAGGTTCCACTTAAACCTCAGGAAGAACTTCCTGATGGGTCAGAGCTGTCCGGCAGTGGAATATGCTGCCTCGAAATGTGGTGGAGTCTCTTTCTTTGGAGGTTTTTAAGCAGAAGCTGGGTGGCCATCTGTCGAGAGTACTTTGATGGATGTTCCTGCATGACAGGGGGTTGGACTGGATGGCCCCTATGGTCTCTTCTAACTCTGTGATTCTATGATTCTCCAGTAGTGGTTCTCAAGCTGTAGCCCTCCAGATGTTTTGGACTTCAGCTCTCAGAATCTCAGACAGCTGTCCATGTGATGGCTGGGGCTTTTGGGAGTTGACATTCAAAATATTTGGTAGATCAAAGATTCAGAACTACTTTCCTGAAGGTGGGTTTGGACCACCAAACTCATTGTTTTGAATGTTGCCTATTCTGTTTTAAATGCTAACACCACTTTACCACTTATACCTTGTACAAAAAGAGGAAACGAAACACATAAAAAGAGGATCTCAATTTGCATAATTTAGAAATACTGGCTGGGATTCTGCACTGCTGACTTAGTTCCAAATGTATAACTTAAGTATCTTCTCCTGGACCAAGCTTCCAAACCCACCTTAACAGGCAGCAGATGCTCTGAATGCTGGAGAAACGTTCTGTTGGTGACCAGGGCACAGCAGAATGAAGTTTCCAGCCCTCTCCCACCAGCAAGTGAAGTTCTGACAATCAGAAGTAGGACTCCTGTAGCTATTCCTCATCCCACAACAGATTGCTGGCAAGAGTGGGTATCCTGTGCTGGCAGCCAGCCAAGGCTTACAGCTCCTTAATTTGAGTCTTTTATCAGCAGTCATGAACAAAGTTTGTAACAGCTTGTTAGCAAGTTAGCAGCCGTTGTTTGCAGTCCGAGTTCATAGTAAATCCAGAGTGGCAGTCCAGCAATGAAGTCCATACACAAGACGAGGGTCAAGGTTTCCAGGAACATGAGCAAGAGATCTGAACATGAGATCTAATATCAGTTGTCTGTAATGGCTTCTTTCCATCCCTTTCGCTGTTTATATAGGCTGAGCGTCTCCCCCAGCTGTTTGCCTAATTGATGCATCCTTACTATATAAACACTCCAAGTCTCCAGAGCTCTCCTTTTTACCTATGCTGGCTGCAGTAAGTATTGTCCCATTCATGTCTCTGTGTTGTGGCTGTTGGGAAGGGTCCAGTCGGGGTCCTGGGATGGGGGCATGACAGTGGGTTGGAAATCCCACTGGGCCACGATCGCCAGCAGAACAGACCTCCATTGCTTTGAGTGGCTGCTGGCTTTTAAGGTAGCTTGGGGAAGGCATTTACCATTGTGGCAAATTGTGCCGGAATCATGAGTATGCTGCATTACTGAATATGGAACAATTGTGGATCTGTAACTCTAGATTATGAATACATAACTGCAGTTCAGGATGCCAGCCATTTACTTTAGAAATAGTACTATAAATAAGATGTATTGATGACATCAGCAGGGCCCATTTCCGTGATGGCAATAAGGGGCATCTCTAAGTCTCAGGCTCTGAAATTTCAGGATTTGGGATGCTCTTGACATTGAAACTCTGCAGAAAAGGAAATATTTCAGGTACAGTTATGGATTCTTTCTGGCTTCGTATTTCCTGTGTAGCCACTGAGGTCTTTTGACCAGAGGATATTGTCTTGTTGCATGTGGTGCCTCCAACAGAAGTCTGACTTTCGGTTTAGGTCTTCAGCCCTTCTTGGCTGCCTCCCAGATCTTCTCCTGCCTTTCCAGCCATCGAATGTTGAATTCCTAATCTCAACCAGCAAAGCTGCTGCCTGTTGCAGCTTTCCTTTCTCTCTGTTTTTGCTTCCAAGAGTTCCTTTTTCAAAACGTCATTACTTTTCAAATACATTCATGCTTCTTAAATCACTTCACAGAGGAGACTTTTAAAAAAAGGAAAAGGAAAAGAAAGAACCAGTTGTCTGGTAACAGATTTCCTCCTCCCCCTTCACTATTAATACTCAGTTTTTTCGGGATCAAATCCTCCGACTTTAGGTCCTTCTCCAAAACATGAGGCATTAAAATATGAAGCCAATTGTACCTGCACACATATGTGCATGCACACACAAACACGTGTATACATACACTCACAGGCACAGACAGTCTAAAACGGCTAAAGTGACATTATTTATTAGCCGCACCAAGAAATGCCGTAAAGCATTCCCTGTGTTCAGCAAATTGCACCGACTAATGCCATATCCAGTTACCTGAGTGCTGGAGGTACATCTTGTGGCCTTGCCAAGAAAAGCAACCAATAATACTTCTAAGAATTTTAACTGTAGGATATAAAATCTGCGGTTTGTGCTTGTTCTTGGCAATGACATGAGAGTGAAAACCAGATACAAAAGTAAATAGAAAGAGCTTATTCTACGGATGCTGCTGTTGTTGTTCACGGCGGGTTGGCTGTTGTTTTTCTCACTGATGAAAGTTGAAATGCGGTATCGTTAAGAAACTAGAGGTTGCATAATAATTCTGACACTATTTACTGAAAAAAAGAGAGATGAAAGGAAGGATCTTGCATGGTGAACTTTTGAATTGTTCCATGCGGAGGCCAGAGTTAACTACAGCTTGTAAAATCAGAACCAAGGAGTGTGTTTGGATAATGAAAGAACTTAGGAAAGCCAGGGAGGGCCAAGACAAGGAATTCTCTTAGTCGGACTCTAATACTTTGGCATCTTCATGCAAACCTGGAGGTCAGGAGAACCTTGCTAACCTGCCCTCCGCATTTAGTAGATGTCATGTTGTGCACTCACCAAGTCCTCGCAACAATGATAACATCATGATATAGGATAAGTGATATAAGAAGGCATATAGGTTAAGGAGAACTTGAAGGTCATGCTGAGATCTGGCTGGCAGGCCCATACATTGCAAAACATCAATTGGTAGCACAGAACAGGGGTGAACAGATAGCAGGTTGCAGTTCAGCAGGAATGAAGATCACTGCCTGCTTGTTGGTAATGTTCTTGAAAACAGTGCTGGACTAAGTGACTCCTGGTCTGACCCAAAATGCAGTTCTTAAGCAAGACTTTGTATATAGTCCTCCCTCTGCAAATTTGCAGGTTTGACCTTTGCAAATTTGCTTATTTGCAGGGTGCGTGTGTGCCCCTCCATTCACCTCCTCCCTTTCCCTTGCGTTTTGCTGGGCACAGAGAAGATGATGGAGACTTGTGGCCTTTCCACACTATACTGTTATAGTGCTATTATTCTACTTTCAACATCCTGTGGAATTCTGGGGTTTGTACTTTACTGAGGCCAAAAGCTCTGTGGTTGAGAATTCTAAATGCCTCTCCGTTAACTGCAAACCCTAGGATTCCATAGGAGGTTGACAGTGAATAATAGGACTAATACAGTATAGGATGGAAATGGTCATAGTTACATTGCAAAAGGGATGTTAGTATCACTTATTAAGGGCTTCTCCAAATTGGTCTGCAACCTTTTATTCCCACTTTCGAATGAGCTTTTTTTTTAATTCTGAGACATGTCAGAATAAAACTGTATTCTTTTCTTTTCTCTCTTTTAATTTTTTTTAGGAGTTATAGTGCTATAATGGATCAGTGCATCAGTGAAACACCACTTTTCCATGACAGCACTGCAACTCTGAGAATTTAAAAAAAATCAGAGGGAGAAAATTGCCCTTCAAAATGTTGGATGATCTCAGGAAAAAAAAATTAAATTAAGAAACCCCTTTGGAAGAGCTGCAGCACAGAACCAAAAAACTGCTCCAAACACCTCCCCAAAAGAATGGAATAAGTGGACACAGAGGCGACAAAAACTGGCAAGCCCCAGCAAAATCTGAAGAGTTACAGCAAAAGACCTTGTGTTTCTTTATATGATTGTCCTCAAAATGTAACTCAGGCCATTTCCGCACTACACTGCTATAGTGCTATTATTCCACTTTCGACATCATATGGAATCCTGAGGTTTGCAGTCTAGGAAAAGGCATCTTTGGCCTCAGTAAACTACAAACCCCAGAATTCCACAAGATGTTGAAAATGGAGTAATAGTACTATAACAGCGTAGGGAAGCAAAGACCTCAGCCATATCTTTATTCTTGGCAAAAGGATCAATTTACAAGGAACGAGTTCCTTCTGAACTCTGAGTTTCCCTCTGAGACCTATTTGTTTGGGTATAGCATAAGAAAGGGGCATTGTCTTTACATCCTAGAATGGGTCACAAGGGCCATCTAGTCCTTGACATGCAGAAACTCACGACTAAAGCACTCCTGAGAGATGTCCCTCCAGCCTCAATCTACTCTGCTTGTGGCACTCCTAGAGCGATCTGCTTGGCCACCATAAGACAGTGGATACGGATGGTTTTGGTCTGAACCAGCAGGACCCTTCTTACATTCTTTATGAATGGTGTCAAGCCCTCTGCAAACAGGTGGCCTGTATGTTCCCTGTGTCAGACTTAGGCAGCCATCTCCTGTGTTTGCTCCCTGAGTCTGTGCCAGGAGGAAGACAAGCCGCCGCTCTGCGTTTGTTCAAATGTCTGGTGTCAGTGTTTGTTTTATTAAGATGGGTGAAATAATACTAATGCCTCTGAAAGCAAGGGACGCTGGAAAAGGCTACGTAAGCATGCGTCGGGTTAAAAAATGCTGCAAGCTGCTTATGAAAGCAAACTGTTCTTTTGATTTTAAACCTTTCACCTTGTGCCTTTCTTTGAATGATGCCATTCAGAGAAGGAAACTTTATCCTCCCATAGTTTATCCATGCTCAGTTGCCTGCCAACTCTGCTGTTGCTAACAAAGAGGAAACTACCTTTATGGCTGTAGTCTCTTATTGTCCAAGACAACCAATTTTTTTTTAACAATATGAGTTTTGTCCTCCTTCCGCGGATGAATCTCTGAAATGTTGTCCTTGCCCAGAAAGGAAAGGCCTACCCCTGAAGTTTGTTTTACAAGGTGAAGGTCAGGGCAGGATATCAGAAGATGGTATCAACTGACTTATTTACAATTACAAGGAAGTTGTCTGACTATTATACATACAGTCCTCTTTCCACATTTGTGGGTTTGACCTTCACAAATTTGATTATTTGCGAGGCACATGCTTGCCTCCTCCTCACATTCTGCTTCTCTCATTCCCTTGCATTACTCACCCCAGGCTTCTGAGGCTTGTGTTTAAAATGAACTTTTTTTCCCCCTTTGGGTGAGCAAAGCCACCCCACTACTGGAGGCACGTTCTCTGCTACATGGCTGCACATTCTGCTTTATAATGGCTGCTAATTGGTCAGGTGCTCTCTTTGCTCCTATATCTACCCTCTGGGAGGAATTTCCTTTCTCAAGATGGCGACTGGAGGTAGTCAGAAAATCAGAACTCGGTGCTCTGCTCTTCTCCATCTGATAGGAAAGTACCGGCAGACCCTTTATCTTGTCTTTTTTCTTTCCCCTGAGAGTGCTGGGGTCAGAGGCAAGGGAATGGTTAGGAGGAGCTTCAGAGAGGAATGAGAAGGGGATCAGAAAGGGAATTATTTGTGTGTTTCCCCCTTTCACAAGGGTTCTGTGCCCCAAATCCTCATGAATGGGGAGGTGCCACTGTATGTATGTACAGTTGGTCCTACATATCCACGGGTTCTGCATCCATGGATTCAACCAACCATGCCTCAAAAATATTAAAAAATAAAAAAATCCAAACTGCAAATCTTGATTTTGTCAAGGCCCTGTCTACCATGATCTGTGGCTTCTCCCATTAGGGCAGTCATTTTACTTATTTAATTTATTTATTTATATTCTGTCTTTGGGGGGCTTACAACATGATTCAGTAAAATAAAAAATACAGTTTGCCTTCCCCATTTGCTAGGCTAACTAGCACAGGACCCCCCGCAAAGGTGGAAAAATTGCAAGTATCAAAATGTGTGTGTGTATGTGTCTATGGGAAAGGGTCCAAGGGGTCCCAACCAAGTCAGAGAAAGGACAGGCAAAGGGGTGGGTCAGCGTGGTGGCCCTCCACTTCCTCTCTCTTAGCCGTCCCTTTCCTTAAGTTGGCGGGAAGCACTGGGAGAGGTTTCATGGTGCTGAGAATTTGGGCTGTGAGCCGTCCCTAGTTGGCCAGGCAGTCGCTGGTGGAGGAGGAAGAGAATCAGACACAAGTTTCTAAAGGGCTGCACAGCCTGATTGAAGTCAATGAGATGGAAGATTCCTCCAGGAAAAAAAAAGTATCTGAAGTGGGGTGGCACAAGAGTTGGAAAAACTCACAAATAATCAAATCTATGAAAGTGAAACATGCAAATGTGGAGGGCCAACTATATAACTAAAAATCTAATAGTATAACTAACTAAATAAATAAAATGACCTATCAGGTTAAAATACTTAGCCTACATTTCTCCATCGCTTATTTAGTTATATACGTGTAACTAAGTAGCATCTCCTGGCCTGATAAAGAATGCCAGTTGCTCCTGAGGAAATGAGACAGGGGAAAAAAAAATGCCACCCTGGTGTGGATAATGTAGATAATCCTTTAATAAAGGATGGTGTTTTTAATTCCCCAATAGAATTCAAGCCAGTAAAATCAGTGGGAAATAAAAATATGATATAAAAGATGCAAGAAAAAAACGTGCACACGATTGCTTTACGTGAGCTAACAGAACCTAAGTGCATTATCTATTGGTTCATTAAATCTTCGCTTCCTGATGGTACAGTCCTAAATAAGAGGGACTTAAGACCCACTGAATTTCCATAGTTCAGTGTTACAGCAAATGTTTACATTCGTAGGCTGCAATCCAGTATCCTCTGCATAGCATAAATATGCACATGCAGAGATGTGCTACATGAGCACTACGCAAACCCCACACAGAATAGCAACATTGCGTAGCACGTGGCAACAACTTGGTTCCATTGCACTGTACATAATATATGATGCGCAGCCACAATGCACAGTATAGGATGCACAACTGCAGTGCAGAGACACACAACCACAATATACAATGCGCAACTAGAGTATAGTAAAGTATAGTGTAACGTATAGTATAAAACCACAACAAAAAGCAGAACATGACATATTACACACTTAAAAACCCTACAATACTAATTGTTAAACTAAACTAAACAATAAAAACTGTACTAAAGTAGAGAGGGGAAAAAAGAAAGGAAAAAAGGGAAGACAAAGGATATAATTAACTTCCCACTTCCTGGCATATGGTAACAGAGGTTATGAAACAGGGGGGAAAAAGAGAACTTCTTTGATTTTATCCTTTTTGATTGCTTATTAAGTAAATATACGTGCAAGGAAATGTACTCGTAAGACTGTGAAATTATTTTCTTTTACTTTTCTTTATATATTTCAAGGGTTACTCCAAGGTAAAAAAGTTGGAGAGAGGCTGGACTAGGTTGATGGGACAAGGGGAGCCGGGTGACCGAACGGGTGAGCGATTATTCCACTTGCAACATCCTATGGAATCCTGGGGTTTGCAGTTTTGGGAGGGGCTGGTCGGCCTAAGTTTTGTCTCATTTTTTTCCTTTTTGTTATGTATTTTACAGTCCTCTGGAAGTAAGCAGAATTGTCAGGGATGAGTGAATTCCTGATGCCTGTCAGGATTTAACAATACCTTTGAGACTCCAGGAGTAGCTTGTGGCTTTGTTAACACGATACCCAAGATCATGACATCAACCAATCTATCAGCACAAACTGCGGTTCTGACTATGAGACCATATATTTCGTTCATATCTAGTCATTTGAGTCCCCTTTTGTACATATTTCTGTGCAAAGTGTTGCATACAAACGGCCTCAGGGGCCCCAGTAAGACACATATAAATACAATGCCTGTGTTAAAAAAAATAAAATAAAACATTTAGTTTGCCGATTGCTTGAGCTCATTTGATCATATGAGACAGGGAGGCCAAACAGCTATTAAACATCTCACATTTTCCGTCCGCCGAATCAAAGCTGCCTTTGATCTGTTAATCCCAAATTTATAAGGTTAGGAGATAAGCAAGCATAGCCAAATTCCTTTTTCTTTTCTCTCCCCCATCCCCCTTTTGGTCAACCTTATAGTCTGTGAAGCAAGGCAAACATAATAACCATCTTTGCTGTGGTGGGGGCTTTCTTTTTCCTAACTCTTTTTTTGCTGATTAATTCAAAAACTGCATTATAAAGTTGTGTTTAAGTCTGCTTGCATGCCCAGGTAGGGTTCGGTGAATGGTTCTTCTCCCCCGCTTTCCTTTCCTTTTTTAAAGCTTGTCTTCAGTGTGCATTCACAATATTTTCCTTTTGCGTTTCTGACTGGCTTGCTCTCTTTTTGGGTTGTCGGGAGTGGGGTGGTGGCCATGAGGGAGGGGGCTTGGCTAGCAGGGGTTTCCCTGGTTTCTTTGAAGCTGTGATGAGGAGAAGGCCTCTTTTGTCTGCGAAAGCCTTAAGGCAGATCTAAGTGAGTAAAAGGAAGCCAGAAAGGTTTGAGGCTTGTTAAATGTCACCCAAATGGCTCTCTTTATGTATTGAAATATCAGTCTTCTCCTCGTATAGGAAAATGAATCACATTACCACTGAGGGAAGCGAAAGTCTTTGTTGGAGGAGACTGCTAGTCTACTGCTTAACAAGAAGCTTTTAATTCCTCCTACCCCCACCCCACAACTCCGCTTTGCAAGGTTTTTGACCCGCTGTTGCCCCATGTTAGAACTCTGATATCATAGCCTGGACAAGATAATAGGGAAGCGCCAGCTATTAACCACCAGTTATGTTCATTGGTTGGTCCTTGAGAGAAGCAGGCATCCATTTAAAATACCGCAGCCATGGAATAGGAGGAACTAGGTCTGATGCTGCTTAGGGTTGATTTGGCTGCGGCAATGCAGTCAGCGCTTCCGCAAGGGAAGTGACCCTTACGACCGGGCACCGAATAGCCCAAAAGAGGACCCAATGGCCTTCGCCTGCCCCAGTTCGGCAGGGAAAACCCAAATTATTCCTCTGTCTTCCCACTTTTTCAGCTGCTCTCGAGGTGTCCCAGTTTCTCTCTCCTCTTCACACTTTCCCCCTTTGACCTCAACTTGCATCAGTTGCTGCAAGTTGAATTCAAAGTGCGTAAGCAGTTTACACTGAATTAACTCAGCACCTGGGAGGGAAGAAAATAGGGGCAGAATTTTGCCCTTCCCTGTATTGTCGTTATGTGTCTTCAAGTCATTTCTGATTTATTGTAAACCTCAGGTGAACCTATTACCGGGTTTTCTTGGCAAGACTTGTTTACACGGGTTCTGCCATAGCCTCCCTCCAAGGCTGAGAAACTGTGACCTGCCCAAAGTCTCCCAGAGTCCTAGTCCAACACTCAAACCAGCGCTCTCTCCCCTTCCCTGTAGGCTCTGGCAAAAGCAAACCGCTGCAGTCTCTCCTAGCTTCTACGTTCTTCCTCATTAATAGCTTCTGCCATCTCGACTACATGTTGATGTTGTTTGGCCATGCATGCCCCATTTTTGTCTGTAAAGTGTTGGATAGTATGGGGCCTTATTGGACCTTGGACCTGGGAGAATGAGAAGTTGAACCCCCTCTAAGTCCCCCCAGATCTTCCAAAATTGGACCACCAAGACTCCTATGTAGTTCAACCTCCTTATCAACCAGAAGTATACTAAATGATCAAACACTTAAAAATATTTTAAAAGCTATTGTTGTCGAGCCCACCCAGGAATAACAAACTCTGTCTGCAATCTGTTCTAAGCCGACTTATTTGGGAGTAAGTTACACTGAACACGCGGTGGGCATTTCTAAGCGCACAGTGTGCTTCCAAGAGTCTTCATGTTTAAGGCTGTTCCAGGGATAACGGGAAAAGTAAGTTGCCTTCTCCAGCAAGTTGGCAAAATAATTTTTGCTTGCTTGCCAAGGTTGAGCCCTTCCCACCTTAAAAATGGTTCTGGGAACCCTGGGGCCATGCATTTGGGATCTAAGTTACCTTAACACAGAGTAGGCGGAAAGGTGCAGCCTTCTCCAAGATAGCAAAAACCAGGAAAGGGAGATTTAACTTTTTTTTTTCAGCTTCAAGGCCAATCGATACCACCACCACCCCCATCAACCTGAGGAGATGGAGGAACCTCACATTAGTGCTAATATGAGTTTTCTGCTTGCTAACTACACAGGTGATTTTATAGTGGTGGCTGGTGGATCTCATGTCAGTGGAGTGATGAATGAAGGTGTACAGAAGCAAGAACAACAAGCCTACCCCGCAAGGTTCTTGAGATAATAAATTGATCAGTCTAACAGACAGTCAGGCAGCTTCTCCCTGTTCCAGGCAGGAAAGGTGAGATAAAGATTTAACAGATCTTTATCCAGCAATTAAGTAATTTAAACAGCTAAAACTATTTTGATTGATAGACATTTGTGGTAAAAGGACGGCGCGCTTCTCTCCCTCCCATTTCCCCTAAATAGGGTAACCATCTTTTCTTTGCTTCAAAAGGGGAACATTTCAGGCTCTGAAATGTAAATCAATTTCCCTACATTTCCTTCTGAGGCCCTTGGCATGTGGGAGAAGCGGGTGTCATTATAAGGATATGTGTTGGTAGGTTATTTGTTTTTTTGTTGTGAACAATGAGATATTTGATTTGAAGGAGTGAAATCTCTGAAGTTATATATAAACGTTGCGAGCTTTGATGGTGTCCCTTTAATTATGTCCTGAAGAATATGAAGGCAAAGCTAAGGTAGCATTCAGTTGGTCAATCAATAATAGGGGCAATATAATAGAAAACAAAAATACTTTTATCTCCAGGAACCAGCTTCAAATCTATTCTGGATCAAAGTAACAAGAGTATCTAGTGTCTGTTAAAATGTCCCAAGCAAGAACAGTCAGGCAGCTTCTCTCTTTGGTTTTTGCATATCACAGAAATCTATTCTTGGCACGCTTTAATTCCATAGAAAATACACATGCCTTAGTTAACAGCCAGGCCACCAAAAAAGAAGACGACGACAACGACAACGACACTCTAACATTGTCACATTTCTTTGCTTTGTGCCGGGCTGTGAAGCTTTAAAAGAGCAATTTTAGAACAGCACATACAGTGTATGGAATAAATTTGCTTTTGCTCTCATTAGGAGTTAAATTTATCCTCCGAAAAAAAGGGCCTTTGTGCTGGGTGCGGATGAGGGCTGGTGGGGTGGGGTCTTCTTCTCAACTAGATGCATGCAGAATTTGAACAGAGAGAATAAGAGGAATCAGTGTCCTACTTATTCAGGGCCAACGTTTGCCATGCAGAGGGCTCTTCTGAGAGACCATTGTCCAAAAAATCATCGCCTTCTCCTGCGCGGACCTCTTCAACTGTCCACTGAGATTCTGATTCACCTTCAAAGCTCTGTACAAGGCCCTTGATTGTCATATTCTACCCTACATGAGAATTTACCTATTTATTAAGGAGTTGGCCAAACCATAAGGAAAAGTGAGATGGCCAGCTTGCATGGATGATATCATGAAATGCCAGTCAATCCCTATTTATTTAATTATATTATGCATGTATTTGAGATGCCTGGGAGAAGGTGGTTATGGGGTTTTCTGCCTCAGGGACTGAAAGAACATGAGCAGCCTTGTGTATCTTGATTGGTAGTGGGTATGTACAGAGCTGACATGCCATTTTCTACTCCCCCTCCAGGAGTCAATTGTCTTGGGCTGATCTTCTAGCCATGATCCTTCACTGTGTTTCACTGATGTCTGAAGTATATTTGATTGAGAGATTAAGGAGAGGACCTTTCCTGCAGCTATACCAAAAGTCTGAAGCTTCATCCTGAGGGAATCGTGCCTTGTCTCTTTTTCCATGGTAGATGTTTTGGGTCCAAACTATTGGAAAAAATGTATCTCTCCATATAAACCTGTCTGCATTCTGAGATCTTCAGGGGAGGGCTTTCTCTTGGTCCCACCACAGTGACAGATCTACCTGGTTGAGAGCACATGAGAGGGCCTTTGCAGCAGTTGTGTAGGGATGAGGGGGGCGATGGAGGCAGTTTGCCCTGGGCAGCAATGTTTTTGGGGCGTCCCGGCCCATAGCCACGCCCCGTGTGCCCTGGCTGTGCCCCCATGCCTCCTGACCACGCCCACACACACTGCAGCCACGCCTCCATGCACAGTAGCCACGCCCCTGCGCTCCCCCTCCGCACACTCCAAGCTCCGCCACTGCTTTGCAGTGGCTGCTCCCAGACTATGAATTTTTCTTCTACAGAAGGCTATCTCCCTGTTCTCCTTCCTTTTGATTTAAACAGTTTTTTAGTAATTAACTATTTGTGAGAAGAGTCTTTTTTTTTAAAAAATGGGATGTGCGCTGTACTTTTACTCTCATTCCTAGGGACTCCTGTACCTTGGATGATTGTGTAGAAGAGGACGTTTCAGCAGGCCTTACTTGTGTTGCAATCAGAGAATAAGCAACATCTGCTGTTGAAATTCTCTCTTCTGTATGAACTATATGAGAGCTCTTGCCAGTTTTCCTTCTCATAACCTTAGTTTTTAAATGCTTTTATACTACTTTAAATTAGTCGTGGTTCAATAAGATAGTCTGTTTTTAAAACTGCATTTTGCTTTAATTCCTTTGTGAGCTACCTTGGGTCGATGCTAAGAGAAAGGTGGGAGATCTCAATCAATCAGTCAATCAATCAATCAATACATACATACATACATACATACATACATACAGGTTTGCTTCAAACCTGGGTTAAAGAAGGAAATGCCTAATTGTCTAAGGAGAGGAGACAGTGTCTAAGAAAGTGTCTAAGGAGGGGAGACAGTGTATTGACCTAGGTCCAGAACTCAGAACTGTGCTTTGGTGTCATGTCCAAACTGTTCCACCATTTTGAACTGAGAAGATTAGGATGGTTCTTCCTGTGAATGCCTGCAGGATGGTATCCAATACCATGCTAGTATCCAATACCATGCTGCCCTTGAGATTCCATTTGGCAATTGTGACTAGAGGCCATTGTTAAACCTATTTGGCTTACCTTATTTCCCCCCTTGCTTATATGGCCAATAATTTTCTGGGTTCCAGGCAAAGGTATTACCCTTTAGCTGGATGATTTATCAAAAGAATCATTTTGCCATGTTTTGCCCCACCTCCAACTACTTTAGGAGAGGTCTTTCATTTAACAACAGGAAGTTAGTAGACATTAGTTCCTGTTCCCTTCCTATTTTAGCACAAGGCCTAAAATGTACCCTCAGTGTGACGGAAATGTCCCCAACAGCTGCTAGATGGCATTTGCAGGGCATTTTTGACCACAGGGGGCAAGGGGCCACAGAAATGGCTTAGAGGGGGGCTTGTGGGACTCCTATTGACTGGAAGCCATGCCCTATCTGGAAGCCATGAAGCCCTATCAGGAGTGGCTTAGGGAGCTGGGTATGTTTAGTCTGTAGAAGAGAAGGTTAAGAGAGGACATGATAGCCATGTTTAATATTTGAAAAAATATCAAGTCGAGGAAGGAGTGGGCTTGTTTTCGGTTGCTCCAGAGACTAGGAGAAGGAGCAATGGATTCAAGCTGTAGGAAAGGAGATTCCACTTGAACCTCAGGAAGAACTTCCTGATGGTCAGAGCTGTCCAGCAGTGGAATATTACGCTGCCTCCATGGAGTATGGTGGAGTCTCCTTCTTTGGAGGATTTTAAACAGAAGCTGGATGACCATCTGTTGGGAGTGCTTTGATGTGTGTTCCTGCATAGCAAGGAGTTGGACTCAATGGCCTCTGTGGTCTCTTCCAGCTCTGTGATTCTATGACTACTCCTGATTTATCTTGAGGTACCCAGGAGTGAGCCTGGGAATGCCTGTGCTTAGAGCCAGAACAATGCCACCATGCTATGCACTTTCTCTTGGATCACCAACTCCTGGATTGGAAGGACCCTAGTGAAAGATGCACGGACACTGGAAAGAACCTCCATAGCATTTCTTTGTCATTGTCGTATGCCTTCAAGTAATTTCTGACTTATGGCAACCCTAAAGTAAGCCAATCACAGGGTTTTCTGCTGCTGAGAGTGTGTGATTCACCTAAGGACACTCAGTAGGTTTCCATGGCTGAGTGAAGAATTGAACTTTGGTCTCCAGGGTCAAGTTTACTGGAGTGTTATTGGGAGGAAATAAGAGTACTGCTGAAAGATAAGCCAACCTTTGGTATGTATTAATGTATTGCCTTTTTGGATTTACTGACTGTCTCCCCTCCACCCTGTCTTCGTTCTGTTTGCATTATGCAAATTGGCCCCGTCTCCCTCCTTTTTTCTCACACAGCTTGAGATATGATTGGTTCTCCCTTTCAACAAAAGTGGCTGGGAATAGAGGCTTCCATCTGTATTGGACGCCTGTGCCTTGGTACTCAAAAGCAGAAAGAAAACAATATCGGTCTGCCCGTAGGAGGTTGAATTTGTAAATATACATTAGTTTGGATGTAGAATGAGAGATAATAAAATATTCAAAAAGTCGCTTGCACAGCCAGGGAGCAGATTAATGATTCTGCACGGGGGATATAAATATATGTGATATGCACCATAAAATATAGATTTAGAACTGGTAGCTGGGAAATGTGGTAATGAAAGGCCAATCTTTGGCTTTCTATAAAACACACACTAGTTTTTACAAGATTTGCGAGAAATAGATTTTTTCCTTCTCCATAACGTAAGCTGAGGGCTTTTAACAACACGGACAAGTATATCTTTTGCAGTATACATCAGATCCAAATTTGATAGGACAATGAGAGTACACCATAAAGAAATATCGATAGCATGCTTTTTAAATAATATAACAATAATTTGAAATAATAATTTGAAAGGATACCATTGAATGACCCTATTAATATTTTCAGTAGACATTGAATTTGCAGAGATGCAGTATGAAATTGGCAGCACAAATAAATCTCTCTTTTTTTTTCCTTTTTAAAACATTCAGAGGAATTTTTAAAAACTTGGATGTGTCGGTGGCATTGCTATTTTCATACCCCCAATATTTGATGGGTGAAAACTGGGCCCATGTGGCTCAGCAACATCACAGTGTGGCAAAAGGGTGTCGCAAGGCAACAAGAGGGCAGAAGTTATTCATGAAGAAAGGCACAGAAAACAAGTTGAGAAACCCTGGAGTTTATGTACTAAGTTAGCAGAGGCAGGGCTTACTGGAAAGAGAAGACTCCATTCTTTCTCCTCTCCTTTTTACTGAATTAACTGCTTTGCACTTTCAGTTCTGCCAGGGCAAAGAGACAAAATAGAAGGAGAGGAGAGAAGCCCAGACATTTTAAATGCATCTTAGAAAGTGGGATAGCAGAGGGTTAACTGAGCTGTCCCTGCCAAACCAGGACAGTTGAAAGGCATGTATTTTTAAGCATCTCAGATACTATCAGGGTTTAATGTATATTCTGTGGTTTAACCATGAATATCTTGAACCTACTGTCTAGTTTTAGAATTTAACTCTGTGTGATAGTGCCCATCATTATTTCCTTCCTTCTTTCCTCCCATTTAAGAAAAGGTTTCTTGTTCTTATCAGTTCTAGTTCTCAAGCGTAAAGATCATAGGTTGGAAACTTCCAGACGGTACCTGGCTATAGCTCAGAAAACAGACAGCAGATTGTGCCTGACTATTCTCAAAGCCAAGCGCCAGTGTTGTGTCGTGGTTTGAACATTGGTCTGCAACCCTGAAGACCAGGATTTGATCTCCTGCTTGGTCATGGTCTTCGGGGTCATAGTTCATTGCTCAATCCGCTATATCATGCTGGCTCCATGCTGGCACCCCTTAATATGAATATTAGCATTAAACAATTTTGATTGAAAACTTTAAGTGAGTTTGCTTTGAGATCACCATACATTCTTTCACACAGCCTCCTCAAAACTCTGAGGGATTTTGGAACGTAAAACTAAGGCATTCCTTCCCGGTCTGCTTTGCTGTAATGGCATAGGATTTATACTGATGACTTAAAAATTATACCATCGTTTGCCATGATTCCCTCCTGCCATGAAAGCTACTCTGGGTTAAGGGTTTAATAGTGATTCTAATGTTCCTTCGCTGGTTTCATGGTAACTGTAAAATCTGATTTAAAACTAATTCTCTTTCCAACCAGAAACCGTTGGTATTATAGTTCTTTGAGGTAGGGTAGATAATTTATAGCAGTGATTTCTCAATACCTTCACAAAACTTGTAACACCTGGGATCTTTTGGGGTGGGAACATTTTGAAGGCCACATTCTCTGAAGTGGGCCAGATGCTGGCACTGGCTGCGACCGGAGAATAAAGAAAAGGTTTGTCTTTCATTCTGTCTTTCACCCCTTATCATCTCTTTCTCGTTTCCCCTTCCTTCCTAGCTAGTGGGCGCTCGAGAAAAGAGAGGCCATTCTTGCCAGAGGATTCTGAACTGATTCCTTGAGAACGGCTTTTGAAATCAAGCTGAGGGCCACAGACGAGCCAGGGCTGTTGGTTGCCCACTCAGCTTTGGAAGTTGTTATGACAGCTAGTCATGCAGAGATTATTTGGCATTTTAACTTGCAGAGTGAAGTGGCCAAGTGCTAAACCTGTAATTATTGAAGAAAATTAATCACCCTGGGAAGCTGCAGTAAGGCAAAAAGGAAACCCCCCACTAACTCAGGATATCCATTTGTTGGTAATGTAAGAGGAAAAAGTTTTCTAAAGAGCTGGCTTCAATGTGTGAAGAGCTATTGCTCTGCTTAACTAAGGTGGAAGAGCAAGAAGAAGCAGGAACCGACCTCAGAGAAAGAAGGAAGAGAGTGGAAGTAATTTAGATACTGATCTAGGGAAAAAAAAAACCTCAGGAAGGAAATGAACACACATGGATATTTATCTAACTATCCCCTCTCTTCCAGGGCAGAACATATGCTAGGTGTGTTGGTGCTCTGTTTTAATGAAATTGGCATCAGACTACTACGAATTTGTAAAAATTTCCCTGAGTATAAGGTGTGGCACTTTAACGACTAAGATATTTTACTTGCAAAGTTGATAATGCCTGTTGGGGATGAGAAATTAATCACTCTAGAGAGTTGTGGTAAGTATACTCTCCAGCATTTCACAGATGAACATGTGTGGCCAAGCAACATCAGAGTGTGTTCGAGATTGCAAAAAGAGAGGAAGAACACACTAGCCGGGAGAAGCTGCAGCAGTTTGCTTTTGCCTGAACCTACTGGGAAGGGCAAGATTCTGCCCCTCCTCTCCTTTCCCTGCTGCTGAGTTGAGTGCAATTTATGTTCGCACTTTGAACTCATTTTGCAGTAACCGGAGTAAGCTGAGAACAAAGCGGGGGGGAATAGGAGGAGGAGAAAGAAATTAGGACATCTTAAAAGGAGGTGAAAAAGAGAATAGCAGGCCATGAATAGTCACTGTTTTTGGCAAACTGGGAGGAGGAGCATATTGCAAAGCAAAAAGGAAATCTAACATTGACTAAGGGAAAATGTTTCTAAACATACGGAAGCCTCTTCACATGTGTAGATACAAATTTCCTGTAAGGGTTTTCAGGTAAGGAATATCTACATAAAAGGCATCACCAACCTTCTTCTTCTTTGCTACACTCTTTGGTTATTAGCGTGTTCCACTTCTATATAATCTGATAACCAGCTGATGTAAAGATGGTTCCTGAATTTGCACAAAGAAAGGGGGAAGTCTTCCATTAAGAGGAGAAGTCAGATTTCCAGAGGATATTGGATGATCCAGGACAGAGGCCCTGCTGAGCAAGATATGCATTTTTAATAGCTTATTATTCAGTCTCCTTTATTCCGTATACAAACAGCAAGAAAAAAGGCAGGATTAAAAGATTAGATTTGTCAAGTGGTTTTCCCCTCCTCTTAATGTCTTTCCTACTATTCAGCTGCCGTGTTATTAAACCAAGCCACTGACCAAATAGCTAGGCTTTTTTTGCCTCTGACAAGAAAAGACGTTTTCTTCATGCCTGCAATTGATTTTCACACTTTAAATCAAAGATTATTCAATCTTTCACTAGAAATCGTGATGTACGTTTTCCAGGCTTTTTAAAAAAATTGTCTTTTACCCTAATTACACCATCACATGTCACAATTATCTCCTGAATTACATCAAAAGCGTGAGGGTCTGTAGAGGTCAAAAGCTACACTATCACTATTTTAATAAAGAATGAAATTAACTTAGATGAGAGATAAATATACATATCCCACTCTGTATCTAAAGGTTTCATGGCTGTGCACAATAAAACCAATCTAACAGATTTAAAACAATTTATGCTATAAAAACAATTTTTAAAAGCTGAAAGCATGTAACGGTTTAACAAGGTAAGGTGGCAGATGATTGAAACTACAATAATTTAAGATGTAAATTTGTGTGAGGGTTTCTGTAAAGCCAATAGGATTCCTCAAAGCTTTAGTGAATAACCATAGCCATTTCTACACTACACTGTTATAGTGCTATTATTCCACTTTCAACCTTCTGTGGAATTCTGGCATTTGTAGTTTACTGAGGCCAAAGAGCTCTCTGGCTGAGAATTCTAGATGCACTTCCCTAAACCGCAAACCCCAGGATTCCATAGGAGGTTGAAAGTGGAATAATAGCACTATAACAGTGTAGTGCAGAAATAGTCCATGTTTTCAATTGGTGCTGGAATGATAACAATGTTAACACCAATTGGGCCTCCAGGAGAAGTTGTTCCGATAACTGGGGTGCCATAGCAGAGCCATCTCCTACATCTTCCCACAGCCTATGGTCCTGACTGATGGGACATAGAGAAGGGCCCCTCTAGCAGACTTTAAACCTCGGGGACTTATATATATGGAAAGATGATTCTTCAAGTGTTGAGATACCAAGCTGTTAAGGGATTTAAACTTTATTACCAGCACCTTGAATTCAGACTAGAAATTTATTAGCAGCCGATGCAACTCCTTTAGAGCCAATGTTGTATGTTTTTTATATGATGTTATGGTCAACACTCTAGCTGCTGGATTATATACTAGTTGCAGTTTCCACTTTGTCTTCAAGGGCAGCCCCACATCCAATGCATTGCAGTAGTCTAATTGGGAAGTTACCAGTGCTGGGACTACTGTTGCTAATTTATCCCTTGTGTTTCTGAGCAAGTGACCATGCTGGTTGGGCAATTTTTGATCATTATAACCCCCAAAAGGAACTTTTCTGGGCTCTGGTCCAGGGCATTGGCACAGCAACTAATTGGGAAGTGTTTAACTGGGGGAAGCACCATGAGGTGAAGGTATTACCTTCCTCCCAAAGAGGCTACAGTAAGTGGTTGGTATGGGATGGCATGGGCCTATCATGGTGGTGGTGAAAGTGTCCCTGGAAAACAATGCAGCCACAACCTCTTTTTTGTACCCTCCCCCCCAAAAAAACTCTGGGTCCCACATTTTTTTAAAAAATATATTTTGGCTGAAAAAATCACACCTAGCTCTTAACTCACTGTTCCCCATGACTGGCATAAATCTCTTAGTACTTTTGGAAACCAGCTGAAAATTCTGAAAGTGCAAAAAGAGAAATAGACTTCCGGAGACCTCCAGGTTGGCCAAAGATGTAGCGGTATGGCTTCCCATAGGTGCACATGGTTGAAAATTGGTCTCTATCATTACTCAGTGTCCACCTATGATATGAATATCCAGACTTACATACATTCAGATGCCTAATGCCCATCACACTGATATAGGCTGAGTTTCCCCACTTTTAATCGCAAGCATAGTAAAGTGCCATGCGCTCGGTGAGCATTAGTGGCACAGTGTGCAGCCTCTCACTTCTTCATTCAAGTATTTCAAGTATTTCTATTTCAACAGTGTGTCCCCCTGCATGCCCTACCTCACCCCAGCCTCTCAGATGGAAACAGTATAAAGGGGAATCTCAAAAACCCCATTTGGATTAACGCTCTCAAAGCATCCCCAGACATTGACATGCGAATGTCATCGGAGATGATTCATACCGTCATCCTGAATGCTCAGGTATGATGCCTGACAGCTGCTTAGCTAGGGGGCACTTTAGCACTGATGGTACATGTATTTTGTTCTCCTACATCTAAAGATTTGAATGACTTTGCAAAGTTTCATTAATTAAGCCTGGCGGCACCATTCTGAGTCAAACAAGGAATATCTAAATGCGACATTATGCACAACTCAAATGCAGCCACCTGTGGGACAAGACATGACAGTCCTCCTACGAGGCAGCCCACACAGGTCGTGCACTAATTAAGCAATTAGGGCCCATTGAAGTCTTTAGTCAGAGCACACGCAGAAACAGGTGACGTGAGAAGAAAAAAATGCATTGCAACCTGTATTGTTTGACTTAGCCAATCCTGTAATGTGATGCCAATATTGGAAACTTATATTGCGAGCATCGCAAGTGAAATTGTGCCTTGTACGCTCTCTCTTGACAGTGACCAGTCCTGAGTGCCTCCAACAGATTCGGAGAACTAGGCCTTTCCAAAAAAACAAAGTATTGCATTTATATTTTATTTTGTCTGCATTCTGTCTTGCTGCCAGTAGGGGACCCAGGGCAGCTAAGAACAAAGTTAAAAAGCAGATAAAATGTTGAAAAATTGTATGATAAAAAATGTTGATGAAACAGTGGCTGGAATTCATTATCACAGTTCCACATCCATAACTGATTCTTATTCATAGTCCCTACGTATTCATGGTAGTGGCACTATTGCTACAATTGTAGAAGCACCCCAGTCCCTCTTTACCAAGCGGCCGCTGTTGTGAGCAACAGAGCTCTGATTCAGGCATAGCGGACTGTTTCCTCCACTCTTCCTCCAGCAATCTTTGGTGCAAGGAGGAACTGTGACAGGGATCCTGCTTCTGATTGTCACACCAGAGACCATGGAAGGAAGGGGGCTGAAAATGTCAGTCTGCTGCACCCAAGAGCTCCCTGGCTGAGAATTCTAAATACCCCTCCCTAAACCACAAACCCCAGGATTCCATAGGATGTTGAAAGTGGGATAACAGCACCATAACAGTGGAAATGGCCAGAGAGGAGGGAGAGGGCAAAGTTTCAGCTTGTTAATTCTGATATGTATCTCCTCCTCCTCCTCCTCGGGCTTTCCAGGTCGGTGTAATAGTAATTCCTCTCTGTGTTTTAACCTAAATTTAAACGGAGTTACCCAAAGTGCTGTACCCACCTCTGAAATGAGTTCAGGACCATGGATAGCTCCTCTAAGGATCAGAATAAATCCTAGAATAGATTCCCCACTCCAATGATACGGAAGCCATCAGACTCGACTGCCACTCAGTTTGAGAAGCTGAGTCTCGAGTCATGAAATCAAATTAAACTGCTCGCATACCTGGGATGACACATTATGAAATTAACAGGCTATATTTCCCTTGCACATAAGGACAGTGACATAATGATTTCTTCATTATGCCACCTGTATTCTTGTAGCCACTGTAGGCTTTGTTCCTTCACGATATGCAGCAGTTGCTCTTGCCCTTTGCCAATGAGAAAGGTTGGTGTGCTATTAAACTATATATAGTCTCCTAACTGAAAAAGAAGAAGATAAGAATCACATCATCATTCTTCAGGGGTGAGATGCTCTATTTTTACAATGCAGACTTATTGTGTTTTAGGTACTTAAATTAGCATGAAAGAGATCCAGATCAGCAGCTGCTGCCAATAGAGATAGGAAATGCAGCATTCTATTTTTCATTATGCGGTAAATGGCTTGCTTTTCTATATGTTGGCCACATAGAAGATAAGCATAATTTCACATTGACATGTGAATAGCTTATTCATTACTAGAGCCAGCAAAGAATCAACATCCGGCATTCCTCTGAAAGGATACAGCTGGAGCTTTCGGGTATGGAACTAAACATCTCTTGTACAGCTTGTATTCAGCAACATTCAACCGACTATTATCTCTCGCATTGCAAATCATCTGCTGCTGTGAATAGCAATGTTACTCTGCAACATTCACCATGCCACAAGTATTGGAATGGATGTGATGGAACTAGATCAGGCTGAGGATAGATGTCAAATTTGGGAAGAAGTGCAACTCTTTTACTTTAAGGCATCCCCACTGCATTTGGTGCTAATGTGCTGTCTATTATAGTGTATAGGTGTCAATGAATGGAGTTTTGGACCATCAATGATCCAAGAACCTAAGGATCAGTAAGGTATTGTTAGATAATATGGCATGTTCCAAGCAGTGTCATTTTTTGTAACTGTGGTATTTTGATCCTATCTATGGCAATTTCATTCAAATGGTTTCTTAGTCCGTCTGGAATTTATCCCTGACCACCTATTAGTACAAGAACCACAGTTGTTCTCTTTCCCCAGAGACACTGGCTCTCACTTTGTAAGTCTTGATATTTCATAATCTTCTCCTTCTTTTTGTGTTCTGTTCTACTGTCCCCTAGATTTGCCACAATGATAAACCAAATTTTCTTTTTCTGTTATTCAGTTTTGCAGGCTATCAGATGTTACTGAGTGGAGTTTTGGTCCATCAGTGATTTGGATTCTATCCATGAATTTACTGATGTATCAACAGATAATTAACTAACTAATTAAATAATTAAATCAATAATGTGACATGTTCTAAGCATTGTTACTTTTCATAATTGTGCTATTTTAATCCTGTCTAAGGTGATTTCATTCAGATGCTTTGTCAATCCCAAGGTCATCTTTCCATGGCCGAATGGGGAATCAAATCCTTGTCTCCAGGGTTGTGGTCTAACATTCAAACCACTACACAATGCCAGCTCTTGAGAGTAGTTACTTAGGGCTAAAACAATAAAATTGCATGAATCTAAGAAGAGTCATCCTTTGTGGTGGGATGGAACATTACATGGGTGATAAAGAGTTCTCTGATTTCTGGTCTCACAATTGACTCTGCTAATCCGGGTTGGCCATTGGCTCCCATTGCCAGGAGGAACTATGCAACTTTCCTTTTGAGATGTTTCCTCCAATATGGCACTTGCCTGTTTATCTTCACGGCTCGTATCTTCCCTGTGATATCTGGCTCCAAGGTTGACTTTAGATCCACTCTGGGAATACGGTTCATGTGGTATTATCTTGAAACCAAATATTTGTCGACAACAGCTGATGATAAAGCCATCAGAATGCTGGGGCAGCCATTTTCTTGAATCATATTATTCCTAGTATGATAATGCTTCAGTATTAATAAAATATTTCCCAGAAGGTCTCTTATTAAATGAGATCAAATCCAATGGCTTGAGCAATATTATAATGGGAATTAAAATGATAATTTCAACTACAGATATTCTGTACTTTATTTTTTTTCAAAGAAAGCCAATTCCCTCTCATTGATATCTGAGAGTAAAAAGGGCTCTTTTTAAGTTTTTATTTTATTTTATTTTTTTGCCAGCCAAAGATTTAGCCTTTATTGTCATTCCTGAACATTAGCCTAAAGGTTTAATTCAAGTTGAATGTAGGAGAATACTTTTGTAGTCCTTCATTTACATGTATGCCAACAAGCTTAAATGCACTGCAACCTTGGAAGACTTTCAAAGGAAGCAATAATTCCTCTGAAATAGGTCTTTTGAAAGCTTTATCTTGTTCTTTCTCTTTTTGTTAATCTTGGGAACCCCTTAGCATGTCAAAGCAATTTTTCTAATGTCACATCTTCTCAACGTTACCATGAAAGCGCTTTAAAAAGATGATTTGAGAAAGAATAAATGTTGAATGAGCATTTATTAAAGGCCCGTTTATGCCCCATTTGCATTTTGACTATTTTTTTTGACGTGAAATGTTTGAAAAGGAAGCTAATTTGAAAGTCAATCTCATCTCCAAACAAACTACACGACAAGTGTGTTTACACTGATCTCCTTCCTTTGTGCCTTCATTAAAAAAGAGATTTCATTAGATTAAAGCTGGGTTTTTTTAAAAAAAATAGGGACTTGTTAGATCTCGTGGTATTAAGAAGCACTATTCTTTTCAGAAATTTGTTGGCCATCTTAAAATGTTTTCCAGTTAGCACCTCCAATAAGGACTCAACGATCCAAGGACTGGAATGTAGGTCATTTGCAACTACCCACTCCCTTGAGGGACAGTCACATTGCACAACTATAGCATTTTGATACTACTTCAACTGCTGTGGCTGCATGCTATGGAATCCTATAGCTGTACTCTGATGTGATACTAGTGCTTTCTGGCAGGGAATTTTAAATTCCTTAGAAAACTACAAATCCCAGAATAAGCCATAGCAGTGGAAGTGATATCAAAGTGCTATGAAAGAAAAGTTCCCAGGCAAACATCCATTTTTATTAAATGGGAGCAAGATCGTGAGTTTTATCGATAAGGTAATAGATGTATCCGAAATCATGAAGTGATGAGTTGGATGCTAAAAGTTTGAGGGATTGAAAACTCTTATGGACATATCGTGACACCCAAAAAGTCAATGCAATTGTGGGCTGCATCAAAAGAAGTATAGTGTCCAAGTCAAGGAAAATAGTAGTGCCACTCAATTCTTCTTTGATTAGACCTCATTTGGAATACTATCTTCAGTTCTGGGCATCGCCATTCAAGAAGGATATTAACAAGCTGGAACATGGCCAGAGAAGAATGACTAAGATGGTCAAAGTTCTGGAAGCCAAGCCTTATGAGAAACAGATTAGGGAGCTGGGTATGTTTAGCTTGGAGAAGAGAAGACTGAGGGGCGATATGATGATTTTCTTACAATATCGAAGGGAAGTCAAGTGGAGGAAGGATCAAGCTTGTTGTCTGCTGCGTCAGAGGCTAGAACATGAACCGATGGATTCAGATCCTAAACATTAGGAAGAACTTTTGCTTGTCTTGGGGATCTTTAAAAAGATGTTGGATGAACATCTTTCAGGAGTGCTTTAACTGTGTATTGTTTCATGGTAGAGGTTGGCTAGGTGGATCTTATGGTCTTTTTCAACTCTATGATTCTATTATTCTGCTAATGATAAGATTGGCAATATATAATCTCCACTACTGAAAGCATTATGTCTCTCAGTATTACTTGTTGGGAAATGTGTAGGCGTGTGCTGTTGACTCATGTCCTCCTTGTGGGCTTCCCATGTATACCTGATTACTTGCTCTGGGAACAGAAAACATGACTACATCGGTGTTTGGACCAGTCCAGTAGAGTTCTTCTGATGATGTTCTTAAGGCTCTTTTACAAGTTTGCATGTATTTAATCCATTTTCATCCCACCCTTCTCCTGTGAAGCTCAGGGCAGTTGAAATATTTCTCTTCCTATTTTAAAAAACTTCCATAATATAACTTACCCTCTTTTTTTAATTCTTGGTCAAACAATGAAAGACAAAGTTGACCAAAGATATGAACCTCGAGTTCCACTGTCAAAAGCTACCCCAATAAAATGGCTGACTTTGCAGAAATGTTAGGTGCTTTGATAGGAGTTTGTCTCATTAAGGAAGAAGGGATTGGCCTGAAGGGTGAATCAGAAAAAGAGATGTCCAGAGGAGACCTGCGGTTCCTCAGGAGCTGAGCTGAACTTTCATAGTGGGAAGATCAGTAGCATCCTGCCAACACTCCAAGAATGAGATTCATGTGGTTCTCCAAATGCGGCTGTCTCCAGGTGTTCTCCCGGAAACTCTAGGTAGAAAAGCCAATGGTGAATGGAGATCACTGGGATTTGCGTCCCATTGATGTCTGAAGGGCTGCTTGATTTTCATCCCTACAGTAGACCAACAAATAGTTTTGTTTACCATTGTATTACATTTCTATTATGCCTGTATTATATGGCTTTAATGCACATTCTATGCAGTGTGAGCAGAGCAGGGTTAGAACTGTGAATTTTTAAATGGCTCCCATAGCCTAAAAATGGACAGGCTTATTCACAGAAAATTCTGGGGGGCATAACTGTCCATTTTAAGTGTTAACTAAGTATGCTTAAGTGTACTTAACTAAGGCCATTTCTGCACTAGACTGTTATAGTGCTATTATTCCACTTTCAACATCTTATGGAATCCAGGGGTTTGCCGTTTAGGGAGGAGCCTTTAGAATTCTCAGCCAGAGAGCTCTTCGGCCTCAGGAAACTACAAACCCCAGAATCCCACAGGATATTGAAAGTGGAATAATAACACTATAACAGAGTAGGGCAGAAATGGACTAAGTAGCTAATCTAGAATCCTGGCCATTATTTCTTAGGCCCCTCCTGCTTCTTCTCCAAGGTGTTTATTTTTCTTTTTCTTGACTGCCCTATATCTTCTGGGGGTTTAACCTTCCAAAGTTGTACACTCCTAGTCTACAAGTGGACCCATGGCTCTTTCAAAATGGCTGCAAGCACACACACACACTCATGAAAACCAGCTGCAGGGGCTGTTTTAAAAGAAGGTAGGATTCCCTCCCCTCACCCCAGATCTCTCCCTGAATAGATTTCCAGGAACAATTAAATCTGAGTTTCTTTTTTTCCTAATTCCCAGCTCCTGCAGTATTTGTTTTCTTTCAGAAGACAGAAACTCAGCACCCTAGCTTTCTAAATATTTTAATATGCATTTGTTATTGTTTCTTTGGCCATTTCCACACGGGCTTAAAAAACAGTGCAGAGCGTCCTCCAGAGAGGACGTCTGCACCTGGGAGTGGACTGGGTCAGACTACTTTACATAGTTCCGGACCTCAGTCCGCTCCGGAACGACCCGAAGTGGTCGTGCAGCGTGCTTTTTAAAAACTCGTTTCTTCATGTTTTTAAAAAGCATGGAGCACGCCACTCCGTGCCACTCCATTCCCGCGCTCTGGTGCAAATTTGCAGGCTCGCACCAGTGCGAGCCTGCAGATCTGCTGGAGGTGGGCTTTAGGCTGGCGAGCTTCAGTGGTTGGTGGAGAGCCTCCACCAACCAGAAGCCGCCATTTTCATCCCCGGGGCGGTGCAGAGCAGTGGCCACGCACTGCTCCGGAGCAGCCTGGACCCGAGCGTCGAGCCAAGAAGTCCGGTAAGTACTGGACCGGGGCGATTCCATTGCCACGTGCGGAAATGGCCTTTAAAATTTCTTGCACGTCTTGGATATGTATCACATCTCAGTCTGACCTATGTAGTTAACAAATCTCAGTGTTCAAAGGCAGATTTTTTTAGTGCTTTAGAGTGAACTGTTAAGGGCCATGGCTATTGACACAGGGCACGGCTGGTAGGTTTCTGAGTTCTAGGGGCACAGCTGCTATACACACTCCTGGTTTGCCAGATCAAGACTTGAATGATCTGAAGCTCAGATAAGATCCCTTGATATTCTTGTTTCAAGTCCTCCTGCTACCCTGTGTGATTGTAGTTACTGAGCCAAATACCAACTGAGCCAATTCTGAGCTGAGCCAAGGGCAGGGAGTCATCACTACTGGAAAGGATTCCCTGAAGAAAGGAAATTTTGGGATTTTGAACTCCAGCCTTAGATGTGGCAAGCACCGAAGCTGGAACAATTAGACTCAACTTGAACAAACAAGTCAAAGAAGAACTCACACACCAGAGGTATTTGATTATAGAAATGTTTTTTCCCCTGACCCTTTCTGGCATTGTGGTGGTACCCAGGTTCCTGAAAAAATAAAAGAGCTGGAAGCATCTGAATAAAGAGGTTGCTTATGGTGGCGGTTGTATTCAGATCATAACAAGATCATAACTCTGTTCAGATCATTCTTTTCCTTCCTTCCATCTTTTTTTCTCAATGTACTTCTGACACTGTTGGTCAGACAGAGTACAGTGCTTCAAGAACAAGCAGATTTTGCTCATAGATCTCCCTTTGTGAACTTTTGGAATGAAGTCAGAGGACACTGAAAAAGACGATTTTGAAAACTGAACTGTTGAAATGGCCTAAGAATAAAAATTTACTCTCTCTCCATCCCTCTCCTCCTCCTCCTCCTCCTCCTCCTCCTCCTCCTCCTCCTCCTCCTCCTCCTCCTCTTCTTCTTTCTCCTCTTCCTCCTCCTCCTCCTCCTCCTCCTCTCCCCCCTCTATTCATGTGAGCAAATTTACATGTAAAATGTTCACTTTCTCTCTTCCTTGCAATACCACCTCTCACTTAGTTAAAATTTTGTTCCCAGTGATAGATACAAAATGTAACTCTTTTGTGTTCTCTTAGATGTTCTTCAAGAAGATAGACCTGGCATCTACTTCTAGCAAGTTATAAAAATACATAGTCTTAAATCTGATCCATAAAAACCTGGACAAAATATTCACAGTGATTTTTAAAATGCCCCAGGGGAAAAACTTTTGTGGCTATTCATGCCTTGAACAGTTCTGATTCAATGCGGGGAAGTCGATTTCAAGCATTAGGGTGACAAGCCATCGCTTTGCAGGGTGCTTCTCCACTGTGGTGCAGTTTAGGGAGGGGTTTAGAAATTAGAATTCTCAGCCAGAGAGTTTAAGTGTCTACCCAAACTACAAACCCCAGGATTCCGTACAATGCAGCCATGGCAGTTAAAATGGAATCATAGTGTTATAACTGCACAGTGTGAAAGGGCCTTAGATCTATCAAGTATGTGGGCTGAGTGAATTGGTTTCCATCGATCGGCAGGCTGGTCAGCTGATGTCTGGATCTAGACTCATGCTTGGCCAGGCCTCCTCAGCTGTAACCAATAAAAGCTGCAGCTTTTCCCATTCCAATCAATGTTGCCTGTGTTTATTCTTGCCAAGGACAGCCTCAGCAATTGCCGCTGGGTCTACAAGTGGTTTTGATCTTGTGACCTAAACAATGTAATTCCACCCCCCTGAGAGAGTAACAAAAAACCAAGAAGCAGGTTTGCAAAGATCCAAGCAATCTAGGTTTTAGGTAAAGGACCCAGCTGGGAAATGTCAGTTTGTTAGCTCATTGGCACTCTGCTCCTTCAAATTAATTAATAACTCAGCTAATAACTTAATTCTGGAAAAGTCAATGCTGAAATTCCAACTTAAAGTCAATCAATTAAGCTGGTAAATAATCATAATTAAGTTGGCCCCTTTTGTTTGAAAATTTCCAGCTTACTGATAACATAGCTTTTGTCTCTAAGCCCTGGGGCCACAGGCATTCCACTCTTGCTATCCTAAATTGTTTTTTTAAAAATGGTGTATCCGTGGTCTCTTTCACACTGCACAATTATACCAGTTTTTTACCACTTTAGCTGCTATGGCTGCATTCTACAGAATCCTGGGATTTGTAGTTTGGTGAGGCACTAGAGATATATTAGGTGAAAACTAGAGCTGTAGTTGGTTGGGTGAGGCACTAGTTAGACAGAATTCCAACTTAATTGATAACTGAATTGATTTTAAATAGCTGGTTCCAATATGTGCCATACTTTTTTCCACTTTGTATTTTTCTCTGCTAGCCTGATGAAAACTTCTGCAGAACTTGAAAACTTGTACAATATTGGATGACCTCCTATATCACAGTGACAGAGCATGAACCAGTTCTAGGCATAACTCTGTTCCATGTCAGTGGAGTGGGAAATCCACTCTAGATTATAGTCTCTACTTTAAAGGACCCGTACAAAATGCTAAAATTATTTTGGGAATAGGATATAGCACCTTGCATATCTTCTTTAAAGTGTGGACTAAAACAAAGAGTGAATTAATCATCCTGCTGACATGGGCCATTTCCGCACTAGACTATTATAGTGCTATAATTCCACTTGCAACATCCTATGGAATTGGCTGGTCCTCCTGAAACTGCAAACCCCAGGATTCCATAGGATGTTGCAAGTGAAATAATAGCGCTATAACAGTCTAGTGTGGAAATGGCCATGGAAGCCATTACTGTATTTGGGTTACAGTGACCAAATCAGGGCTTGGACAAGGAGTTCCTAACAGCAGTTTCTTTCTGCTTCTTTCTTCTCAGAGGCTGGAGCCAAAGGAAATCTTGGGGGTCTTTATAAGATGCTCTTGGACAGTTTGTGGGGAGACTGTGGAAGTTTGCACAGTTAACATTTGCAAGGGGTTCCATGTGAGCTGAATAAACATCTCTGTTATGGAAGATGGGTTCCAGAAAAAGAGGGCTGGATAGCAGAGGTGGGGAAAATTATCTTTTTTGGACTACAGTTCCCAGGATATCCCAGCAGCAAGAGCATTGGTCAGACTGCTTGGAGGATTCTGGGAGCTGTAGTCCATGCCCCCAGTAGCTTTCCTGAACTCTGCTGGGCAGTGGTGCCCTGTCACAGCACCAGCCTATTCTCCTGGCATTAGATTCTTTCCAACATGAGAATATTTGTTAGCCATCTTGAAATACCTGAAGGGCTGTCGCAAGGAAGGTGGAGCAATTTTTTTTCTACTGTCCCAGATGGTAGGATCCAACAAAAAAAAAAGCAGAGTTTGAGTACACATTGGGAAGAACATCCTGCCAGTAGGAGCTATTCAACAGTGGAACAGGTTACATAAAGGAGGTGGTACATTCTCCCTTGTTGGAAGTTGAATGGCCACCTGTCAGGCATGTTCAACAATGGATTTCCTGTATTGTCAGGACTTTATGACCCTCAGGATCCTTTCTAGTTCTACAGTTCCATGATTCTGTGATTCTATGGTTATCTCCAAAACCATTCCCAGAAGAGTCAGTTTGAATTTTTGACCCTGGAAGCCCATTTCTTTGTCTCTTGCCCAGATGTGCAGCCCGTCTTGGTATCTTAAACAGAGGGGCTTCCATTTCTTAGTAGATGTGAAATGGCACTGCCCTCCATCTGAAATCAGAAACACACATTCCACAAATCATTGAGTGTTGGCCATCTTATACATTTTGTGTTCCTTGGGGCAAAAAAAAGGGCTTGTGTTTTATATACTTGTAAATGGTTGTGTTCACTTAAAGAATGAGGAGAGAAAATAATTAATGGAAAAATCATTATTTATAGAGTACCATAAATATACAGTACAACACACAACATTCCTGCCCTGAGGAACTTAACAGTGTAAAAAAAATATTTCAGTAGAAAAATGCTGAGTGAAACACTACAACTACTCCAGATGTGTTTGTGGCTTTTAGGTATTGAACCAAGGCTATCGGAAGACCGTGCTTCTTTTAATAGCAAATGGTTTAACAGAAGATCTCAAGAACACATGCTGGTTCTTTTCTAGCCTTCACACTTCACAATAGAAAGCAGGGGAAGTGGCCCTCCTGATCCTTTTTGGGTTATAGAACCCATAATCACATTAGTACTCTGTGTTTAAATGGGTCCTAGAACTGATCAAGCCTGAATCCTCACTAGAGTCCCAAATGACTAAACTGGGGCTATCATGCTTTGCACATATCTTGAGACAAGATGATTTACTGGAAAGACAATAGTGCCTGGTAAAGTGGAAGGCAGTAGGGAAAGAGAAAGACCACATTCCAGATGGATTGAATCAGTCAAGGAAGCCACGGCCCTGAGTTTGCAAGACCTGCAGGGCTGTTGGTGACCGGGGCTCATGGAATTCTTTCGCTTACAGGGTTTCCAAAACTTGACACTGACTTGATGGCAAATAGCAACAACAAACCTTGAGTACTGTTTTTCCCCTCAGCTGTGCTGGAGGGAACATTTGGAAAATCCCCTTCTCTGAACACATGGGCCTTTGTGGTTCTAGGGCAACCACATTGGTGACCCAGAAGCTGGAGTACGTCCAGAGGAGGGCGACCAAAATGGTGAAGGGTCTGGAAGCCATGCTCTATGAGGAACGGCTTAGGGGCTGGGGATGTTTAGTCTGCAGAAGAGAAGATTAAGAGGGGACATGATAGCCATGCTTAAATATTTGAAGGGATGTCATGTCGAGGAGAGAGCGGGCTTGTTTTCCACTGCTCCAGAGACTAGGATAATGGACTCAAGCTGCAGGAAAGGAGATTCCACCTGAGCCTCAGGAGGAATTTCCTGACGGTCAGAGCTGTCTGGCAGTGGAATATGCTGCCTGGGAGTGTGGTGGAGTCTCCTTCTTTGCAGGATTTTAAGCAAAGGCTGGATGACCATCTGTTGGGAGTGCCTTGATGTGGGTTCCTGCATAGCAGGGGGCTGGACTGGATGGCCCTGGGGTCTCTTCCAACTCTATGATTCTATGTTCTTTTTTATTGCCTTTTAAACCATGATACTAGGAAAACCTTGACTGAACTTGTTTCAGTTAAATTGATAGGTCATTAAGATTCTTTTACATCTCCTTCGTCGCTGATGAAAATTCATCATCGCCTCCATCACTGACAACAAGAACTATCATCGTCGTTGTCGTCGTTGTCGTCGTCATTCTGTCTTTTTCCCAGTTTTGAGATTGAAGACATCTTAAAACAGAATAAAAACACATAATTAAAATTCACAAAGAACAAAAGTTAAGAAACTGTTAAAATGTCGAAAAATTACAAGCAGTTAAAAGCATAAGCGATTTAAAGAAAAACAAAGAAACAAAAGAACACAGCACAACAAAACAGCAGACAGAAAGTCCAGCACGTTGCTTAGGTGGGATGGGACTTCTACATTTATTTCTCAAAGGTCTTTACTGTCTGCAGAACAAGAGCAGGAAGGGTCCTCGTCTGACCTCTCTGAGAAGGGGGTTTCAGAGCCTGGGGGAAGCTGATGAAAAGGCCCTCGCCTGCCAGATGTACCTGTGCAATCAATGACTTTTAGGCTGTTTCCACACTATACTGTTCTAGTGCTATTATTCCACTTTCAACATCCTATGGAATCCTGGAGTTTGCAGTTCAGGGAGGGGCATTTAGAATTCTCAACCAGAGAGCTCTTTGGCCTCAGGAAACTACAAATCCCAAAATTCCATGGGATCTTGAAAGTGGAATAATAGTAGTATAAAAGTGTAGGGCAAAAATGGCCTTAGTGTTGCTCAATTTTGTGCACCTACGCGTGCTATTCAACAAGCATTTGTACAAGCCATCACCCTCCCCCATTTGGAAGTGTAACCTGTATTATCCTTTGTTACCGCCATTGCTAGCCCGAGCTTGTGGGATATTAAGATATCATTTTGATATCAATAATTTGGCCTTCTGTCCCCTCCACGTGCTTGCGAGGCCCCCGGACAAGCACACACACAGGCATGGCCGACAATAGCCGAACCATTCACATCCCAATCTAGGCAGGCCAGTCCTTGCCGAATGCAGCTTCAGGAGACCTCAAGGCAAGTACCACATTATGTATGCACGCTACTTACAAAAGATCCCCTGCCCTGCTCAGGCAGCTTGATGAGCGGACTACACAACTCTCAAGCACTCCGTGTTTGCATGCTGGCTACTCTATTGACAATCTGGCTATAACTCAATCATCTAAAGTACTGACCTTTCGGAGGCTTTGTCTCCTGCCCCAAACTCATCGTTTTCCCCAAGTACGGACGAGCCTGCGGCCACAATTTTCCCTATAAGAACCCCTGACTTTGAGTGCTTCCTCGGATCACTCTTGGCTTCCATCCTGCCTTGCTGTCGCTTTGTCCAGCGAGCCTTCCCCTCAGCCCCACGTGCTGAGAATCCGCGCTCCCCAGCTTCTTTGCTTTTTCCGGGCTTCAGGACAGGTATAGTATTTCCCATACCAAATCTCCTCTAAAAATCCCTCTATCCGCTCCTACCTTTATTTCTATAGTTCCTTGAGTGAGTGTGTTGCATACATTTGTGTGATTGCATTTCAATAAAATACTTATTATTATTTCAACATCTGCCTCATCCTTGACTCGGCCTGACCCCATAGACATAGGGTTCAAGATCTCGCTACGTTACCCTGCCTCTCGCATTGCCAACGTGTGCTCTATGCTAATTCCCTCCCCATTGTTTGAGCACATTTAGGTGTCCCTCCTGGGACCCCCAGAAATCAGGGTAACACCTTGTTTTGTCCATTTTTTTTTAAAAAAACCTTGCTCTGTGCTCTTTCTTTTCTTCAGTACTAGTTATAGACCCTAATAATAAAGGCAGGTTGATGGAGTGCCATCCCTGCTCTGAAGTGGGGCTTCAACAGAAGCAGGTAGCAATGGGTAATGAAAAAGCATCACAGAGAGGGAACTGAGTGAGAGCATCTTGCCCAGAACTTGGGAAAGTTACTGTTTGGACAATTCTCATATCTCCTCTGGCTATGCTAACTGGGAGAGTCAGCAGGGGGAAGTGGTTTGGACTACGATTTTAGAGACCAGTGTGTGGTTCCCTACTCAGCCATGGAAACCCATTGGGTGACCTTGGGTGTGTCTCACACTTTCATCCCCTGAAAAACTCATTATGGTTTCACTTTAGAGTCACCATGAACCAGAACTGTCTTGATGGCACACAACAATGATGATGGAGAAATCTGGATGTTGTTGTCCAAAAATGAACACTTATAAGCTGGATTCCTTTTTCAAATCCCCCCTGAAACCGGAAATCAGCACGGTTTAAATTGATTACAATATTTTAAAATTAAATAATCTCACTAAATAGTTAGCATTTTCAGCCCTGATAAAAATATATGAATTCTGGACATTTATATTAAGTCCATGAGTCTATTTTAGTTCTCCTTCATTCCAGGAAAACTACGTTTGCTTTCATCTGTTTTATCAGTTCAGTTCCTCTATCATCAGGCAAGTTGGTAGTATCTTGTAGATTAGCTCTCGGTAGATCTTCCTCTTTGTTTCTTTTCAGGCATTCAGTGTTTCCGATATTGTATGTCTGAATTCCTTTTCATAGCAAGGTGTCTTTCAATACGTTTGCATTTCTGATAATGAAGTTTGCTGCCTCGGTGTGTTAAATAATTCACTTCCTTCTTCCGCCTCTGTGAAGTTCTCTTATTGTGGTGTAGCTTCCAAAACATTTTCGCACACACAAGAAGCATAATCCATAAAATATGAAGAAGTAACAATGAACGTTGACATTTTAATTCTTCACTTATGAGCACAAAAGGGATGGTGATGGGAAATTGGCATTGTTGTCATAATAAAGAGAGATTTGCATTCTTCTGAAACTGATAGTTCAGTATTTGAGCGTAATGTCATGAACAATAAATAGCAATGAATAGGGCTCTGCCAATTTTAAGTAATAGCTCTTTTCCCCCGGTTGTACCCTGTTGGATGATGCCTTGCTGTAAAAAAGTGAGAATAGCTAGTAATAAGGCAGGTTTGCATAGAACCAGAATTATTTGTGAGTAATCAGATAGCAGCTTTGATATGTAGTGACTATAAGATTATAAAAATGGAGTGGCGCTGCAAAAAACCCACCCAACAGTATACACTTTTTAGACATATAATATTCACAGTGTGTTGATAGGCAGTACATCCAGGACAGGTAAAAGCAGGTATTTGTGTGTGCAGCGAAGCAGTTGTCTTCCATATGAGATGGTTAAACTGTCCAACCAGGTAATATGAGGCCATGGTTTAGTGATAAATTTTGAGGTACAGATACTCATGGCAGTGCCTTGTAACCATACCCCTAAGGAGGACGAAGACCATTTCCGCTCTACGCTGTTATAGAGCTATTATTCCACTTCCTACATCCTGTGGAATTCTGGGGTTTGTAGTTTCCTGAGGCCAAAGAGCTCTCTGGCTGAGAATTCTAAATGCCCCTCCCAAAACTACAAACCCCAGGATTCCACAGGATGTTGGAAGTGGAACAATAGCACTAGAACAGTGTAGTATGGAAAGGCACTAAATATTCAGGTAGCTGTGTTGATCCATATTGTAACCCAGTTCTAGCAGTTTTTATCCTCATCCTGATCAGGTCTTCTGTAAAGCTGATGGATTATAATCATCAAGTCAAGACTGAGCCACCACAAAATATTTTCCAGTACTGCAGGGACAGCTCACATTGTTGCTGGGAGCAGGACCAACCTCCTGCCATTTCGCAGATCCTCAGTCTCTCTCTTTTTGCTGAGGCGCTCCTCAGATCTGAGAGACAAACAAGCGAGAGCATCACAGCCACTGCCTCGAAGGTGGAAGTGGGTGGCTGGTGGCAAAAAGTTTCGGTTCTTGGAGGTTTTTGGATTCCAGCTTTCCAGATAAGAGAGGCTCAACCTGTACTTGTAAAACAAGAATCTAATATATAAAAGTCAAAGTTTGTTTGTTTCTGTCAGGCAAAGACCTAATATGATTGGCTGTGTCGGGTGAAGACCTCATATGATTGCCTGGCAAAGAAATTCTATAGAATCCCGGGGTTTGTAGTTTAGGGAGGGGCCTTTAGAATTTTCAACCGAGAGCTCTTGGGCCACAGGCTGGTTGCTGTGGAGATAAACCTAGCAGCAAGGAGGAGGGCAGTGTATTCCCTCAGGAACTCAGCCTCTGTATGTTAATGACTCTGAATACAGATTGGATTGGGGAATCTGGGGAAAAGTTACAGGTACTGGACAAGACAGTTTGGGGAATTACAGACACAGGATCTCAAATCTTTTTAACAAATATTACCTATGAGAAAGTAAAATCCCAGGCAATGCTGGGTATATACAGTAGTCCATATATAAAAATAGTCCAAATAATTTAGTAAGGATAGGCATGAAGGTTCCTTGGGCATGAATATCTAACTGATGGCTTAGAGCTTAACAAGCCTTAAACAAAATGAGGGCCAGATGTGTTTTGATCTTGGTGTCTTCTTCAGTGGCCACTATTAATCCACTTATAATTACAGTTGTCATGGTCTTTCAATTCTTCTCGCAACTAAACCAAGCACATGGATACAAAATTCCTCACAGAATAAGGATAAGTAGGCTGTGGTTCAGTGAATCAGCTCCTATAATCTCCCCCCCCCTTTTGTCATTGATTTTATTTGGTGCACAGGAAGCTGCCGGATCCTTGATCTATCTAGCCTGCTACTATTAGCTTTGACCTATAGTGGACCTCTTGGGTTTCAGGCTGGATTCTTAGTCCTACTTGAGATCACTCATGTGCTCAGAGGCTGCAGAAGTTTGCTTTTGCTTAAGCCTATTGGAAAGGGCAAGATTTTGCCTCTCCTCTGTTCTCCCCCCACTTGGCTAATTGAATGCAAGCTGGTTTTGCACTTTGAGCTCCATTTGCAGCAAAGGGGGAAAGTCTGAGGAGCAGAGAGAAACTAGGGCCCTTTCCCCAAGAGGCCATCATCTTGGCATGGGGATGGGAGAGGAGCGGGACTGCAATGATGCTTCTGCATGATGTCGTTGTGGTCCCGTCCTTCTCCCATCACCAGCTGGCATGATCACGGATTAAATTGCACTACTGTCCTGCACTTATCTGGCCTGCGGAAGTATTGGAAGCACAATGGAGGCGCTTCCTGCCCCAGCACAGTCTGGGAAAGTGCCTGGCTGTGCTGCAGAAGGAAGCGGGGGTGTCCATCGTGCTCCCTTCCGCAGAGAGCCAGTCGGATGAGGAGGGGAGAACTCCCTTTGCACTCCTTTCCTGGAAGCACTCCGATTACACTCCCTTTCTGGAAGCACTCCCCTTGACTCCCTTCTTGCACTCCCTCCCTCCCTTCTACGCTGCTGCCAGGATTGCTGCTGTAGGACAACGATATAAGGTAGGTGTGGAAAGGGCCTCGGACATTTTTAAAGCAGCTGAAAAAAGTGGGATGACAGAGGATTAATGTTGACTATCCCTGACCAATCAGGACAACTGTAAGTTATGACATATAACTTCCTTATGCCCTATAACTTCCCATATGCCCTATGAGGAGCGGCTTAGGGGGCTGGGGATGTTTAGTCTGCAGAAGAGAAGGTTAAGAGGGGACATGATAGCCATGTTTAATTATTTGAAGGGATGTCATGTCAAGGAGGGAGCGGGCTTGTTTTCCGCTGCTCCAGAGACTAGGAGAAGGAGGAATATATTCAAGCTGCAGGAAAGGAGATTCCACCTGAACCTCAGGAAAAAATTCCTGACGGTCAGAGCTGTCTGGCAGTGGAATATGCTGTGTCAATGGAGTGCGGTGGAGTCTCCTTTGGAGGTTTCTAAACAGAGGCTGGATGGCCATCTGCTGGGAGTGCTTTGATGTGGGTTCCTGCATGGCAGGGGGTTGGACTTGATGGCCCCTGGGGTCTCTTCCAACTCTATGATTCTGTAAACCAACATCTACATGTTTTATATTTAAATCTCTCTTCTCTTTGTCCTACTTTTTTGGTGTGGGGAGGTTGATGCTTTTCCTTATGGGGGTATTATGTTTTGTAGCAGTGCCTCAAGTCTGACTCCTTTAGTGAACATCTCTCCAAGTCTGACTGCTTTCATTCCAGCTAACTTTAGATACAGATTCCTGGTTCTTTTGCTGCCTTTTCCAGCTCTATAACTATTTCTACTGTAGCTGTGCCCTCTTCCCAGCTGGAATCTGCAGAGGTGTCACTTCTAAAATCCAGTGGATTACTTTATATAAATAAAAGATACCAGACTTCTAGTTACCTGTAGACTATCTCTTAACCACTGACTCTTTAGCCATACTGGACCATTAACCAACAGCCCTTTGACCAAGGGGCTAGTGTGGCAGTCCCTGTTTGGGGATGTTTAAAGTACAGTTCCATGGGCAGAGTGGAGCCAACTGATGAACAATTGTCAAGATACCGAACTCAAAGGTTTACACTTAAAACATACCTACCCAGATCAATGTGACTTTTAAGCCTCTTTTGTGAGAAGCTTATTCCATAAGAACAAATCAGAAGTCTCTTTCCAATTAAGTAATTAGACAAGGTGCTAAATATAAAAGGAGGACTGGTAATGATTCTGTTAAGAAGGTGTTAAAATATTTTGCACCATAAGAGCATTAAGAAGGCCTTGCTGGTGATTTAAAATTAGGGTCCTTTAAAAAAAAAAAAGCCCATCAAATAAAGAGAGAGAGAGAGAGGAAGAAGAAGAGAACTTCAAAGCTGCTTTTTTCCCCCTTGGAAACCTGCCTGTGTTAGGATGAAATGAATAGAAAAAAGAGCAAGGTTTGCCTTCTAATAAAGCATCTGTTGCCCACTTTGAACATTTCTTACTTCTTTGTGAGCATGTCTCTCCGGTTATGGCGACTACTCACAATGAAGAACAGAGGGCCTTGAAAAAGACAATACCTGTTATCTAGCCAATATTTCTGATTTCATGTCACTTTGAACTGGATCTTCATTTGACCGCATGCTGAGTCCAAAAAGAATTTCTTTTGTCGGCTGATCCAGAGATGCCAGAAGATACTCAGAAAAAAAGTAAACTGCAGGAATCTGTTCAATAAAGGCGAGATGAAAACAAGCCTTTACCATTCATTCCATGCACGGACGGTGCTTTTAACTTCTGCCTGTGTTGGTGCTGCAAAGAAACCCCATAAATGCAAATCAGTGCTAGTTTCTGAGTGTGTTCAGCGTATTGTTCCAAGACAGGGCTTGAGAAAGTTCCATTTTTTGGACTACGGTGTCCTAGCGGTCATGCCTCTGGGAGAACGTTGGAGCTATAGTCCACAAAAGCAGTTGCCAGTTTTGGATCTTCACAGGCCCTGAGGTTTCCAGGCTAAAACCATGAGAGTAGGGATGAGCCTGGCAATATCATTAAGCACTGTGTGTTAAGTACAAATCACAGTTCCTCACAGCTTTTCTGTCAAAGAGAAGAGAAACATATTTTCCAGTTTGGAAATTAAGACCAGCATCTTAGGCCATTTCTGCTCTACACTGTTATAGTGCTATTATTCCACTTTCTACAACATCCTAAGGAATCCTGGGGTTTGCAGTTTAGAGAGGGGCCTTTAGAATTCTCAGCCAGAGAACTCTTTGGCCTCAGGAAACTACAAACCCCAGAATCCCACAGGATATTGAAAGTGGAATAATAGCACTATAACAGTGTAGTGTGGAAATGGCCTTAGATAAAGGGCTGTTCCCAGATCATAGTGAAAAAAGGAAATTATTCCTTCTTATTAACTTAGGAAGATAAGATAAGGAACATTTAATCTAGGCTACTTGCTTTTAGCTGGAAGGTGGATGCAAAGCAGAGCAGAGAATGAACCCTGGCATGATGACTGGGAGGGAAGATAGAAACTAACTAAGTAAATACACAGACCCTTTGCGAGGTGCAGCAACAAATCAATTAAGTATTGCAAACTGTAGCAAACTGCTGCACGATTACCTGAGATGGAGAGTTATAAACAGCTCTTTCCTCTTACTTGGAGCTGAACTCCCTAAAATTGGAGAATTAGCATCCTCACCTCCAGCCTGAAGCTGATCCATGAGAATTAGAGACTCAGAGCCAGGTCTTGAGATCTCAGAACCGTATGTGACAAAGGTGCTTTGGGGGTTAGCTGTTTGGAATGCCAGTGAAACTTGATGGCTGGTTGCTAGGCAACAGGAATAGCACCTCAAGTATGAAACCCAGCACGGTGGAGTGTGTGGGAGGGGCTTATGGATGAGAGGAATTCTATATAAGGCAAGATTTCTGGGTGGGTTTTGACTCTTCAATGAGAACTAGCCAGAGAGAGGGTGGCTTGGTTTGTGATTAAAAAGCTGCAGAAAGGATGCAACGAACTGATGTTTAAACCAGGGATCGATGTCAAAATCTAGCAGAAGTTTAAATTGCCAGTGTATCAACATTGTACTACCCCTGTATCTAACAAGATACTTGATGTCCATAGTTACTATGATAAATGTTACAGTTTGTTTTATAACTACTCAGTCAGCCTAAGTTGTCTAAAGTCACCAGTAATAAACAGAAAATGCTACCTAAAATAAACAGTTTGGTTCTGAGGAACAATTAAACCTCCAGCCCTGTCCTATCTCAGGCCCTTTCCGCATGTGTGTGTGTGGGGGAATGGCCGAAAACAGAGCTTACCGGCTTTGTTTTCCGGCCAGCCGAGTCCGTCGCCACGAGCTCGTCCCTCCGCACTCCTCTGGTGTCCTAAATGGCGGCTTCCGGTTGGTGGAGGCTGTCCACCAACTGGAGAAGCTTGCCAGCCGGAAGCCAGCCCCCGGTATATCTGCAGGCATGCACTTGCACGCTCCTGCAAATCTGCTCCAGAGCCGGGCAACGGAGCAGCACAGGGTTGCGCGCTCCGTGGTTTTTAAAAACCTCTAAAAAGAGGTTTTTAAAAAACACGCTGTCGCTCCGGAGTGGACTGAGGTATGGAACTACAAAAAGTAGTCTGCCCTAGTGCACTCTACAGTGCAGAAGACCTCCGTTGGAGGTCGCTCTGCACCGTTTAAATAACCTGGTGCGGAAAAGGCCTCAGTCAGAGAGGCTAAATGATAACACAAACAAAACAAACTGAATAGCTCCCAGCTCCTTGCTTACTTTTAGGCAGTAAGCACAAGGTCATAAATAAAGTCCAACAGAACTCTAAAGCAAGCAAGCCCAAAGTCAGTCAGGGTAATCCAGAGTCAGGTACAGAGTTCAGCAAGATATCCAACAGGATAGAAGGTCAGATAAACTCTGACAACTCCTGGAGGTGAAAGGTGGCAGCTATATAGGTCAGCAGCCTAACACAGCTGTTGCCTGAGTAATTGTTGGCAGTTATAAATTCTCTTGGATCCACTTAGGTTTTCTCTTTGTTGTCTGCGCTTGGAAAAGGTGGGTAGTGGTAAGTCATCTTTTGTGTCTGAAGGGGAAGGATTCTCTGCTAGAGCTGGCTCTGTCCTTTGTTCTGTTTGTGGGACTGTAACCTCTTCCTGTACAACAGTTTCAGACTGAGTCAGAGCCCATGTTCTGGAAGCAGGGCATTGCACACCTTTACACAAGGGTTGTGATCAAAGGGTGGAGTCAGGCTAAGTCATACTGACAGGGCACTTTATTAGATTGGAACTGCCACACTAATCTGAAGGAGAATATTGATTGATTGATTGATTGATTTAGTATGTCACCTTTTCTTCCAGAATAGGACCCAAGGTGGCTTCCAAAAATAAGTTAAAAACATTAAAAACATTTGAAACAATTAAAAACACTTAAAACAATTAAAAACATTATAAAAAACCAATAGCAATTCTAAAAACAGGTTAATAAATAAATAAAAAGCTCCCCAGCTCACATAAAAGCCTGCTTAAAGAGAAATGTTTTGCCAGCTGTGAAAGGAGAACAGGGAGGGGGCCAGCCTAGCCTCTCATGGAAGAGTGTTCCACAGGACTGGAGCAGTCACCGAGAAGGCTCTCTCCTGTGTCCTCACCTGGTTAGCCTGGAACGGTGATGGGATTGAGAGAAAGCTTGCCCCAGCAGATCTTAGGGCTTTAGCAGGGAGATATGGTCTTTCAAATAGTATGGACCTAAGCTGCACCCTATTTCCAGACTCGGTTTATAACCCCACCTCCTCCATCCAGTGAATAATGTAACACAAGTATAAGCAATTGCGATGACTGTGTGAATGCAGAGGCGGCCAGAAAGTACAGAGCAGATCTCCTGCTTTAGCAAACCCAGTGCAGCGGGCTCCCGTTGCCACTGAACTGCTGCTATTGTTGAGCAAGCTTTAATAGGCCTACCTCCAACAAAAGACTTAGCAGCCTTTCTCAATGGGGGGAAAAGATACTCGGATTTGGCTGCCTTGCCTTCCAAAGTGCTTCAAGTCAAAATTTGGCTGGGCTTCAGTAGGCTTTAATTTGTGTGTCTCTGTGTATATGTGTGTATTGTGTGTATGGGCTCAGCGAATGCCAGAGAACACCGGGCCAGGACAGGCGGAGATGTGATCCATTCCAGAGGAGTAGTTTCATCTCTGTCCAGTGGGCTCTTGTCCTGATTGAATGAGAATAAAGCTAGGCCTGTTGAATGGATCAATGAAAGATGTTAAATTAAAAGCAGCCAACAAAGTCATCAGAAAGAAAAAAAAAAGCAATGGAAAAGTATAAGGCTTGGAATGTTCTGTGGAAAAAGAAAAGACCCTCCTTTCTTCCCTTCTGATTTAAATAGGGAAGAATAAGTTGAGCTTTGCCTAGTTTCAAAAAATGCAAACTTAAAACAATACAGAGGATTGTCCAATTTTTATGTAAGCCATTCATCTAGTGTATAAAAGTCAAAGTTTGTTTGTCTGTATCAGGTGAAGACCTCATATGATTGGTTATGTCAAGTGAAGACCTCATATGATTGGCTGCCTAAGAAGATTCTATGGAATCCTGGGTTTGCAATTTAGGGAGGGGCCTTTACAATTCTCAGCCAGAGAGCTCTTGGGCCTCAGTCAACTGTGTCTGTCTTGAATAGACCGGTTGCTATGGAGATGAGACCTAGTAGCAAGGAGGAGGGCAGTGTATTCCCTCAGGAACCCAACCTCTGTATGTTAATAACTCTGAATACAGATTGGATTGGGGAATCTGGGGAAAAGTTACAGGTACTGGACAAGACAGTTTGGGGAATTAGAGACAGAGGATCGCAAATCTTTCTAACAATGTTACCTATTAGAAAATAAAATCCCAGGCAACGCTGGGTATATATGCTAGTACATATGTAAAAGCTGTTGGGCATCGTTCCAGATTATCTGGACCCTTAGAAAATTAAATTCTACAGCACAAATCTACTTGGCTATGTTTGGAATCAAGGCGTGTGAAGCTCCAGGGAAGGACCTTCTTGGTGGAGGCCTCTTTGGAATCCTCTCTGAAGGGACTGATGTTCAATCCTGATGTCCTTTCAAGGCCAAGTGTCCTTTTCTTTTAGACACTGAGGTCTTCAACAACAACAGCAACAGCGCTTTAGTAGTTGCTTTTATCATTATTCTGTCTGTTTTCTGTTTCAAAATGCTATGTTTGTTTTTCTTTTCTGAGTCGTAAGACAAGTTTATTATTTATTTAATTTGTTTTTAACCATTTCTATTATTTAGTGTTTTAACTACCACCCCCTCCTCTCCTCTACTCCTTGCTGAGTTAATCGAATGCAAACTACTTTTGCACTTTGAACTCAGTTTGCAGCAATGGAAGGAACTGTACTCTTTTGTATGCAAATAGAGAGGTGAGAGAAGTCATATTTTTGTAAATGTGTAAAATGTTACATTTTTGTAAATACGTAAAACTTTTTTTTTAAAAAAAGAAACGAATGTGTTAATGATGCTATTACAGTGCTAATGCAACACGGATGTGATGGAGATCACCAACAACCAGCTAACCTCACAAAAACTGCAGGAGCAGATTTGGAATGGAATAAAGTGGCATGAGGAGTGGGGTGATAAGTCCCCTAGACTGGGCCATACGTTCCCCATCCGTGGCTGTGATCACAGGAAGCCAGTACTTCTCAAACAGAAAAGGAACACACAACAAGAACAGTAGGACGTATGTGTTGTTACACCATAGATCTCCCTCTTTCCCTCCATCCCAGTCCTTTTCTACAGGAGCAGCTCCAAGTGTCTTGTACCTCTGTAAAGACTGCATGCAACAAAGTAGTCTTTGGTTCTGAACCAAATTGCACAGGATGGGCAGAGAGGGGCTGTAGTAAGACCCCCCCCCCACCTCAGTTAATTGCCACTCTGTGGCCAGCCTCAATTCTTTCCTGCACCGTAATCCCATCTTCCTTCCGCAGCCACCTGCTAGCCTTCCCTCTAGACCTGCATTTTGTACTGTACATTCCTTCTACTAAGTTCTCAGTAACGTTAGCTGGAGCAGCAGATGTCTGTTCTGTAATTGATTAGGTATCTTTTCCATGGCAAAATCGTTTTGAGTTGTGATCAAATGAGCCGTTGGTGGGGGCACCCTCCCTCCCCCCGCTCTCCAAGCATCCGAATCTGATTTATGTTCTCAGAAAAAGGAAGCCTTTGAAGTTGGCCAGCAACACTCACTCTCGGGGTAATTCCAGTTTATCTGTCTTCTGCAAAAATCATCTCAAAAGGAGGGATTTTGTCCAGGTGTGTGCAGTTGGGGTGGGGTGGGGGTGGGGGTGGGAAGAAGAGAGAGTGAAGGAAGAGGGAAGGAGATTGTTTTTATTATGACCCCATCTGTTGACTTCAAAGTTCAGGCATCAGCAAGAGATTGATTCATGAAGCTGGTAAGCTCAGTAGCCTGGTTTGGCTTCTATACGGTTTGGGGCAACCACTGGATTCAAACAACTTATCTCCACATCTCCATTTACTTCGCCCAAATATCTGCTTACTTTTGAAGGCAACAGGTTCTGCAAATCATAAAATTATGTGGACAGATGGAGAGTTGAAAGAATACAGCATAGAAAGTACTTCTTCGACATCTCAACTCTCCAGGCTTAAAGCCTATGCAAACATGTTTGGGTTGCTCAGTTCATTCGGTGGCAGGAAGTTGCAGGAGTCAGCCTTTTATCAAATGTTCATTACCCTATATCCTAGAGAGTGATTTTGTGTGTGTGTGAATCAAAAGGACTGCCATTTTACAATGACATTTCACAGAGGAAAACTGGGACATGTGGCCAAGCAACATCAAAGTATGGTCAAGAGGGCCAAAGTTAGTGATGAGGAAAAACACACTATCTAGGAGAATCTGCAGCTATTTGCTTTTGCCTGAGCGTACAAGGAAAGGCAAGCTTTTGCCCCCTTCTTTCATATCTCCTCTGCTGAGTTAATGCCGTGCAAACTGCTTTTGCTCTTTGAATGTGGTTTGGAGCAACTGATGTAAGCTGAGGACAAAGGGCAAAGATGGAAGCAGGGGAGAGAAACTGGGACAGTTACCGGTGGGAGGATGACAGAATTAACTGAGACTGTCCCTGCCAAATCGGGACAATTGGAGGGCTTGCTTATTCACATAGCATACTGTGGAGTATGAAGGAACAGGCCTGCACATAGAAAGAGGGTGCTACTCTCTGCTACACATATGCATTAGGTGCAAATCCAACACACAGAAGCCTCCAGCACACTGACTAATAAAATATGCACTGTATCCATTAGATAGGAAAGCAAATATGATAAAATAACGGCTAGGTTTCACCTCTTATTCTACACAGCTTTATTCTTGTTCTTGCCCCCAACATCCTGTAACCTACAAAGGTGTCAGCCATTACCTGAACGCAGCCTGTATGGTGATTTTGCTTAAACGGAATTGTACAGGAGGGTGAAGCCTATGCAAGATCCCAACTGGGAAAATGTTCCTCATTTGGGTGGGGAATTTTGGGAGCTGTAGTTCCAAACTGTACTGCTTCCATGCTCCAGCAAGAGTCAGACAGAGAGGAGCAGAGCAAATGAGAGGTATGTGGATGACAGGGAGATGAGGGAGAAATCTAAATTCTTTTCAGTCCAAAAGTTAATTTTAGTGATTCAGGAGAGCTGGTAAATCAAATACCATTTTATCACTCTGCACTTCTGCTCTTCCAAGCATCACAGGGAAGATAGTGGTAGATATTTGCTGGTTTGCAGGATGACCAAGAGCCAGCATTGGCTTATAATACTTACCCTAATACATTTTACATGGAAATTTGCTTTTTGTATGAGAACAAATGCAGATCAGAGGTCCAGGACATCCAGCCAGAGTTAATTCTGAGCAAGTAATAAGTAGTTTCCAAGCCTGGATATGTTTTGGCATATCTGTTTTCTTTTGTGCATGTTTTCCCATTACTGGGACCTCCCAGAATGTAGCAAGTCTTTTTACTGGCAGCTGGAAAGTCTAATGAATTCTGTTAACTTGGCAAGGAACCCATAAGGCCTTCACGCACACACACACAGAAAGACACACAAGCCCCTGGAATCACACACATGACAGTAATTATCCTCTCTGCCAATGTGAAACAAACAGAGTTTGTGTCATGTTGGATAACATGAGTAATCGTGGTGATGTGGCAGCTGTGTCGTCAGGAGAACCCACTGCAGCACTGGTGTATATGCGGGCATGAAAGGTTTTTATAATGGCCATAAAATCATGAGGGAAATGATCAGATGGTGAAACAAAGCCAGAACTGGAGTGGCAGAAACTTGAAATGAGATGCCAGTTGTATTGTTACTGCCCTGGCTAGTCCGAGCTTTGGGGATATTAAAAGATATTCTTTTGATATCACAATTCGGCTTCACTTCTCTATTCCCCTCCATGTGCTTGCGAAGCCACCGGACAAGCACGCATACAAGCTCGGCCGTTAATTGCCGTCATATTCCTAGACAATACAGGCAGGCCAGAAAATAGCTGACTCGCTGCTTTAGGAGACCTCCAGGCAAGTACTCTAATTAGGTATGCATGCAACCTACAAAAGAGCCTCTGCCCCGCGCTGGCAGCTTGATGGGTAACTATACAATACCCAAGTACTCTGCGTTTGCATACTGGCTACTCTATTGAGAACCTCTGCGATAACTCAGTCATTCAGATTCTGACCTTTCGGAGGCTTTGTCTCCAACTCCAAATCTATTGTTTTCCCCCAAGGACGGCATAGTCTGCAGTCACAATTCTCCTTATAAAAAACCCTTGATTCCGAGACCTTCCTCGGATCGCTCCTGAGTTTCATCCTGTCTTGCTGCTGCTTTGCTTGGCGAGCCTCCCCTCGGCTCCACGTGCTGAGTTACATCACACCCCAGCCTCGCTCTCCATTTTTCCGGGCTTCAGGACAGGTGAAGTATCACCCAAACCAGCAACTCCTCTAAAAATCTCTCCATATCACTCCAACCTTTATTTCTTTAGTTATCTTGTATGAGTGTGTCGCATACACTGTTTTGCTTTTATTTATTCATTTATTGTTTCAACTTCTTGACTCGACCCGACCCCGTAGACATAGGGTTCAAGATCTCGCTACGTTACCCTGCCTCTCGTAATGCTAAGCAGTGCTCTGAGCTAATTTTTCCCACCTTTAGTTGAGCACATTTTGGTGTCCCTCCCGGGACTCCCAGTACACAGGGTAACAGTATGTTAACTTCTGCAACAGGCATTAGCAAAGAAAAAAGAAGAATCAGATAATGTCTGTTAAAAGACCATAAGGGACGCACAGATTTCCAAACTTTGCTTGATTCTTCTCTATATATTGTCCTCTATCAACCCTTATTTAAATACACAGCACCTTTCTGCACTACACTGTTACAATGCTATTATTCCACTTTCAACATCCTATGGAATCCTGAGATTTCCAATTTAGGGAGGAGTTCTAACAGAGAGCTCTTTACCCTCAATAAACTACAAACGCCAAAATTCCCTAGGATGTTGAAAGTGGAATAATAGCACTATGACAGTACAGTGCAGAAAGGCCCACAGACTCCATACTTCAGAATTTTTTATAGGGGTACAGGAGTATCCCAACAAACAAGCATAATGTCAACATAAGCTCAGTTTATGTTAAAATGTTCCAAGGAACCTAGAGTTGGCTCTGTAAATTATTTTCTCTGGTCTTGGGAGTGGATTCCCAACTCTGGTTTGGAAGAAAAAAATAGTTTGCCAATTCTAATTTTAGGGCAAAAGTGTTGTTGCTCAAACTGGGAAGTTGGGAAGGGAGTTGGAGTGATGGAGGAGAAACCAACCAGCATGAGGCTAAAACCCAGCAGCTAAGCAATAGTTTGGCAGTTTATATTCAGATTAACCTTGTGTAAGCTACCTGTGTTCTCTGGAACCTTAACAAGGTTGTAGCATGCAGAGGTTCCATGGTATTGGAATGGCATTCCAGCTCATTAGAAGTGGTTCCTTAAAAAAGATCAATAATTGGAAACAATGGAATGTTGGAGAAACTGTAGTTCTGTGAGTACTTTCTTTCACATGTGGTGGTGCTGTGGAGGTTTTCAATGAAATGGAAACAATAGCAAATTAAAAAAAAATACTGTCATCAGCACCAAGTTTAGTCTCTTTGTTTATAGGAAAAAACAAAAAATCTAATCAGCAAAAAAATTGTTTCATTTCATTTTTATTTATTTATTTTGGTCTAGCAGTTCGTATGATGATTGCCTCCAAATGGAAAGACTTATACAATTTATCTTGGATTGTTGGTATAAAAAGTTGTGGTCTCTTGTTCTCATGGAAAAATGGACAAGGCTTGCAACTCAAGAAATGACCTCCATAACAACTCCTTTATTAAGGATTGGTTTCCTTTTATTTCTTTTAATAATAGAAACACATGTAATCTAGATCCACCCAGCTCTCATGGTAGTGTTTGGAATGGTATCTTGAAGACTGTATGCATTTATTCCATGTTTTTTAAGGAACAGTGACAGGTGGTAAATTTTATTTTGTTCAACTGAATGTTGTTAAGTTATATTTCTTTGAATAAAAGTTTAAAAAAATAACAAAGGCTAATTTACAAAAACTGTTTTCAGCATTGTGAGACAGTGTGGTATTGAGGTTTGAGTGCTGGATTATGAACCTGGAGACCAGGGTTTGATTCCTTCCTTGGCCATGGAAGCTCACTGGGTGACCTTGAGCAGATCACACACTCTCAGCCCTAGAAAACCTGTGATAGGTTCACCTTAGGGCAGAGCTTTCCAAACTTTTCGTGTTGGTGACACACCTTTTAGACATGCATCATTTCACGACACAGTAATTCAGTTTACTAACAGACTGGAGGTTAAACTAACCTCTTATAAGAGATACAGACACATATATAAATTGTAATAACAAAATGTATGGGGACACAACATATCTCATGAAAACCTTTCATATATTTTTAAAAATATATGATTTCTAAATAATAACATATATTTCCAAGATTGTAAGCAACACAGTTCAGGCGACACACTAACATGTCGCCGCACACCATTTGGAAAGTGCTGTCTTAGGGCATCGTAAGTTGGAAACAACTTGAAGAGACACAACAAAAACAATCATTTTGAGCATTGCATTTTTTTAAAAAAGTGCTTTGTTGAAAACAAAATCTGAGTTTCTTTTTCATTGAGGGTTGGTATTTTTGTGTGAACTGCAAAGCTGGAAGAGCGGCTTCTCCTTTTCTCCTTGACTTCATTTTCTGCATTTCTTGTCAAGGCCAAGGAGTGCTCTTGTGGAATTCCACCAGCAGGTGGCATTGGGAATGACAGTGGAGAAGCTGTATTGAGTCTGATGGCTTTCTAATGCTTAGCCCAGGTTCAAGTGGAGGTGAAAAAAGAGAGAGACACACATACAACACGTTGGTTTTGATCTTACTCCCTGTCCAAAGGAAGCAGGATCAGACCTCAAACTAACTTCTTAAGAGCAAAGGGGGAAAAGTGGTCCAAGCAATTTCACAGAAGAAACCTTTTTTCCCCCCAAGGAAAGTACAAACTAACAAGACACCTTCACCTTGCCTGGCACCCTTTGAAAAAACGGAGAGTTCAACAGTGTGAAGCTCTCTAAATTCACAAGGAAGATGAAAAAGCAGAAAGTAAAACAGAAGAACAGGGGAGGTGGGAAGCAGACAACAAGAGGTAGCTTTTTCCTAACCTCGTTGTGACCAAGCCGTGCCGGATAAAATGCATGATCGTGTAACAGATGGAAAGAAAATCCTTGAAGACTCCAACTGCAGGAACATTTGCTGGGGAATACTGATGTGGTGCTGGTGGTAATCACAGTTTGAACAGATTAACAGATTTCAAACCATTCAAACCCCCGGTGTTCTTTACATAGTATTTGTGTACTTTTGTCCCAAAGGATTTTGTCGTAGTAAATGTTGCACTGAATCTGACTCAAAGATGTCTTGAGGCTCATCCAATAAATGAATTTGACCCAGTCCAATCCAGCAAATAAATGAATGAACAAGCTTTTCCTTGGATGTGGTTGATACCCCAATTAATAGTGGCACAGTATAAAATTATGCAACCAAAACTAGGGTGGGGAGAACCAGCAAGGTGTAGTGATTTTGAGCATTGGTGTCTAGCAGACAAGGGTTTAAATCCCCACTGGCTCATGGGAAACCACTACGTGGTCTTGCACAAGTCACACTCTCTCAGCTTTAGAGGAAAGCAATGGTAACCCCCCTCTGAACAACTCTTACCAAGAAAACCCCTTAATAGTTGCATCTTAGGGTTGCCATAAGTTGGAAATATCATTAAGGGGCCCAACAGCATATTACAATAGAGTTGTTGTTGTGCTGTGTTGTGACCTAATGGTGACCCTATGCTAGGATTTTCTTGGCAAAATTTATTCAGAAGAAGTTTGCCATTGCCTCTGAACCCTGGTCTCCTGAAATCCTTGTCTAGTGCTCAAAATACTGCATTATACTGCCACAGTTGGCCCAACCAGTGGTACAGCTGAGTGCTCTCCAGTTGTACAACAGTCAGTCCAACTCCACACCCATTGCTAAGGTCCAGACTTAAGGAACCTGCTTGTCAACATAACCACTTGCGTAAGAGCTTATGCTAGTACCCACAGGCCTACTGCCACCTTGAGTGGGACACCACTCTGGCACAACCTCCAATGAAGAGCAACCGCTTGTGTAATAGCATTTATAGCAGTATAAAGATGCAACAGGATTCCACCCTGAGAGTTGTCCTCCTGAAAAAAAGGAATGGTTCCAAACTGTGTCCCTCATAAACAGTGTGGAAATAAGCCTGGCTCAGGCAGAACTAATCATCCTAATTTATTTAGTGCTGGTCTTGGGCAGATGGTAAGCAGGTCTTCAGAGATGAAAGCCCCCCAAACATCCTGACCCTCTTTCTCATCAAACCCTTCAGAGTGCTTGTATAATGAGAAACACTAAGAAATACGTTCCCAGCTCCTCTCTGAGGTTGGCCAAAGTGATTCATGTTTTCTCAAACAGGCGTAATTGTCCACATGTGTTTAGTTTTCTTGAAACACTTGATGTTTTTTTAGGGGGGGCCAGGGAAGCGGAGCGACTTAGCTGGATGGGTTTAAAAGCAAGTTCAGATCTTGTAAAAACAGCATCGTTTCTAGTTCAAATTGGAAATGAAAAATCTCTTTCTCTTTTTTTCTTTTAAGAAAGGATTTCCTCTTTATTTATAAATCTAGGTCAAAATATTTATTTCTTTATGCATTTCTTTGGCCTCTGTCACTTGTGAGATGCTACAGTGGATGCTGAATTAAACACCAATGTTTTTATAATGCACTTCTATATGTGTGGTTATCCATAAGGAACTCACATTGATTTGGTATCTGTGGAGGGAGGGTTTTATTTTTTTCCCTTCCCTTCCCTTCTCTTCCCCTCCCCTCCCTTCCCCTTCTCTCCCTTCCCTAAAAGATAATGGAATGGTTTCAAAATGAGAGGTTGTATAATGTTTGTGACAGATCCATTCCCTAATCCAGGTCAGATTTGTTAACATTTCCTGGGCTTCATTTAACTCAGCAGCAGGAAGAGGAGAAGAAGGAGTCGAAGTTTGCTCTTCCCAGTAGGCTCAGGCAAAAGCAAACTGCTGCTGCCTCTCGTACCTTGTGTGTTCTTGTGCAAATCCGATTCACTTAATGGATCTCCTTTACCTTGGGACTAGTAATTGGCCCTGATGTTTGCCACCTAACATGTTGATCACTTGCATTTGTGAACGGAAAGCTACAGCTGTATCAATACACAAAAAAGGTTTATTTCACCATACACATATTTTTCAGCGGCACCCATTCACTCTGCTAGTCATGGAGAGAATGAGAGGTCATATGTGGGAAATCAAGTGATGAAATGCATGAACCTATGAACAAGGCCCTAAGTCATCATAACTATCCCAAACTTGTCCTCAGTGAGTTTGTAGAGATCATGATTTCAAGATAGGCAGCTTGAACCTACTACCACTCTTAAGTATGATGTTCCCCCAATCAATTCAGTGCTGATGATGGAGACAGATGAGACAACCTCCTTTCTTAAATAAGCAGCTCATATATTTCCAGGGAAGGAACTGGCAAAACCATTTCTGAGTATTCCTTGCTTAAGAAAACTCTATGAAATTCATGGGGTCACTGTAAGTTTACAGGTGACTTGAAGACTATTATGCACATGCGTGGAGACACACACATTCAAGTGTTCTGGAATGGAGGTGGAAATGCCACCACAGGAAGTAACCCCTTCTGGAGCTGAAGAAGGATCTGGCCCCAATATGGTGGGAGTCAAAGAGATGGAGTGGTTTATGTTAGAAGGGATGCAGCATAGCTCTTGCTCTTGTCTCTGTCACAGCCCTGGAAAAAAACCCAGCCTCTGAAGCAGCTCCCACAAAGCAATGCTCTGGTAGGCCTCCCAATTGAGGCCAACGAGAGCAACCTCAGGTTCCTCTCCTGTGATGAAACCAGCCAGCTTCATTCGGGGACCCTTGATACAACACAAATGTAGAACCCTTATTCCACTTTAACTGCCATGGATGCATCCTGTGGAATCCTGGGATTTATAGCTGGGCAAGAGACCAGAGCTCTATGGGGTTTTCTAGGCCTGAGAGTTCCTGGGACACCGAAGGTCATCCATAGCCAAGCAGGAAATCCATCCCTGGTTTCCAGGGTCATAGTCCAACACTCACACCGCTATGCCACACTGGGTCTCAAGCTCATCTCTAATTTGCAAATCCCAGAATTCCAGTGGATACAACCACAGCAGTTAAAGTGGAATTGAAGTGCTATAATTGTGTAGTGTGAAAGGCCTCCTGGGGAGGGAATGAAAAGAGGGTCTGGCGAGAAGGGAGAAAAAGGAAGACAGGCCTCAGACTTGACATGTGTAGGTTTGGTGACATAGGTGACCCCCCCTTGGCCAGCAATTTGAGGCATTGCCTCACCTAGTCCAATGAGACTTAAACTAGTGTTTTGAGGGGGAAAAGGGAGAGAAAGCCTCATTAGCTTGGAAAGGGGAGAAAAATGACACACGTGAATTCAATGAGCAGGGGGCAGCTGGGGAAAAGTTTGAAGCCTTTCTATGCTCAGGTGATGGATCCAAACCAGATCAGACCCAGAGATTCAAAGAGATTTGGGCATTTGCTACATATTTAAAATAGCACGTAGTTTAATCCTCAGTCTAACAATGGGACCATCAGAACATCCTTCTTTTATGCCTTAACTATGTAAGCAGTAACTAATAAAAGTTGTGGCCAATTTTATTCTTATTTATTATGCTGAATGAATGGAGTGACAACCAGTTGTGCCCTCTTTCCATGTTATTGGTTGTTGCTAAACAGGAATGAGTGAGGAAACATAATTTTTTTCCAGTTCATACTTTTCCCTACCAAGCAGTCCCAGAACCTGGATGAATCCCTCAACACCCTACTCATGAGTAGGTCCTTGATGCCAGCTCACGATTATTATTTGGGAGAGAGAGAATAGATGCTTTGTGGCATTTTCTAGGCATTCCTTTATTCTTTTCTCCTGTCAATGGTGCTTGGCTTCAGACGGTGTTCTGAGTTGCATCAAAGCACGTCCTACTCCATCACACCTTAGAGCATGCTTGGAGCACTGTGACATGATCTGTGCTAGCCCACCTGGAAACACAACCCTTACAAAGCAGCAGCATCACCGATTCTCTTCATATGCCTGCCATCAATGAACCGCAGAAACAAGAGGAGGGAGCCGACCAAACGGCAGGGATGCAAGGCGGGTTAGAATCCGTTTCTTTTCAAGGAAAGAGGATGCAAGCCCAAATTCAGCTCCTTTCTGTCAGTGAAGATCCAGCTGTCACCAGAGAATATTGAAGGAGCTTTATATGGAACAGATGGAATCCATATGATGTCTTTTTCTCTTTTCTTTCTGGACAATAGCTTGTAGAATCCATCAGTTGGATCACAATTTTTTTTCACTAGGACTTTGTCCTGACTAAAACTCCCATTTTAAATCCAAATTGTTGAATTCCAACCTCTGTAATCATACAAGCAGAACATGAAAAAGTTTCTGGCTGGTGGGTTCTGGAGATTATAGTAAAAAAAAGTAACTTTTCCAAGAGACACATGGAAGAAGCTGTTTTATACTGGCTCAGTTTGCCTCTTTGGCTGGGTGAGGGCATGGATGTTCCTACAGATGTGTTCGATTGAAGCTACTATCTGCCCCAACCAGCATAAGCAATAAGTGAGAGATGATGAGAGTTTCGGATGAACAACCTCTGGAGGTCCTACCTTACTTAGGCGTAGTCTGTAGTAACTGTTCAGAAGCCCTCTTGAGTTGCAGGCCTTCCCATAACTGCAGATACCAGGGGCTGAACTTAGGATTTCATGCATGCAAAGGACATCCTCTGCTATCGAGCTGTTATCCCTTTTCCTTGTACCTTCCAGAAACTAATCCCACTGGGTCTGAAATACAGGCAGCCTGAAACAGTTTTTAAGGTTGGCGTAGTTCCATATTGACAGGAAGGTCATTATTAATTTTTCTTACTTGCAGCTATTTTTTTCAAAACAGAACAAAACAATGCAAACAGCTGCCCTTCTGCAACACTGTTTTAAAACCAGAAGCTGTGGAGAAGAGATGTTAGAAGAGGGCAGGATCACAAATGTAATACTCTTAAAACAAAATGTAAAACATATATATATATCTACCAAGCTTGCGGTACACATGGTCATCTGAGGCAAAACCTGGAATTAGGCGTGTACAGTGAAGTAGTCACATTTGCTGATCACAATAAATTATTTTGGGGGTAAGAATAAAAACAGATTAGGAAGAATTCCAAAAGGTTCTCTGAACTGTGAGAATCAGCTTTGTAATAATAAATTAAAAGAAAGTGAAAATGAGTGCAAAGTGATGCATTTGGGGGATAAAAGTTATAATTTCATGTGTCTACTGATGGGATGTGAACCGGTAGCAACTGCTCTGTGGGTCATGGTTGATACCTCCTAAAAGTCCCTGCCATGTGTTCAGAGTAGCTTTGTTGTTAATTCCCATCACGTTCAGTTTTAACTGATGGCAACCCTAGGAAGGACAGACTTCCAAGAAATGCTGTCATCAACAGACCAGCTCAGGTCCTGAAAACTCAGAGCTGTGGTTTCCTTGAGTGAGTCTGTCCACCTGTAATGGGGTTTTTCTCTTTTCCTACTGCCTCTTACCTTACCACACGTTATTGTTTTTTCTAATGAGTCATGTCATTTCATGATATGGCCAAAGGATGACAGTCTCAGTTTGATTGGCTTCTAGGGAGAGCTCAGTCTTGATTTGCTGGAGGGCCCATTTATTGATCTTTTTTGGCAGTCCATGGTATCTGTAGAACTCTCCTCCGGCATCACATTTCAAATGAGTTAATTCTCTTCTTGTTAGCTTTCTGCCCTGTCCAGTTTTCACAACTACATTGAAAACAGATGGTATCCTATGCATATGCATTTGGGAATCAGTGTAGCTTATTCCCAAGTAAGCATGCCTAGGATAGATTGCATGCAGCCTTTGTTATTCCTGGAAAGACTCAGCTACAATAGTTGTCTTAATAAGCATTTTGTGCTTCACTGGGGAAGGGCGCTTCTGATCATTTGTGGGGACATAAGAGTCTTGGTGGTCCACGTTTGCCTGATTATTTTGGAGGGAGGAAGGCTCAGTCCCCATGGCCTAGTTTTGCAGGGCTTGGCTCCCCCATGCTGGATTTTTGCTGAAACCTGACAGAAGGGTAACCTGTGCTTCCATCTATCATGATAGGCAGTCCCAGAATCTTACCAAATTAAAAACAGTGTGAAAGAACATTTAAGTATGGACAACAGCTAGCAAATTGGATAGGAAACCACTGGGATGTCTGCCAGTTTCTCTTTCTTTTAAGTTTTATTCCAGTCCCAGCGTAGAACCAAACTTGTTTAAGTTGAGGAAGGAATAATGAGAGCCTAGAAAACTCAGAGTGCTTGGAAGAAATGCTGATGTAACCAGAGTCCCAGAGATATTGTTGTTTAAATGCCTCGATGCCTGCCACCCAAGAATTTGCTGGCTAGTTCAAGGCAATATATGAACTATCTTGGTTTGGTGTCTCTTCTGAAAACCAAAGGCAGGAGAGAGGAAAAGGGCAAAACCTGAAACTGATGCTCAGAAAATAAAAAGATTCTGATGAGTAATATCAGAATTTCAGGTCAAGAAAACCTCACACAATCTTATCCCACTTACAATATGGTCCTAGACTTTTGTACTCAGAGTTTAATGGGACCTATACTCAGGCAAGTGTGTATAGATTTGCAGCCTTTAGAACAGGAATGGAGAGCATGTATCTTTCCAATATCCTTAGCTCATACAGCTAATAATGAGGGGTGATCGGAGTAAAGCCCAATAACATCTGGAAGGTAAGATGTTCCCCATCCTTATTTTGAAATGAATTGCTCCTATAAGACTACTTCTTTTGTGGGTACCATTCAACTTTTTAGTTTCCTGACTTGCTAGGACCATCTTAGGATGCTCCAGAAATCAGCTCCTGTTTTTATAGCAGCCCCCCCCCCGCACCCCAAAAGCTGGTGATTTCTAGTTGAGTTAGTCTGCAGATCTCATTATCTTCAGGCAGCATGGTCATGCCAGCTAGGGATGATGGAAGCTGTAGCTCAACACACCTGAAAGTACCAGGTTGCAGATGGCTGTCCTAAGAGCTTAGGTGAAGTTTCGTCCCAGCCAAACGGACAATTTTTCTTCCCCAAAGGAGAGCTAAACTACAAATAATCTAAGCAGCAGGAATCTCTGTGAACCTCCAAGGTCATATGAAGCTGCCATATTCGAGTCAAACAACTGGCCCTACTAATCTTTCTAGAAGCAACCTTCCAGAGTCGCAGCCAGAGATGTCTTTTCCAAGTGGTTTAGAAAGTTACATTTTTGGACTACAGTTCCCATAAGCCTTCAGCCAGAATGGTGTCTGTGGGATTTTAGTAGATCTAGTTCCCAGTGCTGGCTGAGTGCTTCTGTGAGTTATAGTCCAAAAAGAAACTTTTCCAAGTACTTCTTTCTTCTGATTTAAAAATAAGCAAGCAAACAAATACCTCCCCTTCCAATGGGTTGAACCTGGGGTCTTCTTCATGCAAAGCATGTGTTCTGCTGTCAGGGAGCTCTAGCCCCTCCTAAAGTCACCAGCTCATGCCCTCAGTGTTAAAAGTTTCAAAGCAGCAAGAGGGCTGCAATGTAGATTTATGGGTAGTGTAACTCTTGCACCATATCCACATTTGTTTTTGTCAGTCAACAAGTGATCTATTAATCAAACATGACCCCTGGGGTATTCATTAAACACAGGGACACACCAATACACAGAGAGTACCAAGAATGAATGGGAATGGCAATTTAATGCTTTTGACGAAGAGCAATTATTAAGCTATCTTCCCAACCTGAGTACCCAAATGCACCATCATCTTGTGAAGGACATGCTTGAAACTAACTGACAGAAACTCTACACTTCTTACTCGTTCACTGACATGGCAGTTTATCCCCCCGCTCCACCTCCTCTGTCCATTCAGTGTCCAAAATCCCTGCTACTCCTCCCAGCATGCACTGCTAGGTGACCTTTAACCTCAGGCGGTGATTAATTGTCTTAGTGTCATAGCAATCACCTTGCTCTCTCTGATCCTCACTCAGTTTGTGCTCCCTTTAAGAGGGGAAGAGAGGAAAAAAACAGTGTCCGCCAGATCTTTTCATCCACTTTTGAAATTTTGTCCAGTATCTAGGATACTGTCAAACTAAGTAGAAAGCAAGAGATGCAGCTTCTGGCCAGTTACTGGTTTTTCTGACTCTGTGGGACAGTTCTCTGGATGCATCCTGAATTACCTAGAGGAAGGGTGGGCAGAGGATGGTGTAAGGCCCCACTTTGGGGGTCCCTGATATTAGTATGGTTTGGATGGGCACCATACCTAATTGGCATCATATGTAATTGGCAACATACTTTATTGGCTCTGATATCAAATTCAAGCATGAGAAGTGACGGAGAGGTCAAACTAAGTGAGGGAAAGAATTTGACTGTAAATATGAGAAGGATAGGTCAACTTGAAACTTCCTCCAGGTAAGACTGAGTCATTTTTCAGGCAAATACACACCATTTCCGTGGATAATAGGCTTAAATAGAAGCTGGAATTTTCCAGGGAATCCAACTGTGAGGAGCCCACCAGGACACTGATTGACAGATATCCATCCCTTGTATACCTGGATTCTTCCTCATGGCACCCACAATAGACAGCTATTACAACACCCATCATGTCTTTGTCAATCAAAGCATTAAGCCCATCAACAGGCGAAAGACCCATTGTCCACAACAGGTTCCCTTTGTCTTGCATCTGGAACCTTCACGGCCACAGGCTATTTTCAGGGTACAAATAACCCTGATTTCAGGATGCCCAGGGCAGTCTCTTGACAGTCTACTTGTTACTCTGTCCATCTGGCTCCTGAAAGAGAACTGTCCCTAGGTCCTACCTAAGCCAAAACACATTTCTGCTCTTCACTACTTTTCTGGACTGGCAATTATAAATCCCCCAAACCCCTCAGCCTCTCTATAATTTTTCCTCCCTTTTTCTTTCAGTTAGCTCTTGTGTGAATGTGTGATTGTGTGTATCTTGTGTGCATGCATGAGTGAATTCCCCGCAATAAAACACATTTTTAGCTTACTTCTGAATCTCTGGCTGGTTCTTTTCCTGCGTGTACCCGTAAACACTGGTAGGAAAGATCTTGCTAAGTTGCCCCCCCTTGCAGTCTCCTGATTTTTAGCTAATTAATTCCCCACTTTTTCAAGGAGGTATTTGGCATTGCAGAGTGGCCCTTGTGGCACCTATGTTTTGGGGTAAAAATGGCTTTGGAGCTAATTCACAGTGGGATTTGCGTATATTAGAACTGGGCAGTTTCGTAATGACCCTAATCCACGAGAGAGCTGCTTTTACATAGCTACATAACAGAGCTGACATTGCTCAATGGGACCAATGCAGAGGAACTAAGAAAACTTGTTAGTGAGTAGTGAGGGTGTGCCTCACCAAGACTGTTTGGTGTGCATTGGCACACCAATCAGGCATCAACGCCCATCCAGTGTCCTGATACACACCTTTGCCATTCACTAATAGGATTTCTTAGTGCTTCTGCTAAGTAACTAAGTATACGTAAAGTATGTAAAGTACGATACAAGATTCCAGTCATTAAGAGTATTCTTAATTTTATAATCTTCAGTGAGAGTGGATGTCTCAACACACTGAAACTCTCCAACAAGAAAATAGTCAATTGATGTAAGAATCATTGTATTTTGAATCTTTTTTTCGGGGGGTGGGGGGGCAGAGGAACTGATTGTGCCAAAAGTTGCGTTTTGCATGAAAAAGTGTTAACTTCTTTTGCAGGAGAAAAAAACAAAAAAGACTTGCTTTACGAACTATTTACATGCAAGTGTTTTGTGCAACTGAATTTTTCACAGAGTCGCCAAGGACAGAAAAATAGTTTAATATGAGCAAAACCTTTTGGCTGCTGTCTTCCTCAGTTGCTAAAGATAAATCTCAGCTTAGTCAAGGCGGCAGTTTAGAACACTGTTTTCAACATTCTTCAATTATGATCATGTTAGGTATTATCCTCTGGGCTGAGGCAGTGTGGTGAGAAGGTCTTAAATCCGTGAATCCAGGAGTAATCCTTTTGCCCGTAATGCCTGAAGGAGATGGTACTTCAATATCAAGCAGGGGCAATTTAGAGATGTGATGTTCTGAGCTGAAATCTTTGACCACTGGTTATTCCAGCTTTCTGGTCAGGATTGTAGATTTGTAATTCCTGAATTGCGTGTGCAGGCCTGTGATTGTTTACCCCGCATACTGTTCCTAACCGACATCTTGGAGGCAGTTCAGTTTTATCTTTTTCAACTGAAGAAGGCAGAAGCTGAAATGTTTTGCTTATTTTATACTATTAAGTTGTGTTTGTTCATTACTTCTATAAATACGTATTTTTAGTAATTAATTGTATCCTTCTGGGATCTAGAACAAACATGGGGAAAGTGCTGTTTGTTTGCTTTCAAACCTCTCCCAAGTCTATGTCAAATGCAACAAAGTAGATTCATGATTCTGGTCCTCTAAACAACCATTTTGCACCAACACAGACATCCCAAACAAGTAGGTAGGTAGGTAGGTAGGTAGGTAGGTAGGTAGGTGGATGGATGGATGGATGGATGGATAGATAGATAGATAGATAGATAGATAGATAGATAGATAGATAGACAGATTGTACTTGACTTTTCTTCTACCTCGTGAACTGTCAGGTTCTAGTAAAAATCTGGTTAACCCAAGGGGAAGAAGAAGATGGCCTCCACTTCTGCCATTCTTATTACATATACCTGATCCAATCAAGCGGGCTGTTGAATCTTCCATTGATATAAAGGTGGCCCATTAGGCAATGTGAGGTGGCTTGTGAGGCAGATGCCGGGGGCAAGGTGTCAGAAGGCCACTGCGACTCCTCTGCCATGCTAGCCACGCTGAGCCTAGCTGTTCTATAGCCGTATTGCTATGTTCCCTTTGATGGGCCAACAGGCAGTGCCTGTTTGGAGCATGGGAACCAAGGTCATTCTAGCAGACTGGTACGATTTAGTGTTGTGTGACAATGGAATGTGGATTGGAAAGAGTTGGGAGGCGCATGAAGAGTTCTTAAAATCAAAACTTGCAAAGTATCTTCAGTTCTGGCAAGGATGTTGTCTGTACGCTGAGCCTAATTCTTAATAGAACCTTTCTGAATATAGCCATGATGACTAATTGTTGAGTTAGGTCAAGGCAAAACATTACATAAGGATTGGAGGAGAACTGTTGGAGGGCAGAGTTATATATACCACAGGGATGGGCTTTGTACCACTGAGGAAGCCTGTTACTCTCAGGTGAAGTGAAAGGTATGGTACCTCATGCATAGCCAATGTAGATTCAACTCCAGCCAGAGTATTCTGAGCTTGATAAGGGAGTGCCATTTTGTATACCACCTCAGGATGCAAAATGTGTGCTTCAGCCCTGGTGACGGGACAGTCTTCCACCATATCTGAAGGCAAAGCTAGCTCAGGAGATACAGGGAAAATTGCATGGAAAACACAGCTCCATCCACAAGACTTTGCCCCTTATCTCTGTCACCTGGTACCTATTGCCTCAGGCAGCCCCCTCACTCACCCTAGGGGAAGAGTTCGCTTCCTGAAAGCCTGAAATTTGATTCACACTTAATCTGGAATAATTTTCCAGATGCATTAGCAATAACCTGCTAATGAGTATGGATCTGCTCATGAGCTACACAAGGGAGACAGAAAACAGGCTCAGCTGAAAAACTGCATGTGAAATGAAGAGGGAAAGAGGTGCCTTTGTGGCTTTTTGAGAGGTTAGTGAGAGAAATAGGAAAGGAGAAGGGCTGTGCTCATGTTTGCATGCAAGAAGTCTTGGTTTCAACACATCAGAATGATATTTCCCCATCACTGCCTGGTCCGGTCTTTCTAAACCAGAATTAGCACAAACCTGATTAATCCACTTTGTAAAAATAAATAAATACATGAGAGAAGATCAAAATGCCTTGTACCTTGACAATCTCAGCAAGGTTGATGGTGAGGGATGTGTCACCTGAGTGCTATCTTTGTGACACTTGATAAAACATGAGGCACTTGTTAATTATTTCCACCCTGTGCTTACATGTTGATCTGACAACTTGTCAGACTGGTTCCCTCCACCTCCACCTCCCCTCTGAGAAGTGCCTTGACTCCGGATGAAGAAATGCGAGCGTTTCTCTGTGTCTGTTTAAATCATGGAATTAAATTAAATGGTCTGTGAGAAGAACATCTTTCAACAAAGTATGCAACATCTTTTTGGAATTGTAATGGAAATCAGCTTTGTTTTAAGACCATCAGACTTTTACAATTGCCCTACCCTCATTCTACAAGAGCTCCTTATTAACACCTGGCTACAACTTGTTATTTTCCCCTTGAGATTAACCAGGCCACCTTTCACACTGCACAAGTGTAGCACTTTTATATCACTTTAAGTGCCATGCCTGAGTCTGATGGAATTTTGGTGAGGTACCAGAGTGCCAACAAATACCAGATGCTGGAGGCTCTGTTTCAGAGGAAAGAACTGGCAAAACTACCTCTGAGTACTCCTTGCCTAAGAAAACCCTGTCATTCATGGGGTTGCCATAAGTCAATAGGCAACATAGGTGTATATATATATAGAATTATAGCACTCTTATTCCACTTTAACTACCATGGAGCCATTCTATGGAATCCTGGGATTGGTAGTGTAGGGATGGGCATTTAAAATTCTCAGCCAGAGTGCTCCAGTGCTTCAGCAAACTACAGGCCCCAGGATTCCATAGGCTGGGACCATGGCAATGAAAAATAACTAAATAATAATAATAAGTTTATTTAGATTGACATTTACTAAGTAGCAACAGGGAAAGAGGAAAGTTTAAGAATTTTTTGTATTTTAAGATATAGAGTTAAAAACTATTTGATTTTTGCTTGTAGATCTTTATTCACTTAATCTACATTGACAACGACATGGTTCACTGTACAGTTTCATGAATAATGATATATCTTTTCCCCTTATTTCTTTGTTGTTCCAATGTACATTTTCTTCTATTCTGTCTATTTAATAAAAACTATATTTAAAAAAAACAGTATTAAAATTCAGTAGTACGAATGGGCGCCCGGTCTTTCATGCAGGCAATTCTAAATACCTTGTGAAAATAAAAATCCCAGGATTGTATAGGATGGAGCCATGGCAGTACCTTATTTCCGTGAGGCATTTTCAATGCTATCATGATAGGTTCACTTTAGGGTTGCCCTAAGTTGGAAGCAACATGGAGGAACCCAACAGTGCTTCACATGCACATACGGTGGAAACACGTGTGAAGGCTTTTTCAATGGCTACTTGAAGGCTCTGGAATTTCCTTCCCAGACAGACTGGTTCCCTGCTTGTTGTTCTTCCATTGACAGGTGAAGACTTTTTAAAATTCCGTTAGGGTTTTGGGATCTGACTCTTTATAAGGAAAAGGCTTTTAATAACGTGTTTTATTGCCTTTTTTTTTTTTGCCTTTTTAATGGGCATGTTTTGAAATGTTTTTAATTCTATAGATGGCTTAGTTATATTTTAGCAATAACTTTGTGCATGTTCTTCAGCCCCTCCAGATGAGAAAAAAGGTCTCTGAAAGTACCAGATTTTGTTCCTCTACAACCCAGTTTTATTTTGGTGTTCTACATGTCTTCTTCACCGACAAGTGTTTCCTAGGAATTCCCTGCATTGCCAAGGACTTTTTATTCTTCCTTCCCAAGTCACTTTAAATTAACCCAGGGTTTTCCAAAATGAAATGTATCTCTACTTGGCTGACTGCTTGTATCCTACAACTGGCCAAGGTGCCTGCTGCCAGTAAACATAGCTACCGTTTCCAGGACACAGATTCAACAGAGATCAAGTGAAGGAATGAGGAATGTTTGCACCAGACAGAATGATCCCAATGTTTAACTAGCGTAACATTGCCAAAGCACTTTACCACTTTGACTCTAACTCCTGAAAAATAATAAAAAAGGCTTGGTGGAAATTGGTGAAAGTCATTTTCTGTAACACTGGTTGAGAGACATGGGACCCGCGGCCATGGGAGGGGTAGGAGGAAGACCGCGGGGGTCGGGTGGGAGAGAAGGAAACCCGGGATGTTTCAAGAAAGAGTTTGGACGCAAAACCATGAATAAGCAGTTAAAATAAAACGAAAAAACAAAAACAACTGAAAAGTCTCAGTATTTCCAGAAACATTTTCCCCATCTTGATGAGCCCCTTAACATTTTTTTTTCTCTAGCTTTTTTCATGTCAGTAAGCCATTCTTTAGTTCTGGGGAAACAATGGGAGAAAATAAAATAAGATAATAGTAATAATTTTAGCAGACGTGTTTTAATTTAAACTGCTTCAAGGAGCTGCTATTCTTGAGCTTCATTAGATTGTTTTACTTTTTAATTTAATTTATTGTTTTATTTTTATTTTGATGTTTTATTTGTGTCTCAAATTTTCTTTTGTGATTTTAAATATCTTTTCCATAATTAATTTGAATAAGTATTAAAAATAATTAATTGGAAGGAAAAAAGTAATATGAAGTCAGTTCCAGAGTCTGGAAAAGTTACTTTTGGTCTATAAGAGCCAAGATTCCTGTCAGCGGTAGTCCTGACAAGTAATTTTTTTCCAAGCTGTAGTTGCTTCATAATTTGGATATACCAGTTCCTCTATGTAAATCTTCTTAACCAACTTTTTACAGCAGCAGAGTCATGTGATATGAAGTTACTGGAAATATCTAAAGCAACTGTCCAAACAGTGCGGATTCATAAAATGTGATGATTTGACAAGGCAGCAGGCTTGGCCCTTGCAGTTGTGCAGCTGCCACTGAGTTGAGATTTACACTGGTACACAATCCTCTGGATTGTACAGTTAGTAAATGAGCTAAGACAGATTCATAAATGAATTGCTGCTGCACAGCAGATTAAAAACTACCAAGTCTTATGGAGAAACTGCCAGTGATATAGGATGTAAGGAAGGAGCCAAGCATGCTTTGTGTGTGTTTGGCTTCCTTCCTTTTTTAAAAAAATCTGATTTAAAAGTCCTGACCTTCAGGTTCCAATATGGGGAGGTGTGGATCTACATGAACTTTAAGTTTTCTGCTTTGTTGCAGTTGAATTTGCGGTTGTAATATCTATTTACACAACATGTGCATGAAGCTGTAATGACCGGTACCTCGTGGGAAAAGGTGGCCTTTTGTGGCTTAGAGATTTAAACCAGCATTTTCAGTTGGACCTGGAATGGGCTGGGGAAAGGATGTTTGAGAAATACTGCAGCCTATGCTAAAACATCTTGCCTTACTGAATGGCCAGCTGAGTACAGTATATCCCATGGCTTCTTTGGAATAGGCAAGTCGTCTTAGATTTCTGTGACATATTAGACAGGAAGCTGCTCTGCTTCAAAGCACATAGATAGGATGACAGTATGTGCCTGGAACACCGAAGCTCTGAAATGGTTGGCGAAGGTTGTGAGATATGTGATCTCATTTGGCTTCACAAGCGACGTGTCTGATCTTATTCTCTGTTGGCATTCTAAGAAATCATGATGAATCATGTTGAGGTGAATATCCCCGTTTGCACTCCCTCTGTGGGTAAAAAAAATCCTTTCCCTTCCCCTGGCCCCTGTGGCTGGAATTTCTTTTGCTCTTGGATCTTTCCAATGAGCCTGTGAACTCTGACAACAGCACTGGGATCTGAGACACCAAATCTCCGATTTAGAACAATCACAATAATTATATTTTCCAAATGTTTTAGAGTGTTTAACAGCTAAGAATGTTAATTCTGTGTCCTTTACCATTTGGTGGTATTGGTAACTGGTCAGCACTCATAGCTGCTGTTTCTCAGCTCCTCTCTAGATGAAGTTTCCTAGGGTGCAAGTAATATATTTGGTAGGAAGTCTCTTCAGAGCAGAGCAAAGCCAGTGATTACAGTGTTGGATTAGGAGCAGGAAGTTGTTGCTGTTGTCGTGTTCCTTCAAGTAATTTCTGACTTATAGCAACACTAAGGCAACTCTATCACAGGGTTTTCTGGGGGCTGAGGGTGTGTAACACACCCAAGGTCACCCAGTGGGCTTCCATGATAGAATGGGGAATCAAACCCTGGTCTCCAGGTTCGTAGTCTGATGCTCAGATCACTAGATCCAGGTCTAAATCCTCTCTCTAACTGATTTCTCAGTGGGATAAATTAAAGTCAATGTAGATTATACATTTAGGAAGATGATGATGATGATGATTTTGCAGAAGTGCTTCTCCAAGCAATGAAAGATGTCTCTTTGTCATAACACATGGTTTTCTTCACCTAGATGTCTTTTTGAATCAAACTTTTCTATTAGAATCATAGAATCATAGAGTTGGAAGAGACCCTAGGGGCCATCCAGTCCAACCCCCTGCTATGCAGGAACACACATCAAAGCATTCCCAACGGATGGCCATCCAACCTCTGCTTAATCATTAGAAGATAAACATGGGCTTAATTTGAGTGTCTGAATGCTGAGTCACATATCTTTGAGGAAATCCCAATGTGGACAGTAAAACAGGTTACTCATATGGAACATGGAATATTCATTCTGCTTAATATACAGTTTGACAACTAGTGTCCCAACTAATTCTAGTTACTTTGATGGGACATCTAATCTAGAATAGGAAACTCTTAGTCATCTGCTTTGTAAGAGGCTGAATCTTCCGGCTTGACTTTTGAAAAGTTTTTGCTCTAGATGAGACCCAGCAGGAGTGGCGGAGCAGGAAGGGAAAGTAGAGGAGAAGCATAATGAAGATGGCTGCAAATGTGTCAGGAGAGTCACATAAAGTATGCTCTGTGGAATTTGTTTAACATGGAGGAAAGGGCAGACACAAAGCAAATGTGCATAAGATTTTGTGCGCATAACGATATCAGTGACTGTAGGGATGGGGGAACAGTAGAGTGCCTTTAACACTTTAATGGGAACCAGGAATCTGGTGTTGAAATTTCACCTCTTTTACACCTCCGGGAGGGGGAGTGGGAACAGAACTGTTCATGGAACAAGTTGGCATGACTTTTTACCTCCATGATAGACATTCAGTTGCTCTCAACTATAATCGTGTCCCCCACCATGTTGAGTGGAAATAGGAGATAACTTTTTGCAAAAATGGTGGCACCCATTTGAATTTTCCAAATTTCAGAGAGCCCTTCAGAGCAAAGTTTTCAAAGAAGAACAAAATGAGGTTCCTCCTTCCCAAAGAATTTCACCTCAGTGGTAAACACACAGCTGGAGCAAAACAATCAGTTTTAAAATTGGGGAAAATGGCATAGAATGGTCTTCTGTCGGTTTGGAGTAGCCCGTGTGGTGTAGTGGTTTGAGCATTGGATTACAGCTCTGGAAAACAGGGTTCAGATCCTTGCTCGGCCATGGAAGCCCACTGGGTGACCTTGTGCAAGTCACACTCTCTCAGCTCCAGAGGAAGGCCAAGGCAAACTCCCTCTGAACAAATCTTGCCAAGAAAACCCCATAATATGTTCACCTTAAGGTTGCCAGAAGTCAGAAACAACAACAAGGTGAAGTGGGGGGGGTAGCCCTCCAAAGTCTCCTGGGGGGGCTGTGGTCCTTTGCCGTTCCACAGTGGCCCACCCTTGTTTTAGGAGGTTGGAAATGACTTCAAGGCACAGGACAACATAACTCTAGAAATCATATGCATAGGAACAAAGAACAATTAGCAGCTGAGAACCCATTGTCCTGCTTGGTGACTTATGTATCACAGCCAAAGTCTGACATGGGAGAAAAAGAACAAGACAAGTTTTTCTGAGTGACCCTGGAGGCTGTAAGCTCCCAAGGTTTTGACTCTGTTTGAGATGAGAAACCAGTATTGTTTTCCTGAATGCTACCAGTGTTTGCATAAAATAATAAATAGTTTGGGAGGGATCCTTTTCAAGGAAACTGATAAAGCAACTACGAAGAATGGAACCATAAAATGATGTTTATAACCACCGCTTTATCATATTAGTCAGGGAGAATTTTTTTTTTAAAAAAGGGCTGAATCCCAAATGGTATTGCCAAAAAACACAGAAAACAAAAACTCATAATGATCACTCCGTCGGCCTGCTTCATCCTTAAGCAATCTCATCCTTGACTTTTTGTCATGTCTTAGAAATGCTTTAAAGCCCTAACTTTCAATGCACTTTTGGGGCTGGTGTTCAAGTTGCATTCTTTTCAGCCTATGTAAGCTTAGATTAAAGCAAGGAGAGAAAAATACCAAAAGTCAAAAACCTGAGAGCAGAATTAACCACTTGGCCCACAAAAGAAAAATAAACAACAACCCACAACTCCAAAATCTCTTTTTGGACAAAACTTTTATAGAATGGACCAAAACATCACAAAATGGTGACCAAGCTTTTGAATTCTTCAGAATTCTAAGACTATAACACTGGATGATCTTCAGCTTTGCCAATGTAAGTTCGGCTGCCAGGTCAGGACTGTCCCAGGCTGTGAAATTTCAGAGCCAAAACCTGAGATCTTGGAGCAACTCCTTCTGATGTAATAGGGGAGGAGACCTAGTGATTTTGCAAGGGACAAGCTTTGGTGATGTCATTAAGGGTGATAACTTAAGCACCAGTCACAAACGGACAGGGTAGAAATAAAAAAACCATGCAAATAAGGAAATTACACATATGCAGAATTTTCAAGGCGGTACTGTTGCCCTGAGATTCTTCTCCCTTGCCTGGAAAACTAAAGAAGAAGGGTCAGGTCCTGAGATTTGGGAGCCCTAAATACAAAGGCAGTCATACTTTAATTTACTTCTGCTGAGAACTCAATCAGAAATCTGTGATTTTGTATGTGTTGAAGTAAACCAATTAAGCTCAAAGGTGCTCCTAGACTTCTTTTTCCAACCCCACCATTTCCTTTTTTGAAGATGGAGAATGCAAGACTGAGTGAAGCAGTAGGTGTGAAGATATTTGTGTTGTTTGCTGGGATGCATACTTACTGTTTTCTGGGTCCTTTCATACTACAAATTTACAGCACAATGATTCCACTTTTAACTGCATGCTGCATCCTGCGGAATACAGGGCCTTGTCGTTTGGGAAGGCAATAGAGTCCTCTGGCTGAGAATTCTAAGTACTCTAAACTGCAAATCCCAGGATTCCATAGGATGCGGCCAAGGCAGTTGAAGTGGAATGATAGTGCTACAATTGTGTTGTGTGAAAGGCCAATGTCTCTGGAGACGTAAAGGCTGGCTTTCGTTTGGAGAACTACCTCTTGCCCTGACTGAAACACACTGGCTCCAGGATGGGCTTAGGGCAGAGGAACAGGGTAACATGGCAACCTTTTATATCTGCAAAGCTGGAAATGTACGAAGAAAAAAGATGCAGTAGTTTGATGGCAGATGAAGTAGCACAGCTGGATTTCCTTTATACAGTTTTTGAGAAAGAAATAGTGCATTTTGGATTTTTTTTTCTAACTGGCCTAGCCAACCTCCTCTAAATTTTGGGTGGTTTGGAGAATGTTTCATGTCTATAACAGCCTTTCAAATCTTTGAAGTTTTCCCTCTATTGTCTCTCAATGATCTCTCTATATACATATAATTCCTTCAGACCTTCCTTACAGGACTTGGTCTCCTGGCCTTCACCATTGTTACTTGTTTGTCTTACAGCTGTCACTAAACAACGTTCATGTTTATTTTGAGAAAGCATTTCTTAATGAACTGTTTTCCTTCCAGTAGTAAAACCAAAGTGGTGATAGCATTTTGGCCTGCTCGTTTGACATTGCTGTTCTTTGGATGGGAAATGTATCTGCTTTGATTCCAAACTTCAGTTTGATCTAAATTGGCTGTATAAACAAAACTGGACTACGAAGATTCCATAGGCTGCTCCCCCCCTCCCCCAAAATCTAATTTACTGTATGTTTGGAGTTGTTTTCCACTCCAAATAAGGGCATTTTCTCAGAATGGAACCAGTTATTTTGTACTGAAGACTGTGAAACAATTTGAGTGCCAGCAATATTTTACGGAGGGGAGTATTTTTCTTAACCGTCGATTCTTCTATATAGTAGTAAGCAACAGCCCAAAGGAATGCTTCATGTGGAATTATTTAAATTTGATGAACACAGCCATACTTTTAGCTGGGAAGAATGTTCCCATAGACTAGTAGGCAACAGAAAGGCAGTAAAAAACCAGATGACATCACCCCTTTCTCAGAGTACCAAAAAAGAGCAATGGCATCTCCCCCACTTGCTGGGTGAAAATTAGCAACACCTTTAAATCCAGGGCAAATAACTTTGAAAACAAGCCGTTCTTGGCTCCTTCTGGGAGCTGACATTTATCCTGCAAAGCACACCTGCCACTTCCTTTTGGTTCTTAAGTCAATTTCCTACACCTTTTATAACCTTACCAAACTGAACTTCTAAGGAAACGTCTACGTAACATGGGAGAATTGCCAGAACAGCTTAGATTTGGGACAGCAGTGGTCACTTAATGGAAACAACCACCATCATATTTTTTTTAAAGCCTCCTTTTCTTTTGGATAAATTTCAAAGCTGCCAGTTCTTCCTTTTGCTGCTCTTCTTGGTGAAGTCCACAACGGGAGATGTCATTCCAGAAACTGTAGGGGTCTAACACAGAATTTTAAGTACCTCACCAAATGGCTGCACAGTGAGTGGTTCTAGTCACTGAAGCGCAAAACATTTGGGAGACCAAAGATTGAGAACTACCAGATTAGAACTCTCTAACAGAGAATTCTCAGTACCTCACCATGCTATAAATCCCAAGATTCCAGAAGAAGGAGCCCTGTCAGTTCAACTGATAGCCAAACTCCTGTAGTGGTGTCATCTAGATACAGTTCTAAGGAAGGCCTCCATCTTCAAAAATTCCTCCTCCAGTTCATGAGAAGAATGACAGTGGCGGTGAGGGAGAAAGCGTATAGCTACAAAGGGGTCCAAAATAAGGACGTTGCCCTCTAATCAGAATCCCTCCTCCCCCCCGCCGAAATTTCTCTCAACCTCAGATAAGCAGTAGAAATACTGTTCAGGTATCTGAGAAAAAAGGGTAGGCAAGTTCTAGTTGTAAATAATTTTCCATGTCTCACACTTTGTAATGCTCAAATGTAGAGGGTGAAGAAAAAATTCATTTGGGGGAAGAAAATGTCCCCATCTCCCCCATTACATGATAGAAGGGAATTACCAACACACTCATCTTCAGTCTTCCTTCTTATGTCTAGCCTACATACAGATATAGAATGTCTGAATAGGGCTTCAGAGTCCTTGCAGTACACAGCCTCCTCTTCATTCAGCACTCAAGAATATAGAATAGTCTATCTACAGTACACATTCATACCAGTTTCATACCACTTTAATGATCATGGCTTCATCTTTTGTAGGGAAGTTATACCTGAATAAGACACCAGCAGATTCTGGACAATACGGATAGCAGAGGTGGGCAGATGAGGTTCTCCAGATGTTTCTGGACTTCAGCTTCATGATCCTTCACCATTGGTTATGTTAGCTGAGCTGCTGGGAGCTTCAGTCCAAAAGGATCAAAGTACCACAGTTTCCCATGCATGTGCATGTGTATGTATGTGCCTTTAAGTCACCTGTTGACTTCTGATGCCTCCATGAATTTTGCAGGGTTTTCTTCTCTGATGTAAAGTGTCTCTATTTGATTTGTAGACCAAACAAATAATTTGGTTTGCCATTGCTGGATTAAAAAAAAAACCTAGCCAATAGGCAATTACATTTGCAAACATTTAAGTAAATTAATTGATACAAATGAGTAGTGTATTTTTATTCCCTTTTTTTCTCTGTTGAAGAGGTGACCATGTGCGTTGGATTTCTAAACACAAGATCCAGTGATCGCCAGATTCCTTTTCTGGATGAAAGATAGCAAGTGAAGCAAAGAATTAAACATGGCTAAGAAGGCAGTGTGTGTGTGTGTGTGTGTGTGTCTGTGTGTCTGTGTGTGAAGTATTTCAGAAACGAAACAGAAAAGAAAGGAAAAATAATATTTAGCTTCTGGTTTTAGTCAAAGCTTGTTTGGGACTTAAGGTCTGGCTCTAAGATCACTCACCTTTATGTCTTCAAAAGAAAGCTGAAGAAAGAAGGTGAAGAGAGATGGCAAAGATGTCCATAAATCATCCCACAAAAAGGAGGAGAAGCCGCAGACCATCAGCTGTGCAACAGAGCGAGGCATTTTATGGCTATATCTGAAGGAAGGAGAAAAATCTGTTCTGGGTTTTCTCATGCCAAATGTGTCATGTTGTGCTGCTAGCCAAGTATCTGAGGAGTGGAAGTCTCTTCACTACACAGTTGGTATGTGACCCCTGTGGCACCTGAGAAAACACATGGGCAAGGGGCTAGCCACAGAAATCTCACCCAAGGAGGTTCAATGCTGCTGAACTACAAGCTGGAAAACTATCCACATCATCAGATGTGATGACACCTCTTCACCTGCAGTACTCTTTGGTCATGTTTCTTATGGTATCTTTTTGCATGGGGAAAAGGTTCGCCCTACCATTTGGCAGAGTAAGTCTGCTGCCTCGGCTCAGGCAGCAGAGTTGGGACATCAAAGGACATAGAATCATAGACTCATAGAATCATAGAGTTGGAAGAGACCCTAGGGGCCATCGAGTCCAATCCCCTGCTATGCAGGAACACCCATCAAAGCATTCCCAACAGATGGCCATCCCGCCTCTGCTTAAAAACCTCCAAAGAAGGAGACTCTACCACACTCCGAGGCAGCCTATTCCACTACCGGACAGCTCTGACCATCAGGAAGTTCTTCCTGAGGTTCAGGTGGAATCTCTTTTTCTGTAGCTTGAATCCATTGCTCCCTGAGTTTCTGGAGTGGCAGAGAACAAGCCTGCACCCTCCTCAACATGACATCTCTCCAAATATTTAAACATGGCTACCATGTCCTCTCTTAACTTTCTTAACCTTAACATAAAATGGTTGTCTATTGGTCATTTGACTTCCACTGCTGGGGGTGGGAAGAGATATTGTTGGGATTATTTTGCCTGACTTTGTACACTAAACACTGTGATTTAGGTGGATAGGGGAAACCATTTGCTACTCTACCTCAGGCTGCAAGGTATCTTGGGCTGCAAGGGAACCAACACTTGGAAAGTCACAGGCATTTCTGCCCTACAGTGTTCTAGTGCTATTATTCCACCTCCACATCCTATGGAATCCTGGGGTTTGCAGTTTAGGGAGTGGCCTTTAGCGTTCTTAGCCAGAGAGCTCAGCCAGAAATGGGGGACTCACTATTTAATTGGTACTCACTATTTATTCAGGGACGGAATTCCTCTAACATTGGGGTGCCACTGCAGAAAAGATCCTGTTTCTGGATGTCACCAAATGAATCTGACTGATGGATACAGTAATGGTCAGAACTGGTATAAGATAGCTAGCTTTGCTTCAACTGAACTTCTCTGTTTGTTGCTGGTTAGGCTTGAAGGGTATCCACGCTGCTGAGATGCTATATGGGAACCCATTAACTTTTGATGCTCAAGGTTCCATTTCCTGCAACATTTCCCCATGCCATAGGTTATATCATTCACAATGGATGCTGGATAACATGCAGAGACAGAAATGTACAAACCACAAAATACATATTAAGTAGGATCAACAAGGAAAGTCACTGAAGTCTTTGAAGACGGAAAAGCTACAGATTGTGTCCTCAATGTGGAACAAACAGCTGAAATTGTAGTTAAGCATTTATCACCATCATCACCATCATCCACCTGGGGAATACGTAATCTGTTCAGCAACATTAGGATGTGTGTGTGTGTAAGTAAATAAATCACTTTTGAAAATAAGACCCTCTAATCTTTTAAGGATGCTTTGTTTCCAAATTTGTTTCTCTCCAGCATTTAATGACTGTTGTGTTGTTTTGTTATGTTTTGTTGTGAACCTATATTCTTATTGAATTGGATGGCCTTCTTAGTAGTGGAAGACTCTTATACTATACATGCTTATTAGGAAGTAAACTTCTCTATGTGTTTTCTGAGTAAACACACATAGGTCAACACAGTGAGAAAAGAGCCAATGTTGGGAGTTTAAAATACATTGGGGGCTATATAAGGTATGCTTGCAACCCATGCTCAGTACTAGCAGAATACAGAGGAATGCCTCAGAGGGCAAAATCATGACCACGGCTGAAGAATGTGCGTATGGTTAAGGTACGAGACAACCACATATGCCTTTAATATGTGCTTAGCATCCAGCAAGCTTTGCTCACATCTGTTGTTTGTTTAAACAGCTTTTTCCTTCTTTGTAGTTGTGGAAGGAAAGAGGGGAGGGGAGAATTGGTGTGTTTGGGAAGGAGGAAGGATCAGAGAGACTTTGACTTCTAAAAACGAATATAGTGGGGACGGGAGGGGGTTGCATTATGTTTACTCAAACATATATTAGCTTAATACCATTTGAACTTCTGCACAGTTCTGCCTCTCCTCACTTCAAGAATCTTGCGGATAGTTTGGTGACATGCGAAGAATGATCTCTGTAAGAGCCGCAAATCCCTGTCTCCCTGCCATCACATAGTTACAATTCCCAGTGGTCCCTGGGGAGAGGAAATTACTTTTAAACCAATTTAAGACTGTAATGTGGGTATACTGTCACACCCACACAAAAAGAAAAAAAAATTCCTTTGCAACAAGTGGCTCTGGGTACTCTTTTCCAAATTACAAAGTTAGTGAATGTCTTGTAAGTCAGGAAAATGCTCATGGTTTTATCTCTCTGGTTTCCTCCCTCTTTCAAATAAGAAGGAACAGATCAGAGGAGGAGGAGGAGGAAGGAAAGATCTAATTCCTGTTATTTAGTTCCAGTTTGCAGATTATTTGGTTTAATCGTACAACATGGCTACTCTAACAGCTACACTGGCTGCCAGTCTGTTTCTGGCACAGTTCAAGAGCTGGTTATACAGGTTAGATTCAAGAAAAATAATATTCCGGGGTAGCTGTGTTGGCTATGCAGCAAAACACAACAAAATCTAAAATTCACAAGCAGTGATACCCTTTTTCGGGGGGTGGGGGCAACTCCAAAGCATAAAATATACTGTGCAAGCTTTCAAAGCTTCACTGGCTTCTTCATCAGGCAAAGATGTTTAAAATCCTACAGGATAAAAATGGTGGTGGTGTTAAGAGTAATGGGCTTATATTCTGTCTGAGATGTCAATTAAGATGGTACTGAGGGATTTCAATACAGGTAGTGTCTGTGGAGGGAAGGTGGATGATGGGACTTAGGCACACCGCACTAAATTCTCCCTCAAACCGCTGCTCTCTGGCCAAATGTGGCTCAGAGGCAAGCAAAAAAAAAAAAAAAAAAAATCCAGCAGAGTTGAAAACACAGCAACAAGAAGTGTGTGTTGCAGAGTATATCATGCAGCACTGCTCTGACCCCAAAAGCTGCCCACTAAAAACACTAGCACACAGTGTTGTCATCCAAAAATATACCTGGAGGCTTTTTATTCTTCAGTTCCAATATATACATCTGTACAGGTTAGCAGATCCTTCAACAAAGGTTCAGCATTCCATCATCACATCAGATAGAGTGTGCTCGGACAGATCTCCGGCAAGAGTCAGGGAGACTGAGAGACAACCTGTCAGAGCCCACCTCTTTATATGCATAGGGACTAGCTGATGTAACCTCAGCCAGGATTTCATGTCACCATGGCTGATGAAACCCCTTGCCCAGGTTTCATATCACTATGACAGCCTTGTGGTCCCATGGGGATTACCTCATGACTTGCACGGTCATTCCCCAGGTGCCTTCCACATGCACATCAAAAGTATTTTAATTGGAACAAAGGTCACAGCAATCCTTTTCCAACACAGTCCACTCTCCTTATTGGCCATGTGAGGACCAGAAACAAAGAGCAATAAAGGACAGATAATAAAATTTCAACTCCCATTAGAAACAGACAAGTAATTTCTCTTGAGATCCTGATGTCCCTGTCCTGTGTGAAACTAACTGCTCCTTTCTTAGGCAGAGAACATTGGATTTCTCAAGGACCCTCTGTACTGTTGCATACCTTTAGGTGCTGTATTAGGTAAAACTTGCCAAATTGTAGTCCCAAACTATAGTCCAATGAAAGAGTTTTACCATTGTTGGAAGTAAAACCAGTCCTTTAATTCCCTCTAACAGGAGATGAAAAAAATTATTGAAGTTTTCTACTTCCAAGAGGGTATCTGACAGACTGTATCTACCCATATGAGCCCTTCAGAACTCTGAGATCCACGGAAAATGCCCTTCTGAGAGCCAGTCTCACCATCTTCATAGGTGTGATTGGTGGGAACATGAGAGAAGGAGTTTCTATGGCAAGATCTATCTTATTTCGATTAAATCTATGCTTGAGTTGTATATAAGCAAACTAAGACCTTTTCCTTAAGATATTTTCCTTCCTTAAGAAGCATTTCACTTGATCTAAACTCCCAGCAATCTTGTTCAAAATACAAAAGGTCATCTTAGACAACCATCTCCAATTTTTTACCTATTCCTTCCTGAAAAATGCTTCCTATGGTGAGGTGGCTAATATTATCTTAGAAAAAAGTCTCTGCTTGTATTTATACCAAACTTATAGAAGAGCCTTTCTAAGACAATGATTTTTTAAATTCAGCATGTGCCTTAACTTTATCATACCAAAAATTATCATGCCACCCAAACTTTAAGTCATGACCTTCTAGTTCTAAGAGGCTCTCATCTGTAAGCAATAGCCATTCCTTCAACCATACATAACAACAGGCCTCATAATACAATTTAATATTAGGAATTCCCAGACCACCTCTTTCTTCAGCATCATATAGTGTTTAAAATTTTATTCTGGGTTCCCTTGCCTGCCAAACAAATCTTGAAATTTTTTTTTGCCATTGTACGAAGGGTATTCCATTTGTTATGATAGGGATCATCTGGAAGTAGAATAAAAGTCTTGGCTAAACATTTGCTTTTATTACCACAGTTCTTCCCCAAAGGGATAAATTTAACATTCCTTATTTTTTAAAAATCTCTCTTAATTTCTTCCCAGACTTGTTTATAATTGTCTTGAAACAATAGACTATTATTCTTCATAATTGTAACTCCCAGATATTTAATTCCCCTTTTTCCACTTTCAGATTTGAAAGACCAATTAATTTGTTTTCCTCTTCTGAAGTCATGTTTCCCATTCCTAGAATCATTTTATGACAGCTCTTGCAGTAAGTTTCCTGATGCTTAGGTGACTACCGAAAATCTGAAGCCTGTTTTTTTTTGTTTTGCTTTTTCCCCTCAGTAGGACTGGCATCAATAATTAGCCCAGGGCCAAGCAAAGCATAGAGGTCAAAGTTTTGTTGGACTGCAACTCCCAGAATTCTTCATCATGGGTTATGTGAGATATGGTTGAAGGGAGTTGCAGTCTAACAACATCTGGAGGGTTGCAGTTTATCCACCCATGAGCTAAACCAGTGGTTCTTAACTTGGGGTTAACCTGAGCCCTCACAGGGGGTCCATGAAGTCCTGCTGCTAGACATCACCAGCAGTGGCATCAACACGGATATGACACTGAGGTGCATGTGTGGGTGCTGAAACTGTGGCCTCATTTGCAAAGAAGGGAACAGTTTGGGTGCTAAAAATGAGCCAGGGAGCCCCCAAATGGTCCAAGAATGCCCAAAAACAGGGCTCGAAAATGTTCCTCGCTTCACCTAGAGGGCATTTGGGAGTTAATTTTTTTTCCAGGATCTGGTGTAGAATGGTGTAGTGATTTGATCATTCGACTACAATTCTGGAGATCCGGGTCTGAATCCCTGCTCAGCTATGGGATCCCAGCAGGTGACCTTGGGTAAGTCACACCCTCTCAGGCTCTCTCAGGCAAAGGCAATCCCCCTCTGAATGAATTTGGTCAATAAAACCCATGATAGGTCCACCTTAAGGTCGCCATAAGTCAGAAAGGTCCTGAAGGCTCACAACAACAAGGTGTAGTGGTTGGGTAGTTTGCAGTCCTCCAAGGTCTCCTAAGGGATTTAAGGGGTCCTCTGCCCTTCCACAGCTGCCAACCTATGTTTTAGGGTGTTCTCGTTTTCTGTGTGAATCTGGCTTCAGCCAATTTAATCCAAGCTGAAAGATCCGTAGGCTAACGAAGCAAGCCCCTCCACAACTACAGAGAGAAAGTCAATGGCAGACCTGCTGCATGGGTGTGTGTGTGTACTAATTCATCAAGGGAACAGTGGGAAAATCCTACAAACTCAAAAATCTTTCCTTTCCTTTTTGACTTTGGAAAAAGAAACAAAGCCCAAACTCCCAAGAATGACCCAGTTCTTAATCTCCAAAGGATGCCGACCTTAAGATGGATTTTCCCCCTCGTCTCTCCCTGGACTCTGATTTTTTTTCTGTGAGAAAACCCATGGCTGCAGCACACCTGTGAGGAACAAGAATAGAGGTTTTTGCAGCAGGAACCACTGAAGCCCCCAGGAATTCCTCTGATGCTGGAATATGAGCAGCAGCTGCAGGTCTTAATAGCTTCGACCTCCTTCTCTGGGAGTTTAATAAACATCCCCTTCCTTAGCAGAGAAGCTGCTATTTCTCTACCCCCCCTCCCGCCTTTCCCTACTGCTTCTCATGCTTTGTGGTGCTCTGCTAAGTAATCTGTTGACTTGTAAGAGGATGTAAGGGAGTTTTTTTTTCTCAGTTCCTTATGGCACGTGGGGGAAAAAAAAGTCCCTCTGAAGGTGAACGAATGAGGGAACAAATATAAGGGATCCCCTCGGCTTTCCCTGCATCCGTAAATATAAACCCGGCCACTTGATGATTACTGAAAAGTTCCCAGCAATCATTGTTGCTTTGCCTGAACGACGGTGTGCCTTTTTAAATTCACTTTCACACCTTGTAAAAGTCTTGAAAGGAGCTCCCAGCAGTACAATCAGACTTGCAGAAGGATCAGCGAATGGACAGGTGTATTCCAACATGGGATCAAAGGCAGAGCTGTGTTGACTCATCCCAGGAAGCATATTAAAGACACGTTGTCACCACCTCTGTAACCCCTATGAGTATTGGTTTGGGCCAGTGGTCTGGGAAATCCTAAGGAAGGGGCCACAAAGAGCCTACTTTTGTCCCACTTTTTCAGCAGCTTTGAAAATGTCCCAGTTTCTGTCTCCTCCTCCCTATTTCCTCCTTGGTCCTCAACTTATTTCAGTTGGTACAGTAGGATTTCAAAGTGCAAAAGTAGTTGCTCTGTGGAGAAGAACAGAATAGAGCAGAGCAGAGCAGAGAAGAGGGCAGAAACTTTCCTTTCCCAGTTAGTTCCAGCAAAAGCAGACTGCCACAGCCTTTCCCAGCTTGTCTGTTCCTCCTCATTCATAACTTTGGCCATCTTGACCACTTGCTGATGTTGCTTGATCACCTGTGTTGCAGTTTTCATCTGTGAAATGTTGGCAGGTATGGACATCTCTTGGGAAGCAGCTCCACAGTTGAGGTGCTACTACTTCAGGAGTGTGGCAAGCGCAGACTGTAGGTTGCCTAGGGCCCCCAAGGCTGCAAATATCTGGCCCATGAAGTCCTCTGAAGCTCCTTGACTGCGTCAAAAAATAAAACATTGGGCAATTTTTTAAAACTTGCAAACACACTTAAAACAAGTCCTTCTGGCTGGTAATCATCATCATTAGCAACTGCTTCTAGGGCCTATTGGCTGTCTGGATGGGGACAATTTGGGGATAGAGCACAAGGGCAGGCAAATAGCCCCCTATGGCCTGTCTCAAAAGGGACATACATGTGTGTAAGCCATACTTATGTGCACCCATGTCACTAACAGGACGCCAGCCTCCTGAGGAAGAAGCCCTACTAAACACAATAGAGCTTACTATAGAATAAATGTGCCTAGGATTGCACTGTGAAATGCTGTAACTCCAAAGATCTGTTCTGCTAATGACCGGGCTTTCCTCGTTAAGAGTCTTCCCTCTTCTGCTGTCTCCATCACTGCAGAAAGTATCTTCAGTTCTCAGCATCCTTGGTTAGGTACCGCCCTGCAAAACAACAGCTTTCTGGTACGTACGCCATCCCCTGTAATGAAGACACCCAATTTACATTGCGTGTGGGATTTTTTTTTCCCCCAGCAGCAGAATACTACTTTCAGAGATCTGGAAGGTGGAAGCTTTAAAAACAACAACAACATATAATGAGAACTTTGTGGAAACAGCCCGCAGCAGTCCTGTTAGACTATGATTAATGTCACCATATAATTCTGACAAGCTGGAGCTCTCTCATGGTGTCCATCCATTTCAAGAGTTCCTCTCTAGCTTTTATTTATTTACTGAACAAGATGTAAGCATCATTCCTTTCCCTCCTCCTCCTCCTCCTCTTCTTCTTCTTCTTCTTCTTCTTCCAGCTCTGGGACTACTTCAGGGTTTCAGTCTTGTTGACAATAATGAGATCATCCAGACAATTACTGCCTGTTTTGGCTTTTTCTTTTTAAAATAAAAAGCTTCACTAGTGAGGAAGATTAAAGAAAAGTTAAGGAGCTTTGTGTATTTCCTGTTATCCATTTGCGAAGCTGGAGGGAAAGATCTGAAGTGGGGGTGAGGGAAGCAGATGACAACTTTTTAACATTCGATTACAGAAAATCAAGGGGAAGACAGATGCAACATTTGCAGATCAGAAACTCTCATTTAAAAATGCCTCACCATGTTCACTGTCAATGTACCTTTTGCTGTCCAAGATCAAGCTTTGGGGAAAAATATGTTTCTGCAAGTCTGTAGCAAAACTTAACTACATTTGGTACTGATTGGCTATCAACCATGCTGTCATCAAGACTGCTGCAATTCCTGCCATTGTTTTTGTGTTACAACTTCTATGTTTGCTTGTTTGTTTCGATGTAAGATAAAGGATGGATGTACAAACAGATAAGTGCTTATGTAGTGCTTTAAAAATGTTTCTTCTTTTTAAAGTGGGCAGCTGTACATACCATTCTGGACACATCACATTCCATTTGATTTTGGTAACCAAGCAGGATCAGGCCTAGTTAGTACCTGGTTGTAAGAGTACCAGGAAAAACTAGGTAGAGAAAGAATCTGAAATCTTACAAACCCCCTGCCAGTTAGAGGTGATGATATGAGTTTAGGTGGTCTGACTCCATATCAGACAGCTTCCTAAGTTTCATATGAAACGCGGATGGAAGGGGCAAACTGGTGGGTATCCAGCATCAGGTGTGGCAGAACATCTTGTTTTTTTAATTAATATTATTGTGATTACATCGTATAAAACAACATTTCTCATTGTACATTTTACCGAACTATTACCGCTATCTTCCACTCCTCTCTGGATTTCAATAGTGTTATTTCATTGACATATCAACATTATGCACCGCATTGCATTTGTTAACATAGAAGATAGATCCTGCTCTTCGACCCTACTTTACATGTTCCAGGATATTCCGCTGATTTTTACTTCTAACTACTCATGCTACCATGAATTAAGAATTATTACCTGTCAACACCCTACCCATTTCCAGAACAATTTGCCATTCTTTGTTAATGTCATCATCTGATTTTCCTTTTAATCTCTGGGAGACTATATCTGCATTCCGATTTTCAATAAAAGTTGCCCACCATTGCTCTATTGTAGGTATCTGCTCAGTTTTCCATAGCCTTGCATATTCAATACGGGCTGTCGTAAGAACATCTTGGACACTGTAAAGCTGAGAGAAAGTCAAGCTCTCACTAGTTCACAGCATTTTTTAATTGAGTGAAGAGGAAGCAAGGCTGTCCTGCTGACCTGGACATCCACTGAAAAAGTCCTCCAAATTAGGTTCAGAGTCTTGAGCTGTGTTGTGTTCCTGTATCCTTTCTTGAGGTACCTGGCTGGTTCCTCAACTTTGCCCCTAGTTTGTTATCTGCTTCCCTTCTCAGTACTTGATATTGACTTCATCTTATGGTTCCTGGTTTCTAACTCATCTCAAACCACAGCTCCTACCTCTGCCCAAGGCCCACCTTCAACCTAAGACCATCACTGACCTAAACACTGTAGGCAAGAGCACACTGTACTCATCCTCTGTTGACCAGAGCTTGGAAAGTTGCTACTGAAAAGCAATAGTTCCAATCACTCCAGTAATTACTGTTACATTTACAGATTTTTAAAAGTAATTATTTATTTTCCCATTTCTCAATCATAATTTAACTAACTGATTTTTCAAAATGTTTTCCATTCAGCAGTATAAGACGCCATGTCTGCCAACAGTAGAAACATGTATGATTCCTTCTCTGCTATCTAGTGAGGCCATACCCCTAGAACTATAAAGGTAACTTTAAATGTTAGAGTTACAGTTTCACTGCAAGAGGAGCAATGTCATCACTCATTAAGTCACAGTCCCAATGCAGCATAGTTACAAATTCATTGTTGAATTAATTGCAAGCAACTAGTTATTTGTAATTAATTACTTTCCAAGCACTACACTATACTTCCTTCCAACCTTGCTGGGGCTCTTTGTCCACAGGCAGGGGATCAATCTGAGATGCTCCAGCACTCCATCAAAATAGAAGTTTGCTGGAGAGCTAACAGCCCATTCTGTCAGAGTATTTGACCACTCAGTTACAAATTTGGGGGCTGGACTGGATGGCCCCTGTGTTCTCTTCCAACTTTATGATTCTATGATTCTATGAAATTTGGCAAAACATAAATGTCATTGTGAGCAAGTGACAGTCCTATTTGGAACATTAATTTTACTCATGCCAAAGAAGAAGGGAGGGAGGAACCCTTAGTGTACAAATGGGAAGTGGGCAGTAAAGGGATAGAGAAGAAAAGTCCCATCAAAACTAGATTAAAATAACATCAAAGAATGAAAATAAGTGAATTCAGAGTTTAACTATGAAACTCTCTTTCCTGCTGTGTATCTAGATACTGCAGGAGCCTCAAAGCCATGATTAGCTTAGACACCAAAGGCCGAACAGCACTGTAGATCAGCTCACACAGTTATAGATGACATCAAAGCAAATTCCATGCGAAGGACAAGGGCAGGCGGTATACAGCGCCACATGCGCCTCAATCAACACGGTCAGTGGGGTGTCCTAGGAGCTGCTGCTTTGGAAAAAAAAAAAGGAAAGAAAAAGAAGAAGAAGCCCACAACAAGGATGCCTTACATTTTTAGAGTTTGCACTGTTGTCCCAAACAAAGAACAGAATTCCTTGGGATGCTGCTGGAGGGTGTTTCTGGTGGACAATCCCCATCCGGTTTTGGAAAGCCACTTGTGCATTAAAGGCGCGCTAAACAGTGGCAGCTGGTGGCTTCCGTGCCGGTGGGGCAATGAATCCACCCCAAGTTTTAATCCTAACATTAAAGGAGTTGTCCAAGGTTCTGAACCTCACTTGCAAAAAGTTTCAGCCGCCTGGCCATCTCCTTGAAAACTGAAATAAAAATTCAAAATGGATTCACTCGCCCTGCTGACATGGAAGGCGCCAGCTGCCAAACATGTAAAACAGAAGATAAAGAGCAATCAGCAAGGCTGGTGGCTGCTAATGGCCCTGTAACCCAATGTGAGGAGACAGGTGGTCTCCACCTGGACCCATGGAGCTGTAAGTGTTATGATGAGACAGCCTTCTGTAAAGAGCCCATGTACCACAGTGGTTATAGTGTTGGTTGGGGCTCTAGTAATCCAGGTTGTAAAATTCTCACTGAGCTATGAAACTCTCTGGTTGACCTTGGGCCAGCAACACTCTCTCAGCCTCATCTACCTCACAGGGTCCTTAGAAAGATAAATGGGCAGCTAGATCAGAAAGGCTTCTGTGATCCTCCACATAAAGCAGAGGTGAACACAGTGCAACCTGTGGGCTACAGGCATCCCCCAGGGAATTCTTCCCCACAACAATTTTTTAAAAACATTTTTCTACAGAAATGTTTCCAATATATCCTCTACAGGACACGAGGTCCACTTTTGCCTGGTTTGTCCCATGTTTAAGCTGAATGCACTGGGTTTTCCCCCCTAAAAATCTGGAAGTAGCGTCCAGCCACTTTTTTGAGGGTGGGTGAGGTGGGAGGTTTGCTATGGACATAAAGTAGTCCAGAGTCCGCACCCCAAAAATCTGGCAATATTGCCCACCCAGAATTCCTAGAAGACAAGGAGAAGCATTTATTTTTGTGATAGTTAAATTTATAAATGAGGGTAGGGATGTAAGGTTAGGTATGACCCTCTCAAAGTCTTGGGAAGGGGGATAGACCTTAGGAGGTTGCCCAGTCCTGACATCAGCCAAGGTACATGGCTTGTTCTAGCTTGAAGGCTGAGTTCAGTTTCAGAGAACTTCCAGCATGGAAGGTCACAGAAAAAAGGGTGGGACCAAAATTGCTGACATACTTTAGACTAAAGCTGTCACTGCCAGGACATAAGCATCAGGGAAGTTCAGTTTTTCAGAATGGGAAGAAAAGTGCTCTGCAAATGCTCCGAAACGACCAGAGAGGGGTGCCGTGAGAAGGGGATGTGGCTACCTGGGGAACCCCAGAGCCCTGGCCTGGGATCCCGGGTGGGCTGAATGGCATAGCCAGTCCTGATGTGGAGTATGGATGGAGAGAAAGGCAAACAGAAGGGGTCAGCCAAGCAGAAATGGAAAGAATGAGCAGCAATGAAGCCTGAAATTCTCTCCAGTGAAAGGCAGCTTCCTTGTACTTGCAGAGGCATATCTAGCATAAACAGCATTGAGGGCGAGAGTGGAAGTTGCCCCCGCCTGCCTCCAGGGCCGCTGCCTCCTCTTCTTCTGCCATTTCTAGTACTGTTTTTTTGTGCCCCCTGGCATTGACCCCTGGGGCACATACGCTACTTGCCCCACCCTAGATATGCCTCTGTGTGTTTCTACTCCTGGGATCCCATCTTGATGGTCTGCTTGGTCTAACAACAGCCTCTTTGGGTCATGCAGATTGAGATCGTTGAAAGGATGGCTGGAAGGGACATTGAACAGAAAATTCATGGTTATTTTCACTTTTTTTCTTTTTGCAAGAGGGTGTTAATTGAAGGGACTCAGTGAGCATTAGTATCATTGTTTGTTCCTTGTCGACCTTCAGGTCATTTACCATTAGAGGTAAAGGATTCCTTCAGCCTAAATTGGCCCAAGGTCGGTCAAAACCATGGCAAAGTTGTCCCCTGCACTCCCTACAGTACGTTTTGGGGCTAAATCATTGTTGGACCCTGAGTGCCAGAAAAATGGCCCGGGAGGCTACATGCAGTCCAAAGGCTGCACCTTACCTATCCTGTGTGTCCAAGAGTTAAATGAAAATGGGGACAAAGAAGTCCTCTTTGGCAACTTTCTTTTTAAATATGGTACTATATCCCATCAGATCTTGGAAACTAAGCAGGGTCAGCCCTGGTTAGTACTTGGATGAGACACTGTCAAGGAGACAGCTGTGGGCTATATTCCCACCACCACCTCAGGCACTTCTTTTCCAGGATAACCTTCTCTCTTGGTCAGATTGCACAGCCCTTTAAAAAGCCACCTCCAGTCTTCCTCCTCCTCCTCCACCAGCAACTGCCTGACCAGCTATGGATGGATCACAGCCCAATTTCTCAGCACCTCAGACCCTCTCTTAATACACCCAAGGAGGGAGATGGGAGAGAGATAGGAAGTATGGGGCCACCAAGCTGCCTCCCCTTTCCCTCTCTTTTCGCTGACCGAGTTTGGAGCTCGGTGCCCGTTCTGCCCACCATGCCTTGTGCCCTCGCACACACCCACATACATTTTGATATTTGTGATTTTTCCATTTTCCCCCTAACCCTAGCAAATTTAGTTAGAGGCCTATGCCGGGTTTTATGGGTCACAGATTTGCTGGTCTGTTACAACCTCACCAGGGCAGCTGGATTATAGACATTTTTCCATCAAGAAATGGAAGGAGGAAAGCTAGGAAAATAGCAGACTATTTTTTTTTATTTGTTGAGCTTGGCCAAGTTAGCGTTTCAGACCACAGCTTCCAGAATCCTCCAGTTAACATGACCAAGTTCTGCTAATCTGGTAACAATGTTTGACAGGAGCTGCTACAAGAAAACATATCCCTTTGGGGTCAAGTGATTTTGATAGTAGGCAAGGGTGGTGGTGGGGGACATCATGATGATTTTTTAAAAAAAATTGTAAAGAAAAAATGCATAAAACCAAATTTTTGAAGTGTAAGGAACAAAAGAGGAAAATCTTTTTCCAGGTGGTCAACTCAAGACTTGTAATTTTCATAAAACGGGACTTGGTTGGAAGTAACACCTGTTTTTCATTTGGCAAAACATCCCAAACGAAGTAAGTGTTCTGCTCACTTCCATTTCCACTCCTCCTTCTTTTTTGCCTTCTTTGTCCGTAATTATTTGTTCCAGTTTTCTCAACAGGCACAAGTCATCGAGAGAAAGCACATTTATACGTATTTAAAATGTTCTACTTTTCTCTGAGAAAAAGCGCCCTGACAGGTTGGCTGGGCCTTCCTTTGATTTGGTCTCACTGAGAAGGAAATTCCTTAGGATGGAATTCCCATATGCTAAGATATTCTGTTATTGAAATACTGCTCTTCCTATAAAACAGAACACCACCCTCCTTCATTGTATAAGAATGGCTGGCTGGCATTCAATGTTGCGGTTACGGATTTGGAACCCAGCCTCGCAGATTTGTAACCGCTCTGCATTCCATGAGACTATGTAGTTTTGCTGTAAAATGAGGCAAATACCATCCCAGCCCACTTTGACAGCAAGCAGTTAAACCGTACGAAGGAGGTCAGCTCAGCTGCCAATCAAGAGACAAGAAGGATTCCATTTCCACCCCTTCCTGCTAGTGAGTGAGGTTGGGACAATCAGAAGCAGGATCCCTGTTGGGAGTCCTTGTCGCAGCCTTACTTGCTGGTGGGAGCAGGATGGAATTGTTATCTCCTTGAACCCCAGCCGGAAGCTGAATGGACCCCCTTTATTTGATCTGGCTGCTGGCCCTAAAGTGGGCTGGAGGAGGGGTCAGGTCAGGAGGTGTTATTTAGTTATGCCGACATAAGTATGTAGCCAATGTAAACTATTGGTGGAAGGTGGGGGTTTTTGTGTGTGTGTGTGTCCTGAAGATTAGATAATGGAATGTAAGTAGCCAGTATAAGCTGAAGGGCTCTGAGACAGAGTTAGGAAAACTTGATTTTTTGGACTATAACTCCCAGAAGTGCCTAGCCCAGTGGTTCTCAAACTGTGGGGCAGGACCTTGGGCAGGGGGGAGAGTGCAAGAAAAATCTGCCTGCAAGTGCAGCAAATGTGAAAAAGAAGGACAGGACTATGGCCATTTCCGCTCTAGATTGTTATAGTGCTATTATTTTACTTTCAACCTCCTATGGAATCCTGGGGTTTGCAGTTTAGGGAAGGGCTTGGAAGGTTCCCAGGATTCCATACGACGTTGAAAGTGGAATAATTATAAGTACAATGTCCTCGTGTAGATGTAAAGAGGGTCCCAGGGATGAAAAGTCTGAGAACCGCTGCCCCAGCCAGCACTGAAGACTATTTCTATATAACCAGCCAGTATAATCTGAGAGGCATTGAGGAAGAGCTAGGGAAAAGAACTTTTGGGATTACAGGATAACTCTCCAGACCACCTGAAAGCCACCATGGCCCTTAGCCGTGCCACTGGGGGATTCTGGGAGTTGTAATCCAAGAAGTAACTTTTCCTTGTGCTATGTTGAGGTTTATCTGTCGTAGAAAGTTTGTTGCTGTATTATCACATGAACTTTTAAGTGATGGATTTAAGTCATATAGACCTCTTGGCACTGTGCAGTTTTGTGATCTCCCAATTTAATGAAGTAATTCTAAGAAGTTTGCTGTTTTAGAATGTTGACAGACTTTGTGTGGAAAGTGGAATATCGACTGGACAGTTTTAATGTAAATTAAAAGACTGAAGAAGCATGAGGCTTGCATCTTAAGATTATATATTTTAAGGAAGCTAATGGGAGAATATTTTTCCATCCCCTTGTTCCTCAGCTCTTTGGGCCCCATCCCACATGGTTCAGGAGGGCCCCAAAAACTCAGACCTGAAACTGGAATGAGACTTTAAAGCACCAGAAATATGGTCAAAAAATTGGATTCATTTTCATTTTACTGGGACACATTATTTATACTTCTTACCAATTTTTTCTTGAAAACAGACCAAAGGCAGGCTACAAATTAATGCAGCATCTTCTCTCCTTCTTTATTTGCTTTGATCTGTTACTAGACATTGTTTGAGGTGTTGGCTTTCATCTATAAAATGAGACATCACATGTGAGCTAGTTGTTCATCTGGCTAGGTGAGGTTCCTGAACTCTAGATCAGTGCTTCTCAAGCCATCTGATGTGATGAACCAATAATTTCCTCCCCAGTGTTTCAAGAATCAGCACCATATTTGTGTCCATTGATGACAACGATTCCTTTATTTCTGGGAAACTCATTGTGAACTAGATGCCAATAGCTTGTGGATGATGTTGGTTCATAAGCTATTGCTTTGAGTAGCACTGCTCTAGATGAACTCAAAAGGTCACAGTAGATGTGACCTGTGAGCCAGAACTCCATAAGCAGGAGCACTGGATTCCTTATTTGTGTCATGATTACCCAAAGTAGTTATTAGTATTATCTTGTACTCCCCAAGACAAGCCATAAACTTGTAGATTAGTTCTCAGTTTAGCTTGGGCCAACCGTGACAACTCATAACCCTCCAAATGACCTCTTAGCAGACCATGTAGCATCCATCCCAATTAAACAGATTTTCTCTTTTTGGTTCCATAGACCAAGAATAAGTAATCTCAGGCTCTGCGTGTATAGAGGTCTATGCCTACTAATCATGCAATTCTAGTATCGTTGTTGTTGTAACATGTCTTCAAGTTAATTCTGACTTATAGGGCCTTTCCACACTACACTGTTATCGTGCTATTATTCCACTTTCCTCATCCTGTGGAATTCTGGGGTTGGTAGTTTCCTGAGGCCAAAGAGCTCTCTGGCTGAGAATTCTAAATACCCCCCCAACTGCAAACCCCAGCATTCCATAGGATGTTGAAAGTGGAATAATAGCACTATAACAGTGCTGTGTGAAAGGGCCCATAGTGACTGTGTCCTAGAATTTTCTTGGCAAGATTTATTTTGAGGTTTCCAATCACCTTCCTCTGAGGCCTAGAGTCACCCATTAGATTCCATGGCTCAGTGGGAATTTGACCCCTGGTCTAGTCCAAAACTTATACCACTATGTCAAACTGGCTCTCAACACAGATCAGGCATGAATAGGTGGGCAGGATTCATACACATATATTTAGATGGAAATCGAAATGCTTCCTGGCTGAACAGGGCTGGAGCTTTCCAGATGTTGTACTGTAGCTCCCACCATCCCTAACCTTTGGCTATGTGGCTGCTGGTGGTGCGTATTGCAGTCCAACAATATTTGGGGGCTTACACATTCTCCGGCTCTTCTGCAGAGTAGTCATATGCATTCTGACAAATGGATAGAAGTGTAGCTATCCTTCCTAAATGCTGTTTCTGCATGGATACAAAACAAACATGCTGATCCCCATTCTATCTTTTTGAGCAGCTAGATCTAGATCTCATATGTAAACCTACAAGTCCAGCAGACAACAAGGCAGAATGAGAAATGCACAGAACATGCATCTTCAAATCCAAGTGCTCAGAGGCCATTGGGCTTTTATATTCTTCCCTTTGTAAAGAGATTAATCTACAGTGTAGAATGTTTTGCCATGAATACCAAGCCAAGCCATTTCCTTCCCAGAACACGCTTTTGGCATCAACCATCGCTTGCTATTTGCTGGAACTGAGTACATGCCAAATCCTAACATCTTTACATATTTCTGACTTGGGCAAGACTCCAATAGCAATTGATGGAAGTTATGCCCAAACAAACACTTCAGAATTAGTCCCAAACTCCATGGATCAGACTGTGCAAAGCTATGTTAAAACATACCCCATTGTTTTGGGCTTGAAAATTAGGGCCCTATCATATGTTGTATTATCTCTGTATTGGTAGCATTACCATCTATTCATATTATATTGTCTATTCGTCTTACCTATTCACTCTATTAATATTACTTCCATATTGTTTTAAATGTTTTATGAATGAATTTCAACAGAGAGAAATGTAAAGTCCTACACTTAGGCAGAAAAAATGGAATGCACAAATATAGGATGGCGGATGCGTGGCTGGATAGCAGTACATGTGAAAGGGATCTAGGAGTCTTGGTAGATCACAAGTGAACATGAGTCAGCAGTGTAATGAGGCAGCCAAGAAAGCCAACATGATTCTTGGTTACATCAATAGGAGTATGGTGTCTAGATCGAGGGAGGTAATGGTACCACTCTGTTCTGCATTGGTTAGGCCTCATTTGGAATATTGTGTCCAGTTCTGGGCACCTCAATTCAAGAAGGATATTGACAAGCTGGAACATGTCCAGAGGAGGGCGACCAAAATGGTGAAGAGTCTGGAAGCCACGCCCTATGAGGAACAGCTAAGGGAGCTGGGTATGTTTAGTCTGCAGAAGAGAAGGTTAAGAGGGGGCATGATAGCCATGTTTAAATATTTGAAGGGATGTCATGTCGAGGAGGGAGCGGGCTTGTTTTCTGCTGCTCCAGACACTAGGACAAGGAGCAATGGAGGAGCAAAGCTGCAGGAAAGGAGATTCCACCTGAACCTCAGGAAGAACTTCCTGATGGTCAGAGCTGTATGGCAGTGGAATATGCTACCTCAAAGTGTGGTGGAGGCTTTTAAGCAGAGGCTAGATGGCCATCTGTTGGAAATGCTTTGATGGGTGTTCCTGCATAGCAGGGGGTTGGACTTGATGGCCCCTGGGGTCTCTTCCAACTCTATAATTCTATGATTCTATGATTCTATCTGTTGTACATCACTTTGGAGGCCCTGGTAGCTAGGAAACAATATAGAAATACTTTGAATAAATAAACAGATTAAGTATGTTAGTACAGTGGCCTGGTAATGGACCCTCCATGGCTTCTTCTCACACTGTGCTAGGGCTCTTTCACACTATAGCACTGTGATTCCATTTTCACTCCCATGGTTCTGTTCTATAGGAGCCAGGAATGGAGACCAGGGCTTGATTTCCGGCTCTGCCATGGAAATCCACTGGGTGACCCTGAGCACATCACATACTCTTAGCCCCAGAAAACCCTGTGATGGGGTCACCTTAGGGTCACCATAGGTCAGAAACGACTTGAAGGCACACAACAACAACAACAAAATGCACATTCCTAGACATTTAGAATTCTTAGCCAGAGTTGTCTAGTTCCTCACCAAACTACAAACCCCAGGATTTCATAAGATGGAACTATGGCAGTTACAGTAGAATCACAAAGGTTAAAATGTGCAATGACTCCCTAGTTTTTGAAGCATCAGAAACAAAGGAGGAAAAATCTTTTTCCAGACGGTCAACCGAGACTTTGGAATTTTCATAAAACAAACATATAGTTCAAAGTAAATATATGGACTGTGACTATTGTAGGATTTTGGGAGCCCTCAAGCAAAGCTACCCCCAATGAGCCTCCTTAATTTGGAATCAATGAAGCATTCAAGCCTGCATACTCTTCCACGGCATCCTTATCTTTTGGATTCTCTATATAATGGCCTGAATACTATTGGTAGTCCCAGTTAGAATGAATGGGTTTTACTGATGTGTTCACTTTCCAATTAATGATTGATTCAATATGTTGACTTTAGTTGAGACTAACCAACTGAATTCAAGTTAATGTAATGTAACCACATTGTACATTGCATGCAATCCACTGCAACCAGCCCATGTAAGGACTGATCCATCTAGGTCAGATTCTCTACACTGACTGGCAGCAGAGGCCCAATGCTGTTATTAAGCTCCTTGCTATTCTTGTTCCTACCCTCCATCCCAAATTTCTCTGCACATGAGAAGTTGTGTTTCCCTTATTCCCCAGGCCTCTGTCACCACTGGTGTATAAGAAAGGTCACCATAGCCATTAATGAAGATACGGCATCAGCGTAAAGTCAAAACAAAGTGAATTACAAATAGGCTTCTCTCATCTCTATTTGTGTTTTGTCTGGCATGCAGAATGCCACTAAAGCTCAAATAGTAACGCAAAACATTCGTGTTCTGTTCTGACACTCAGCCAAAGGGAAATCGCATGTAGGGAAACTTTGTACAAAACTCCATCATCTGTCCTAATGGGAATCCAATTAACAGAATGAGAGGACAGTGCAGTGTGATGGAGAGGGGGTGAATCGAATGGAAAGAAGGAAATGCCAAAAAGAGACATGAAAAAGGTCTGCTCACAAATGGAATTTGACCAATGAGACCCAGCCAAATCATCTGGAAAACACACATTGGATTTTCTGTACTGTGTGTGCAATGAGGTTGGCAAGATACAAAATGTCTTGACAGAATCCTGACTACTCTAGGTATTGCTTGTTCTGATTGTGTTGAAATTCTGCATGCTTATTTGTGATGGGATTGTTGCTTCTTCTTTTTTAAAAGGGAGACTTTGCACTCACATCCAAATTGGGTGACCTTTCAATGATCATGCTCAAGGATGTCCCAGTGAAGCGATGCCTATGGAAGCGGGATGGATGAACACCTTGAAAACTTGGCTTACTGATCAGGTAGTGCATGAGACCTTCTTACCACAGACCAATGTGTGTCTTTTCACAGAAATAATCAATAATAAATGCTCCTGCTACACGGTTGGCCATGTGCTAAGGGCTGGGTCAATTTCCTGCCCTCCAACATTTCACAAGATGAATATTGGGGTCCATGTAACCTAGTCACATCAGAGTGTGATCAAGAGGCAAACGTTATTAATAAGGAAGAATACACAAGGTAGGAGAGGCTGCAGCAGTTTGCTTTTGCTTGAACCTATTGGAAAGAGCAAGATTCCACTCTTTCCTCTTTTCTCCCCCTTTAAAAACTACTTTTAAATGAGTGCAAAAGATGCGTTGACAGGGTGAGACCTCTTTAAAGCCCTGGAGTTCAAAACGTTCTCCCCTGTCATGTAATGTGCAGCATCAACATAGCAGGTGCCCCTTTCTGCTTTTCAGCCATCACGTGTCATGGCCGGTGGGGCAGTAGGCAGTAGCCAAGCTGTTAAGCCTGTTTTCCAGAAGGGCCACGTGAAGGAGGGATCATTATTGGTACCATCTTGTAACTAAGAGAGTCATAAGAGACTCCCTTATCCCATCTCTCCGTTTCCCCAATAATCTCCCCATTTTGATCTTTGATTTGGGAACAGCCCTTTAGCTCTGATTTCTGTCTTAATTTCCAAACAAGAATGTATGTTCAGCTGGGTATCTGTTTGAATGATAAGCTGCAAGCTAGCATAATTGGCGTTTAATGCAAAGCGCTTAATGACATCACTGGGACTATCCCTAGGTCTCAGGCTCTAGAAGCCTCATGGTTTGGCGTGATCCTGAACTGGCAGCCCTAGACTTGAAGGAGGCTCATGTTTTCTCCTTGTGTCTCCACCCTCAGGCTTGTTAACATTGCCCCCCTCCAAGAAATCATTTCATAAACAAAAGTTTGCCTTTTTTTGGAGAGGATGCTGTTGCCCA